>OZ034810.1:3714648-4914648 GCA_964028335.1 Altica lythri | reverse complement strand
AAATTTTCCCTAGGTTGATTATAATGATTATATTGGTTTGAAAATCGATTGTAAGGATTTCGTTGACCGAAATTATTCTGATTTGACTAATTATTTGGCATTCTAAATAATGGATTCGGATTTATCCATTCTTTTTGATAATTATTATGATTATTAAAATTTGTAACTTCATTATTATGTGGTCTAAAATTATTTGACCTGTCTTGATTATAATTTGGTCTATAACTATTATGATTTGAGTTTGGTCTTTTATGGAATTGATTACCATGTTGATTAGGTTTATAATTATTATAATAATTAGGTTTTGACAAATGACTACTGTTACCAGTCTTAAAATAAACAAAATTTTTTTCTTCTTTTACTATTGCTATAAAGCTCTTTCCAAACTATCTGGATCTCTCAATCTTACTACTAATTGCAGGTTATACGGTAACCATTAATGAATGTTTTTAAAGCAAATTCATTGTAATGGGCAATTTTAATTTGTTTTTCATTTACATTTGCAATTTCTGAATTTAATTTAGAAAAAAGCAAACTTCTAGCATCCTGTACTCTCATACCAAAAATTAAAGGTGGTTCATTTTTAAAAGGTTTTAAAGTAATTAAATCTTGTATTAAACAATCAATACTTCTTTGATCACTAAAAGTTAATAATAATGCATTTTTAATTGCAGTCCAAGTATAATATTCTCTACTATAAATAAAATCTGCAGCTCTATCTCTCAGTTTACCAAAAACTGTATCTAATATGCAAACATTTACGGGATCTGCTACATTAGTTGTATTCTGAAAATTTTTATAAAATTTTCACAAGCTACTAAAAATCTATTAAGTTGTCTGGGGTTTCCGTCAAAGGTCGGAATACCATCTGCTTGAAATTAAAGGAAAGTTAGCCATTTTTGGTTTTTCTAAATATAAATAAAAAAATTCGTCTACTAAATTTGTGAATTTTAACATACATTTTTAAATGACTAGATTGTGTAAAAGATTTTGAACAAATTTGACATTTAAAAGGTTTTTCATCAGCGTGAATTTTAATATGCTTATTATAAAGTATCGGCTAGTATGAAACCTTTTAAACAAATTTCAGAAAAAAAGTTTCTCGCCAGTATGAATTCTAATATGATTTTATTACTTTGTCCTGAAAATAAATAATAAATGTTTAATTACGTGTGTATGTCACTGAACTCCTCCTGAAGCTGGACCGATTTTGATGAAATTTTTGGTATGTGCTCAAGTGGATACGACAATGGTTTAGTTTTAGTAGATTGGTAATCTAGTTGTTATAAATAAAACTTTCGATTGAATTATAAATTTATTTACACCATGTGTTTATTAAATACATTTAAAACATTTTGAACAAATTTCACATTTAAAAGGTAAATTCTAATATTATTTTTATCACTTTTTTGTGACAAACATTTTGAACAAATCTCACTGTAAGGTTTCACCAGTGTGAATTCTAGTATGCTTTTTTAAATAACCGGATGATGTGAAACATTTTGAACAAATTTCACATTTAAAAGGTATCTCGCAGTGGGAATTGTGATCTGTTCTTTTAAGAGACTTTGCCGTGAAAAATAAACACATGGAAAAAAGTAAGGGATATTGAAAAAAAGTTGAGAAAAAATTATTTATTTGAATTAAATTTATATTTAGTGTATTAACAATTTAAAACTAATTTATACAAACCAAAATTAAAGTCGAAGAAAAATTATAGAAGAAGAAAAATCAATAATTCAAAATTTTGAAAGTGTTTAATATTCAACATGTCGACCGTTGTTATTTACTATGCCTTGTATACGCCTAGACATACTTTTTATGTAGTTTTTACAATGATCTGCTGTGGTATCTCGTCCCAAACAATTGGCAAAATGGCTCTTAGCTCAGCAATGGTGATGGGTGGGGGATTGTGAGAATAAACAGCCCTTTTGAAATAATCGCAAACATGTTCTATGGGATTAAGATCTGGGAATCTTGCTGACAATCTTAAATGATTAATTTCATTTGCCTCGATTTAATCAAGCACAATTCTAACTCTATGTGGTCTCGCATTGCCACACAAAAACATGAAATTGAGTTCTAAATTGCATCTGTAGTCCTCAACAATGCCATTTATGATGTTACTTCGATATGTCTGAGCATTCATACTACCATCAAATAAATATAGCTCAATGCGACCTCCCAAAAAAATTCCTACCCAAATCATTATACCACCTCCTCCATAAAGATAAACTTCTTGAACCCGACCGGAGAAAACTCGTGCCCTAGGCTCTCTCCAAACCCTAACGCGTCCTGAATCGCTATGAAGGCATACTCTTGACTCGTCTGTAAACATAATACTATTCCATTCAGCATCCCATCCTATTCTTTCACCACACCAAACTAAGCGATTTTGTCGGTCTTGAACACTAAGTGGAATACCGCGCCATGGTCATCTTGATCTCAGGTTTACACTATATGAGCGGTTAATAACAGTTCTGTGAGTAATTCGGACACCACTGGCTCTATGTAAGTCATTAGCTATCGCTGAAGCTGGTCTGGTTACATTTCTTCGTGCCATAATGGTAATTACATTTCCGTAGTAGATCTTGGTCTAACATCTGCAGTTTCTTGAAATCTACGGTTTAACCTACTGATCGCACTTTGCGACACACCTAATGTATTTGCCACTTTGGTTTGTCTCATACCATTCTGCAACAATCCAATAGCTCTGTTAGCATTTGCGAGAGACAAGTGCACCCGCTCCATTTTAGAATTTACTAAAACGACTGAAATAATGTTACAAAAGTGTAATGAATAAGTTTTAAAAGCAGAAAAACTAAACCACAAAAGGTTTAAAAATATTGGCTGATAAAGACCTCGGCTGATTTTAAAACAAAATAATATAATTATTGTCACATTTGGTATAAAATGATATAGTGGCGTACAATAATGAAACGTTTTTTAATTAAATAAAAATCTAGTATATAAATTGATAATTTATGAAACTTTTTAACCATGTGTTTATTTTGAACAAATTTCACATTTAAAAGGTCTCTCATGAGATTAAACATGAGTTTTTAAAGTACTGGAATGTGTGAAACATTTTGAGCAAAATTCACATTTGAAAGGTTTATTTTTCACCAGTGTGAAGTCTAGTATGATGTTTCAAATATCTTTGGATTTTGAAACATTTTAAACAAATTTCACACTTAAAAGGTTTCTCGTCAGTATGAATTCTAATATGCTCTTTTAAACAACTTTGGGCTTTGAAACATTTTGAACAAATTTTACATTTAAAAGGTTTCTCGTTATTGTGAATTATCATATGCCTTTTTAATTTACTGGAATCTATAAAACATTTTGAACAAATTTTACATTTAAAGGGTTTCTCGTTAGTGTGAATAATTCTAATATGCTTTTTTAATTTACTGGAATCTATAAAACATTTTGAACAAATTTCACATTTAAAAAGTTTCTCGTTAGTGTGGATTTTAACATGAATTTTTAAATATCTAGATTGTGTGAAACATTTTAAACAAATTGTACATTTAAAAGGTTTCTCGTTAGTGTGAATCCTAATATGCCTTTTTAAATTACTTTGGTCTGTGAAACATTTTGAACAAATTTTACATTTAAAAGGTTTCTCGTTACTGTGAATTTTAACATGATTTTTTAAATATCTAGATTGTGTAAAACATTTTGAACAAATTTCACATTTTAAAGGTTTCTCGTTGTTGTGAATTATCATATGCCTTTTTAAATTATTGGTTTTTTTAAAACTTTTTAAACAAGTTTCACATTTAAGAGGTTTCTTGTTAGTGTGAATTTTAACATGCCTTTTTAAATTACCGGACTGTGTAAAACATTTTGAACAAATTTCGCATTTAAAAGGTTTCTCGTTAGTGTGAATTTTAACATGCATTTTTAAATTACCGGACTGTGTAAAACATTTTGAACAAATTTCACATTTATAGGATTTTTGTCCAATATGTTTTTTAACAGAATTATTCCTTCTTAAGTTAACAGATTTTATAGAATTAACTAAAAAGTGGTATATATAAAAATGGTTTAAAAATAGCAGTTTATCAAAAAAAAAATTTCCACAAGAGGGACATGTTCCATAGAATTTCCCAAAGTGAGGTTGATACTTTTTTGGCGCTGGTAGAAAACCTGAAATATATAATCTCATATAAATTAATGTTATTTTTTCTTAAGTATAAAATTATCACAACAAAATAGCATTGTAAATGCTTAAAATAGGGTTTTCCGTGGAAATCAGTCATTTTCCGCTGATAAAGTAGCATAGTTATTTCAGACTCCCGTTCAACCCTTATAAAGGGGGTTGATTTCTAAAAATACAATATAAGTACACCTGTAAAGAACACACATTTTAATTTTCTAATCCCTTACTTCAACAAATAGACTTCGATACAAATTTCCAACCTCCGTTTTACTCCTTTAGGGTTAGAGTTTCGTAAAATCCTATCTTAGCGGACGTCAAGACCCTATAAGGTACCTACATGCCAAAGTACAAGTTTGTAGGTCTTATAGTTTCTGAGATAAGATGATGAGTGACCTTTTTAGCAGCGATGACAACTCAACCTATTTTTCGGTAAATCTACGAATTTAGAAAGTAATCTACCACCGATATACCGTAATCATTTTCTTTTATAATTATTTAACTTTTTTGTATCTTAATTTAAACAAAATCTTTTTTTGTATTAAATAAACACTTTTTTAAAGGACTCCGTTGAACTACATATGGAAAATGGTTCTTGGTCGAATCTTTTGAAACTTTGGGAAATGTTAGTTGTTGAGGAGCTAAGCACCCCAATGGGAACAAAAGTCTATTACGTCCACGTAGTTGTTCGTGGGTTGTGCCAAAAGTAGACATTCAAAAAACTAACCCTCTACTAATGTTCGAAAGGCTTTACACAATTATTTTATGTATTTTTCTCAGATCTGTACTTTCCACCCCCTTCCACCACATCTTTTTTTCGCCCTTAAAAGAGGTTTGAAGGTAAAATGGATAATGAATTCGTGATCAGAGGTCTCTGTTGGGTTTACAAATTACAATTCCTTCACTAATTAATCGAAAGGAACTTCGTTCCATCCGGGTGTCCCTTGACACCTCTCACTTTTTTTCAGAGGATTTAAAACACAGAAATTATAGACAAAGGTTGAAAAAAATGTAGAGTTAGATGCAGTATTAACTTTAGGTGGGTCTAACTTAACAAAGTCTGGTCTGCCTCAGCCGAATAGGTCTGAAGCAAATTTGAAAAACAGGGAATACTTAAAAAAGACCAACTATTATGTTGTTGCCTTAATAGATACTGTGATAAATAGTAAAGATTCTTTAACAGACGAACAACTTGCTGTATATAATCAAGTTTTAAATAGTATTCACTCCAATACTGGCAAAGTATTTTTTTAGATGATTTCGGAGGAACTGGCAAATATTTCTGATCAATTTACTTTTGGCAAAAATAAGAAGCAACCATGGGATTGCTGTGGTAGCTGCCTCATCGGGAATTGCTGCAATTTTGTTGGAAGGAGGAAAAACAGCTCATTCAGCTTTCAAACTGCCACTGAATCTTAACGATATCCAAACTCCGTATTGCAACATAAATAAACAAGGCAATATTGTTTTATAAATTTTATAGTAATTTAATAAGCTTTTTTTATTATCACGTTTAATATAATTTTTGTCTATACGATACTTAGTTTTTGGAGTATTTGTTAGTTTTCATTATTTTCAGATACAGTATAATCTTTGTGAAAATTTTTTTTTGCATTAAACTCTTTATTTAAAGCTTCTTAGAAAAAATTATTTTTTTCTATAACTTTTTATGATAGTAATTTTTTAAATATTTTTCAAACTCATGATAAGTCATACATAGATATGTTTCTGACATTACTAAATCATGAAGTACCTATATAAGAAAAAAGTATTTTTAGTTTACTTTATTACTTTTTAAATACTTTCAACTATATAACATAATGTTATTCAAAAAAGTATTAAATTTATATATTATATTCTGTCAACTTAAAACATGTGCAGGCAAAGCTGCGACGAGGGGCGCTAGTTTCGATATAATCAAATTTCTCCCAATTTTATTTTCTTTCAAAATTTCCAAAAATATTTGAACACATCTTTACGTAGGTATCTTAAATGACGCTTGTTACAAACTCAAAGTTTATGTAAAGAGTTTAGACATATTTGTTAAGATTTTTTAATAGTTTAAATTATCTGCGTGAGGAAAAATCTTAATATATATAAATTACGTGTCACGTTGTTTGTCCGCAATGGACTCCCAAACTACTTAACCGATTTTACTCAAATTTGCACACCGTGTGCAGTTTGATTCAACTTGAAAAATAGGATAGCTTTCATTTATAGTCGCAATATTATTTTATTGTAAATTATTTGTTTATTGAATTGTTATTATATTAAATATGACATTATCATTTTGAAAGTTTTCATGTAAAGTCTTGGTAGCTAATTTGGATCAGCGGCGATTATGACATTTCGGTTGGGTTATGGTAATGGGATCGATTACGCCAGAGGGAATTTTTTTTTTTTTTTTTTGTTTTTACATGTGAAAACAGTAATTATTATTTTAATTTAACTGTTAATAAAATAAACTATTTTGGAAAGTTTTTAGATACAACTACCCTTGATTTAGTTAACAAGGAAACAATCCTCTCTATGATCAATCACAGCGTTGCATGACTTAATATTTTTGCAATATCAAGAATGCTGTTCATTGTTGAGATGACACTTAAATTCAGTTTTAATTATTGAAAAGTTTTAACATAAAAAGTTGTAGCATGTGCTTTGAAACTATATAGTTTAATAAACTGGGCAACTATATATTGCATGTTCACGTGTAGGGAAACCGTCGAATCTGTTTGTGTTAGCTAAAGACAGGTTAACCAAAAATATTGTGTTCCGATTAGTGCTAAATTAAATTGAAAATAAAAGTAATTACCTATAATTTAAAATAATAAGTATTATTGTTAAAGATTTAAGACTATCTGCCCTACCTACCTCATTCATGCATAAGTTAAAGTGTTACATGTTATTTACTTTGTAATGCCACATAAGTGATAGGGTAGTTTTGCCCTACATATTAATTTATTAATTTATATTTTATTGTATTGTTATGTATTACATTTTACCAGGTCAAAGTCATTACTTTAGATCTTGGCACGTGTTTAAATAGTTTAATTTTGATTCTCACGTAGAATATGAATTGACTTTAAAAGCAGGTTGTTGAGGTCAGACACCCTTTGGGGTGTCCCTAAAACAGACCCTGGGGTCTGGGCAATTGTGACTCTTGACGTATTTTCGTGAGTAAGTGTGACATGCCACCATGTAATTTATTTGGTAAGACTCCCTATTCTTAGTGTTTATCACTCATTCTTATTGCTTATTTATTCGTTAATATATTTGTTGTTTGTTTCCTGTTGTTTATCTCATCTTACCCTTGGTTAGTTTTCTGCCTTCAGCAGGATACCTGGCCGGGAGTGCCTTTAGTAAGCTACTCCTTATCCTATAACACTAAGGCACATTCTCTCAAATCTCTCCAGGCGTGACAGTAATATACTCATTTGTTATAAACTTCAATAAAAATAATAATAAATTTTAAAATTCTTTTGTATTGATTTTTGCTTAATATCAATCCAGTGAATTTTTATACCAGCTTTAACGTTTCCGTCTTCATTCGTAAATAATAATTTCATTGTATTAAGGGGTTGCAGTAGTAGAAAATCTGTCATGGAGTTTGCCATATTTTTTACAAATGGCATCTATGTAAACAAGCATGGTGGTCCCCATGACTGATGTTCTACTACTGTTCCTCTTAAATAGATTACTACAATGTAATAAGTATAAGAAAAACCTTAGCCACAGCAACGCGTGGCCGGGTCAGCTAGTAAAATATATAAAAATTAAAAAATACTTACATTTTTTTCTTTTATGAAATTTGATTGTTTGCACTGTTTGCCGATTTACATAATGGATAGCATTTGTACAAACAGGGAAATCAAATGTATTTTGTACAATTTCTGCCTTAATATTGATATCATATTTTCTTTCTTGAATACACTTATTTGAATTATCATTTTCAGTTTTTATATTTCCTTTATTTATTAACACATCACTTTTAGTTGGAGAAACGTTTTCTACACAACTTTCCATTTTTATCATATTAACGTCAATTTGATGCAAGTTCTCGAATTCGAGTTTACATTCTTCAATTTCAATTTCTTCGGTTTTAATATCAGATAACAATTCTTTAGGATCACTTTCCATTTTATTATTTATTAATGAATCTGGCGCTTCTTTTAAACCATCCATTTTTCTGTTAAGATTCTGGTTGTCACAAACAGTGTGAGAACTGAAGTGAATGTCAAACTGTATAATCAAATTCACTACTTGATCACTTTAGCCACTTATAATTTAAAAGTGTGTAACCTTAAAATTTCCCTAGGCTAGCTCCTGAGGGTCGCGGCTTCCTTCTGTGTTTTGCTTAATTCCCCCCAAACATCTATTATGGGGCGACAAGTACAGACACACAAATAAAATTCCAAAAATCAATTTTAAGTTAATTTATTTTAAAATTTAAGTATTTAGGACAAAAAATTGTAAATTAATTAATTAATTTAATCTCTTATCTTTTTTTCCGATGGTCTTCCTGTCGGAGTTACGATAGAGACGGAACAGTACTGCCCAAGTGGGTGGAAGTGGTCTTCCTTAAGAGAACTTTCTCAGAAATAATCCCGGAATGGATGGTCGACAATCAGCAATATTTTCAGAAATGAATATCTGCAACCTCAGTAGGGCCCTTCTCAGATTTGGCATTAAATCCTAGCAATAAAAATTGAAATCAAAACTCCGACTTTAAATAATTTTTATCGAATACAATCGTTATCTAGTTTCTTCTACATTTGAGAAAACATGCAATACTATCTATGTTCATATTTTATTTATCACAAAAAACTGACTTTTTTAAAATAGCAATTGTATTCGAAAATAAAGTGTTAGTAAAATACTTAAAATAATATATTCACCGCAATTTGGATTATTTCTAACTAATAAAATAAAAACCAAGGCAAAATGGTACTTACCAGACAGAAAGGCGAAGGTAGTCAGAAAATTAAATCTGAATTTACCAAGAATCGCAGACGAAATGAACGAGTTGAGAAATCATTCCGTCGACAAAGCACTATTTCCTACCACCAAATCGGCAATCGACCTTCGCATCGGTGCGATAAAAATTAAACAGAATAAAAATATATAGTTCGGATGGAATGCTCGAAAACGAACGTTACAAACGTTACAATTGCGACACAATCTAGAGCTTAAAACTTTTGTGCACTTTGGGTCACTTATCAAATGAACACTATTTAAACGACAGACCACGAAGTATAGATAGATAAACAAATGGTCTCAATTTAGGGGACAGAATTATTGCCGGTAGAGTGCGCCCTTGTTCAAGAGATACTCGTTTATATCCTTACGCGGAAAGTTTTGTTGCTATTGACGGCTTTTATGACAACTAATCTATATCTATATACATATAATAAAACTGTAGAAATGTATATGTTTGTGCCCGCATCACATGAAAACTACTGATCCTATTCAAATGTGGTTTTCAAAGACGTATTTGTCTTCTTTCAACTTAAAATCTGGTGTATAAAACTTTTTCCCTCCACCCCTTTAACGGCGTAAGGAAAGAAATTTTTATAGAAAAATCAACACGCCACGCAAACGACGTCGCGGGTACATCGAAATAGAACCCAAAAATGTGGTTAGATTTTTTTGTCTGTCTGTCTGTATGTTTGTGCGCGCATCACATGAAAACTACTGATCCGATTCAATTCAAATGCGGTTTTCACAGATGTATTTGTCTTCTTTCAACTTAATATCTGGTGTATAAAAATTTCTCTCCCATTTCTTAAATGGAGTGGGGTAAGAAATTTTTATACAACAATCACACGCCACGCGAACGACGTTGTAAGTACAACTAGTTTTAAATAAATAAATTAATATTTAGTTCGGAGGCCCAGAGGGTTTTCGTAGCCGTTAAAGAGACAAGGGTCCACCAAAACTTTTACTATGTATTTTGACACCCTGATTACAAATATCAAGGGTGGATTCCCGAGAAATGGTTATGAAATTTGTTACTAATAAAAAATTGTTTTTTCGCAAAACAAAAAATATTACCGTAATCCTTGAATGATTTTAACGAAAAAATTTTCCTATGTATTAAAAATTGTTAAACATTTAAAAAATTGCATTTTTGACATTTTTCAAATTTGCATTACTTTTTATATAATTAATATTAACTCTGCGATGACTATTTGACACTAAGATCATAAAGTATGAGATGAAACCGGTTGCAATACGAAAATACAAATCTTTTTGTTACTTTTTAGAAAGTTTTCGCCGTGTTCTTTGTCATTCCGTGGAATTTTGTAATCGAATTTAAACCTATTTCCCGACTACCTAGAGCCCTGAAATATTCAGGATAGCCAAGAATTGGATGACAATGCATGTTTCAATATGAATTATATGAAGGTGTGTCAAAAACAGTGCGAAAAAGTAAATCCCATTTAAAATATATTGTTAGTTCACGCACACTTTTAATCCTTCACGCACTGCTGTCTATAATGACAGTTTTCACGAACTAAAAATTGATACATAATATGAGGTAGAGTAGATAAAAGAGCATTTTAACATTTTTGTTTTTACAAACGTTTGTGATAGAATATGTTGTAAATATTTGGAAAAATTTCATCAATATTTCGTTAAAGCCTTAAGTGTCCTGTTTTATGTTAAACTAGCTGAGTCGGGAACTTCGTACCGCCTCACAAATAAATGATATTTCTCGTTCCTGTTTTTCCAATTTTTGTTTTTTTTCGATTGCTTCCCATTTTTTTTTTCGTTTCCATTTTTGTCGATTTTTTCATATTTTTTGTCTGTCTTCAGTTTTTTTGTTGTATTTTGTTATTTTTCCCGTTTTGTCATTTTTTAGTTGTTTTTTTTAACGCTATAAACAATATGCATTTAATCTCCTGTAACGTACCTACGACGCAGGGTGTATGAATATTGAATATGCATATTGTTTATAGCGTTAAAAAGTAATAAAATTATTGCATTTTCGTATTGCAACCGATTTTATCTCATACTTTATGATCTTAAGTGTCGAATAGAATAGTCATCGCAGAGTTGAAAAATATTAATTATATAAAAAGTTATGCAAATTTGAAAACTGTCAAAAATGCTATTTTTCACATGATTAAGGATTTTTAATTTGAAAAATACATAAGAAGCTTTTTGCTTAAAATCATTCAAGGATTACGGTAGTATTTCTTGTTTTGCGATTTTTTTTATAAAATCTCAAAATTACAATTTTTTGTCTGAACTACTCCAAAATTTTTTATTCTTGTTTCGGTAATGGAGTGTTAGAAATAATTTTATTATATAGCGTATTGATTCAGTTTTTACTCATCTTTGATGCTCTGATGTCTTTATGGATTTTTTAAAATATGAGTCAAATATTAGACCTATTCTAGATATATTTTAAAATGCTGCCATCCACTGTATCAAATTTATAAATTTTTTGGCAACATCTTCAAATGTCTCTTTTCTTTCCATGATACTGTACGTGATGATAACATAACATCAATTATTTAACAAATGAGTTTCATCTGTATTTAATGTTTCCTCTAAATGAGAAGGAAGAATTTTTCCCAATTTTTTAGTTAAGAGACTTTTGTTGTTGTTTTGTTTTTCTCATGAAATCATTTTCATCAAATAAAGCATTAATCATACGATAAGTCATATTGCAACAATGATTGATATGGATAATTTCGCTCATTGGCTAATGATATAAATCTCTGGATTTCACTAACAGGTACTTTAATATTCTGTTTCTTCACTTGATTAGTTGATTTTGGTTGGGATGTAAAATTAGGAAAATTATTTGTTTCAGATAAGGATTTAGTATACCCTTTATACACCCTGCTTCGTACGTTACAGGAGATTAAATGGATATTGTTTATAGCGCTAAAAAGTAACAAAAAGATTATTGTATTTTCGTATTGCAACCGGTTTCATCTCATACTTTATGATCTTGGTGTCAAATAGTCATCGCAGAGTTAAAAAATATTAATTATATAAAAAGTTATGCAAATTTGAAAAATGTTAAAAATGCTATTTTTTAAATGTTTAACAATTTTTAATTTGAAAATGGTCTGAGGAAAAAATACATAAGAAGATTTTTTCGTTAAAATCATTCAAGGATTACGGTAATATTTTTTTGGTTTGCAAAAAAACAATTTTTTATTAGTAACAAATTACTTGTTAATAACAGATTTCCTAACCATTTCTCGAGAATCCACCCTTGATATTTGTAATCAGGGTGTCAAAATACATAGAAAAAATTTTGGTGGACCCTTGTCTCTTTAACGGCTACGAAAACCCTCTCGGCTCCCGAACTAAATATTTATTTATTTATTTAAAATTAGTTGTCATAAAAGCTGTCAATAGCAACAAAACTTCCCGCGTAAGGATTTAAACGAGTATCTCTTGAACAAGGGCGCATTCTACCGGCAATAGTTCTGTCCCCTAAATTGAGACCATTTGTTTAACATTACGTTTAGACTCCTGGTATTTATACTTCGAGCTTTCACCTTTAAATTGTTCAATCAGCTTTCCATGAGAAATGAACTCTCCCGTCGCAAAACCAAAAGCTTAAGTAAACGTTCTTTTAGAGAATAGACCGCAATATATAGAAATATCAAATATATATATATATATATATATATATATAGTTTTACTTATTATATTCTGATTATATAAGCAAATATATATATATTGAGATGATATAAGTTACTATGCTATTTCAATTAAGTAAATATAAAGAAAATTAAAAAAAATAGAGAAAAGGAAAATATATTCTCATTCCAAGGCAGAGTGCAAATGTAGTTAATTTGGGATAATTTATAATCGTCGTCTTCTTCTCAATACCTAAAAAGAAAAAATAAAACAAAATGAGAAATTAAAATACACAAGTACATATAAGAGATATTCAAAGAATCAAAATAATATAATTTATCTATAACAAATAAAATTCTAATAATAATGTATCAAATAGATAATGAGAGTAAATAAAAAATTGGATGAGACTAATAAAAGACTTGATCAGCAAGATAAGAAATTGGATCAACAAAAGGAAGATATAACTAAAATGTTTAGAAGTGAAATTAATAGCATAAAAGAAGACAATTTAAAAATAAGAGAAGAAGTTAAAACTATGAAAAAGGAATTTGACAAGAAAATTGAACAGCAAAACAAGAAATTAAGAACTGAAATACAGGATACTGGAGTAAAAATTAGGGGGGAAATTGAAAAAGGTATAGAAATTAAAATAAAAGAAGTAAGTAAATCAATTAAAGAAAATTTACCTGAAGAAATTGAGCTTGAAATCAACAAGCAAACAGAAATTATGAAAAAAGAAATAAGACAAATACGGATCCAAGAGCAAATTAATGAAGAGGTAGTGGACAATTTAAAAATTAATTTAGGAAAAGAATTTGAAAGACTAGAGGGAGAAGTAGAAAAACAAAAAGGAGTCTGCAGTAAGAACCAGGAATTAACTGGGTTAAAATTAAGTAAGGAAATGGAGGATATACAGAAGAAGCTACAAGAAGTTATGGAGAATAATGTTAGAGGAAATGTATTGGGAGTTCTTCCCAATATGATGTCACACTACAACAATGCAGGAATTAAATTTGATGGAAACATAAACCACATCCATCCAAAAGTATTTGTCAATATAGTGAAAAGTAAAACAAAATATACAAGTGATTTCTTGGGGGAGATAAAACAAGCACTTCGAGAAAAATTGTCTATTTGTAAATATCAAGAAAGGGGGAAAAAAACTAAATTTATAATAGGTTATACGTATAAAGGGAATTATCAAGAAACGGGGAAGAAATGTAAATTTAGAGGTAGTATTAGGTATATTTGGAAATATCAGGAAAGAGGCAAGATATTTAGGTGTATCAGAAAATTAGATGTATAAGAAAATATATTAAATAAGGGGGAACAAGTTTAAAAAGTAGAAAAATAAATTATATTTAAATAAATGTTTAGAATGAATGTAATATAAAAAAATATAGAAATGAAAAATTTATTAAAAATGTTAGGTAGATGATATTTAGAACAATCTTGTAAATAAATGTTATGTTGTAAATAGTAATTTTAGGTGTATATAGTTTTTTGTTTTTGATAGGGTGATGTTTATAGAATAAACATTAAGGCAATCCAGTTAAATTTTAAATCATTAGAATTAAAATTGATATGAATAAACAGTTTGAATATTTTTCATAAAAGATTCTTCCAAGGGATGATCTTAGAGAAATTAATTTTTTTTTGGTGTTCATTGTACATGAATAATTATTTACAAGCAAGTACATAATATATAAACAGATTATAATATGAAATATAGAACAAAGAAATTTGTATAAAATTTATTAAAATATAATAGGACATAGAAAGATAAAAAGTATGAAACAAAGTTATTTAACAGTTATAAAATTGGTAAATTTGGAATAGAAATTATAATTTTTTAATCAAATATGAAAATATGATTGATTCAAAAATTTTAATTGGGGGATTTGAGATGATATAAGTTACTATGCTATTTCAATTAAGTAAATATAAAGAAAATTAAAAATAGAGAAAAGGAAAATATATTCTCATTCCAAGGCAGAGTGCAAATGTAGTTAATTTGGGATAATTTATAATCGTCGTCTTCTTCTCAATACCTAAAAAGAAAAAATAAAACAAAATGAGAAATTAAAATACACAAGTACATATAAGAGATATTCAAAGAATCAAACTAATATAATTTATCTATAACAAATAAAATTCTAATAATAATGTATCAAATAGATAATAAGAGTAAATATTAAAAAAGTTTATAAATTTTACGATACCTTAGTAATTAAAACCGATTTTAAATAAATTAAGATAAAATGAAATAAGAAAACCAAATGTTAAGACATCAATGTAAAGTTTTACATAAATTTCAGTATAAAATATTAGAACTCATAGAAGGAAATAAAAAAAGTTTGTACTTACTTTTAGAATAGACAATGTTTGTTCTCAAGACATATTGTGATTTGTTATTAGTTTAATTTCCAAATATAAAATTCTGAAAATAGAAAGACATTAGATTATATTGTAGATAAGATATTATAAAATTAACATTTCATTTAAAGTATAGCAGATTTTAAAAGAATGATTATTGTATTAAATGTAAATAATGAGTTAAGTATTAGATTTTTAGTAATTTGATTTGACAAAAAATTAGTAGGCAAAAGATATTATAAAATTAACAACTCATCAAAAGTTTAGCAAATTTTAAAAGAATGTCTATTGTATTAAAATGTAAATAAGGAATTAGGTATTAGATTTTTAATAATTTTATTTGATTAATAATTTAGTAGGCGAATAGAACATAATAATGATAGTGTAAGATTGTTTGGGGATTCAGTTGTTAAATTGTTGATTTCCTGAATCTCTCTCTTGTTTTTGGGCTTTTGAAGTGATAGCATGTAATAAATTTTGCTCCGTTAAAATTTCGATTTTTTTATTTAAATACTTATAAAAGAAAGTATAAAAGTAGTAAAAAGTGTTAACAAAGCCACAAGACAACTCCTGATAGCCACTGGTAAGAATTAAAGTTCATATATATGGAGAAATAAATGTTAGGAATGGTGTGCTGAGCAGTTCAGTTATATGAATGCTTCCTGAGTAATTTAACTAAAGTAAAACTGGTTTCTAATAAGAAAGAGAGTATTAGTTTACTCACCGTTTGATGCAAGAGCAAATTATTTCCGGATGAGAAGCAAATTTATTCGTCTACATCTATAAAGTGTCCGTATATCATTGATGTTCCTGGGAAATGGTTGGATTCCAATAGGAAATGATAGCCTGTGCCCTCGTTTGTCCAGAGAGAATACCAAAGCTTCAAAACACGGTATCTATTTCCAATTTTTTTAAAAATAAAGAACATTCCTGTGTTTGATTTTTCTGTAGTTGATGAACATTTAATTTCACTTGTACACTGTTTCACTGTTTAAATAAGTTGTTTTTACATTCTTTAATAAGTTTAATTTGATTTATTGATTACAAAATTCAGAATTTTTCATAACCTTTGATTTAACGATGTTTGAAATTTGAAGGTAATGTGTCTATGCGTACAAAACAATAAGAAAAAGTGACGTTAAGGTTAAATTGGAATTATAATACAAAAACATAATTTGGTATATAATTGTTAAATTTTATTAATTTTTTTTTTGAAATTTTCAATATCAGTTAAATTTGAATCCATTTATTAGTTGAGATTTTTTGAACTCTGACCCTTAGAAAGAGAATAGATAAGAACTTATGTTAGAGTAACAATCATTAAAATAAAAGAAATTAAGTTGAATCTTACCTTATCCACATCTATATTAAAATAAAAATTTTCAAGGTATTTTCATATATGAGTAGTTATAACAAATCATGTTCTGGATCACTTCCGGTGGTGATCTAGAACATGATTAGCTTTTGAGGGGGCTAAGGTGATCTAGAACATGATTAGCTTTGACGAGATTCAAGAGGTGTAGAAAATGATTAGTTTTTTGATGGTTCTGAGATGATTAGCTTTTTCTTTGGGTAAAAAAGGAAGAGATGTTGGTAAGATGAAAAAAAAATCGCGCCGTGATGTTGGAGTTTTAGGATGTGCGTTGATGGTGAGATGCTGGACGATGATCGTCTGGGCGTGTGTCGTTTTTTAGCTGGATAATTTTCGGCTGGCAGATGATTTTTTATTGTAAATTTGAAATATATAAGTTAAAGAATAGAAATTGGATAAGAGTGGTTATTGTATTTTTGAGGTCAAAGTGTCAGATAACAACTTAATTAATTTCCTGTTTTATGTTGTTCGAATATCAAAACAACCTTCAACAAGTTTAAACATGTAAACTTGTAAGTGGGGTATTGTATTGTTAGCATTAAACATAAAAATATTTTATAATTTAATTATATTTTAAATGACCCTCATTGAACTCTATAGAATATTTCACATTCAACAAGTTTAAACATGTAAACTTGTAAGTGGGGATATTGTATTGTTAGCATTAAACATAAAAATATTTTATAATTTAATTATATTTTAAATGACCCTCATTGAACTCTATAGAATATTTCACATTTGATACATCAGCATTTTTTCTATCGATTAATTATTAATTTGCTGACTGCAATAATCTTTGTAAAATGTTAATTATTATAATTAATACATGTATAAATACATCGTGAAGAATAGTTTTTTCTCAGTTATATTTTGATTATTGTAATTGTGAAACTATCAAGAATTTTGTGAAAACTTTAAAAGTAAGTAATTTATTACATTAAGTGCTGTTCTTTGGATATTTATTTATCAGATTCATAATTTCAGATGAATTTTTTAGACGCTATTAACAACGAGTGTTCGAAACTAGTTGAAAACAAACCGAAACTGAAAGTTCGAGAATTGGAATTAAATAAACCTTTAAAAATTGTGAATGCAAAGCTGTCGAAACACCGGAAATTTGGAGATTCCATTTTTCTGGAATTAGAAAACTGCGTCACTTTTCTCCCTAAAAGAGTTACAAACTGTATTGAACCACATCTTGAGAAAATAAATGCAGGACAGTATTGTATTGTCTTCACTGGAGTACAGAAAATAACTGGACTAAATGAACCGAGGACTTTGTTTTCCATTGTAGAACAGGTTAGTAAATTTTCTCTATAAACACACACACACACACACACACACACACACACATAGATTGGAAGATAATAAGATTTTCTTTTTTCTTTTTAGACTGAGGATTCTAAGAGTACTCAAGATAGCGGCTACGACACCAAATGAGGTTGATTACGATGAGATGAATGTAAAGATTATATGTTGTAAGTAACCTTTTAATTTAAATTAATATGAATCAGTTTGAAGTGAATATTGATGCTTTGGTATCAGTAAGCAACAAAGCATTAAAAGTATTAAGTGAGGGCGGTCATCAGCATAATAGAGATAGGTGGGTGAAACATCTTCATAAAACTATCCGACTTTGTAATAGGGCCTTGTTTAAAAAATGTCACTCAGTTGGAACTCAAAAAAAACTAATTACCAATATTGGACATTTAAAGCGGTGTCGTGCTTTAATCAAACGTTTAGGTAAAAGAAAGTTAGGCCGAGGAATTAAGGGTAATCGAAGTGATCGTGTAGTCTGGGAAAATGTAAATTCCGCTTTTAAAAGTAGACTTTTAACTGGAGTTATAATAAATTTACGTCATACAAATTTAGATGATTTTTTTCTTGACTCATTCAAAATTTTTAAATTAAAAATTAACTGTCTTTTAAAAACAAATCAGATAATGAAAGTGAATGTATCATTTGCTGGGGAATTTATAAAAAGATTTGGTGATGATGGTGAAACTGAAGTAGACTTAAAATATTTAACAACAAAAAATGAAATTATTGATAATGGTACAGATCTAAAATTATGGTTTCAGAATCACATTGTTGAAAAAATTATTACAAAACTTTCGGAATTTCAAGAGCGCGGTTCTGGGTGGGCGTTGAATAAAATTGTTTCATTAGAGATAAACTTTAATAAATTAGAGATTGGTTTGGGAGCTTCATCCTTTATTAAATTACCAAATGAGATAGCTAAAAGGCATGCTTGTGTTAACATAAAAAACTCAGATGAAGCATGCTTTTTCTGGGCAGTTACATCAGCTTTACATCCAAGTAACACAAATAGTAATAGAATAACCTCCTATCCGCATTATACTCATGTTTTGAATGTTGAAGGTTTAACCATACCCATGCCAATATCTGAGATTTCTAAATTTGAAAAATTAAACAATATTTCTATAAACTTGTACGGTTTAGAACTAAGAAAGACTAAAAAGAATTCATTTTTTACTGTATTACCTGTTCGATTAACTAACTGTAAATTAGAGCAACATGTAAATTTATTACTAATTCAAAATAAGTATTACCCTAAAATAAATGATTTCGAATCTCTTTCAACAGATTTAGTTAATGATCATGATGAGGATAAAACTGTTTATCATTATGTTTGGATTAAAAATTTATCTAGATTAGTATCTGCACAAATAAGTAAATCTAATACGAAAAGAAAATACATTTGTGATAGATGTCTGAATTATTTCTATAGTAAAGAAAAATTATGTAATCATGAGGAACTTTGTAAAAAAGTCAACAGTTGTAAAATATCATTTCCAAAATATAATTCAATTCAATTTAAAAACCATATATATGCTCAAAGAGTTCCTTTCATAGTTTATGCTGACTTTGAATCTTTGTTAGCTAAATATTCTGATGTTTCTCAATCTAATACTATTAAATATCAATATCATAAAGCTTACAGTGCAGGTTATTATTTTAAATCATTTTATAATAATTCTTTAACATACTATGATAGTAATACGGGTGATGACTGCATGACATGGTTTGCATATCAAATGAAAAAGATTGCTACTTTGGTTGATTCTGAAATTAAAAAGATAATTCCGTTAAAAGAGTTAATCAATCTTGAAGATGCCGAATTTTGTCATATATGTCAGAAAAAGTTTACGAGTACAGATGTTATCACACGTGATCATTTACATTTCGATGGTTCCTTCCGCGGATTCAGTCATCAAAGCTGCAACCTAAATTATCGAAAGCAATATATAGTACCAGTAGTATTTCATAATTTGTCTGGATATGATGCACATTTTATGATTCGAGATTTATCTAGGTTAGGTCAAATCAGCTTACTTCCTATTAATAAAGAAAGATACATATCATTTACTGTTAAATTTGATCAGCATACAGATATAAAATTCCGTTTTATTGATTCATTTCGCTTTTTGGGGTCATCTCTGGATGAATTAGCAAAAACTTTAAACCCGAATGATTTAACGAATCTAAAGCAAGAATTTAAAAATTTAAATGATGATCAGTTCAAATTACTAACTAAAAAAGGAGTTTACCCCTACGATTATGTTGATTCAATGGAAAAGCTGAACGATAAAGAATTGCCAAGCAAAGAAAATTTTTTCAATAAACTATATGATAAATATATTGATGATGAACAGTACGCACATGCACAAAAAATTTGGAAAATTTTCAACCTAAATACGTTGAAAGAATATTCAAATATTTATATGAAAACAGATATCTTATTATTAGCAGATTGTTTCGAAATATTTAGAGAAAAATGTTATGAGTCATATGGGTTAGATCCAGCGTGGTATTACACCATGCCAGGATATACCTGGGATGCAATGTTGAAATTTACTAAATGTAATTTAGAACTTCTTAAAGACATTGATCAAGTATTATTTATCGAAAAGGGAATTCGTGGAGGGATCTCAGTATGCATCAAGCGATACTCAGAAGCAAACAATAAATATATGACGGATTTTGATCCCTCTAAACCATCAAAATATTTGCTCTACTTAGATGTGAATAATCTTTATGGAAAAGCTATGTCTGAGCCTCTTGCTTATGGAGGCTTTGAATGGGTTGACGCTAATATAGATATAAACACTATTCCAGACGATGGTGATACTGGTTATATATTTGAGGTTGATT
The DNA here is from genome assembly GCA_964028335.1 of Altica lythri. Taxonomy (NCBI): domain Eukaryota; kingdom Metazoa; phylum Arthropoda; class Insecta; order Coleoptera; family Chrysomelidae; genus Altica; species Altica lythri. The sequence continues at coordinate 4,893,949 of OZ034810.1, read as the reverse complement.
TGGAATACCCTCAACAATTGCATGATTATCACAGAGATTTTCCGTTTTGTGCAGAACATTCAATTCCACCAAATTCGAAATATAAAAAACTTCTAACCACGTTATATGATAAAAAGAACTATGTAATACATTACCGCGCTTTGAAACAAGCTGTAGCTCATGGATTAATTATTAAAAAAATTCATAGAGTATTAAAATTCAAACAGTCAAGGTGGCTGAAACCCTATATTGATCTTAACAACCATTATAGAACTTTAGCTACCAACGATTTTGAAAAGAATCTTTATAAACTCATGAACAATGCTGTGTTTGGTAAAACGATGGAGAACATTCGTAAGCATAGATCAATTAAATTGTTACGAAAATGGGATGGAAGATACGGTGCAAAAAATTTTATTGCTAGTCCAGCATTTCATAGTCGTAAAATTTTTGATGAAGATTTAATTGCGGTGGAACTAAAAAAATTTGAAATTGAATTTAATAAACCTCTTTATATTGGCATGAGTGTTTTAGATCTTTCCAAAACAGAAATGTATGATTTTCATTATGGGTTTATGTTACCTTACATGGGTAAAAATAGGTGTTTTTTGACTTATTCAGACACTGATAGTTATTGTTATGAACTTATTTGTGATGATGCTTATAAGGAGGTAATTCTATTAAACATTGATAAATTTGATACAAGCGATTATCCCGTAGATAATCCTTATAATATCCCCCTAGTTAATAAAAAAGTTTTGGGTAAAATGAAAGATGAAGCTAAATCCAAAATTATCACACATTTTGTTGGGCTTAGATCAAAGATGTATTCAATTAAATTTCAAGTTAGTGAGAAAGAAAGACAGAAATTTAACACCACATTAAACGAAAATCAAATATTAAATTTAGGAGTTACTAAGAAATCGAAGGGTATTAAAAAACATATAATACAAAACAAAATTACGTTTGACCATTATGTGAAATGTTTGAAAAGTTTAGAACCTCAATATGAAAAACAATGTAATATATTATCGTTTAATCATAACGTTTTTAGCATCGAAACACGGAAAATCGCTCTAAGCGCTTCTGATGACAAAAGATATCTTCTACCTAATTGTGATGATACCCTCCCTTGGGGTCATTATAGTATCACTTCAACTGATTTATAATTTTTATTAAAAGGTTACTAGTTTATTGTTATTTAATGTATTCAAAATTTTTGTTTAATATAAGTTATTGGGAATGTATTGTGAATTTATTTGCAAATATTTATTTAGTTTTATGACTTTTCTTATTTTATACCTCTGTTTATAGTACTGGCGAAAGAAACTAAAAGAATAATGAAGCAATGAAATGTATTTTTAAATAATAATAATAATAATAATAATAATAATAAATATTTGTAAACTTTTAAAAGGTGTTTCAATAAAAAAAAACCTTATTTTTTTATAGCTTTATTTAGGTAATATAGTATAAAACAACCAATTATACAAAGTAAGAATATTATTATATGCACACATAAATTTACCGTTGGCGTGGTGAGGACATCCTGAATATACAGGTTCAAAATTTTTTGTTGCACAGGGTGTCCCATCATAATTTGCAACGTCATAAATTAATGGATAAAATCCAAGTTCTTCGCATTTTGCTTTTAAAAAGTCAATTTTTTGATTTCCCCTAACATAAATCAAATCAACGTTGCCAAGTAGGTGTTTCTCCAAAATTGCATTGACATCGGAATAATCTACATCTCCAGAATCGTATCGTATTCCATGCAAAAATTTTTCTAAATACCGCGTGGTTTTCTTGTCTTTAGCAGTCAACTCGAGAAATGGTTTTGGTGGTTTAAATAAAAAATTTGATTTTATACCACCAATCTGTATGGCGACTTCTTTTGGATAAAAAACTTCATCGATTATAAATCCTTGGATGTCGACTACTGCAATTCTCATGATGATGATGATGAAACTTCTTTGAAAGCTGAGCAAATACTAAATAATTAGTAGTTTATATTATATTTTTAACTACTTCCGTTAGGGGATAATGCTCCAATAAACAATCGTGAATTATGATACAATATGCTTTAGTATTTTTGGTAAATCCTTTGTCGGCATCAATTTCTAGTCGTACATCAACAGTCGATGATTTCATTGATTCTTCTTGCTTAGAACAATCGATAACAAACAAAGCACGATTTCGGAATGCTAGAAAATCCATTAATGGTCGTTTCATTGATACTCTGTTGTAACTGGAATTGAATTCGCTGTAGTTGTAATGAGCTAGCGCAAAGTCGTTTTTTTCAAAATCAAGTTGCATCCTTTCATTGGGAAAATATTCACCATTCAATGCGAGTCTGAGACCTTGTAGATTTACGTGATCAAATAAAGAAGGATCTGCAGTTTTCAGATTTCTCCTATCAGTTTGAAAAAATACAATAACATATCGAGGTTTCTCTATTGCAGACGTCGTTTTAACAGCCCAAATTTCTTGTTTTGCTCCTGTGGTCAAAGATGGTAGCTCATGTAGTTCCCATTTTCTAAACGGAATTACGATTGGACGATCGCTTTGAATTGATCGCATCAATTGTTCTTTAACGAAATCATTTGGATAAATATGTTTTACTTTCAGTTCCATCGAATGAATCATAATCTGTACGGTTGTAGAAGTAGTTACGTTACCGGTACCTGGTTTTTCTGTTACAATAACGCTATCGAGATCATTACGAGCTCGAACGAATCGAATCGTTTGTCGTCCACAAGTTACCATTGGGTAATCATTGAAAATGTTGAAGATGTGTTTAAGCGGCATCAGTAAACTAAATGACTTATCAGCAGGATTGAGAATGGGATTTGTGGGATAATTCCAACCGGCAATGGCAAGGTGGCGAGAATCTTCTTCATTGTAACATGTTAAAGCTCTTACAGTGCTAACAATTCCAGGATCTCGAACTGTTTCTATCTCTCTTGCACTTTCGCTATACGTACACGAGTCGAATAGAAATGCTCCAAAGTTTGGTGTCAAACTAACATCACCATCACCAGTTATATCCAATTTTCCTTTAATAGCCAACAACGTATCATGCATTGCAAAGAATGAGTCCACCTGATTTACACTAAATTCTACAATGTCGCTACAGCTAAACGATTTGATGAACGGTGTGTAAGATCGGTATTCGGATTTTCTAATCGATTCATCCTGAGTCGGTTCTCGATAGAGATCAAACATTGGATCTTGAATTGTTCGTATACGATTCATTATTATTATTGTTAATAACTTTGAAACCAAGAGCTTTCAAAAATAAAACGTTGTCTCTAGTAAGTCGTCGTCGTCGTCCTACTAAACACTTTAACGATTTGTTCAATACTGCAGGCTTCTGAAAATATGAAGGTGCTATATAGTTGAAAATTAATCCCATTCTTTCAACTCCAAACCCAATATGCTTCTTTCACCTTGAAAATTTACAGGTCTTGAATTTTGATCCAATGCCAGTATAGTAATATTTGTAATCTCAGGTATATCAATCACTGGCAAATACGTGATATTTTTAGGAATTTCTTTGATAGCGTAACCAGGGTCTACAGATATACCAAACTCGTGGATAGTGTGAGTAGGTCTGTTGTTGTAGAAGGCTCCGGTGGTAATGTTTGTTTCGAAACGAATCGTTCGTACTTTAACAATTTCCACAGGTAGATCGGAACTATGTCTTACGTTCGGTTCCAGAATCCTCTTTGAGAAACCCAACATTCTGCCTATACTGTCTTCACGCTCGAAATTTATTGCATGTTGACTACTGAATATTTCACACTTGAGTGTATTATTGTTGGGTTTTAATGAAAAAACGTCTTCAATCTTTGCATTTGATGGTATATTTAGTAAATTTCTAATCGTCTCTTCAATATCGGAAATTTCATAGCAACCTGTATTTAACGTTATTTTCTCCAATTTAGTTTTATCGTTATTTTTGTAATAGTAAAAAGCATTACTGCCATTCTCTACATTCGGTATACTGTTGTACGAAAAGAAAAACAGAAATGCCAACTTGTATTGTTTCTTTGGATCTAAACTCAACGGAACCGGAGGAGTCCAATCAAATTGATAATCACGACTCTCTAGCGTCAACAACATAACTGTTGGAGTTTAAACAAAGAAATAAAATTGTATATCTTTAACATTTATTTAAATAATTGTTCACAAGTTCATTACATTTTTCTAAACCTAGTTTACATATATGACAATTTCCTTGTGATTGCGCAGGTCCATCAACATGGGTGGTCCATTCAGGACGATTATGATGAACAAAGCAGGGTAGGCAGGTTCGCAATTCAAAATCCAATCTATATTCAAGCGGCAACTTGCACCAAACTTGTAATAATTCACAAGGTTTTGCGTACCTTTTCAAATAACGTATAGGAAAACTTGCCAATTCTTGTTCAGTAAAGTCAATCAGGTTCTTTTCACGATTAATGTACGCCAAAACAGCCTCCATCGTATAGAAATTCTAAACAAAGATAACCACAGTTGATTTGATTAAAAGTCTGCTAAGGATCGTGGTTGTAAACAATTTTCGTTGCAGGTCCTAGATACTGTACAAGTTCTTTCGGCGGTTTCAACTTGCCAAATGAATCGAAATATTCAACGTTATTGTTAATCTTCCGATACGCCACCCAATGAGTTCCATGATTTTTGCTTTCATCCAAATTTAGGATTGCGCATTCGCGTTGAGCAGGACCGGTTTTAGGCAATGTGTCTCGCATAAATACACCTCTAAAATTTGGGATTTTTAGATGTTTAGCATATCGTTTTAGTTCATAATCATACAATCCTCGATTGGGTAGCGTAATTAGTTTTTTTGCTTCTTTAGAAAGAGACCAAAGCCCCCTCTGGCATTTTTTCGTAAATATAGTCCTTTACCGAGAGATTCCATAGCTTTGTTATGTCGATGTTCTTCTTCCAATTTTTTCTGAGCATTCTTAGCGTCAATCACAGTTTTAGCGATTCCAGCAGCTCCGCCAGACAACGCCCCGAGTGCACTTAGTCCAGCAAATAACGGAATTAACGGTAGAAATCCTCCAGATTTTGGTTCGATGGGAATAATTCTAGGTACTTTAACCTGATTTTTTCCACCAGCATTTTGTACAGCTACCCTGGCTGCTTTTAGTGCAATACTGGCTGCTCGTTTTAATGTAGCCGAAGGACCTGCTTTTTTTATATCCCTTTGTATTTTACTTATAATATTGCGTTTAAACGATTTAGGTTTCCTAAAACCCATGCCAAGTTTACGTTTAGCTTTCATTGCGGTGGTCGTTAACCAAGCTGCAGTCTTTTCACCAATTGATGCGTCCTTGGACTTTACTCTTTCCCACGCTTTATTCTCTAGAATCTCGTCTGCTTTATGTCTTTCCGCTAAATCTTTATGTTTAGAATATGCCATATCGTGTTCTCTGGCTGCGTCGTCCAGCAGGTTAACACCCGTATCTCCACGTGCAAGTCTTTTATGTAATTTGGTGCCTGGACCCAAAAAGTTGTAACTGGGATAATGTAACTCAAACGGCAGATTATTGATAAAGCTGTTGAGCACACCTTCACCTTCAAAAACCAACATGAGAAATGAAATGATTTTAGAATTACTACACTACTTATACATTGAAACAATGAAAAACATGTCAAAACATGAAGGTCGTTCAGCAAGAACACACACTGCCAATTGAAAATCTAGATGAAGGAAACGATCAAATCGCTGGCAGCAAACATGGAGCATTGCTACCAAACTCGTTTCGAGCGCTAATCTGTGGACCCAGTGGGTGTGGCAAAACAAACGTTATGTTATCATTACTGTTTCATCCGCATGGCGCGAAATTTAAAAATGTTTACGTTTATTCAAAGTCATTGTATCAGCCCAAGTATAAATTGTTGGAAGAAGTGCTGTCGAAAGTTAAAGGTGTGGGATATTTTCCGTTTAAAGAAAACGATGAAATTATTAGCCCAAATGAAGCAAAACCAAATTCAATTTTTATTTTTGATGACGTCATATGTGAGAACCAGCAAAAGATTCGAGAATACTACAGCATGGGCCGACATCGGGATATAGATAGCGCATTTCTTTCACAAACCTACTCGAAATGCTGTAAACAAATTTGTAGAGATAACAGTAACCTAATTGTACTTTTTAAACAAGATGCTATTAATTTGAAACATGTCTTTGATGAACACGTGTCACCGGATATGAGTTTTGAAGAATTTAAACAGTTGTGTTCGAAATGTTGGCAAGAAAAATATGGGACAATGGTTATTGCAAAAGACTTTGATTTAAACAACGGTCGATATCGAATCGGTTTTGATAAATACATAGAATTATAATATTGCGTTCATTATTCAACAACATGTCAGACAATCCAGTTGACGTAGCCGTTCGTAAGAGAAAAATTGCCGAACTTGCTCGATCGATTCGAAAAAAATATAAAGCGTTACAATTGGGTAGAGTTGAAACGGATGAGACACTAAATAAATTGTTTAAACCCGTCACGGAACCTCTACACAAAATTGTAAAATCTTCTCTAAACGAAACAGTGATCTCTCATCCTCAACCAGTCAACGAGCCAGAGCCTAAAAAAGAACCATCTAAACAAAAAGAAGAAGAACCACCCAAAGAAAAAGAAGAATCACCTAAACAAAAAGAGCAATTGAGTATACCTGAGTTTGTAAAACTCGAAAATGTTGCCGAAACCGCTAATGATGATGACGATGAAGTATTCTATGAAGACGATGAACAGGCTGTTAAAGATCTTAACATTTCAGAAGATGTTATTAAGGAATACTTGGATCAGTATCCCCCAATGGCTCATCCATATATTCTAGATCATTGGGAGAAAAAAGATAATATAGACCCGGTTTATGGCCCTACTTACGATGCTCATACTTCTAAATGGTTTTTGGGTGGCAAACAAATCGACTTTGATAAAACTCATGGATATATTATTACAAAAGGCAAACAGATAAGAGGTACACCGGGTCTGTATGAATTAATTTTTAATGATAATCCTGAAAATTACAATGATGACGATTTAAAGCGTTATGGAACAATACTAGAATTAACAAATCCTCATAAAAACATTAAAGGACACCTTAAAGGAACAAACCGATTTAAATACACACATATCATAAAACCTCTGGCTACCTCTCACTTGCGAAAACATTCGAGCACTGTGGGCTCTGGGATGCAAATGGTTTACAACGATAATAAAATTGACCTTCAATATTGGGACGATCCAAACGAACTCGTTGACAGGCTTCGGCTTTTAATAGCGTCAAAAGAAGCAGGAAATACTTCGAATGATAATGAAATTGTTGCAATTATCGAGGAATTAAAAGAAGCACGCATTATTGCCTAAACATCATTACCACAATGAGTGTCGACAAATTCGGACGTACTAAACATGATATAGGCAATAAAAAACTATTGCTGATGTCTAAACCAACCTTAGTCCATACTGCAAACGGTGATATTGATTTTGAAAATTTAAAACTTTGTAATGTTAAAGATCCTGACTCAGACAGCGATGCCGTCAATAAAAAATATATGGATAATAATGTTCAAAAGTTAACTGAAAACATGAATGCTATGAAACTTACATTCAATAATGACTTGATGACCATAAACACTTTTATATCAAGAGATCCTCCTTTAGCCAGCAAACATATGGCTAATAAAAAGTATGTAGATGAATCAATTGTCACCGCAAAACAGTACCTACGAGGAGATATTAAAAATTCGCTTAAAAGTTTAGAATCACAAATAGCAACGATTAATGCAAACTCTGCACAGTTAGCTGTTAATCAAACAAATGCAGTAGAAAACGTAAAAGATAAAATCGAGAAAGCGTTCTTAAAATTATATAATCAGGATATTCCAGATATACGTCAAGATTTGTTGGATGAGATTCTTAAAAGAACTGACTCTGTAACGAAAAATGTTAATATACTCTCTGGAAACATTTTGGCTATTGAAAAAAAAGTTGCTGATTTGACTGATACAATAACTATAAAGCAAAATAATCTGCGTAATGTTGTAGAAACTATTAAAGCGATGGATTTGGCCATAAAAGCATTGGAGAATCGGTTAGTACAAAATCCCTAAACATTTAGTCCCTGTTATGCATTCAAAAGAGAAGATTCAAGTTGTTAATGAGCTGCATAAACCAGCTCGAAAAAATTATGCTCGTCGACGAACAATTATCAAAGGTTTGGATGATTTATGGCAAATTGATTTGGCTGAAATGAGTTCTTACGCAACTCAAAATCGATCGTTTAAAATGATTCTAGTGGTAATTGACTGCTTTTCGAAATTTCTCTGGACTCGACCGTTGAAATCGAAAACTGGCGAAGAAATCATGAAAGCTTTTGCTGATATTATAGGAAAACGCAAACCGAAAAATCTTCAATCTGATCAGGGCAAAGAGTTTTACAACACAAAATTTCAAAATCTAATGCAGAAACATGGTATAAATCATTATAGTACATTTACCAAGATGAAAGCAAGTATGGCGGAAAGAGTTATTAGAACGCTGAAAACGAAATTGTATAAGCATTTTAGCTTAAACGGTACGTACAGGTGGATAGATGTGTTACCGAAAATTACAAAAGAGTACAACGAAAGCAAACATAGAACGATTGGTCGGAGACCGTCCCAGGTAAACAAGTCCAATGAAAAAGAGATTCTGAAGCAACATTATAATCATTTGAAAATAGCAGGCCCGCGAAAATATAAAATTGGAGATGTGGTGCGCATAAGCAAGGCAAAGCATCTATTTGATAAAGGATATACACCTAATTGGACTACGGAGCTTTTTAAAATTACCAAAGTGAACATAACTAATCCCGTAACATACATGTTAGAAGATTTACATGGATTACCAATTAAAGGAGCATTTTACGAGGAAGAGCTACAAAAGTCAAAAAATCCTGATATTTACCTTGTTGAAAAAGTGTTGAGAAAAAAAGGCAATAAAATCTACGTTAAATGGCTGGGGTTCGATAGTTCGCATAATAGCTGGATCGAAAAATCTAATATTTTATAAACTTTGTTTTTTTTTTATTTTGTACACGTTTTCTTATATACATTGTGAAATATGTACTAATACTTTGTATATTTACTTTTATAAAGATAATGTAATAAACTTTTATAAAAAATAATGACTATTATTTCAAAATCGATAATTATAGCGTCAAAAAATGTTATTTTACCGTTACAAAATTCATGAACGTCACAGTTCCAAAATGTGAAACGTCCAAACGTTAAAATAGCGCTAAAATTTGTCGCAATAACGCTTTAAAAAACTGATAAGAAAAAATTTACGATTTACATGTATTTCTTATGGAAAAACATAATTTCAAAGTGTCAAAAATGCGTCAGTTTTCGCTATATTATCGCTACTAAATTCATGAGCGTCAAAGTGTCAAAAATAGACGTCAACACGACGAATTTGAACGTTTTTTGATCGTTTTAATGGAACATATTTAAAAGAAAATAATACACCATAGATTCAGATTAAAAATTTTCGCAGACATTCAGGGTTTTCAAATTAATGAAATATTTTATCTTAAAGAACTTAGCATTGAATTTGGATTCAAACAACAACATTTTCTATTTGAACCACCACAAACTTATCAATCATTAAGCTATGCAGATAAAAAGACTGTGAGATATATAGAAAACCATGTGCATGGAATAAAATATGCTTCTGGAAATATTCATTACTGTAAACTTAATGATATTTTAAAAAACTATTTACTTCACATGTAAGAGGTGAACAGAAAGCCGATTTTTTGCTAAAGAAGTATGAAGAATTTGAAATTTTCAATGTTGTTATTGTAGATGTTGTTAAATTTGATGGAACACCCCACGCCACTGGGAAATTAAACTCTAACTCAAAGTCATGTTTAAACCATTTTACTTATGGACTCTGCACTCAGAGAAATTCAGAACATCTACGTCAATGGTTTGTTAATATTATACTACCGTTGTAATTATTTAAATAAACAATTTTAAACCGATAATAATTGTTTTTATCTCAAAACCTTTAATAGCCAAACATATAACAATTTTTATACTTTTACAAAGATTATTGCAGTCAGCAAATTAATAGTTAATCGATAGAAAAAATGCTGATGTATCAAATGTGAAATATTCTATAGAGTTCAATGAGGGTCATTTAAAATATAATTAAATTATAAAATATTTTTATGTTTAATGCTAACAATACAATACCCCACTTACAAGTTTACATGTTTAAACTTGTTGAAGGTTGTTTTGATATTCGAACAACATAAAACAGGAAATTAATTAAGTTGTTATCTGACACTTTGACCTCAAAAATACAATAACCACTCTTATCCAATTTCTATTCTTTAACTTATATATTTCAAATTTACAATAAAAAATCATCTGCCAGCCGAAAATTATCCAGCTAAAAAACGACACACGCCCAGACGATCATCGTCCAGCATCTCACCATCAACGCACATCCTAAAACTCCAACATCACGGCGCGATTTTTTTTTCATCTTACCAACATCTCTTCCTTTTTTACCCAAAGAAAAAGCTAATCATCTCAGAACCATCAAAAAACTAATCATTTTCTACACCTCTTGAATCTCGTCAAAGCTAATCATGTTCTAGATCACCTTAGCCCCCTCAAAAGCTAATCATGTTCTAGATCACCACCGGAAGTGATCCAGAACATGATTTGTTATAACTACTTATATGTTATAATATATATATATATATATGTTATAATATATATATATATATATATATATATATATATATATATATATATATATATATATAAAAGGGGAAAAATTGTATGTTTAAAAATTTTTGGTAAAACCTAAACATTTTCAAAACAAATACTGAATATTTTATTTTAGAAAATCTCCGTCACTGATTTATGATGTTATATTGGGTTTTATCTCCAATGCAATAAAATTTTTGCTATCAATCATTTTCAAATGAACTATACATTGGCCAAAGTGGTAGAAGACTTTCAACTCATTGAAGATGCTTTATTTAACTTACGGCATATGTGTACATCTTTTCCAAGCTTTTCTCCCCACATGCCCTTGTGCTTGGCTTGACCAACATACACTGTTACAATTTTATTTATCACTTCTTTGCTTGGTCACGTCTCACATCATATTTGGTGATTCAAGATCCTCGCTGTTTCCGTGGACTTACCCTCCACAATATTTGAACTTTATTAACTCCCACATAAAGGTCCAAGAACTACTTACTTATGGTCATGATACATTAACTTATTTTTCGTTAATCTCCTTGGTTTTACATACCAAACACCTGGTTTTCTTTTATCCCTTTTATGGTTTTTATATTAGTTTGACCTTAATGACCTTTCTCTTCAAGCTCTTTTATAGCTTTTATTTTATTTTGACCTTTATTCCACCTAATTTCTGGATCATCTATCACCATACTTTTTCTGACGCCGTAGCTGACTACCATTTTCTATCCGTTTCCAGTTTTCAAATATTTTAATCTGTTTAGTTTTATTTTCATTACTAACTATGGTAATGTTCCGAACTTAAGTTTTTTCGTACCACCTGACTATTACCAGTCTATTTACCTCTTTAGTTTCCCATTACACACTTGTTTTTACCACCGATGGACATTCAGTGTTGAAGTTATAGGAACCATTCTCTTTCCATTAGTTAATGTTTTATATTATTGTATTTGATTATTTTTGCATTTGGTAAGTTGTTTAACTCTTTTTTATATTATTACTTTTCTATTATTTCCATATTGTTCACAGACCTGATGATGACCTTAATGGTCGAAACTCAGAGATAATAGAACAGATATATTGATCCCTAACATAAAGTTGGCAACAAGTTCCGACATCAGCGCACCATAGTCTCCTGGAAGAAGCTCATCGATTTAAAAATTGGCGGGATATACCAGCATATCTAGTTTAAACGTTTATTGGAATACATACTTATATTTTAAAATTTTATATTCTTACTGTGATTTGAAACAAGAACAAAAAAACATATTCAATCATAAGAAAAAAAAATAGCATAATGAAAACAAATTTTATTTATAAATATTTGAAAAAAGAACAGTATTAAATCAAACATATAAAAAATTTTAATAAGAACAATTTTTATTTGAACACAAAGACATTTAATCATAAGACAACAAATACAATAATCAAATTTTATTTATAAAAAAAACATTTTAAAAAGAGAACAGTTTATTAAAAATAAAATATATATTCTGTAAAACAACATTAATAAAATAAAAAATAAATAAAAATACTTTCTACTCAGAAAAATAGAAGCCCACCTATTAAAATATCTGTTTATCTTTAACTCAAATATGTATATATATTTATTAATTTTGAAACCTAAACTTAATAGCTTATAATTTAAATACTAATATCACAAAAAAAAGTACAGTTTTTACTATTATCACAAAATCAGGTACAAGTGAAATTATTGCCGCAAAAATATTAAAAGTTAACAAAATAATAAATTGTAAGGTACAAAAAAAGGTATTAAAAATTTTCTTATAGTTACAAATAAATCTATACATATTACACTAATTTCACAGAAATCTATGATAATAATTACTTTTATAACAAGTTAAAAGGTAAATTTTATATTAATTTAACGAAATAATAATTAAAATTTAAATTTACATTAAAATTCAGTACACAAGATTATACGAATTACATTAATAATAAATTACATATATGTAACAGATATTTTAATGTAGGATTCCACACAAATTGGAAAGGGATGATTCCGATGACTATTTCTTTCCTACCATGATTTCTCAAAAAGTGGAAATTCCTGAGTTTTTTCTAAATAGCGTCTAAAACAAAAAAAAACGCGCAGTACTTCTAATACATAAACTTTAAGGATTGCTCCCCGATCTAAAAAGATCTCTATAATATTTTCTTATTATAAGAGGAACTGAGATCCTCAGGAGTTTAAAAAAACATCTGATTTATGCTCTTGGCACGTAAACCAATCAAAATTAATAAATTCACTTAAACATATTATTAATTTTCTATTTAAACATTTTATATGACCGAATGATGGTAAGATTTGGTAAACTGCATTATGCACATTAGCCAAAAACTGAACAACATTTTTTGTAACATAAGTCAGACGTTTGTTATCATCATTTTCCTTAAAGTATGTAAAAGTATGGTGAAGCTCCAAACAATTGGTTTTCCAATTCAAAAGACATTCTTTACAATCAAAGTTTTTAAACTTTTAATTAAATAGCCTGACACATAACTGGTGGCTTGTGTATCAAACTGGGAATCTAAAAATGAATTTAAATCTAATGGTGTTAAACAAAAATTAAACAATTCATTATCATCATCAGAAATTAATGGTTTCGGCTCTTCCGAAAAGTTAAAAAAAAAATGCAAATTGTCTAAAATTGAACTCTGATCTGCTTCGCAGTTGGTACTATAACTCTTTCCTGAAATTAAACTATTCAGGATAGCTGTTTTTAGCGAAGATATAAATTGGTAACAATTAGGATTTTTATTGGCTCCACCATACTGTCGAATTGCTCCAAACATGTTTTCCAAACGATCTTGATTTAGTGACCGGGTTTTAAGAAACTTAATACCCAACTTCCAACATTCCTGTTTCAACAGTTTAACCCCTTTAATGGTCGTTAAACAACAAGTTTTAAACGGCAACGAATGTTTAACTTTGCCATTTCCAGCAACAAATTTCCATGATTCTATTTTGGGAATCATTTCATCCCAAAAGGCAAGATGTTTAGATTGCCTGGAAGCACAGCAACGAAGAGGTTTTCTATAATCACAAGTAGGTTTTCGACCATTAAAACTGTCAAAAAGTTTATCCAGATCTTCGATAAATTCGGCAGTATGGATAGCACTTGCTGGTAATTGGCCAGATTCAAGCAAACTTTCGATAGTAGCAGCCATAGTGTGACTCATTATTTTAGCAGCAACTGAAACTTTAATCTTAAGCTTGTTATTTTTCTGCATATTAAAAAAGCATTCTCTAATTTTATAGAGTGACTGAAATTGTTTTGCCCGGTCGATATGGAAGGCTTGTTTAAAAAAATCGGACTTTGCACATTTATTATCGTCAAATAAAATATCATAATTGAAAAAAGCGTTGCGTGTACATTTTAAAAGATGAGGAGCATCGTATAAAGTTATAACTCGTTTACCACTAACATAAAAATATGGACCGGGACTTGCAATATTTCCATCTCCACGTAATTCTCTAAGAGCAGATCTATTGGTACTCCCCAAATCACAAACAGTTGCAAGTACATTTAAACCTATATTTTGCAAAGCCCCTATTAATTCCAAAAGTATACTTTTTAAATTTAGAGTTTTAACTGTAATTTTGGTAAAATAATAAGCCACTTGCTGTTTCCAAGCTGATTTCAACCCGTGAATTATAAATACCAAAGCATGGTCAGCAATTTCAGATTTTCTTCCCAAAGAGCTACCTAAATCAACAAAACCAACAATCTGATCACTGACAATATCTAAAGCAAGTTTAATTTCGTCAAACATTAAAATACAATTTTTATCAACTTTTTTCATCCTCAAAACTCTTTCTTTTAATCTGTCAAAAATTTGCGAATTAATTCCGGTTTGAAAAGGAATATCTTTTAGAAGAGAATTAAGTGTGGATTTACTCGGTAAAGCTATACATCGTTTTAAGAAATTGTAAGCTCTAGGACCTTTTTTAAAAAGCGCCAAAGAAAATACTTTATCTGCAGTAGTCCACGACGGTTTGCGTTTTTTAGAATTTTTAACCGTACTCTCCAAAAATTTCATTCCAGATTTATCTAGTTTTTTATTAAAATTACGAAACATTTCAGTATTAGAAATTTTTGCCGCAGATTTAATTTTATCTTTAGATTTAGATAATTTTAGCTTATAGATTCGTTGTTTTTGGTCCCTGGTTATACAATATAATTTGCGTTTTTTTAGGAGTTAAATTATTAACCCGCGTTTCGTTAATACTATTTAAAATTTTTGTGTCAACACGTTTTTTCTTTAGAAGTGGTTCTTTATTATTGTTAGGACTAGTGAAATCGAGTTTTCGTTTTACACCAACTGTTTTAGAACACGAAGGAAGATCATTGTCTGTTAAATTAGGAGGTATTAGTTGGAGTACCAGATAATTAATATTAGTAACGAGTTTTGATTTTACATCGTCTGTTAACTGCGGAACTAACTTTTCGTTATGATTATCATCTTTATTAATTTTAGTAGTACGATTTTCGGAAATAGGCACCAAAGGTAATGCAAATTTATTTAACTTTTTACGTTTATCAGAGGTATAAGCGTTTTCATCAAAATGATCTTCAAATACATAGCTTTTATTGGATGTATCAGGAATATTTAAAATATGAAACCATTTTTCCCTGAGTGAAGAATTTGAAGGAAATACATGTAATTTCTGATTATGAAAATTTGTCTCGTATACAGGATAGAAATACTTACTTTTACAATCTACAACAGCGCATTTATATCTTAAATAACCTGGCACTGACATGTTTAAAACTTTAACTATACTTTTACACACTTTTTATGCTAAAACTACCTTAAATATATATTAAACTAAAACCACTTCTACTTACCCTGTCACTTATGCCGCCATAACTGCTGTTTCGCGCTGTCAGCAGTGTCAGCTGATCATATTTTGCTGGTTTAGTTCCAATTTTTACCACTACAGAATGCGATTGCGCCTCCAGGAATGAGCACAAACATGTTGGCGCCTTTTGGCTATATTTCAAAAAGTCTCTTAATTTGTCTATGTCGAAACTAGTTGTCAACCTTTGTTAACCTGTTGATTTGATTACATTAAACAATTTGTGTGGTACGGACTTTGTTTTTCTTTGGTATTACCATTCGACCACATTTGAGAAATGGATGATATCCTCTTACATAACTTGTTTTGTTGTTAGGATTATAGCATTTTTGACAATTTTCAAATTTGCATAACTTTTTATATAATTAATATTTTTCAACTCTGCGGTGACTATTCGACACTTAAGATCATAAAGTAGGAGATGAAATCGGTTGCAATACGAAAATGCAATAATTTTATTACTTTTTAAGGCTATAAACAATATGCATACCCTTCATACACCCTGCGTCGTACGTTACAGGAGATGAAAAAATACAGTTAAGGATTACGGTAATATGTTTTGTTTTGCAAAAAAACAATTTTTTTATTAGTAACAAATTTCCTAACCATTTCTCGGGAATCCACCCTTGATATTTGTAATCAGGGTGTCAAAATACATAGAAAAAATTTTGGTGGACCCTTGTCTCTTTAACGGCTACGAAAACCATCTGGGCTTCCGAACTAAATAGGAATTTATTTATTTAAAACTAGCTGACCCCGCAGACTTCGTACTGCATAAAACGGATGTATTTTTTGGTTTTTCCAAATTTTTACGATTTTATTTTGCTTTCAATTTTTTTTTGATTTTATCGTTTTTATCATATTTTCTCGTATTATTTCAGTTGTATACTATTTTTTTATTATAATTTGTAACTTATCGATTAAATATATTAGGTAGCAACTGCGGCAACTTACGTCATATTATTTACTTTAGCAAGAATTTGTTGAAATATATGAGATATTATGCGAAATAAACCTTAAGTAAGAATTGCTTGTTTAAATATATGTGATATAAACTGCGCCACCTTACGGTGGCGCCATAGTACTTTCTTAAGTCGTAATTGCTAGTTTAAATATATAAGATATTAACTGCGCCACCTCACGGTGGCATACTCACGCTTGGAACTTCATTACTGAACCGCTAGATGGCGTCGAAGAAGCTATTTTTTGTGATTTTTTTAATAAAAAGAATCCTATGTTAATTCTAATACCTCCAAGAATATGTGTACAAATTTTCATGAGGATCGGTTAAGTAGTTTTCGCGTGAAAACGTAACAAACAAACTGACATTCACATTTATAATATATATAGGGATAGGGAAGGGATAGGGAAGGGATAGGGATAGGGATTAGTTGTTATAAAAGCTGTCGATAGCAACAAAACTTCCGCGTAAGGATTTAAACGAGTATCTCTTGAACAAGGGCGCACTCTACCGGCAATAGTTCTGTCCCTAAATTGAGACCATTTATTTAACATTACGTTTAGACTAACCCCTACTCCTGCTTGTGCTCTCTCATCTTCATCAACTCCACTGTATAATAGAATATAACGCCCGTATCTCATACTAGCCTTTCCCTTTTTTTCTTTGTTTCGGAGAGAAGACAAACAGCAATCTTGTTAGTTGCTAGTTCCAAGAGGATTTCTTGGTCTCTAATGTTCCAGCAGGCCAGTCGTAGTTTCTTTCGTTTCCATTCTCGTTTTTTCCTTTTCTTTCGTTGCCGTCTATAGTAAAAATCTGCCCTGTTTATGAAGCATTCGATTCAGTACTTTCTAAAAGGCAGCTTGCTAGCCTTACCCTTAAACCCTTCTCCTATACCCGGGTTTGGGACCGACAACGGTGTTGTCGAACTATTCAATCCATCCAACAACATTTCAGGCGGAGTAATAAAAATATTGTAATGTTTTTTTTTAATATTGATAATTAGATATGTTATAATAAAAGCTGACATACAAGACGTCGTTTTCTTTGAAGGTAATTTTTACTATTCAATAAGAGTAAGAGTTTATAAAACTTTTACACTGTAGAATACAAAACACCTTTAATACACTTTTACCACTTATCACTTTTACCTCGAGCGTTTGCAAAATCTTAGAAGATCCATAAAATTAAAAATAAAACATGCTTATATTAAGTATATTAAAAATGCAGAGAATCAACTTGAGAATGATCCACAATCCTTCTGGAATTTTGTAAAATCGAAAAATGAAAAGTCTCGAATACCTGGTAACATGGCAAATAATAACGAAAAACTTTCTTCTGCTACTGATATTGTAAATGCTTTTGCAAATTATTTTTAAATGTGCTTATACCACTGATAACCATACGGATCCTTCAATTAATACAAATGGAGCAGAAACCCTAAATGTTAGCAATTATTTGATACTAGTTGTACTCGCAATGTCGTTCGCGTGGCGTGTGATTGTTGTATAAAAATTTCTTACCCCACCTCATTTAAGGAATGGGAGAGAAATTTTTATACACCAGATGTTAAGTTGAAAGAAGACAAATACATCTGTGAAAACCGCATTCGAATCAGATCAGTGGTTTTCATGTGATGCGCGCACAAACATACAGACAGACAAAAAAAATCTAACCACATTTTTGGGTTCTATTTCGATGTACCCGCGACGTTGTTCGCGTGGCGTGTTGATTTTTGTATAAAAATTTCTTTCCTCACCCGGTTAAAGGGGTGGGGGAGAAAGTTTTATACACCAGATGGTAAGTTGAAAAAAGACAAATACGTCTTTGAAAACCGCATTCGAATAGGATCCAGTAGTTTTTATTTGATGCGCCTACAAACATATACATTTCTACAGTTTTACTATATGTATAGATTTAATACTGTAACAGAGCAAGAAATTGTGTCTGCTTCAAAAAAATTAAAAAATAAATGGTCCTCGAGTCCAGACGGTTTACCTGGTGTAATAATTAAAAAACATATTCAGCTTTTTTCTTATCCCTTATTTAAAATTTACAATTTAATAGTTAAAACATCAACTTTTCCTTGGAAGATCTCAAAGATATATCCTATATTTAAAACTGAAAATTCAGTAGACATGACTAACTACAGGCCAATTACATTAATATCAGTTTTTTTCTAAATTATTTGAAATTGTACTATACGATACAATTTACTTACATGTAATGTAAAGAATGTATTTGGCAAATATCAGCACAGTTTTGTTACATCTAGAAGTACAGCCACAAATGTTTGCATCTTTACTTAAGAGCGTTCTATAGGCTTTCATTTACTAGGTTCCTGCTAACTTTTTTATTAATTAACTAATTAAAATTTGGTTTTCACCAACATATAGAGAAAAAAATCTAGTATTGTGGATGCTAAAAATATATATTTTTTATTCAATTTTCATATTTTTTCTTTGATATTCAAGTGCAAGTTTTTAAAAAATTTAAGTTTCCACATTTCTAGATAACATTTTAAAATTTTTGATCAAAAATTTTTTTTTTTAATTTGCTGTAACTAACATTTAAAAGGGATTTAAGAAAAATGCATTAAGTGCTTCATTATGTAATGCCGCCAGTAGTAATCCGTTCGAACTATTAGAGTTCCATCTAAAGAGTTCAGAGGCATCGGGCCGGCTTTGCTTAAAAAGTGGAAGGGCGATGCAACTCCGATCCTTTTTACAGCGAAAGAACGCTCTATGTTTCATCCGCTTTGGATCGTCAAAAACAGGTCGATGTGATTTACACGGACTTTAGCAAGGCTCACAGTCGAGTCGGCTTGTTAGTAAACTATCCAGATTTGGCATTTCAACTGATACCCAATCTCTTATAAGGTCATATCTAAGGGATAGAAAATAATGCGAGTACTGGCTTAGACCAGCCGATGTCATGAAGATCCCCCTCGGGAGCCTCATCACCTATTTTAAATCACTAGGTCTGGTGACAGCCTGAGGTGAGGATATCCCTTCACACGGGAGGATGCACAATGGGTCATATGTGACCTCAGTGCTGGCTGAGCACTAGCTCGCACCTCCCCAAATTTCCAGATCCAGATAAGGTCATATCTAAGAGATAGAAAATTGTATGTGGAATATGAGGGAACAAAATCTATTGTCTATTTTGCTACTTCAGGGGTCCCTCAGGGATCAAACTTGGGACCATTGGTTTTTATTTTATTTGTTAATGATATATGCGACAATATTACATTAGAAAAACTTATGTTCGCGGATGATTTAAAATTTTACAAAGTAATCAACGATATCTCCAATTCTACGCTACTGCAAGAAGATCTGTAGGTACAAACTAGATGAATGGTTTGAGGAAAATAAATTATTTCTAAACTGCAGCAAATGTAAAATACTATCAGTTTTGAGAAAGTTATTTCCTATTATGTATAATTACAATTTGACTAATAACAATTTAATAAGAGTTACTGAGGTAAAGGATCTTGGTGTTTTATTTGATCAAAAACTAACTTTTTTTCACACATTCAATCTGTTATTAATAGCGCTATGTAGAGTATTGGTTTTTTAATTAGAACTTGCAGAGAATTTAGTTCCTACGATGCCCTTAAGTCAGTTTATTGTGCACTGGTTAGCAGTAAATTGGAGTATTGCAGTGTAGTTTGGAATCACTGTTATCATAAATACTCAGCAAAAATTGAATCGGTACAAAGACAATTTTTAAAATTTGCAACTTAAGAAAATACGGCCAATATCCACAAAGAGGCTTTGAATACGATACCTTGCTAAATGAATTTCATTTGCCATCTCTAAAAAAACGCAGAGAGGTAAATTGTAGCATTCTTAAAAAACCAGAACGATAAAATTTCTTTTTAATCATTAATTTTTTTACTTATTACCGCCCTGTATTCTCGACTTATAAGACACTACGTCCAGAATTAGAATTCTAACGTTTTTTGTGGCTAAGCAGAGTTAAATCTTTCAGTTGTACCGTTGTGGGTAAATTCCGCGCAAACAAGTAGATCTTACGATATAATTGTCCAATCAGATGTCACGCTCCCATCATATGACCTAGGTGCATACGCTAGATAGTTTTTTAACGAATTTTAAGCGTCAGTCAGGGTGGTGTAACAGCGAAAGTAAGCAGTTCTCTGCTAACGTAAATTTCAGTTTTGGCGGTTTTTTTTTATCTTGAGACGCTTGAAATGAGTCTTTAAGCGTTTCTAATTAAGTTAAAGTCAGTTTATTAGTGATGGTTAATTGTTCTGATGAAAAGCTGTCGATAATTACTGATGAGTATCTGAATTTTGCCGTATTGCAGAAATTGGGTGTGTCCCTAATTTAATTATACTACCTAGGAGTCAAACCGTAAGTTTTTTTTGAATTATTACTATTACTATTACTACAGGAAAAGACGTGGTACCATTTATTTCTTTGGAGTAAAAAAATTTAATTGTAATCTGCATAATAAATATCCACGTATGGAGAATTAACTTAAGTAGTGACCGTAAACTCCATAGTGTAACCTGTTTTATGAAAAGCCGGTACCTTTCTACAGACCTCAGTGTGAAAACCTTTAATCGTTACGTGAAATTTCGGAAAAGTCTACCGAATACACGATTAAATTACCAGTGAAAGCGGTGTGCAGGGTCTAACGCAGTTTTTTTGTAATGCATTTTATTGATAACTTTTTGTATTTCTCAATGTCTCTTATAAATTAAATTTCTAAATTTAAACTGTTATATGGTACTTCATATTTTTTTACTCGAGTAAAATTTTAAGCTAAAAGTGATTTATTATTTTTTTGACATAACATTTTGATACATTTTAATCTCTTTTATTTCACATTTTGCTTAAGTGGGTACACAAAAAATAACAATACAATATTACTTAGCTGTTATTGGATGTGTAGTATTAGTTCTCTGTATGATTAAACACTAGTGTGTTTAACTGTATATTATCATATTTAAATTGTTGGTATTTTATATGTCTATTATTTTTTTTGCTTGTACATCTGACTTATTACTACTTAAAGTAATACATATTGTTTATTGTTTATTTATATGTTTTCTTTCCGACCTGGTGTAAGTTATTCTGCTCTATTTTAATCAATAACAAGGACGAGACGTATTTAAATTATAAATCTTGATTTTGAAATCATCTTTATCTCATTAATATAACGGTAGCTGTTGTGATAAGTAAAGAAAAAAGTAAGTATAACTTTATCTTTCTAGCTTTGCCAATAAAAGCGTGTAATTTAAAGTTTTAACAAGAACATCTGCCGGGTTACCAAATTTTACCTTATCTTATCTTATATCTTTCTAATTTTAACTTTATCTACAACAACTTATAAATCATTCTATCCAATATACATAGTCAAATTTTTTTTCATCCGGGTTTCTTATATTTTCCCATCCTTATGATAAAAAAATAAGTGGCGCCCATTTTCCTTTCCCTTTTCCTTCATTTCGTATATTTTCTCTTTAGTCCCTTTTAAATTTTTTATCTTTTATCTTTCCAATAAACATATCTCTTTATATCTTTTCAATACTATATCATCCAGCTCGTTCGAATCCACGCTCGCTCTCCTCCTACCCCCTGAGTGCCGTTCGCATTGGTTAACCTCTATAAAACGAGCATTTAACATCACTAGAAAAAAAGAGGTTACAAAATGATTTACTAGTTATTTACAAGTTACTAAACGGTCAAATTGATTCTTCAGCTCTTCTTTCTTTATTAGATTTTAATGTACCGCGAGTTACTTCACGTTCTAATAATTCGAATTCCAGCTCCAAACACTTAGCATCATTTTTACTCTCCACTATCGACTACTTGCAGAACTTACAATTAAGTAGCCACTTATTCTACCCAAGGCGCAGTTTTGCGTAAGCCTGGGTAAGCTGGCTACTGTTTTCCAGGCTGAAGTTGTTGCCCTATCAGAGTGTGCAAGAGTGTGTTTGGAGCGTGGTATGACAGACCACACCATATACATAAACTCGGATAGTAGAGCAGCGCTAATGGCACTTGACAGTTTTGACTTTACCTCTAAAGCAGTATGGGACTGTCATCAGGCCATGAAAACCCTGGGAGAGTACAACAAGGTTATCCTTAGTTGGGTTCCGGGGCACAAAGGTATCGCTGGCAATGAGGGAGCAGACAAGTGGGCAAACAAAGGAGCTAAAAGCCCGCTCATTGGCCCAGAGCCGACGTGTGGTATTGCTTACAACACAGCACGAAGAGCTGTTCGCCAGTGGATGGGCATAGAACATCGAAAGAGCTGGGAAAGAACAGAAGGTAAAATACAGTCAAAGAGAATGCTGCAGACACCTACTGGTGCTATACCGGCAGATGCCCTTGGGCTGAGGAGGAAGACCCTGCGGAAAGTGGTTGGCTTCATCAGCGGCCACTGGGTATTTCGCGGACACCTACATAAGATGGGAATTCAAGTTGAAAACCTCCTATGTAGAAAATGCGGTGAGGAGGAGGAAACAGCCTTCCACGTGATATTCATGTGCCCAGCCCTGCCAGGTCTGCGTGTGAGATCCCTTGGCCTACCGACTGGAGATCAAAGGGAAGAACGGACAACCATAGTCAAAAGAATCTCTTGGTTTATTAAGAACCTGGGATTTGACGGAGAATGAGGACCTGTGAATGAGGGTGCACAATAAGCTGTACTAGCTGCGATGCAATCCCATGGACTACATCTAAGCCTGGCAATCTTTAAAAAAAAAAGCCACTTATTCTCAATTTAAGAGACAAATTTTGAATTTATTAATTAATTAATTAGGAAACTATTTGTAATAAATGTATTCTTTTTTATGTCATGTACATTGTTTAATTAAAAAAAAAACTATTATGTACACCTGTAAATGGGCCTTGGCCTGCTGGTTGTATAAATAAATACAATTTTAATTCACTGCTTTATACATTAAACTAACTTTTAATGTAATAAACTAATCAATATTTTTACGGAGAAAAAGTTACTGAATGTCCACTACTTATATTGACTTACCTGCACCGTAATAGTTTATAAAAAAAACTTTCAGTTGAATTATAAATTTATTTACAATTGTGTATATTTACTACATTAAAAAAGTATTTTCGTTAGTGTGAGTATTAATAATATACCGTTTTAAGTTGCTTTGTTCTGCGAAACATTTTGAACAAATTTCACATTTAAAAGGCTGTCATCAGTGTAAATTCTAATATGATTTTTAGTCACTTTTTCTGAGAAACATTTTGAAAGAATCTCACAACTGTAAGGTTCTACCAGTGTGGATTCTAGTATGGTGTTTTAAATAACGGGATGATGTGAAACATTTTGAACAAATTTCACATTTATAAGGTTTCTCGCCAGTGTGAATTTTAACATGCATTTTTAAATTACTAGATTTTGTAAAACATTTTGAACAAATTTCACATTTAAAAGGTTTCTCGCCAGTATGAATCATAATATGAGTTTTTAAATTACTTTGTCCTGTGAAACATCTTGAACAAAATTTACATTTAAAAGGTTTTTCGCCAGTGTGAGTTCTGATATGCCTTTTTAAATCACTGGGCCTTTTAAAACCTTTCTGACAAATATTACATTTAAAAGGTTTTTCACCAGTATGAGTTTGAATGTGTTGATTTAAATCACTTTGTTGTGAAAAATATTTTGAACAAATTTCACATTTCAATGACTTTTCACGAATGTGATCTCTAACAATATGCTGTTTTAAGTTACTTTTTTTTACATAACAGTTTAAACAAATTTCACATTTGAAAGGTTTCTCGTCAGTGTGAGTTCTAATATGAGTTTTTAAGTTACTGGATTGTGTGAAACATTTTGAAAATTTGTCTCGTATACAGGATAGAAATACTTACTTTTACAATCTACAACAGCGCATTTATATCTTAAATAACCTGGCACTGACATGTTTAAAACTTTAACTATACTTTTACACACTTTTTATGCTAAAACTACCTTAAATATATATTAAACTAAAACCACTTCTACTTACCCTGTCACTTATGCCGCCATAACTGCTGTTTCGCGCTGTCAGCAGTGTCAGCTGATCATATTTTGCTGGTTTAGTTCCAATTTTTACCACTACAGAATGCGATTGCGCCTCCAGGAATGAGCACAAACATGTTGGCGCCTTTTGACTATATTTCAAAAAGTCTCTTAATTTGTCTATGTCGAAACTAGTTGTCAACCTTTGTTAACCTGTTGATTTGATTACATTAAACAATTTGTGTGGTACGGACTTTGTTTTTCTTTGGTATTACCATTCGACCACATTTGAGAAATGGATGATATCCTCTTACATAACTTGTTTTGTTGTTAGGATTATAGCATTTTTGACAATTTTCAAATTTGCATAACTTCTTATATAATTAATATTTTTCAACTCTGCGGTGACTATTCGACACTTAAGATCATAAAGTAGGAGATGAAATCGGTTGCAATACGAAAATGCAATAATTTTATTACTTTTTAAGGCTATAAACAATATGCATACCCTTCATACACCCTGCGTCGTACGTTACAGGAGATGAAAAAATACAGTTAAGGATTACGGTAATATGTTTTGTTTTGCAAAAAAACAATTTTTTTATTAGTAACAAATTTCCTAACCATTTCTCGGGAATCCACCCTTGATATTTGTAATCAGGGTGTCAAAATACATAGAAAAAATTTTGGTGGACCCTTGTCTCTTTAACGGCTACGAAAACCATCTGGGCTTCCGAACTAAATAGGAATTTATTTATTTAAAACTAGCTGACCCCGCAGACTTCGTACTGCATAAAACGGATGTATTTTTTGGTTTTTTCAAATTTTTACGATTTTATTTTGCTTTCAATTTTTTTTTGATTTTATCGTTTTTATCATATTTTCTCGTATTATTTCAGTTGTATACTATTTTTTTATTATAATTTGTAACTTATCGATTAAATATATTAGGTAGCAACTGCGGCAACTTACGTCATATTATTTACTTTAGCAAGAATTTGTTGAAATATATGAGATATTATGCGAAATAAACCTTAAGTAAGAATTGCTTGTTTAAATATATGTGATATAAACTGCGCCACCTTACGGTGGCGCCATAGTACTTTCTTAAGTCGTAATTGCTAGTTTAAATATATAAGATATTAACTGCGCCACCTCACGGTGGCATACTCACGCTTGGAACTTCATTACTGAACCGCTAGATGGCGTCGAAGAAGCTATTTTTTGTGATTTTTTTAATAAAAAGAATCCTATGTTAATTCTAATACCTCCAAGAATATGTGTACAAATTTTCATGAGGATCGGTTAAGTATTTTTCGCGTGAAAACGTAACAAACAAACTTACATTCACATTTATAATATATATAGGGATA
The DNA here is from genome assembly GCA_964028335.1 of Altica lythri. Classification (NCBI taxonomy): domain Eukaryota; kingdom Metazoa; phylum Arthropoda; class Insecta; order Coleoptera; family Chrysomelidae; genus Altica; species Altica lythri. The sequence goes on along the minus strand of OZ034810.1, from coordinate 4,867,961 downwards.
GGGAAGGGATAGGGATAGGGATTAGTTGTTATAAAAGCTGTCGATAGCAACAAAACTTCCGCGTAAGGATTTAAGCGAGTATCTCTTGAACAAGGGCGCACTCTACCGGCAATAGTTCTGTCCCTAAATTGAGACCATTTATTTAACATTACGTTTAGACTAACCCCTACTCCTGCTTGTGCTCTCTCATCTTCATCAACTCCACTGTATAATAGAATATAACGCCCGTATCTCATACTAGCCTTTCCCTTTTTTTCTTTGTTTCGGAGAGAAGACAAACAGCAATCTTGTTAGTTGCTAGTTCCAAGAGGATTTCTTGGTCTCTAATGTTCCAGCAGGCCAGTCGTAGTTTCTTTCGTTTCCATTCTCGTTTTTTCCTTTTCTTTCGTTGCCGTCTATGGTAAAAATCTGCCCTGTTTATGAAGCATTCGATTCAGTACTTTCTAAAAGGCAGCTTGCTAGCCTTACCCTTAAACCCTTCTCCTATACCCGGGTTTGGGACCGACAACGGTGTTGTCGAACTATTCAATCCATCCAACAACATTTCAGGCGGAGTAATAAAAATATTGTAATGTTTTTTTTAATATTGATAATTAGATATGTTATAATAAAAGCTGACATACAAGACGTCGTTTTCTTTGAAGGTAATTTTTACTATTCAATAAGAGTAAGAGTTTATAAAACTTTTACACTGTAGAATACAAAACACCTTTAATACACTTTTACCACTTATCACTTTTACCTCGAGCGTTTGCAAAATCTTAGAAGATCCATAAAATTAAAAATAAAACATGCTTATATTAAGTATATTAAAAATGCAGAGAATCAACTTGAGGATGATCCACAATCCTTCTGGAATTTTGTAAAATCGAAAAATGAAAAGTCTCGAATACCTGGTAACATGGCAAATAATAACGAAAAACTTTCTTCTGCTACTGATATTGTAAATGCTTTTGCAAATTATTTTTAAATGTGCTTATACCACTGATAACCATACGGATCCTTCAATTAATACAAATGGAGCAGAAACCCTAAATGTTAGCAATTATTTGATACTAGTTGTACTCGCAATGTCGTTCGCGTGGCGTGTGATTGTTGTATAAAAATTTCTTACCCCACCTCATTTAAGGAATGGGAGAGAAATTTTTATACACCAGATGTTAAGTTGAAAGAAGACAAATACATCTGTGAAAACCGCATTCGAATCAGATCAGTGGTTTTCATGTGATGCGCGCACAAACATACAGACAGACAAAAAAAATCTAACCACATTTTTGGGTTCTATTTCGATGTACCCGCGACGTTGTTCGCGTGGCGTGTTGATTTTTGTATAAAAATTTCTTTCCTCACCCGGTTAAAGGGGTGGGGGAGAAAGTTTTATACACCAGATGTTAAGTTGAAAAAAGACAAATACGTCTTTGAAAACCGCATTCGAATAGGATCCAGTAGTTTTTATTTGATGCGCCTACAAACATATACATTTCTACAGTTTTACTATATGTATAGATTTAATACTGTAACAGAGCAAGAAATTGTGTCTGCTTCAAAAAAATTAAAAAATAAATGGTCCTCGAGTCCAGACGGTTTACCTGGTGTAATAATTAAAAAACATATTCAGCTTTTTTCTTATCCCTTATTTAAAATTTACAATTTAATAGTTAAAACATCAACTTTTCCTTGGAAGATCTCAAAGATATATCCTATATTTAAAACTGAAAATTCAGTAGACATGACTAACTACAGGCCAATTACATTAATATCAGTTTTTTTCTAAATTATTTGAAATTGTACTATACGATACAATTTACTTACATGTAATGTAAAGAATGTATTTGGCAAATATCAGCACAGTTTTGTTACATCTAGAAGTACAGCCACAAATCTTTGCATCTTTACTTAAGAGCGTTCTATAGGCTTTCATTTACTAGGTTCCTGCTAACTTTTTTATTAATTAACTAATTAAAATTTGGTTTTCACCAACATATAGAGAAAAAAATCTAGTATTGTGGATGCTAAAAATATATATTTTTTATTCAATTTTCATATTTTTTCTTTGATATTCAAGTGCAAGTTTTTAAAAAATTTAAGTTTCCACATTTCTAGATAACATTTTAAAATTTTTGATCAAAATTTTTTTTTTTAATTTGCTGTAACTAACATTTAAAAGGGATTTAAGAAAAATGCATTAAGTGCTTCATTATGTAATGCCGCCAGTAGTAATCCGTTCGAACTATTAGAGTTGCATCTAAAGAGTTCAGAGGCATCGGGCCGGCTTTGCTTAAAAAGTGGAAGGGCGATGCAACTCCGATCCTTTTTACAGCGAAAGAACGCTCTATGTTTCATCCGCTTTGGATCGTCAAAAACAGGTCGATGTGATTTACACGGACTTTAGCAAGGCGCACAGTCGAGTCGGCTTGTTAGTAAACTTTCCAGATTTGGCATTTCATCTGATACCCAATCTCTTATAAGGTCATATCTAAGGGATAGAAAATAAGGCGAGTACTGGCTTAGACCAGCCGATGTCATGAAGATCCCCCTCGGGAGCCTCATCACCTATTTTAAATCACTAGGTCTGGTGACAGCCTGAGGTGAGGATATCCCTTCACACGGGAGGATGCACAATGGGTCATATGTGACCTCAGTGCTGGCTGAGCACTAGCTCGCACCTCCCCAAATTTCCAGATCCAGATAAGGTCATATCTAAGAGATAGAAAATTGTATGTGGAATATGAGGGAACAAAATCTATTGTCTATTTTGCTACTTCAGGGGTCCCTCAGGGATCAAACTTGGGACCATTGGTTTTTATTTTATTTGTTAATGATATATGCGACAATATTACATTAGAAAAACTTATGTTCGCGGATGATTTAAAATTTTACAAAGTAATCAACGATATCTCCAATTCTACGCTACTGCAAGAAGATCTGTAGGTACAAACTAGATGAATGGTTTGAGGAAAATAAATTATTTCTAAACTGCAGCAAATGTAAAATACTATCAGTTTTGAGAAAGTTATTTCCTATTATGTATAATTACAATTTGAATAATAACAATTTAATAAGAGTTACTGAGGTAAAGGATCTTGGTGTTTTATTTGATCAAAAACTAACTTTTTTTCACACATTCAATCTGTTATTAATAGCGCTATGTAGAGTATTGGTTTTTTAATTAGAACTTGGAGAGAATTTAGTTCCTACGATGCCCTTAAGTCAGTTTATTGTGCACTGGTTAGCAGTAAATTGGAGTATTGCAGTGTAGTTTGGAATCACTGTTATCATAAATACTCAGCAAAAATTGAATCGGTACAAAGACAATTTTTAAAATTTGCAACTTAAGAAAATACGGCCAATATCCACAAAGAGGCTTTGAATACGATACCTTGCTAAATGAATTTCATTTGCCATCTCTAAAAAAACGCAGAGAGGTAAATTGTAGCATTCTTAAAAAACCAGAACGATAAAATTTCTTTTTAATCATTAATTTTTTTACTTATTACCGCCCTGTATTCTCGACTTATAAGACACTACGTCCAGAATTAGAATTCTAACGTTTTTTGTGGCTAAGCAGAGTTAAATCTTTCAGTTGTACCGTTGTGGGTAAAGTCCGCGCAAACAAGTAGATCTTACGATATAATTGTCCAATCAGATGTCACGCTCCCATCATATGACCTAGGTGCATACGCTAGATAGTTTTTTAACGAATTTTAAGCGTCAGTCAGGGTGGTGTAACAGCGAAAGTAAGCAGTTCTCTGCTAACGTAAATTTCAGTTTTGGCGGTTTTTTTTTATCTTGAGACGCTTGAAATGAGTCTTTAAGCGTTTCTAATTAAGTTAAAGTCAGTTTATTAGTGATGGTTAATTGTTCTGATGAAAAGCTGTCGATAATTACTGATGAGTATCTGAATTTTGCCGTATTGCAGAAATTGGGTGTGTCCCTAATTTAATTATACTACCTAGGAGTCAAACCGTAAGTTTTTTTTGAATTATTACTATTACTATTACTACAGGAAAAGACGTGGTACCATTTATTTCTTTGGAGTAAAAAAATTTAATTGTAATCTGCATAATAAATATCCACGTATGGAGAATTAACTTAAGTAGTGACCGTAAACTCCATAGTGTAACCTGTTTTATGAAAAGCCGGTACCTTTCTACAGACCTCAGTGTGAAAACCTTTAATCGTTACGTGAAATTTCGGAAAAGTCTACCGAATACACGATTAAATTACCAGTGAAAGCGGTGTGCAGGGTCTAACGCAGTTTTTTTGTAATGCATTTTATTGATAACTTTTTGTATTTCTCAATGTCTCTTATAAATTAAATTTCTAAATTTAAACTGTTATATGGTACTTCATATTTTTTTACTCGAGTAAAATTTTAAGCTAAAAGTGATTTATTATTTTTTTGACATAACATTTTGATACATTTTAATCTCTTTTATTTCACATTTTGCTTAAGTGGGTACACAAAAAATAACAATACAATATTACTTAGCTGTTATTGGATGTGTAGTATTAGTTCTCTGTATGATTAAACACTAGTGTGTTTAACTGTATATTATCATATTTAAATTGTTGGTATTTTATATGTCTATTATTTTTTTTGCTTGTACATCTGACTTATTACTACTTAAAGTAATACATATTGTTTATTGTTTATTTATATGTTTTCTTTCCGACCTGGTGTAAGTTATTCTGCTCTATTTTAATCAATAACAAGGACGAGACGTATTTAAATTATAAATCTTGATTTTGAAATCATCTTTATCTCATTAATATAACGGTAGCTGTTGTGATAAGTAAAGAAAAAAGTAAGTATAACTTTATCTTTCTAGCTTTGCCAATAAAAGCGTGTAATTTAAAGTTTTAACAAGAACATCTGCCGGGTTACCAAATTTTACCTTATCTTATCTTATATCTTTCTAATTTTAACTTTATCTACAACAACTTATAAATCATTCTATCCAATATACATAGTCAAATTTTTTTTCATCCGGGTTTCTTATATTTTCCCATCCTTATGATAAAAAAATAAGGGGCGCCCATTTTCCTTTCCCTTTTCCTTCATTTCGTTCATTTTCTCTTTAGTCCCTTTTAAATTTTTTATCTTTTATCTTTCCAATAAACATATCTCTTTATATCTTTTCAATACTATATCATCCAGCTCGTTCGAATCCACGCTCGCTCTCCTCCTACCCCCTGAGTGCCGTTCGCATTGGTTAACCTCTATAAAACGAGCATTTAACATCACTAGAAAAAAAGAGGTTACAAAATGATTTGCTAGTTATTTACAAGTTACTAAACGGTCAAATTGATTCTTCAGCTCTTCTTTCTTTATTAGATTTTAATGTACCGCGAGTTACTTCACGTTCTAATAATTCGAATTCCAGCTCCAAACACTTAGCATCATTTTTACTCTCCACTATCGACTACTTGCAGAACTTACAATTAAGTAGCCACTTATTCTACCCAAGGCGCAGTTTTGCGTAAGCCTGGGTAAGCTGGCTACTGTTTTCCAGGCTGAAGTTGTTGCCCTATCAGAGTGTGCAAGAGTGTGTTTGGAGCGTGGTATGACAGACCACACCATATACATAAACTCGGATAGTAGAGCAGCGCTAATGGCACTTGACAGTTTTGACTTTACCTCTAAAGCAGTATGGGACTGTCATCAGGCCATGAAAACCCTGGGAGAGTACAACAAGGTTATCCTTAGTTGGGTTCCGGGGCACAAAGGTATCGCTGGCAATGAGGGAGCAGACAAGTGGGCAAACAAAGGAGCTAAAAGCCCGCTCATTGGCCCAGAGCCGACGTGTGGTATTGCTTACAACACAGCACGAAGAGCTGTTCGCCAGTGGATGGGCATAGAACATCGAAAGAGCTGGGAAAGAACAGAAGGTAAAATACAGTCAAAGAGAATGCTGCAGACACCTACTGGTGCTATAGCGGCAGATGCCCTTGGGCTGAGGAGGAAGACCCTGCGGAAAGTGGTTGGCTTCATCAGCGGCCACTGGGTATTTCGCGGACACCTACATAAGATGGGAATTCAAGTTGAAAACCTCCTATGTAGAAAATGCGGTGAGGAGGAGGAAACAGCCTTCCACGTGATATTCATGTGCCCAGCCCTGCCAGGTCTGCGTGTGAGATCCCTTGGCCTACCGACTGGAGATCAAAGGGAAGAACGGACAACCATAGTCAAAAGAATCTCTTGGTTTATTAAGAACCTGGGATTTGACGGAGAATGAGGACCTGTGAATGAGGGTGCACAATAAGCTGTACTAGCTGCGATGCAATCCCATGGACTACATCTAAGCCTGGCAATCTTTAAAAAAAAAAGCCACTTATTCTCAATTTAAGAGACAAATTTTGAATTTATTAATTAATTAATTAGGAAACTATTTGTAATAAATGTATTCTTTTTTATGTCATTTACATTGTTTAATTAAAAAAAAAACTATTATGTACACCTGTAAATGGGCCTTGGCCTGCTGGTTGTATAAATAAATACAATTTTAATTCACTGCTTTATACATTAAACTAACTTTTAATGTAATAAACTAATCAATATTTTTACGGAGAAAAAGTTACTGAATGTCCACTACTTATATTGACTTACCTGCACCGTAATAGTTTATAAAAAAAACTTTCAGTTGAATTATAAATTTATTTACAATTGTGTATATTTACTACATTAAAAAAGTATTTTCGTTAGTGTGAGTATTAATAATAAACCGTTTTAAGTTGCTTTGTTCTGCGAAACATTTTGAACAAATTTTACATTTAAAAGGCTGTCATCAGTGTAAATTCTAATATGATTTTTAGTCACTTTTTCTGAGAAACATTTTGAAAGAATCTCACAACTGTAAGGTTCTACCAGTGTGGATTCTAGTATGGTGTTTTAAATAACGGGATGATGTGAAACATTTTGAACAAATTTCACATTTATAAGGTTTCTCGCCAGTGTGAATTTTAACATGCATTTTTAAATTACTAGATTTTGTAAAACATTTTAAACAAATTTCACATTTAAAAGGTTTCTCGCCAGTATGAATCATAATATGAGTTTTTAAATTACTTTGTCCTGTGAAACATCTTGAACAAAATTTACATTTAAAAGGTTTTTCGCCAGTGTGAGTTCTGATATGCCTTTTTAAATCACTGGGCCTTTTAAAACCTTTCTGGCAAATATTACATTTAAAAGGTTTTTCACCAGTATGAGTTTGAATGTGTTGATTTAAATCACTTTGTTGTGAAAAACATTTTGAACAAATTTCACATTTCAATGACTTTTCACGAATGTGATCTCTAACAATATGCTGTTTTAAGTTACTTTTTTTTACATAACAGTTTAAACAAATTTCACATTTGAAAGGTTTCTCGTCAGTGTGAGTTCTAATATGAGTTTTTAAGTTACTGGATTGTGTGAAACATTTTGAAAATTTGTCTCGTATACAGGATAGAAATACTTACTTTTACAATCTACAACAGCGCATTTATATCTTAAATAACCTGGCACTGACATGTTTAAAACTTTAACTATACTTTTACACACTTTTTATGCTAAAACTACCTTAAATATATATTAAACTAAAACCACTTCTACTTACCCTGTCACTTATGCCGCCATAACTGCTGTTTCGCGCTGTCAGCAGTGTCAGCTGATCATATTTTGCTGGTTTAGTTCCAATTTTTACCACTACAGAATGCGATTGCGCCTCCAGGAATGAGCACAAACATGTTGGCGCCTTTTGACTATATTTCAAAAAGTCTCTTAATTTGTCTATGTCGAAACTAGTTGTCAACCTTTGTTAACCTGTTGATTTGATTACATTAAACAATTTGTGTGGTACGGACTTTGTTTTTCTTTGGTATTACCATTCGACCACATTTGAGAAATGGATGATATCCTCTTACATAACTTGTTTTGTTGTTAGGATTATAGCATTTTTGACAATTTTCAAATTTGCATAACTTCTTATATAATTAATATTTTTCAACTCTGCGGTGACTATTCGACACTTAAGATCATAAAGTAGGAGATGAAATCGGTTGCAATACGAAAATGCAATAATTTTATTACTTTTTAAGGCTATAAACAATATGCATACCCTTCATACACCCTGCGTCGTACGTTACAGGAGATGAAAAAATACAGTTAAGGATTACGGTAATATGTTTTGTTTTGCAAAAAAACATTTTTTTTATTAGTAACAAATTTCCTAACCATTTCTCGGGAATCCACCCTTGATATTTGTAATCAGGGTGTCAAAATACATAGAAAAAATTTTGGTGGACCCTTGTCTCTTTAACGGCTACGAAAACCATCTGGGCTTCCGAACTAAATAGGAATTTATTTATTTAAAACTAGCTGACCCCGCAGACTTCGTACTGCATAAAACGGATGTATTTTTTGGTTTTTTCAAATTTTTACGATTTTATTTTGCTTTCAATTTTTTTTTGATTTTATCGTTTTTATCATATTTTCTCGTATTATTTCAGTTGTATACTATTTTTTTATTATAATTTGTAACTTATCGATTAAATATATTAGGTAGCAACTGCGGCAACTTACGTCATATTATTTACTTTAGCAAGAATTTGTTGAAATATATGAGATATTATGCGAAATAAACCTTAAGTAAGAATTGCTTGTTTAAATATATGTGATATAAACTGCGCCACCTTACGGTGGCGCCATAGTACTTTCTTAAGTGGTAATTGCTAGTTTAAATATATAAGATATTAACTGCGCCACCTCACGGTGGCATACTCACGCTTGGAACTTCATTACTGAACCGCTAGATGGCGTCGAAGAAGCTATTTTTTGTGATTTTTTTAATAAAAAGAATCCTATGTTAATTCTAATACCTCCAAGAATATGTGTACAAATTTTCATGAGGATCGGTTAAGTAGTTTTCGCGTGAAAACGTAACAAACAAACTTACATTCACATTTATAAAATATATAGGGATAGGGAAGGGATAGGGAAGGGATAGGGAAGGGATAGGGAAGGGATAGGGAAGGGATAGGGAAGGGATAGGGAAGGGATAGGGAAGGGATAGGGAAGGGATAGGGAAGGGATAGGGAAGGGATAGGGAAGGGATAGGGAAGGGATAGGGAAGGGATAGGGAAGGGATAGGGAAGGGATAGGGAAGGGATAGGGAAGGGATAGGGAAGGGATAGGGAAGGGATAGGGAAGGGATAGGGAAGGGATAAGGAAGGGATAGGGAAGGGATAGGGAAGGGATAGGGAAGGGATAGGGAAGGGATAGGGAAGGGATAGGGAAGGGATAGGGAAGGGATAGGGAAGGGATAGGGAAGGGATAGGGAAGGGATAGGGAAGGGATAGGGAAGGGATAGGGAAGGGATAGGGAAGGGATAGGGAAGGGATAGGGATAGGGATTAGTTGTTATAAAAGCTGTCGATAGCAACAAAACTTCCGCGTAAGGATTTAAACGAGTATCTCTTGAACAAGGGCGCACTCTACCGGCAATAGTTCTGTCCCTAAATTGAGACCATTTATTTAACATTACGTTTAGACTAACCCCTACTCCTGCTTGTGCTCTCTCATCTTCATCAACTCCACTGTATAATAGAATATAACGCCCGTATCTCATACTAGCCTTTCCCTTTTTTTCTTTGTTTCGGAGAGAAGACAAACAGCAATCTTGTTAGTTGCTAGTTCCAAGAGGATTTCTTGGTCTCTAATGTTCCAGCAGGCCAGTCGTAGTTTCTTTCGTTTCCATTCTCGTTTTTTCCTTTTCTTTCGTTGCCGTCTATGGTAAAAATCTGCCCTGTTTATGAAGCATTCGATTCAGTACTTTCTAAAAGGCAGCTTGCTAGCCTTACCCTTAAACCCTTCTCCTATACCCGGGTTTGGGACCGACAACGGTGTTGTCGAACTATTCAATCCATCCAACAACATTTCAGGCGGAGTAATAAAAATATTGTAATGTTTTTTTTTAATATTGATAATTAGATATGTTATAATAAAAGCTGACATACAAGACGTCGTTTTCTTTGAAGGTAATTTTTACTATTCAATAAGAGTAAGAGTTTATAAAACTTTTACACTGTAGAATACAAAACACCTTTAATACACTTTTACCACTTATCACTTTTACCTCGAGCGTTTGCAAAATCTTAGAAGATCCATAAAATTAAAAATAAAACATGCTTATATTAAGTATATTAAAAATGCAGAGAATCAACTTGAGGATGATCCACAAACCTTCTGGAATTTTGTAAAATCGAAAAATGAAAAGTCTCGAATACCTGGTAACATGGCAAATAATAACGAAAAACTTTCTTCTGCTACTGATATTGTAAATGCTTTTGCAAATTATTTTTAAATGTGCTTATACCACTGATAACCATACGGATCCTTCAATTAATACAAATGGAGCAGAAACCCTAAATGTTAGCAATTATTTGATACTAGTTGTACTCGCAATGTCGTTCGCGTGGCGTGTGATTGTTGTATAAAAATTTCTTACCCCACCTCATTTAAGGAATGGGAGAGAAATTTTTATACACCAGATGTTAAGTTGAAAGAAGACAAATACATCTGTGAAAACCGCATTCGAATCAGATCAGTGGTTTTCATGTGATGCGCGCACAAACATACAGACAGACAAAAAAAATCTAACCACATTTTTGGGTTCTATTTCGATGTACCCGCGACGTTGTTCGCGTGGCGTGTTGATTTTTGTATAAAAATTTCTTTCCTCACCCGGTTAAAGGGGTGGGGGAGAAAGTTTTATACACCAGATGTTAAGTTGAAAAAAGACAAATACGTCTTTGAAAACCGCATTCGAATAGGATCCAGTAGTTTTTATTTGATGCGCCTACAAACATATACATTTCTACAGTTTTACTATATGTATAGATTTAATACTGTAACAGAGCAAGAAATTGTGTCTGCTTCAAAAAAATTAAAAAATAAATGGTCCTCGAGTCCAGACGGTTTACCTGGTGTAATAATTAAAAAACATATTCAGCTTTTTTCTTATCCCTTATTTAAAATTTACAATTTAATAGTTAAAACATCAACTTTTCCTTGGAAGATCTCAAAGATATATCCTATATTTAAAACTGAAAATTCAGTAGACATGACTAACTACAGGCCAATTACATTAATATCAGTTTTTTTCTAAATTATTTGAAATTGTACTATACGATACAATTTACTTACATGTAATGTAAAGAATGTATTTGGCAAATATCAGCACAGTTTTGTTACATCTAGAAGTACAGCCACAAATCCTTGCATCTTTACTTAAGAGCGTTCTATAGGCTTTCATTTACTAGGTTCCTGCTAACTTTTTTATTAATTAACTAATTAAAATTTGGTTTTCACCAACATATAGAGAAAAAAATCTAGTATTGTGGATGCTAAAAATATATATTTTTTATTCAATTTTCATATTTTTTCTTTGATATTCAAGTGCAAGTTTTTAAAAAATTTAAGTTTCCACATTTCTAGATAACATTTTAAAATTTTTGATCAAACTTTTTTTTTTTAAATTGCTGTAACTAACATTTAAAAGGGATTTAAGAAAAATGCATTAAGTGCTTCATTATGTAATGCCGCCAGTAGTAATCCGTTCGAACTATTAGAGTTGCATCTAAAGAGTTCAGAGGCATCGGGCCGGCTTTGCTTAAAAAGTGGAAGGGCGATGCAACTCCGATCCTTTTTACAGCGAAAGAACGCTCTATGTTTCATCCGCTTTGGATCGTCAAAAACAGGTCGATGTGATTTACACGGACTTTAGCAAGGCGCACAGTCGAGTCGGCTTGTTAGTAAACTTTCCAGATTTGGCATTTCATCTGATACCCAATCTCTTATAAGGTCATATCTAAGGGATAGAAAATAAGGCGAGTACTGGCTTAGACCAGCCGATGTCATGAAGATCCCCCTCGGGAGCCTCATCACCTATTTTAAATCACTAGGTCTGGTGACAGCCTGAGGTGAGGATATCCCTACACACGGGAGGATGCACAATGGGTCATATGTGACCTCAGTGCTGGCTGAGCACTAGCTCGCACCTCCCCAAATTTCCAGATCCAGATAAGGTCATATCTAAGAGATAGAAAATTGTATGTGGAATATGAGGGAACAAAATCTATTGTCTATTTTGCTACTTCAGGGGTCCCTCAGGGATCAAACTTGGGACCATTGGTTTTTATTTTATTTGTTAATGATATATGCGACAATATTACATTAGAAAAACTTATGTTCGCGGATGATTTAAAATTTTACAAAGTAATCAACGATATCTCCAATTCTACGCTACTGCAAGAAGATCTGTAGGTACAAACTAGATGAATGGTTTGAGGAAAATAAATTATTTCTAAACTGCAGCAAATGTAAAATACTATCAGTTTTGAGAAAGTTATTTCCTATTATGTATAATTACAATTTGAATAATAACAATTTAATAAGAGTTACTGAGGTAAAGGATCTTGGTGTTTTATTTGATCAAAAACTAACTTTTTTTCACACATTCAATCTGTTATTAATAGCGCTATGTAGAGTATTGGTTTTTTAATTAGAACTTGCAGAGAATTTAGTTCCTACGATGCCCTTAAGTCAGTTTATTGTGCACTGGTTAGCAGTAAATTGGAGTATTGCAGTGTAGTTTGGAATCACTGTTATCATAAATACTCAGCAAAAATTGAATCGGTACAAAGACAATTTTTAAAATTTGCAACTTAAGAAAATACGGCCAATATCCACAAAGAGGCTTTGAATACGATACCTTGCTAAATGAATTTCATTTGCCATCTCTAAAAAAACGCAGAGAGGTAAATTGTAGCATTCTTAAAAAACCAGAACGATAAAATTTCTTTTTAATCATTAATTTTTTTACTTATTACCGCCCTGTATTCTCGACTTATAAGACACTACGTCCAGAATTAGAATTCTAACGTTTTTTGTGGCTAAGCAGAGTTAAATCTTTCAGTTGTACCGTTGTGGGTAAATTCCGCGCAAACAAGTAGATCTTACGATATAATTGTCTAATCAGATGTCACGCTCCCATCATATGACCTAGGTGCATACGCTAGATAGTTTTTTAACGAATTTTAAGCGTCAGTCAGGGTGGTGTAACAGCGAAAGTAAGCAGTTCTCTGCTAACGTAAATTTCAGTTTTGGCGGTTTTTTTTTATCTTGAGACGCTTGAAATGAGTCTTTAAGCGTTTCTAATTAAGTTAAAGTCAGTTTATTAGTGATGGTTAATTGTTCTGATGAAAAGCTGTCGATAATTACTGATGAGTATCTGAATTTTGCCGTATTGCAGAAATTGGGTGTGTCCCTAATTTAATTATACTACCTAGGAGTCAAACCGTAAGTTTTTTTGAATTATTACTATTACTATTACTACAGGAAAAGACGTGGTACCATTTATTTCTTTGGAGTAAAAAAATTTAATTGTAATCTGCATAATAAATATCCACGTATGGAGAATTAACTTAAGTAGTGACCGTAAACTCCATAGTGTAACCTGTTTTATGAAAAGCCGGTACCTTTCTACAGACCTCAGTGTGAAAACCTTTAATCGTTACGTGAAATTTCGGAAAAGTCTACCGAATACACGATTAAATTACCAGTGAAAGCGGTGTGCAGGGTCTAACGCAGTTTTTTTGTAATGCATTTTATTGATAACTTTTTGTATTTCTCAATGTCTCTTATAAATTAAATTTCTAAATTTAAACTGTTATATGGTACTTCATATTTTTTTACTCGAGTAAAATTTTAAGCTAAAAGTGATTTATTATTTTTTTGACATAACATTTTGATACATTTTAATCTCTTTTATTTCACATTTTGCTTAAGTGGGTACACAAAAAATAACAATACAATATTACTTAGCTGTTATTGGATGTGTAGTATTAGTTCTCTGTATGATTAAACACTAGTGTGTTTAACTGTATATTATCATATTTAAATTGTTGGTATTTTATATGTCTATTATTTTTTTTGCTTGTACATCTGACTTATTACTACTTAAAGTAATACATATTGTTTATTGTTTATTTATATGTTTTCTTTCCGACCTGGTGTAAGTTATTCTGCTCTATTTTAATCAATAACAAGGACGAGACGTATTTAAATTATAAATCTTGATTTTGAAATCATCTTTATCTCATTAATATAACGGTAGCTGTTGTGATAAGTAAAGAAAAAAGTAGGTTAGGTTAGGTTAGGTTAGGTTTATGGTGAGTGGGTCTATAAGGCCCTCCACTGCGACTCGCAAGAGTCTATTGTGGCTCACACCTATTCAGATTTCACCAAACAAATTCAGCTTCTTAACAAAGCGGATTAGCTTATTTGGTGAATGATTTTTCAGGTCCGAGGGCGAGAGAGCATCCCTGCCAAACATCAGATACCTGATTCGAGCCGCGGCGGGGCAGGCACAAATTATATGCTTTGCTGTTTCATCATCTTCCAGACAAAGACGACAGGTCGGATCTTCCGACAGTCCAAGTTTTAGCATATGATGATTCAGATGACAGTGGCCTGTTAAAAGGCCTGTTAGACAGCGTAGGTCATGCCTGCTATAGTCTAACATTTGTTTGGAGACATTCTTCGAAGGATGTATGAAAGCCTTTGAATGAACCAATCCTGGTAAATTATGCCAGAAGTCTAATGCTCTTCTTGCCGTCCAGGTATTCAGTGTTTGTTTGGCAAAACTTATTGCGATGCCAATTGTAGGTTCTGGTCCGATAGAAACACGTGCGGCACCCTCCCTTGCAAGAGAGTCTGCCTTCTCGTTTCCTTCCATGCCAGAATGGCCAGGGATCCAGACCAGCAATACTTTATTGAGTTCTCCTATTGAGGAGAGTCTTTTTTGGCAGTCTAGTACCAATTTCGACGTTACACGGTTAGAGCTAAGTGCTTTCAAAGCCGCTTGGCTGTCCGAGAAAATTTTTATTGTTCTATGTATGAGATTGGCCTGCTCCAATCTCTCCACACATGAAACAATGGCGTAAATTTCCGCCTGAAATACGGTTGCATAGGATCCTAGAGCGGTTGAGATTTCTGTCCTAGGTCTGCGCCCGTATACACCTGCACCAGAGCCTGAGGGTGTTTTTGAACCGTCTGTATACCAACAGCTGTCTGCTCTCAATAGTTCATCCTTACGGAGAACCCATTCATCTCTATTTGGAATTAGGACGGTATAAGGCAGGTCGTAGTTTACTGTTGGAGGCATTATGTCAGAGGTCATTCCCAGAATACTGTGACAGACAAAAAAAATCTAACCACATTTTTGGGTTCTATTTCGATGTACCCGCGACGTTGTTCGCGTGGCGTGTTGATTTTTGTATAAAAATTTCTTTCCTCACCCGGTTAAAGGGGTGGGGGAGAAAGTTTTATACACCAGATGTTAAGTTGAAAAAAGACAAATACGTCTTTGAAAACCGCATTCGAATAGGATCCAGTAGTTTTTATTTGATGCGCCTACAAACATATACATTTCTACAGTTTTACTATATGTATAGATTTAATACTGTAACAGAGCAAGAAATTGTGTCTGCTTCAAAAAAATTAAAAAATAAATGGTCCTCGAGTCCAGACGGTTTACCTGGTGTAATAATTAAAAAACATATTCAGCTTTTTTCTTATCCCTTATTTAAAATTTACAATTTAATAGTTAAAACATCAACTTTTCCTTGGAAGATCTCAAAGATATATCCTATATTTAAAACTGGAAATTCAGTAGACATGACTAACTACAGGCCAATTACATTAATATCAGTTTTTTTCTAAATTATTTGAAATTGTACTATACGATACAATTTACTTACATGTAATGTAAAGAATGTATTTGGCAAATATCAGCACAGTTTTGTTACATCTAGAAGTACAGCCACAAATCTTTGCATCTTTACTTAAGAGCGTTCTATAGGCTTTCATTTACTGGGTTCCTGCTAACTTTTTTATTAATTAACTAATTAAAATTTGGTTTTCACCAACATATAGAGAAAAAAATCTAGTATTGTGGATGCTAAAAATATATATTTTTTATTCAATTTTCATATTTTTTCTTTGATATTCAAGTGCAAGTTTTTAAAAAATTTAAGTTTCCACATTTCTAGATAACATTTTAAAATTTTTGATCAAAAATTTTTTTTTAATTTGCTGTAACTAACATTTAAAAGGGATTTAAGAAAAATGCATTAAGTGCTTCATTATGTACTGCCGCCAGTAGTAATCCGTTCGAACTATTAGAGTTGCATCTAAAGAGTTCAGAGGCATCGGGCCGGCTTTGCTTAAAAAGTGGAAGGGCGATGCAACTCCGATCCTTTTTACAGCGAAAGAACGCTCTATGTTTCATCCGCTTTGGATCGTCAAAAACAGGTCGATGTGATTTACACGGACTTTAGCAAGGCTCACAGTCGAGTCGGCTTGTTAGTAAACTTTCCAGATTTGGCATTTCATCTGATACCCAATCTCTTTATAAGGTCATATCTAAGGGATAGAAAATAAGGCGAGTACTGGCGTAGACCAGCCGATGTCATGAAGATCCCCCTCGGGAGCCTCATCACCTATTTTAAATCACTAGGTCTGGTGACAGCCTGAGGTGAGGATATCCCTACACACGGGAGGATGCACAATGGGTCATATGTGACCTCAGTGCTGGCTGAGCACTAGCTCGCACCGCCCCAAATTTCCAGATCCAGATAAGGTCATATCTAAGAGATAGAAAATTGTATGTGGAATATGAGGGAACAAAATCTATTGTCTATTTTGCTACTTCAGGGGTCCCTCAGGGATCAAACTTGGGACCATTGGTTTTTATTTTATTTGTTAATGATATATGCGACAATATTACATTAGAAAAACTTATGTTCGCGGATGATTTAAAATTTTACAAAGTAATCAACGATATCTCCAATTCTACGCTACTGCAAGAAGATCTGTAGGTACAAACTAGATGAATGGTTTGAGGAAAATAAATTATTTCTAAACTGCAGCAAATGTAAAATACTATCAGTTTTGAGAAAGTTATTTCCTATTATGTATAATTACAATTTGAATAATAACAATTTAATAAGAGTTACTGAGGTAAAGGATCTTGGTGTTTGATTTGATCAAAAACTAACTTTTTTTCACACATTCAATCTGTTATTAATAGCGCTATGTAGAGTATTGGTTTTTTAATTAGAACTTGCAGAGAATTTAGTTCCTACGATGCCCTTAAGTCAGTTTATTGTGCACTGGTTAGCAGTAAATTGGAGTATTGCAGTGTAGTTTGGAATCACTGTTATCATAAATACTCAGCAAAAATTGAATCGGTACAAAGACAATTTTTAAAATTTGCAACTTAAGAAAATACGGCCAATATCCACAAAGAGGCTTTGAATACGATACCTTGCTAAATGAATTTCATTTGCCATCTCTAAAAAAAACGCAGAGAGGTAAATTGTAGCATTCTTAAAAAACCAGAACGATAAAATTTCTTTTTAATCATTAATTTTTTTACTTATTACCGCCCTGTATTCTCGACTTATAAGACACTACGTCCAGAATTAGAATTCTAACGTTTTTTGTGGCTAAGCAGAGTTAAATCTTTCAGTTGTACCGTTGTGGGTAAATTCCGCGCAAACAAGTAGATCTTACGATATAATTGTCCAATCAGATGTCACGCTCCCATCATATGACCTAGGTGCATACGCTAGATAGTTTTTTAACGAATTTTAAGCGTCAGTCAGGGTGGTGTAACAGCGAAAGTAAGCAGTTCTCTGCTAACGTAAATTTCAGTTTTGGCGGTTTTTTTTATCTTGAGACGCTTGAAATGAGTCTTTAAGCGTTTCTAATTAAGTTAAAGTCAGTTTATTAGTGATGGTTAATTGTTCTGATGAAAAGCTGTCGATAATTACTGATGAGTATCTGAATTTTGCCGTATTGCAGAAATTGGGTGTGTCCCTAATTTAATTATACTACCTAGGAGTCAAACCGTAAGTTTTTTTGAATTATTACTATTACTATTACTACAGGAAAAGACGTGGTACCATTTATTTCTTTGGAGTAAAAAAATTTAATTGTAATCTGCATAATAAATATCCACGTATGGAGAATTAACTTAAGTAGTGACCGTAAACTCCATAGTGTAACCTGTTTTATGAAAAGCCGGTACCTTTCTACAGACCTCAGTGTGAAAACCTTTAATCGTTACGTGAAATTTCGGAAAAGTCTACCGAATACACGATTAAATTACCAGTGAAAGCGGTGTGCAGGGTCTAACGCAGTTTTTTTGTAATGCATTTTATTGATAACTTTTTGTATTTCTCAATGTCTCTTATAAATTAAATTTCTAAATTTAAACTGTTATATGGTACTTCATATTTTTTTACTCGAGTAAAATTTTAAGCTAAAAGTGATTTATTGTTTTTTTGACATAACATTTTGATACATTTTAATCTCTTTTATTTCACATTTTGCTTAAGTGGGTACACAAAAAATAACAATACAATATTACTTAGCTGTTATTGGATGTGTAGTATTAGTTCTCTGTATGATTAAACACTAGTGTGTTTAACTGTATATTATCATATTTAAATTGTTGGTATTTTATATGTCTATTATTTTTTTTGCTTGTACATCTGACTTATTACTACTTAAAGTAATACATATTGTTTATTGTTTATTTATATGTTTTCTTTCCGACCTGGTGTAAGTTATTCTGCTCTATTTTAATCAATAACAAGGACGAGACGTATTTAAATTATAAATCTTGATTTTGAAATCATCTTTATCTCATTAATATAACGGTAGCTGTTGTGATAAGTAAAGAAAAAAGTAGGTTAGGTTAGGTTAGGTTAGGTTTATGGTGAGTGGGTCTATAAGGCCCTCCACTGCGACTCGCAAGAGTCTATTGTGGCTCACACCTATTCAGATTTCACCAAACAAATTCAGCTTCTTAACAAAGCCGATTAGCTTATTTGGTGAATGATTTTTCAGGTCCGAGGGCGAGAGAGCATCCCTGCCAAACATCAGATACCTGATTCGAGCCGCGGCGGGGCAGGCACAAATTATATGCTTTGCTGTTTCATCATCTTCCAGACAAAGACGACAGGTCGGATCTTCCGACAGTCCAAGTTTTAGCATATGATGATTCAGATGACAGTGGCCTGTTAAAAGGCCTGTTAGACAGCGTAGGTCATGCCTGCTATAGTCTAACATTTGTTTGGAGACATTCTTCGAAGGATGTATGAAAGCCTTTGAATGAACCAATCCTGGTAAATTATGCCAGAAGTCTAATGCTCTTCTTGCCGTCCAGGTATTCAGTGTTTGTTTGGCAAAACTTATTGCGATGCCAATTGTAGGTTCTGGTCCGATAGAAACACGTGCGGCACCCTCCCTTGCAAGAGAGTCTGCCTTCTCGTTTCCTTCCATGCCAGAATGGCCAGGGATCCAGACCAGCAATACTTTATTGAGTTCTCCTATTGAGGAGAGTCTTTTTTGGCAGTCTAGTACCAATTTCGACGTTACACGGTTAGAGCTAAGTGCTTTCAAAGCCGCTTGGCTGTCCGAGAAAATTTTTATTGTTCTATGTATGAGATTGGCCTGCTCCAATCTCTCCACACATGAAACAATGGCGTAAATTTCCGCCTGAAATACGGTTGCATAGGATCCTAGAGCGGTTGAGATTTCTGTCCTAGGTCTGCGCCCGTATACACCTGCACCAGAGCCTGAGGGTGTTTTTGAACCGTCTGTATACCAACAGCTGTCTGCTCTCAATAGTTCATCCTTACGGAGAACCCATTCATCTCTATTTGGAATTAGGACGGTATAAGGCAGGTCGTAGTTTACTGTTGGAGGCATTATGTCAGAGGTCATTCCCAGAATACTGTGACTTTCAGTGTCCACCAGCATTCTGCTTCGTTCTGTATAAGCCTGATAAGCCTCAATATAAAGTTGAAGGGAATTTTTATATCCACTCCAATCAGTAGCTTTTGAGTCGCGATATTCCACTACTGGCCTCTGGCCTATTTCAATGTTGAATTGAATATGCTGTATCTTATTGCTCAGAAAGTTTGAGCTGATAGTTAAATCTAACACCTCTGATCTGTTTCTAGTTACAAAGGTTGGTTCTGAGCCCTTATTAATAACAGATAGCCCTTCCCCTAGTATATAATCAAAGAGTAACTCACCTCTGCGATTTATATTCGTGCTGCCCCACGATGTATGGTGTGAATTGGCGTCACAGCCCATGACTAACTGAAGTCTGTTCTTCTTGCTATAGTCGATTAATCGCCGTATAGCAAGAGGAGGTACAGTATCCACGTCTCCTGGGAAGTATGCAGAGCAGGCGACTATGTTTGTCATACCATTCTTCTCCGGTAAGTACATCTGGATGGCTACTACATCTGGAGTGCAAAAGCCTGTAAGCAAAAAATAATTAATATTTTTCCTGATGAGTAGACATGCTCTAGGTTTTACCCCAGGGCAGACTATTACCTCACCAGGAATATTGCTGAGACCGGTTACTCGGTCTGTGTTTCCTGTCCATGGTTCTTGCAGGAAGGCAAGGTCGATTAATTCGTCCTTGAACCTTTTGCCAAGGATATAAGAAGCGGCCTTGGCATGCTGTAAGTTTGCCTGTAAACAATTGAATGTGGCAGAGTGTTAAGTGCCGCAGGCAAACTTGTATCTCCTCAAATATTGGAAGGATCAGTCGGTGGGTCAGTTACGACGCCACCATCTGCTCCTGCCAATGATGAGGCTGTGTTTGGTGCCGTCGACGAGGTTTGATCACCTTTCGTCGCCGCTCCAGCTGGTTTTTTTGGTGCCTTTGTCGAGGCCACGACGGTCTTCGATTTCAGGACACCAGGTCCAGTCTCTTTTGCCGGTTTCCTAGAGGAGACGGTAGCCGTCTTCATCTTGGGAAATCCAGCTTTCCCAGCTTTTGGTTGGCTGGTGCCTTGGCTACGTGCCGGCGGTACACTACCCCTAGACTTGTGAGGAGTTTTGGCTCTCCTCACTGCCGCAGGGAGTTTTCCGCTCGGCCCCGTGCCATGGATTTTCTCAGATCCTTTCGAGGGACCTGGTTTTGCTGCCTGTTGGGAGGAAGATCTGGTTTTAGGGCGGAAAACAACCTGCCCAAAACCCAGGTAAGGTTTAAAACCCACCCTCTCCAACTCGGCCATAGATCTATCATCAATGGCGAAGGTCCATGTTTGGCCAGGGCCTGTAACTTCCTTGTGTAGAATAGTCCACTCCAAGGTTAACAGACCATGGTTCATTTTCCTCAGCCTAGTGAGGACCTGTTCAGAGGTTAGTCTACGACTGCCCTCATGAGGTATGTAAGCCACGCAGATGTGTGGCTTTGGAAGTTGGTCACCCAGGACGCATCTCAGGGAGGCACCATCCCATGGTTGAAGGGTATTGACTACTCCAGTCAACCACGAAACACTCTCCTGATCTACACAGGTGACTTGCAGCCATCCAGGCCGGAATGTACAGCTCTGGAACTGCACTTGTGGACCACCTTCCGGAATATCCTCTACAGCGGCCATAATAGCGTACTGAAGAGATTCCAGTTGGTTGGTCGTTATGGAGGTTGTCGGATGTTCAAGGTGTAATATTCCCACCTTGATGCCGGATACAGCCTGCCCATAAGAGGGTTTTTATAAGTCAATTTTATCTGACGTTACAACTGATTCATCCGAGCAGGGCTTTTTTGCCTCTTGTCCGGGTGAGTCATCATTAGAGCGTAAGCGCTTGCTTGAACCAGCCACAGAGGGAATATTCTTCACCTCTTGCGACTGATCCTGCTTCCGCTGCTCTAGAATTTGGTTCAAGGCGGATTGGTAAGGTACCCCGCTCTTGAGTAGGCGACTGAGTCGCTTCCTGGCTGCACCTCCTAGTTTCCTAGGACTGCTTTCAGGATTGCTTTCAGGAGTTGGAGAACTGAGGAGCTCTCGTTCCTGATCAGATGTTACAGGGAGGTCAATTGGAGTCGATAGGTCGACTTCCATCTCCTCTTTAGTTCCTGTTGTTGTTTCTTGTTTTTTTGTTACTTCTTCCATAAGGTCCCACGAGTAGCTAGAAAAAATATGTCCATCACGGCAGAGCCCTGCATTACCGTGACAAGGCTTACTTACAAGGGGGTTTCGCCTGGTGCCCCCAGGGGACCGTTCGCGACCAACTTTAACCCGTTGACCATTCAGTACATCAGCAGGGTACCTCACACTTTCACTTAGGGTTGTTTGTGTAATTATTTGCCGTAAGATGAGGGAGGGACATCAGGCCCTCTCCCAGCTTGCCGTTGCCCGGGGTGTGCCACTGGGAGGCTATTATCACCAGGGTCCTGCCGATCCAGGAGGTGGATCCAGAAGCCTAGTAGCGGTCAGCCACTCAAGCTTCTGCATCCATCCCACCCTTCACTGCACCACCCCACCACCCCAAAAAGAAAAAAGTAAGTATAACTTTATCTTTCTAGCTTTGCCAATAAAAGCGTGTAATTTAAAGTTTTAACAAGAACATCTGCCGGGTTACCAAATTTTACCTTATCTTATCTTATATCTTTTATATCTTTCTAATTTTAACTTTATCTACAACAACTTATAAATCATTCTATCCAATATACATAGTCAAATTTTTTTTCATCCGGGTTTCTTATATTTTCCCATCCTTATGATAAAAAAATAAGTGACGCCCATTTTCCTTTCCCTTTTCCTTCATTTCGTTCATTTTCTCTTTAGTCCCTTTTAAATTTTTTATCTTTTATCTTTCCAATAAACATATCTCTTTATATCTTTTCAATACTATATCATCCAGCTCGTTCGAATCCACGCTCGCTCTCCTCCTACCCCCTGAGTGCCGTTCGCATTGGTTAACCTCTATAAAACGAGCATTTAACATCACTAGAAAAAAAGAGGTTACAAAATGATTTGCTAGTTATTTACAAGTTACTAAACGGTCAAATTGATTCTTCAGCTCTTCTTTCTTTATTAGATTTTAATGTACCGCGAGTTACTTCACGTTCTAATAATTCGAATTCCAGCTCCAAACACTCAGCATCACTTTTACTCTCCACTATCGACTACTTGCAGAACTTACAATTAAGTAGCCACTTATTCTACCCAAGGCGCAGTTTTGCGTAAGCCTGGGTAAGCTGGCTACTGTTTTCCAGGCTGAAGTTGTTGCCCTATCAGAGTGTGCAAGAGTGTGTTTGGAGCGTGGTATGACAGACCACACCATATACATAAACTCGGATAGTAGAGCAGCGCTAATGGCACTTGACAGTTTTGACTTTACCTCTAAAGCAGTATGGGACTGTCATCAGGCCATGAAAACCCTGGGAGAGTACAACAAGGTTATCCTTAGTTGGGTTCCGGGGCACAAAGGTATCGCTGGCAATGAGGGAGCAGACAAGTGGGCAAACAAAGGAGCTAAAAGCCCGCTCATTGGCCCAGAGCCGACGTGTGGTATTGCTTACAACACAGCACGAAGAGCTGTTCGCCAGTGGATGGGCATAGAACATCGAAAGAGCTGGGAAAGAACAGAAGGTAAAATACAGTCAAAGAAAATGCTGCAGACACCTACTGGTGCTATAGCGGCAGATGCCCTTGGGCTGAGGAGGAAGACCCTGCGGAAAGTGGTTGGCTTCATCAGCGGCCACTGGGTATTTCGCGGACACCTACATAAGATGGGAATTCAAGTTGAAAACCTCCTATGTAGAAAATGCGGTGAGGAGGAGGAAACAGCCTTCCACGTGATATTCATGTGCCCAGCCCTGCCAGGTCTGCGTGTGAGATCCCTTGGCCTACCGACTGGAGATCAAAGGGAAGAACGGACAACCATAGTCAAAAGAATCTCTTGGTTCATTAAGAACCTGGGATTTGACGGAGAATGAGGACCTGTGAATGAGGGTGCACAATAAGCTGTACTAGCTGCGATGCAATCCCATGGACTACATCTAAGCCTGGCAATCTTTAAAAAAAAAGCCACTTATTCTCAATTTAAGAGACAAATTTTGAATTTATTAATTAATTAATTAGGAAACTATTTGTAATAAATGTATTCTTTTTTTATGTCATTTACATTGTTTAATTAAAAAAAAACTATTATGTACACCTGTAAATGGGCCTTGGCCTGCTGGTTGTATAAATAAATACAATTTTAATTCACTGCTTTATACATTAAACTAACTTTTAATGTAATAAACTAATCAATATTTTTACGGAGAAAAAGTTACTGAATGTCCACTACTTATATTGACTTACCTGCACCGTAATAGTTTATAAAAAAAACTTTCAGTTGAATTATAAATTTATTTACAATTGTGTATAGTTACTACATTAAAAAAGTATTTTCGTTAGTGTGAGTATTAATAATATACCGTTTTAAGTTGCTTTGTTCTGCGAAACATTTTGAACAAATTTCACATTTAAAAGGCTGTCATCAGTGTAAATTCTAATATGATTTTTAGTCACTTTTTCTGAGAAACATTTTGAAAGAATCTCACAACTGTAAGGTTCTACCAGTGTGGATTCTAGTATGGTGTTTTAAATAACGGGATGATGTGAAACATTTTGAACAAATTTCACATTTATAAGGTTTCTCGCCAGTGTGAATTTTAACATGCATTTTTAAATTACTAGATTTTGTAAAACATTTTGAACAAATTTCACATTTAAAAGGTTTCTCGCCAGTATGAATCATAATATGAGTTTTTAAATTACTTTGTCCTGTGAAACATCTTGAACAAAATTTACATTTAAAAGGTTTTTCGCCAGTGTGAGTTCTGATATGCCTTTTTAAATCACTGGGCCTTTTAAAACCTTTCTGACAAATATTACATTTAAAAGGTTTTTCACCAGTATGAGTTTGAATGTGTTGATTTAAATCACTTTGTTGTGAAAAACATTTTGAACAAATTTCACATTTCAATGACTTTTCACGAATGTGATCTCTAACAATATGCTGTTTTAAGTTACTTTTTTTTACATAACAGTTTAAACAAATTTCACATTTGAAAGGTTTCTCGTCAGTGTGAGTTCTAATATGAGTTTTTAAGTTACTGGATTGTGTGAAACATTTTGAAAATTTGTCTCGTATACAGGATAGAAATACTTACTTTTACAATCTACAACAGCGCATTTATATCTTAAATAACCTGGCACTGACATGTTTAAAACTTTAACTATACTTTTACACACTTTTTATGCTAAAACTACCTTAAATATATATTAAACTAAAACCACTTCTACTTACCCTGTCACTTATGCCGCCATAACTGCTGTTTCGCGCTGTCAGCAGTGTCAGCTGATCATATTTTGCTGGTTTAGTTCCAATTTTTACCACTACAGAATGCGATTGCGCCTCCAGGAATGAGCACAAACATGTTGGCGCCTTTTGACTATATTTCAAAAAGTCTCTTAATTTGTCTATGTCGAAACTAGTTGTCAACCTTTGTTAACCTGTTGATTTGATTACATTAAACAATTTGTGTGGTACGGACTTTGTTTTTCTTTGGTATTACCATTCGACCACATTTGAGAAATGGATGATATCCTCTTACATAACTTGTTTTGTTGTTAGGATTATAGCATTTTTGACAATTTTCAAATTTGCATAACTTCTTATATAATTAATATTTTTCAACTCTGCGGTGACTATTCGACACTTAAGATCATAAAGTAGGAGATGAAATCGGTTGCAATACGAAAATGCAATAATTTTATTACTTTTTAAGGCTATAAACAATATGCATACCCTTCATACACCCTGCGTCGTACGTTACAGGAGATGAAAAAATACAGTTAAGGATTACGGTAATATGTTTGTTTTGCAAAAAAACAATTTTTTTATTAGTAACAAATTTCCTAACCATTTCTCGGGAATCCACCCTTGATATTTGTAATCAGGGTGTCAAAATACATAGAAAAAATTTTGGTGGACCCTTGTCTCTTTAACGGCTACGAAAACCATCTGGGCTTCCGAACTAAATAGGAATTTATTTATTTAAAACTAGCTGACCCCGCAGACTTCGTACTGCATAAAACGGATGTATTTTTTGGTTTTTTCAAATTTTTACGATTTTATTTTGCTTTCAATTTTTTTTTGATTTTATCGTTTTTATCATATTTTCTCGTATTATTTCAGTTGTATACTATTTTTTTATTATAATTTGTAACTTATCGATTAAATATATTAGGTAGCAACTGCGGCAACTTACGTCATATTATTTACTTTAGCAAGAATTTGTTGAAATATATGAGATATTATGCGAAATAAACCTTAAGTAAGAATTGCTTGTTTAAATATATGTGATATAAACTGCGCCACCTTACGGTGGCGCCATAGTACTTTCTTAAGTCGTAATTGCTAGTTTAAATATATAAGATATTAACTGCGCCACCTCACGGTGGCATACTCACGCTTGGAACTTCATTACTGAACCGCTAGATGGCGTCGAAGAAGCTATTTTTTGTGATTTTTTTAATAAAAAGAATCCTATGTTAATTCTAATACCTCCAAGAATATGTGTACAAATTTTCATGAGGATCGGTTAAGTAGTTTTCGCGTGAAAACGTAACAAACAAACTTACATTCACATTTATAATATATATAGGGATAGGGAAGGGATAGGGAAGGGATAGGGAAGGGATAGGGATAGGGATTAGTTGTTATAAAAGCTGTCGATAGCAACAAAACTTCCGCGTAAGGATTTAAACGAGTATCTCTTGAACAAGGGCGCACTCTACCGGCAATAGTTCTGTCCCTAAATTGAGACCATTTATTTAACATTACGTTTAGACTAACCCCTACTCCTGCTTGTGCTCTCTCATCTTCATCAACTCCACTGTATAATAGAATATAACGCCCGTATCTCATACTAGCCTTTCCCTTTTTTTCTTTGTTTCGGAGAGAAGACAAACAGCAATCTTGTTAGTTGCTAGTTCCAAGAGGATTTCTTGGTCTCTAATGTTCCAGCAGGCCAGTCGTAGTTTCTTTCGTTTCCATTCTCGTTTTTTCCTTTTCTTTCGTTGCCGTCTATGGTAAAAATCTGCCCTGTTTACGAAGCATTCGATTTAGTACTTTCTAAAAGGCAGCTTGCTAGCCTTACCCTTAAACCCTTCTCCTATACCCGGGTTTGGGACCGACAACGGTGTTGTCGAACTATTCAATCCATCCAACAACATTTCAGGCGGAGTAATAAAAATATTGTAATGTTTTTTTTTAATATTGATAATTAGATATGTTATAATAAAAGCTGACATACAAGACGTCGTTTTCTTTGAAGGTAATTTTTACTATTCAATAAGAGTAAGAGTTTATAAAACTTTTACACTGTAGAATACAAAACACCTTTAATACACTTTTACCACTTATCACTTTTACCTCGAGCGTTTGCAAAATCTTAGAAGATCCATAAAATTTAAAATAAAACATGCTTATATTAAGTATATTAAAAATGCAGAGAATCAACTTGAGGATGATCCACAATCCTTCTGGAATTTTGTAAAATCGAAAAATGAAAAGTCTCGAATACCTGGTAACATGGCAAATAATAACGAAAAACTTTCTTCTGCTACTGATATTGTAAATGCTTTTGCAAATTATTTTAAATGTGCTTATACCACTGATAACCATACGGATCCTTCAATTAATACAAATGGAGCAGAAACCCTAAATGTTAGCAATTATTTGATACTAGTTGTACTCGCAATGTCGTTCGCGTGGCGTGTGATTGTTGTATAAAAATTTCTTACCCCACCTCATTTAAGGAATGGGAGAGAAATTTTTATACACCAGATGTTAAGTTGAAAGAAGACAAATACATCTGTGAAAACCGCATTCGAATCAGATCAGTGGTTTTCATGTGATGCGCGCACAAACATACAGACAGACAAAAAAAATCTAACCACATTTTTGGGTTCTATTTCGATGTACCCGCGACGTTATTCGCGTGGCGTGTTGATTTATTTCTTTCCTCACCCGGTTAAAGGGGTGGGGGAGAAAGTTTTATACACCAGATGTTAAGTTGAAAAAAGACAAATACGTCTTTGAAAACCGCATTCGAATAGGATCCAGTAGTTTTTATTTGATGCGCCTACAAACATATACATTTCTACAGTTTTACTATATGTATAGATTTAATACTGTAACAGAGCAAGAAATTGTGTCTGCTTCAAAAAAATTAAAAAATAAATGGTCCTCGAGTCCAGACGGTTTACCTGGTGTAATAATTAAAAAACATATTCAGCTTTTTTCTTATCCCTTATTTAAAATTTACAATTTAATAGTTAAAACATCAACTTTTCCTTGGAAGATCTCAAAGATATATCCTATATTTAAAACTGGAAATTCAGTAGACATGACTAACTACAGGCCAATTACATTAATATCAGTTTTTTTCTAAATTATTTGAAATTGTACTATACGATACAATTTACTTACATGTAATGTAAAGAATGTATTTGGCAAATATCAGCACAGTTTTGTTACATCTAGAAGTACAGCCACAAATCTTTGCATCTTTACTTAAGAGCGTTCTATAGGCTTTCATTTACTAGGTTCCTGCTAACTTTTTTATTAATTAACTAATTAAAATTTGGTTTTCACCAACATATAGAGAAAAAAATCTAGTATTGTGGATGCTAAAAATATATATTTTTTATTCAATTTTTATATTTTTTCTTTGATATTCAAGTGCA
Source organism: Altica lythri (assembly GCA_964028335.1). Classification (NCBI taxonomy): domain Eukaryota; kingdom Metazoa; phylum Arthropoda; class Insecta; order Coleoptera; family Chrysomelidae; genus Altica; species Altica lythri. The sequence goes on along the minus strand of OZ034810.1, from coordinate 4,839,294 downwards.
AGTTTTTAAAAAATTTAAGTTTCCACATTTCTAGATAACATTTTAAAATTTTTGATCAAAAATTTTTTTTTTAATTTGCTGTAACTAACATTTAAAAGGGATTTAAGAAAAATGCATTAAGTGCTTCATTATGTACTGCCGCCAGTAGTAATCCGTTTGAACTATTAGAGTTGCATCTAAAGAGTTCAGAGGCATCGGGCCGGCTTTGCTTAAAAAGTGGAAGGGCGATGCAACTCCGATCCTTTTTACAGCGAAAGAACGCTCTATGTTTCATCCGCTTTGGATCGTCAAAAACAGGTCGATGTGATTTACACGGACTTTAGCAAGGCTCACAGTCGAGTCGGCTTGTTAGTAAACTTTCCAGATTTGGCATTTCATCTGATACCCAATCTCTTTATAAGGTCATATCTAAGGGATAGAAAATAAGGCGAGTACTGGCTTAGACCAGCCGATGTCATGAAGATCCCCCTCGGGAGCCTCATCACCTATTTTAAATCACTAGGTCTGGTGACAGCCTGAGGTGAGGATATCCCTACACACGGGAGGATGCACAATGGGTCATATGTGACCTCAGTGCTGGCTGAGCACTAGCTCGCACCTCCCCAAATTTCCAGATCCAGATAAGGTCATATCTAAGAGATAGAAAATTGTATGTGGAATATGAGGGAACAAAATCTATTGTCTATTTTGCTACTTCAGGGGTCCCTCAGGGATCAAACTTGGGACCATTGGTTTTTATTTTATTTGTTAATGATATATGCGACAATATTACATTAGAAAAACTTATGTTCGCGGATGATTTAAAATTTTACAAAGTAATCAACGATATCTCCAATTCTACGCTACTGCAAGAAGATCTGTAGGTACAAACTAGATGAATTGTTTGAGGAAAATAAATTATTTCTAAACTGCAGCAAATGTAAAATACTATCAGTTTTGAGAAAGTTATTTCCTATTATGTATAATTACAATTTGAATAATAACAATTTAATAAGAGTTACTGAGGTAAAGGATCTTGGTGTTTTATTTGATTAAAAACTAACTTTTTTTCACACATTCAATCTGTTATTAATAGCGCTATGTAGAGTATTGGTTTTTTAATTAGAACTTGCAGAGAATTTAGTTCCTACGATGCCCTTAAGTCAGTTTATTGTGCACTGGTTAGCAGTAAATTGGAGTATTGCAGTGTAGTTTGGAATCACTGTTATCATAAATACTGAGCAAAAATTGAATCGGTGCAAAGACAATTTTTAAAATTTGCAACTTAAGAAAATACGGCCAATATCCACAAAGAGGCTTTGAATACGATACCTTGCTAAATGAATTTCATTTGCCATCTCTAAAAAAACGCAGAGAGGTAAATTGTAGCATTCTTAAAAAACCAGAACGATAAAATTTCTTTTTAATCATTAATTTTTTTACTTATTACCGCCCTGTATTCTCGACTTATAAGACACTACGTCCAGAATTAGAATTCTAACGTTTTTTGTGGCTAAGCAGAGTTAAATCTTTCAGTTTTACCGTTGTGGGTAAATTCCGCGCAAACAAGTAGATCTTACGATATAATTGTCCAATCAGATGTCACGCTCCCATCATATGACCTAGGTGCATACGCTAGATAGTTTTTTAACGAATTTTAAGCGTCAGTCAGGGTGGTGTAACAGCGAAAGTAAGCAGTTCTCTGCTAACGTAAATTTCAGTTTTGGCGGTTTTTTTTTATCTTGAGACGCTTGAAATGAGTCTTTAAGCGTTTCTAATTAAGTTAAAGTCAGTTTATTAGTGATGGTTAATTGTTCTGATGAAAAGCTGTCGATAATTACTGATGAGTATCTGAATTTTGCCGTATTGCAGAAATTGGGTGTGTCCCTAATTTAATTATACTACCTAGGAGTCAAACCGTAAGTTTTTTTTGAATTATTACTATTACTATTACTACAGGAAAAGACGTGGTACCATTTATTTCTTTGGAGTAAAAAAATTTAATTGTAATCTGCATAATAAATATCCACGTATGGAGAATTAACTTAAGTAGTGACCGTAAACTCCATAGTGTAACCTGTTTTATGAAAAGCCGGTACCTTTCTACAGACCTCAGTGTGAAAACCTTTAATCGTTACGTGAAATTTCGGAAAAGTCTACCGAATACACGATTAAATTACCAGTGAAAGCGGTGTGCAGGGTCTAACGCAGTTTTTTTGTAATGCATTTTATTGATAACTTTTTGTATTTCTCAATGTCTCTTATAAATTAAATTTCTAAATTTAAACTGTTATATGGTACTTCATATTTTTTTACTCGAGTAAAATTTTAAGCTAAAAGTGATTTATTATTTTTTTGACATAACATTTTGATACATTTTAATCTCTTTTATTTCACATTTTGCTTAAGTGGGTACACAAAAAATAACAATACAATATTACTTAGCTGTTATTGGATGTGTAGTATTAGTTCTCTGTATGATTAAACACTAGTGTGTTTAACTGTATATTATCATATTTAAATTGTTGGTATTTTATATGTCTATTATTTTTTTTGCTTGTACATCTGACTTATTACTACTTAAAGTAATACATATTGTTTATTTATATGTTTTCTTTCCGACCTGGTGTAAGTTATTCTGCTCTATTTTAATCAATAACAAGGACGAGACGTATTTAAATTATAAATCTTGATTTTGAAATCATCTTTATCTCATTAATATAACGGTAGCTGTTGTGATAAGTAAAGAAAAAAGTAAGTATAACTTTATCTTTCTAGCTTTGCCAATAAAAGCGTGTAATTTAAAGTTTTAACAAGAACATCTGCCGGGTTACCAAATTTTACCTTATCTTATCTTATATCTTTTATATCTTTCTAATTTTAACTTTATCTACAACAACTTATAAATCATTCTATCCAATATACATATTCAAATTTTTTTTCATCCGGGTTTCTTATATTTTCCCATCCTTATGATAAAAAAATAAGTGGCGCCCATTTTCCTTTCCCTTTTCCTTCATTTCGTTCATTTTCTCTTTAGTCCCTTTTAAATTTTTTATCTTTTATCTTTCCAATAAACATATCTCTTTATATCTTTTCAATACTATATCATCCAGCTCGTTCGAATCCACGCTCGCTCTCCTCCTACCCCCTGAGTGCCGTTCGCATTGGTTAACCTCTATAAAACGAGCAATTAACATCACTAGAAAAAAAGAGGTTACAAAATGATTTGCTAGTTATTTACAAGTTACTAAACGGTCAAATTGATTCTTCAGCTCTTCTTTCTTTATTAGATTTTAATGTACCGCGAGTTACTTCACGTTCTAATAATTCGAATTCCAGCTCCAAACACTCAGCATCATTTTTACTCTCCACTATCAACTACTTGCAGAACTTACAATTAAGTAGCCACTTATTCTACCCAAGGCGCAGTTTTGCGTAAGCCTGGGTAAGCTGGCTACTGTTTTCCAGGCTGAAGTTGTTGCCCTATCAGAGTGTGCAAGAGTGTGTTTGGAGCGTGGTATGACAGACCACACCATATACATAAACTCGGATAGTAGAGCAGCGCTAATGGCACTTGACAGTTTTGACTTTACCTCTAAAGCAGTATGGGACTGTCATCAGGCCATGAAAACCCTGGGAGAGTACAACAAGGTTATCCTTAGTTGGGTTCCGGGGCACAAAGGTATCGCTGGCAATGAGGGAGCAGACAAGTGGGCAAACAAAGGAGCTAAAAGCCCGCTCATTGGCCCAGAGCCGACGTGTGGTATTGCTTACAACACAGCACGAAGAGCTGTTCGCCAGTGGATGGGCATAGAACATCGAAAGAGCTGGGAAAGAACAGAAGGTAAAATACAGTCAAAGAGAATGCTGCAGACACCTACTGGTGCTATAGCGGCAGATGCCCTTGGGCTGAGGAGGAAGACCCTGCGGAAAGTGGTTGGCTTCATCAGCGGCCACTGGGTATTTCGCGGACACCTACATAAGATGGGAATTCAAGTTGAAAACCTCCTATGTAGAAAATGCGGTGAGGAGGAGGAAACAGCCTTCCACGTGATATTCATGTGCCCAGCCCTGCCAGGTCTGCGTGTGAGATCCCTTGGCCTACCGACTGGAGATCAAAGGGAAGAACGGACAACCATAGTCAAAAGAATCTCTTGGTTCATTAAGAACCTGGGATTTGACGGAGAATGAGGACCTGTGAATGAGGGTGCACAATAAGCTGTACTAGCTGCGATGCAATCCCATGGACTACATCTAAGCCTGGCAATCTTTAAAAAAAAAAAGCCACTTATTCTCAATTTAAGAGACAAATTTTGAATTTATTAATTAATTAATTAGGAAACTATTTGTAATAAATGTATTCTTTTTTTATGTCATTTACATTGTTTAATTAAAAAAAAACTATTATGTACACCTGTAAATGGGCCTTGGCCTGCTGGTTGTATAAATAAATACAATTTTAATTCACTGCTTTATACATTAAACTAACTTTTAATGTAATAAACTAATCAATATTTTTACGGTGAAAAAGTTACTGAATGTCCACTACTTATATTGACTTACCTGCACCGTAATAGTTTATAAAAAAAACTTTCAGTTGAATTATAAATTTATTTACAATTGTGTATATTTACTACATTAAAAAAGTATTTTCGTTAGTGTGAGTATTAATAATATACCGTTTTAAGTTGTTTTGTTCTGCGAAACATTTTGAACAAATTTCACATTTAAAAGGCTGTCATCAGTGTAAATTCTAATATGATTTTTAGTCACTTTTTCTGAGAAACATTTTGAAAGAATCTCACAACTGTAAGGTTCTACCAGTGTGGATTCTAGTATGGTGTTTTAAATAACGGGATGATGTGAAACATTTTGAACAAATTTCACATTTATAAAGTTTCTCGCCAGTGTGAATTTTAACATGCATTTTTAAATTACTAGATTTTGTAAAACATTTTGAACAAATTTCACATTTAAAAGGTTTCTCGCCAGTATGAATCATAATATGAGTTTTTAAATTACTTTGTCCTGTGAAACATCTTGAACAAAATTTACATTTAAAAGGTTTTTCGCCAGTGTGAGTTCTGATATGCCTTTTTAAATCACTGGGCCTTTTAAAACCTTTCTGACAAATATTACATTTAAAAGGTTTTTCACCAGTATGAGTTTGAATGTGTTGATTTAAATCACTTTGTTGTGAAAAACATTTTGAACAAATTTCACATTTCAATGACTTTTCACGAATGTGATCTCTAACAATATGCTGTTTTAAGTTACTTTTTTTTACATAACAGTTTAAACAAATTTCACATTTGAAAGGTTTCTCGTCAGTGTGAGTTCTAATATGAGTTTTTAAGTTACTGGATTGTGTGAAACATTTTGAACAAATTTTACATTTAAAAGGTTTCTCACCAGTGTGAGTTCTAATATGATCTTTTAAATTATTGGAATATGTGAAACATTTTGAACAAATTTTACATTTAAAAGGTTTCTCACCAGTGTGAGTTCTAATATGATCTTTTAAATTACTGGAAGATGTTAAACATTTTGAACAAATTTTACATTTAAAAGGTTTCTTGTTAGTGTGAATTCTAATATGCCTTTTTAAATTACTGGATTGTGTGAAACATTTTGTACAAATTTCGCATTTAAAGAACATTTGTCTAATATGTTTTTTATCAGAATTATTTCTTCTTAAGTTAACAGATTTTTTGGAATTAACTAAAAAGTGGTATATATAAAAATGGTTTACAAATAACAATTTATCGCAAAAAAATTGTCCACAAGAGAAACATGTTCCATAAAATTTCCCAAAGTGAGGTTGCCACTTTTTCGGCACAGACAGAAAACCTGAAATATATAATCTCATATCAATAGTAATAATGCTAAAAATAAATATAATAATTTTTAACGTTAAATTTAAACAAACTACTTCGGCCTTAAAAAAACAATTAGTGTTAACTTAAACATTTTTATTAGTTACCGAATTATTCTTTAGGGAAAGGCAAGCGATTCTGTTATATCTACATTCATGCTTCAAAAAAAAGCAATTTGATATTTATGCATCAGAGATCCCTGTAAGCCTGATAGCAAGAGATAATCTCATAATGAGGTTTTGAAAATAAACGAACTTTAACAATGCTAATAACAATCAGATTTAAAGAGATTTACCCTATTGATAATGCTATTGCATTACAAAACATCCTAATGTTTTTTATTTGTATTGTTCGGTAATAATAAAAAATATATACTACGGCCACATTAGCGGGATTTCACGCTGCGTTTTGACGTGAAAACACGCCAAAAAAATAGGCGTTGTTAGTTGGGCCGGCCAAACACGGCGTGAATACCTGCCCGAAAGACGCGTCTTCAAGGTCTCCCGCTCACGAATAGGCCTGATTCCATTTTCAAGCATCTTTTCACGCTGTTTTGGGTTGACACACGGGTTGAATTACACGCGACTTGACTTTCGTTAAGAGTACTTTTGTTCATTTTTATAATCGCTTAGCTTCCCGACACCCGCAGACATCTGGATAATATGAAAGATTTTAAACAAATTTCACATTTAAAAGGTTTTTTGCCAGTGTGAATTGTGATATATGTTCTTTTAAGAGACTATGTCGTGAATAATTTTTAAACAAATTTCACATTTAAAAGGTCTTTTGTGAGATTGAACATGATTGATGTTGTAGTTCTCGACTTTCTGATCAAAAGTTATTATGGGCCAAACATGATCCTATGTATATTTTCGAAGTTATAGAAGGACGTAATATGTGATATTAGCTGTAGGCCTGAGTAAGGCTTAGTAAGATTTTGGTTAAGGTGATATACTCCAACATTTTGGCGCGAAACCTAGAAATAGCAACGATACTCAAACAAACCCAGTACAGAGAATAAATGTAAAAATTTTGTCAGGTATAAATTTACCCAGATATTTAAAACAGCTACTGATTCACCGAACTGTACTCGGAGGTTTATAGTAGAGGGCGCTTTAAATCAGCGAATAGAATATTTTAAATCTGTATTGCGTTTTTCTCAAAAATTTCAAAATATTTTAATATGAAATTTTAGTCATGAATAGTTTGTTTCATTTTACGTGGTAGACGCATACTTTCATTTTAAATAAATGATAACTTAAAGAAAATTATGATGGTTCAACTGACATAAATACCGTTAAAAAATATTCATACTGAATTTTCAGCCAATTCGACTGGGACCCAAAATCTATTTAGTCAGTGCGGAGTCCTTTTACATTTGAAATAATTCTTTAGCAATGTGAATTCAAATATGATTTTTTGTTATATGATTTTTTAAGACAGTTTTTCGCGAGAAACATTTTGAACAAATCTCACATCTATAACAAAACAGAGCTAAGAACCTTCTCGATTAAGTCATCAATATTTTCTTTCTGTGCGCTTTCATTTGAGACCCCACACGTGTATATTTTAGTGACCGACCGAAAGTTCGGTTTCGGACAAAAAAAAGTTGGTTTCGGTCAAAAACGACCACCACTCGAGTGTTTGTGCAGTATCTTTGGGAATTTTTTTGTAAAACTTTAATATTTTATTCACCACCTAATATCCCCAATCGGCGATTTTATACTAGGATCTCGAGATTCATAAAGATTCAAGAAAAAAGAATAGTCATTAATCAAAAGTTACCGAATGATAATCAAGTTATTACTTTTGTAACTTTAGTAATTAATAGAAATTTTAAATATGTTAAAGTAATTTAGTAAACGATTATTCGAGATTTCTCTCATTGGATTTTTTGAAAATTTTAGAAAGTATAAAACAAGAATATATTAAATGACATTAAGGAGGTACACCAGTAAAACTCGGAATATAAGAAATCAATGAAATTTTGACATAAGCTTCCATATGTAAAACAACCACTTCTTGAATTTTTTCAGATTTTTTTACTACGTAGTTTTAGAGAAATTGTACAAGAAAGTTTTTGATTTTTACATAGGTTCTTATGGCAGCTTGACTTCAAACAAAAAATACTATTAGTTAGGAATATAAGAAAACTATATCTACGTCATAAAAATCTTTATTACACTTTAATTAACTTATTGAAGAAGTCTGGAAGAAATTCACAACCTCGTTCTTGAATAATCACGGTAAATAAATCTTTTTTTCAAGAAGAATCATAATATTACACCCATTTTGTTTAAGCATCGGCAACGTCGCATAACGCGCGATAAGAATATAGTTTGAATATTAATTTCTTTTTATGATTTCATTTTATAAGATACATTATTTTCAATATACATATGTATTTAAAGAATAAAAATTGAATAAAACATTATAAAAAACAAACAATTTATTCAATTGATTATATAGGTATACAGATATAGAAATTTTATTTTATGAAAGGAAAACAATTATGATATACATTATTAACATTATTTATATTAAATAAGACATAATATAATAACTATTACTTATTTATACCATTTGGCACACTTTAACAATTAGGCATAAAATTATAGTGAAAATATATCTAATTTTGCTCCATTTCTCGTTAATACTCTACAGGTTTTAAGGTTATGAAATTGTAAACAATTACGATATGAAACTTCATACTTGTACTTGATCACATGCGACGTTGCCGAAGTTAAATAGGTTTTATGTTAAATAATTTTATACATAATAAATATAAAATTAAATTGTATAACTGTTTTATCAGACTTAAATTGTTGAAAAATTAATTTATAGGCATCATGTATTATTATTATGGTACATAATCTTATAGATTTCGTAGTTCATAATTAGAGTTTTCGAAGTTGCAAACTTGACGCCTTATACATTGAGTAAATGGGAGCATTCCCCTTACCCCGCTTCCTCACCAGTGAACCTCCTTAAGCAAAAATTGAAAAAATTTCGGATCCAGCGAGACTCGAACTCGCAACCTTCAGATCTACACGCTGACGCTCTAACAACTAAGCTATAGGTGCTTTGCCATCAAATCGTGAAACGGTCGTTAAACATATCTAAGAATACTCACACATAATTCATCTTTTATACACAAAAAAACTAAATTGAAATCGCTTTATTCGTTCGGGAGCTATAATGCCACATGCCACAGACAGACATACACACAAAGACACATCAAACTTATAACGCCCCTTTTTTGCGTATAGTAAAACATCTTTAGAGAAAAATGTAAAGAAACAATTAGGTGGAACCTTTATAAACATCTGTATTTTTTTAAACTGCTATGAGAATTTAAAGATTAGTATTTCGTTTGTAAAATAATCTATAATATAAAAATATTTGAATCCATCTATGTATATACGTATCAATAACATCATCATTACAATTTATTATGCTTACTATCATAATCGCTGGCACCACACTCAAAGTTTTTAATGTGAAGAGTGTAGACATATTATTTGTTAAAATTTTTGAATAAACTTGAAATGGCTTGCGTGAGGCAAAATAAAATATTGTTACGTTCTAGGGGTTCAAAATAAAAATCACTGCTGAACGAAAATGTCTAATTTATTTACACACACAATAAACTAAACGAATTATAACTAAATAACTAAACTAACTATAACACACTAATTTATGTACTACAATTAACTTCGATTTATATTCACTATATTTATTTGCACTGCGTAGCTCGTTCGAATATTTAGACTGTCCCCGTTAAATTTAAACTTCCCCGCGGATCGTGGCTCTCCGCTTATATACCAGTCCACAGCTTCCAGAACGTCTTTCGATAACACTTTCTCGACGCACGTAGAAAGGAAGGAATTTTCCTGATTGTTCTGTTCGAGAATAAGCGCGTTGTTTACCTGGAGAGCGACAGGGGCGTACTAAGGGGATCTCGCTCGTTACAATATATAAAATTCAAAAAATACTTACATTTTTTCCTAGAATACATTTTGATTGTTTGCACAGTTTGTCCTACTTCAACAGAATCATGGATAGCTTTTGTACAAACAGGGAAATCAAATTTCTTAATTTCGATATCATTTATTCTTTCTTGAATACCCTCATTTGAATTAACATTTTCAGTTTTTATATTTTCTGTGCTTATTAAAACATCACTTTCAGTTAGAGAAACTTTTTCTTCAGAACTTTCCCTTTTCATCATATAATAGTCAATTTGATGCAAGTTCTCGAATTCGAGATTACAATGTTCAATTTCAATTTCTTCGGTTTTAATATTAGATAACAGTTCGTTAGGAGTACTTTCGATTTTATTATTCATTAATGAATCTGATTCTTCTTTGAAAGCATCCATTTTTCTGAGTTTGTGGTCGTAACAAATAACAGTGAAATCTGAAGTTATTGTCAATATGGTCAAACAAATTCACTACTTGATCACCAAAATTAATGTCAAACTATCATCAAGTTCACTTTAGGCACTTTCCATTTAAAAATATCACGTAAGTTTCTGGTTGTAACAAACAACAGTGTGAGATCTAATCCTTTTGATCAATTTCATTTTTGTCACTAACTCACTGCTCGATCACTTTACTTTAACCACTTTCTTATTAACTTTTAACAGTGTTCATATTCTAGGACTTAAAGCTTTTGGTATACTTTAGTTCGATTATAAATGGAACACAAAAACATTAATACTAAATATTGTATTGTGACTAAATCATATATGTATTACATATATGGACTAAATACGACAAACTTCCGGGAGCCATATTGTAAACAAATCTTCTTCTAGTATTGGCCTCTTGTCTATCTATGGGTATCCAGCTTACTTTACTTGTTTGTGATAGACAAAGATTTATTAATCTATCGCACACTCCGCACCATTGTTGCCATATCAACTTTCTTCTTTTTGGTTATTTATATATTTTTCAACTATAAATTGTTAAAACAAGCCGTTCATTTATCGTTACGTAGTTTAAAAGAAAGTCGATTTCAGTGAGCCACTATAAACATAAGTATTATCATCAGCCACCTTCTATCCAATATCAATCACAATTATTTATCGTTACTTAGTATAAAAGAAAGTCGATTTCAGTAAGTCACTATAAACATAATTATCATCAGCCAGCTTCTATCCAATATCAATCACTAACGCCTGTATGCACCGTATTTTACGTCTAATCCTAGTTGGCCGATCCCGCTTAAACTAAGCAGCCTACAGTTTGATGCACCGCAAGGTGATCGGCCGCGATTGAGCGATCCAGTCAGATTAAGAACGTGACAACATCAAAAAAACAGGTTGTTTATGTCAATTAGGGCTGGAAACCGCGCGAAAAAAGTCGACTTTTGATTTTAGAATAGACTTGAAACCGAGACAATATAATATAAAGAGACTTTTTGAAAGATAGGGCAAAAGCGGTACAATGTTTGTTTGTTTACCCCCAGAACTCGGCGCTGAGGTGGTGGCAGATAGGAGAACTATACCACCTAAACTCGATCAGCTGGTGAGGTGAGCTGAAATTATACTATAATGGCGGTTGAAGTGACAGTGTAGCGTAAGTATTGTATTTAATTTAATATTATTTTAAGATAGTTTTAAAATTTGTAAAGTGTATAAAAGTACAGTGTACAGTTTCATTTATGTCATTACCGAATTATTTTAAATATAAATGCGCTGTGCCACATTGTTCAAGTAAATATTTTTACCCAATTCCCGATCCAAATTTTAAGAATATAAAGTTAAATAATCAGTTTGATACACAACCAATAAGTTATGTGGCAGGTGCTTAGGTAAAAAAATTAAATTTAGATTGTAAGGAATGTAACTCAAATTTGAAAACTAATAGTTTGGAACCTCACCATACTTTTACGTACTTTAAAGAGAATGATGATAAAAGACGTCTGACTTACGTTACAAAAGAAATTGTTAATTTTTTAGCTAGTGTACATAATGCAGTTTACCAAATTTTACCTGTATTTGGCCACATAAAATGTCTGATTCAAAAAATAATCATGTGTTTGTGTGAATTCATTAACTTTGATTGGTTTACTTGCCAAGAACATTAGTCAGGCGTTTTTTTGAAACTTTTAAAAATCAGTGTTTCTTTAATAATTAGAAAACATTATAATGATCTTTTTAGATCGAGTGACAATATATAAAATTTTATATAAAATAGATAAACTACTGCGGTAATGTTTTTAAGTTTTAGGTTCTTGCATGTACACAAAGGATTGGTGTCCTATTTCCAATACCTCATGACACAACACTACGTATTGAAGAACAATGCCAATGTATGGAAACTTCTTAAATATTACGTATTAAAATATCTGTATGCATTTTGTAAGATGATCCATAATTTTAAGTTATCGAGTGCGTTGTGCAATCTCTTTTATTGATGGGTTCTACTTTTAATATTATTCGTGTATTGCTACTTAATATTATTCTAAATTTTCGACCATATTATATATATTTATTTATTTGAAATAACAATTGTACTTCTCTGTGATATTAGCGTAATTATTCTGATGTTTAAAACATATATGTTTATCTATTTATTATTATTATTATTTCCGTAAATCCTACCTGGTTTTGTGATACTAGATAATAAGGTGTACAAAAAATATTCATATACTTTTTGTAATAAAATTAATTCATTTTTTGTGATAACATTTTAAATTGTACCTACTGTTTTTCTAAGAATAGATAATTTTTTGTAATAATATTATTTCATATTTTTGTGATAGTGTTTTAGTGTTTCAAGTTTATATTGGTGTTAAAAGTTGTTTTTATTAAAAATTTGTTTATTATTTAGTTTTTATATTTATTTACCTAAATATTATAAGATAATATGCACTTTTAAGCCTATATTTTAATTTTTAATATTTTTACACAGCAGTAAAAATATTAAAAATCAAAATATGAGCTTTAAAAGTATATTTCTATATGAAACAAAATTTATACCCTGTCCCGCCAATTTTTTGAATCGATGAGCTTCTTCCCCCAATTGTTGGCGCGCCACCGTCGCTCAAAACATGTGACCAATTTCATATAAGGTATCAGTACATCTCTTTATTATATATTATCTCTGCTTGAAACTTTTCGATTCTCGAAGTCGATTAATCATTGTTAAAAGTCGACTTTTGGATTCTCAAGCATAGAGATATAAGATATAGAGCACGTGAGCCATAGGAACGCACACAAGTGAAAGCCAGTACGGAATAGAAAGAGAGAGACTCGCCTGTTGCGCATGTGATTAGACAAAGATAAACCGACGCACTAGTTGTCCTCTATCTTTCTATTTCATGCTGGTCGTATCGGCACCAACGCACTAGTTGTCCTCTCTCTTTCTATTTCGTGCTGGTCGTATCGGCTGGCTCCCGTGCTCTATATCTTATATCTTTCTTTAATAATTAGAAAACATTATAATGATCTTTTTAGATCGAGTGACAATATATAAAATTTTATATAAAATAGATAAACTACTGCGGTAATGTTTTTAAGTTTTAGGTTCTTGCATGTACACAAAGGATTGGTGTCCTATTTCCAATACCTCATGACACAACACTACGTATTGAAGAACAATGCCAATGTATGGAAACTTCTTAAATATTACGTATTAAAATATCTGTATGCATTTTGTAAGATGATCCATAATTTTAAGTTATCGAGTGCGTTGTGCAATCTCTTTTATTGATGGGTTCTACTTTTAATATTATTCGTGTATTGCTACTTAATATTATTCTAAATTTTCGACCATATTATATATATTTATTTATTTGAAATAACAATTGTACTTCTCTGTGATATTAGCGTAATTATTCTGATGTTTAAAACATATATGTTTATCTATTTATTATTATTATTATTTCCGTAAATCCTACCTGGTTTTGTGATACTAGATAATAAGGTGTACAAAAAATATTCATATACTTTTTGTAATAAAATTAATTCATTTTTTGTGATAACATTTTAAATTGTACCTACTGTTTTTCTAAGAATAGATAATTTTTTGTAATAATATTATTTCATATTTTTGTGATAGTGTTTTAGTGTTTCAAGTTTATATTGGTGTTAAAAGTTGTTTTTATTAAAAATTTGTTTATTATTTAGTTTTTATATTTATTTACCTAAATATTATAAGATAATATGCACTTTTAAGCCTATATTTTAATTTTTAATATTTTTACACAGCAGTAAAAATATTAAAAATCAAAATATGAGCTTTAAAAGTATATTTCTATATGAAACAAAATTTATACCCTGTCCCGCCAATTTTTTGAATCGATGAGCTTCTTCCCCCAATTGTTGGCGCGCCACCGTCGCTCAAAACATGTGACCAATTTCATATAAGGTATCAGTACATCTCTTTATTATATATTATCTCTGCTTGAAACTTTTCGATTCTCGAAGTCGATTAATCATTGTTAAAAGTCGACTTTTGGATTCTCAAGCATAGAGATATAAGATATAGAGCACGTGAGCCATAGGAACGCACACAAGTGAAAGCCAGTACGGAATAGAAAGAGAGAGACTCGCCTGTTGCGCATGTGATTAGACAAAGATAAACCGACGCACTAGTTGTCCTCTATCTTTCTATTTCGTGCTGGTCGTATCGGCACCAACGCACTAGTTGTCCTCTCTCTTTCTATTTCGTGCTGGTCGTATCGGCTGGCTCCCGTGCTCTATATCTTATATCTCTATGTTCTTAAGTCGACTTTTTAAAAACACAATAACTATATTTCTTATGGTTAAAACATACTTTACGGGCTTAATTCATATATATTTCTTATTTTTAATAACTTATTTATTTATCATTTGCACATTTTACATAAACAACAAATATTGTTTTTAACAATTATATAAAAGATATCTACATTCTTTATAACAATTGCACGCATAATAGTCGATCCAAATGGAAGTGTCATCAAGTACTCTCTGGAAAATTCAAATTTGTAGGTAGTGGAAGACGGAATCTCCGTAAAAAGGTCAAATTGTCCATTTTAAAAGTACTCTGACCTTTCCCATCTCTGGCGAGGAAAAATAGTTCATCTTCTACGTTCATTTTTTAAATAACAAATAACAAAAACTGGAGAAAAATGTATATAAACACAACACTAAAACTGTGGCCAAAATATTAAATAAAAAACTTAACGCAAATTTTGAGGTTAGAATTACCCGCTTAAACCGTCAAGAAGGGCGGATTGGGTAAACTATACTCTAATGGGGATTAGATCGACGGTGCATAACAAAAATTCAGTTTAATCGCGATTGATCGAGCAATCGCGATTAAGTCCCTACGGTGCATACAGGCGTAAACCAGAGATGTGTTGATGCCTAATATAGAGTTGGCAACAAGTTCAGATATGAGTGCGTCATGAAGGATACATATAACCAAAAAGAAGAAAGTTGATATGGCAACAATAGTGTGGAGTGTGCGATCTATGGTTTCATCTCGGTACACCTTTCATATTAGGCGCAATTCACACAGAACGGACGTCGGGCAGAGACGTGGCGCGGACTTTTGTCCCTTCGGCGTCTCTCCTATGTAAACAAATGGTACAATACTCACAGAAGCGACGTGGCGCGGGCGGTCGTCCGCCCGCCCTCGCCACGTCTCTTCGGCGTCTCTCGTGGCGTACAAGAAAGGGCGCGCCAGTTCTTCGCCACGTGTCTCTGTGCTTTAATTAATTTAAAAATGCGGGATGATGTTGACTTCAACATACAATTTTGCAAAGAAGTTGGCAAATATCCTTGTATATATGATTTTAATCGTGCTGATTATTGTAATAGGAGTGCTTAAGACTGGGTCCGGCAGAAAATTGCTGATGAATTTTAAAATCGTTCTGGGTACATGTTTAATTCTCTCATTAGGTCGAATGTTCCACCAATTTTCTCCTTCTGTAGCCACAATGGATGAACCCAATATCTTCTTTTTGTTTTGTTCACATTAGCCAAATACACTATATCCAACATATCTTCATCATCTTCATCACTGCTTGAAAAAGCCATGTTTTCCACAAAACCAACAGATTACTGACCTCAATTCGCGCCACTGTCCTGCACCTCTGTGTGCATTGCATACGCCACGCTTCCGCCACGTCCGTGCCATGTCGAAGCCACGTCTCTGCCCGACGTCCGTTCTGTGTGAATTGCGCCTTAGACTGTCACAAGTGACAAGTGAATTTGGCTGGATGCTTTGACATATACTACGTATTATAATGTCAATGGCTGGATGTTAAAGATACAAGAAGAGAAAATATGGTTTTCGTTTCCGACAGTCGGTCATATTAATAATCTTCCTTTGATAAGTAATCCAGAGTGAACAAAAGTTTCAAGCTCTTGATTGTGTCGCATTTATAAATTGAAAGTGGATAAAGTGATCATGTAGTGAAATTAACCATACCGTTAGACTTTAGACATTAAGTTTAGATCTCACACTGTTGTTTGGTACAACCAGAAAAATGGATGGTTTCAAAGAAGCATCAGATTCATTAATGAATAATAAAATCGAAAGTAATCCTAAAGAATTGTTATCTAATATTAAAACCGAAGAAATTAAAATTGAAGAATGTAAACTCGAATTCGATAACTTGCATCAAATTGACTTTTATATGATAAAAAAGGAAAGTTCCGAAGAAAAAGTTTCTCTAACTAAAAGTGATGTTTTAATATGCAAAGAAAATATAAAAACTGAAAATGTTAATTCAAATGAGGGTACTCAAGAAAGAAAAAGTGATATCGAAATTAAGAAATTTGGTTTCCCTGTTTGTACAAAAGCTATCCATGATTTTGTTGAAATAAGGCAAACTGTGCAAACAATCAAAATATATTCTAGGAAAAAATGTAAGTATTTTTTAATTTTTATATATAAGTATTTTATTTTGCCTCACGCAGGCAATTTGAAGTTTATTCAAAAGTTTTATCAAATATGTCTAAACTCTTCACATAAACCTTGAGTGTGGTGCCAGCGATTATGTTATATAGTAAGCATAACAAATTGTAATGATGATGTTATGATACGTATATAGATGGGTTCAAATATTTTTATATTATAGATTATTTTACAAAACAAATAATAATCTTTAAATTCTCATAGCAGTTTAAAAAAATACAGATGTTTATAAAGTTTTCACTAATTGTTTCTTCACACTTTTCTCTAAAGATTAGTAGGTATTGATGTTTTATTACACGCAAAAAGAGTGGTGTTATAAGTTTGATGTGTCTATGTGTGTGTGTGTCTGTCTGTAGCATGTGGCATCATAGCTCCCGAAAGAATAAAGCGATTTCAATTTAGTTTTTTTTTGTATTAAAGATCACTTATGTGTGAGTGTTTTTAGATATGTTTGTTGAAAATCGGTTGAGCCGGTTGTGGGAGGTGAAAGTGGGGAAGAATACCCGAATCTTTGTAGATATATACTAGTGTCCTACCGAAACCGAATATTACTTTAACATATTTAAAATTTCTATTAGTTACTGAAGTTACAAAAGTACTTGATAGTAACAACTTGTTTATTATTCGGTAACTGTTGATTAATGACTATTCTTTTTTCTTGAATCTTTAAGAATCTTGTGATCGCAGTATAAAATCGCGGATTGGGGATATTAGGGGGTGTGGATAAAATATTAAACTTTTACAAAAAAATTCCCAAAGACGGAGCCGAAAGATTCATAATATTTCACAAACACTTGAGTTGCGGTTGTTTTTGACCGAAACCAGATTTCTTGGCCGAAACCGAACTTTCGGTCGGTCACTAAAATATACTCGTGTGGGGTCTCAAATGAAAGCGCTAAGGAAAAAAAATATTGATGACTTAATCGAGCTTTGTTTTGATGAAAAAATGTTGGAGTTTTTTTTATTTATTTTAAGTATTACTGTTTATTTTTAGCAATATTACTATTGATATGAGCTTATACATTTCAGAACAGTAAATAGAATAGTATAGAATTAGAATAGAATTACTTTATTTGCATAATTACACATACAGTGCTTTGCATCGTCAAAGCAAAAATGATTACATTAATTTAAAGTATAAAACTTAAGTATGTAATAACAACAATGTTTAAAGAAAAATTAAAATTACCAATAACATCTCAGTACCTACAGAAAGACATACAAAACTTTGATTAAAAAGTATTTAACATATTACAACATAAAAGACGTAATCAAAAACACATTAAAATTCAATCTTAAAAAAGTCATCACATTTATATAAACAAGAGTTAAGTAGAATCTTTTTTACAGTAGTTTTAAAATTAATGATAGGGAGTTCTTTAATCTCACTTGGAAGCTTGTTGTAAAAAGAAACGGCCATATTTAGGTATGATTTGTGCGTTAAAGACAAATGATGTTGAGGTTGTAGCAACAAATCACCCTTTCGAGTATCATGATTATGTCGACTGCCTACAGGCGTAAAGCTTACAAAATTATTTTTGACATATAAGAGACATTGTAAAATATAAAGTCCAGGCAGGGACATTATACCATACTCTAAAAATAATGGTTTACAACTATCGATGTTCTTTGCTCCAGCAATTATTCTCACAGCCTTCTTTTGGAGTAAGAAAACTTTCTGCCAGTCGGATGAATTACCCCAAAACATGAGACCGTACGACAATAGGGATTGAAAAAGTCCCATGTAGACAAGCCGCACAATATGCTTTGGTAAAAATTCTGAGAGCCTTCTGAGCAGATATAAAACAGACGATAACTTATCACAAAGTTTTTTAGTATGGCATTTCCAATTTAACTTTGAGTCCAAGAGAACGCCTAAAAAATATTTCTGTTCTTCAGGATTAAAAACATCCTTTAAAGAAAAATTTAAAATGTCGGTCTTATCGCGGTTTAGAGAAAGGTTATTGTTTGCAAAATATATATGTAAATTACTGAGGGTGTCATTGATCACTGCATTCAGGCTCTCAGGACAAACACTGTGCTTAAAAAGCGTGGTATCGTCAGCGTACTGCACAGAATGTACCAGTGGGAAACTAACTTGCAGGTCATTGACATATATAATGAACAGCAGTGGTCCCAAGACGGAGCCTTGGGGAACCCCTGCTGTTACAGATCGTGCTGAAGATCTCATTCCATCATAATCAACGATCTGTCTTCTGTCACCGAGGTATGAATGAATAAGATCCCAAGCATTGCCACGGACCCCATAGTAAAAAAGTTTTTTAACAATATCTGATGAGACACACAGTCAAAGGCCTTTGACAAATCGCACAAAATTGCTGATAGGGTTTCCCCCTTTTCAAAGGCCTCAACTATGCGTCTCACCAAACCGTCAATAGCATGAATTGTAGAATACCCTTTTCGAAACCCAAATTGTGTGTCAACCAACAATTTGTTTTTCGCCAAAAATGTTGTTAAACGGTTATTAAGGGCAATTTCAATAAGTTTTGAAAAAATAGGGACATTAGAAATGGGTCTGAAGTTACCAGGGTCATTGCGGTCACCCTTTTTATAAATGGGCAAAACTCTGCTAAGCTTTAATTTTTTTGGAAAATTACCTAGTAAAAAACAGTTATTAATTAAAATTGATATTAATGGATAACTTATACCTTGACTAAGCTGTTTTAAAATTTTGTTACTTATACCATATATGTTCACAGCCGTGCTATTACTAAGATTTCTTAAAATTTCCATTACTTCAGGTGCAGCCACTGGACTAAGAAAGAGTGAGTGAGGATTGTTGTAATGTGCTGATACAGCCAAGGCAGGGTCCATAGTAGAGCTTCTGTCAAGGTTTCCTAAAATAGTGTCTGAAATGCTAACAAAGAAATCATTAAACTCTTCTGATGAAAGATTACTAGTAGAAACTTTGTTGGAGGAATTATTTATTATTTTCCATATGGTTTTAGGCTTATTTACACTACTTTCAACTTTATCAGAATAAAATTGAGAGTTGGCTTCAAGAATTTTCTGTTTGTAATTTTTTCTTTCAAATTTTATCAGCTCACTTAAGTCTACATTTTTATTGCGGTTGTTGAAAGCAGCTAAAAAATTCAAGTTTTCCCTATATTTTTTTAAGTCTGCCCCAAACCATTTTTTGTGTTCATTGCTAGCATGAACTGTCTTAGATTTGAGTGGGAAACAATTTTCATATACAGTGTGACCCATTTCGAATGGAAACACCCCGGTAGAATTCTTATTTATTAACCGATTTGAATAATTCTTTTTTGTATCTTTAAGTTAAAAAAAGTTTTACTTAAAGACCTAATTTGACATCTTAAATTTCGTTTTCAAGGCCTACTATGCCACTTTTTTGTTGTCAAAAATGAAGAAATGTTATTAGCGATTTTTTTTATTAAAAAATGACGACACCGCTGGATTGAGAGTGTCTTTAAATAGCTCTGATTAAAATTTCATAAATAAATATTCATAAATAAAAAAGTTATGACAACCTTAAATTTGAAAACTCGACAACCTAAGAGTTACAAAATAACACACTGTATCAACATTAAGCCACGCAAATTGTGATTCTTTTTATTAATTTAAACAATAAATCAATATAAGATAAACTAATTGTTTAAAATAATATTCAAAATGGTAAAACTAACGAAAACTTACACGCACACTAACGAGCATTACTAATTGGAACTAAAATTAATTTTTAATTTAAATCTAAGTAGCCATGATAAGGGTGTTATTGTTAGGTAGGTATTTGTTTCGTAGTGTCAAACTTGCTTAAGTTGAGCAATTAAGTTTACAGTCAATGTCCGTATATGCCATAATATTTTATTAATTTATTTTTGATTTTGTGTCATGGCTGGAAGATTAAGTTTGCGCGAGAAAATTGAAATAATACGTCTTTTGGGAGATGATGACAGAAGTTCCAGAGAGGTATGCAGAGTTTTTAATGAAAGACATGTTGATCGTCCCAATATTAGCTGCGGTACTGTTAATAAAATTAAAAAGACTTTTAATGAAACAGGTGCCGTATCAAAGCTACTTCTAAAATCTAATCCCAGGCAAAAAATAAACCAGAATAACGATAATATTCTAGAATATTTTAGAAATAATCCCAATGCCAGTTTAAGAAATGCTACTTTAGATTTAGATATACCTCGGGAAACGATTCGGCGGTGTCTTAAAGCTAACGGTATAAAACCTTTCAAACCCAAGTTCTTACACACATTGCAAGACGGTGATAATGAAAGACCTTTGGAATATTGTTTATGGGCGCAGGGTGAATATTTAAACAATAGACATTTTCTAAAAAATGTATTGTTTTCGGACGAAGCAACTTTTACCACGAACGGAGTAGTATCGTCACAAAATTGCCGCTATTGGTCGACAGAAAATCCCCACTGGGTAATAAACTGTAAGAGTCAGTATTCTCAAAAAGTAAATGTCTGGTGTGGGATACTTAACGAGAGAATTATTGGTCCTTTTTTCTTTGAGGAGAACATGAACGCGCAGACTTTTATGCATTTCTTAGACACTAACTTGTGGGATTACATTGAAGAGCTTCCGTTATATGACCGATTGGATTTATTTTTCCAGTTAGATGGGTGTCCAGTTCATCATGCCAGAATTGTGCGTGAGTGGCTGAACGATCATTTTCCCAATCGATGGATAGGTCGTGGAAGTCCGTTGATAGAGTGGCCACCTAGATCTCCGGATCTCACAAGTTTAGACTTTTTCCTCTGGGGATTTCTAGCACAAAAGGTTTATAAACACCGCCCAACGAACAGGGAAGAACTTTGTGCAAGAATTCGACAGGCTTGTGAAGAAATCACCCCGCAACAATTAAGGAAAGTCACTAAAAATATTCGTAAGCGCTACGACAAATGTGTACAACTAAATGGTGGATTGGTAGAGGCGACCAGGATCTAAAAGAAACAAAAACAAAAACAATTATAAGACTAAGATACTTCGTTTGTGAAAAAGTGGTTTATTGTTTAAATTAATAAAAAGAATCACAATTTGTGTGGCTAAATGTGGATACAGTGTGTTATTTTGTACCTCCTAGGTTGACGAGTTTTCAAATTTTAGGTTGTCATAACTTTTTTATTAATGAATATTTTTTCATGAAATTTTAATCCGAGCTATTTAGAGCCACTCTTAATCCAGCGGTGTCGTCATTTTTTAATAAAAAAAATCGCTAATAAAAATTCTTCATTTTTGACAACAAAAAAGTGGCATAGTAGGCCTTGAAAACGAAATTAAAAATGTCAAATTAGGTCTTCAAGTAAAACTTTTTTTAACTTAAAAATATAAAAAAAATTATTCCAATCGGTTTATAAATAAGAATTCTACAGGGGTGTTTCCATTCGAAATGGGTCACACTGTATATCCATAAATACACAAAAAATTTTTTCAAAAAGTTTGTCAATATCATCAAATTCAAATAAACTAGACCAATCTACGTTTAATAAACACTCAATACATTGCGAGACTCTGTTGGTACAAAACGGTCTAAATTTTTGTATTTTGGTAGCTCATTCCGATTCAGGTTTTTGAATAACAATACCTGTTTACAATTGCTAAGTGGTCTGAAAGGTAGAAATCCAATAGACTAGCAGAGCAATCTTTGGACACATTTGTGATGCAATTGTCAAGGCAACTATTCTTGAAGACCTTGGATATCTTGGTTGCCTCATTTAGTAGACAATCCAATCCATACGACCTCACAATCTGCAAAAAATCAGTCGCCTGGGAGCTAGAAGAAAAAACATCGACATTGAAGTCACCATAAATAAAAACAGGACATTTATGCCGAAAAGCTATGTTTAAAACTTCGATAAAAATTTGAAAAAAAGATTCTACTTTACTACTAGGAGATCTATACATACAAATAAGCAATACATTCAAAACATCTACTTTAACAGCAACTACCTCACAAACCTTAGAAACAGATAAAGTATCAATAGGTTCAATTTTTTTAACAGAAAATTTGTTACTGGCATAAATAAGCGTGCCGCCACCACCCCCATCGGCACGACAGAATGAATTCACTAAATTATATGGACCCATCTGGCTAAAAGCTGGAACAGACTCATTTTTCAACCAGTGTTCGCACAGGCAGATAAAATCATAGTTCTTGTCAATAATTTGAAAAAGAAGTTCATCTGCCTTGTTGTTGAAACACCTTATGTTTAGAAACATTGTTTGAAGGATTGTAGACTTGGATGGAGGTACAGCAGGTCTAACTGCGGAATCTCTGCTTAAGCTGATGGATCGATTTGTGGGAGGAACTTCTTCTTCCGAAAAAAATGAGATACAACTGCACCTGCAGGCCAAGTATCCTTTCTCCAGGCATTCTTAAGATGATCTTGCACAACTGTCACCTTCATAGAGGAGTATACATCAGGATGTTTAGACGGATGTATTTCACATCTTACTCCAGGAAACTTTTGTTCAAGTTCACCTTGTAGAGTTTCAGGCTTTGTATTGGGCAGGAGCCTAGAAACATGCAATGAAGCATACTTGGGTACAGTCTGTATGCTATTCATATTGGCGTTTCCACCAACCACAAAGCGCCTTTTTTTGTGGTACTTTGGAATTTTCCATTCACTTTTTTCTGGTGCCTTTGACGTAGCATTTTTTGGAACATTATTATTAATATTAATGATTTCTTGAAGAGTGCTGGCAGTATGGGCTTCCAGTAAGGCTAAGTTGACCTGTTGCTTTACAATAACATTGCGGGGATCTTTGTCACCTTTTTTGGGGGGGTCAAGTTGGCCGACCCGTTGCTTTCTCGTAGTATTAGCATAGGTGTTAGAGGCAGTAGTCACGGCGAGTTTAGGCACCCTGCTGCTAGACGGTTGCGGTTAAGGAACAGCTGATCCGCTGGCTTTTGACGGCTGCGCTTGTTCGCCTGTTGACGGGAGGGTAATATACGGGGAGCTAGCCAGTGTATTGACCTCTAATTTTAATTTGGAGATTTCATCTTCTTGCTTTTTTAAGATAATCTTCTGCAATTCGGAGCTGTATTCAATCTCTTTCAGCAGTTTTTGTGTTAAATGGAGCTCTTTCTTCATACTTTCGACTGAAGACGAGGATATATCATCTGATGGAGAGTTACTGCTGTTTACAGAATCCGCCATTTTCAAAACATCACGTTTGGATTGAAAAATTTCGGCACAATGGTCACAGAACCACATTAAGTTTACACTCTCGTTAATTGCTTTTATCCAGGAATCGCGTATTGATACACAGGTTAAATGATAACTTTTAGAACATAACTCGCACTTTATTAGTTTAGATACGACGATAAAATTCTCAGAGCAACATGGACACACGTCTGTACCGCTCGCCGCCATCTTTCATCCAAACCATAAGTTTGAATTTTTAATAAAGTTTATTACTGGAACTCTCTTTCAAGAAACACCACTGGTAAAACAAATTCCATAATCTATAAAACTTAGTACGGCCGGTACCGTTTATCTTATCAGAGCTGGTTTTGGCTCTTTATTTGTCCAACAAAAAACAAGTAGTAAACAATTAAACAATTTACGCACTTAATGAATAAATTAAGTTTATTGAACAATCCTTCATAATATTTTCTGGAGAATACAACCACTGTATAAATTGCTCAACACACAGATATAAAAATCATAAAAAACCGACCACTATTTCACCAAAAATCAGTCGGTTTTTGAAGAGCACAATAAAACCACGTCTTCTATGTTCAAGACAAATATCAAGTTTATATATCAAATATATGTATATAGTAGTTAGGGGCAATATTTTTAATTTTGAAAAGAGTGGCTTACAGTGATCTCTAATGCACAAAATTCGAAGTGCTTTTTTTTAATCCTATAATAGATATATCAGAATCGCTTGCATTTCCCTAAAGAAAAATTCCATAACTAATAAAGATGTTTGTAAAGTTACCACTAATTGTTTTTGTTTTTTGTAAGGCCGAAATAGTTTGTTTAAATTTAACTTTAAAAATTATTATATTTATTTTTAGCATTATTACTATTAATATGAGATTATATATTTCAGGTTTTCTACCAGCGCTAAAAAAGTATCAACCTCACTTTGGGAAATTTTATGGAACATGTTCCTCTTGTGGACAATTTTTCTGTGATAAATTGCTATTTTTAAACCATTTTTATATATACCACTTTTTAGTTAATTCCAAAAAATCTGTTAACTTAAGAAAGAATAATTCTGATAAAAAACATATTGGACAAATGTTCTTTAAATGCGAAATTTGTACAAAGTGTTTCACACAATCAAGTCATTTAAATAGGCATGTTAGAATTCATACTGGCGAGAAACCTATTAAATGTGAAATTTGTTCAAAATGTTTCATACAATCCGCTGAATTAAAAGAACATATTAGAACTCACGTTGGTGAAAAACCTTTTAAATGTAAAATTTGTTCAAAATGTTTCACACAATCCAGTAGTTTAAATACGCATGTTAAAATTCACACTGGCGAGAAAGCTTTTAAATGTGAAATTTGTACAAAAAGTTTCATAAAATCTGATAATTTAAAAAGACATACTAGAACTCACACTGGCGAAAAACCTTTTAGATGTGAAATTTGTTCAAAATGTTTCACACAATTAGGTCATTTAGATACGCATGTTAAAATTCACACTGGCGAGAGACCATTTAAATGTGAAATTTGTACAAAATGTTTCATAAAATATAGTGATTTAAAACGGCATATTAGAACTCACACTGGTGAAAAACCTTACAAATGTGAGATTTGTTCAAAGAGTGTCTCACGAAAAGGTGACTTAAAAAATCATAGTAGAATTCACACTGGCGAGAAACCTTATAAATGTGAAATTTGTTCAAAATGTTTTACAAAATCCAGTGATTTAAAAAGGCATATTAAAATTCACACTGGTGAAAAACCTTACAAATGTGAAATTTGTTCAAAATCTTTCTCAGAAAAAAGAAGCTTAAAGCAGCATATTATTAGATACCACACTGACGAGAAAGCACAACGATAATGATTTACTATTTTTTTTTATTTTACTCCTTAAGAAACGATATATAAGGCGCCTGGTATGAAAAAAAATATGGGTAGTAAAATCGTGTGAAAGCATTACATTGAGAAAAGTGTTACACGCAGGCGCAGTGAAACAGAATAATATCATTTCTCTCTCTCTCTCTCTGTGTGCTTCCCCAAAGATCTTATACTAAACGCATAGAGAAAGCACTTCTTGAATGATTTAAAACGGCATATTAGATCTCACACTGGTGAAAAACCTTACAAATGTGAGATTTGTTCAAAGGGTTTCTCACGAAAATGTGACTATAAAAATCATATTAGAATTTACACTGATGACAACCTTTTAAATGTGAAATTTGTTCAAAATGTTTCGCAACTTTAAACGGTATACTATTAATACTCACACTAAGAAAAATCCTTTTTAATTTAGTAAATATACACATATTGTAAATAAATTTATAATTCAACTGAAAGTTTTTTTTTTATAAACTGTTACGGTGCAGGTAAGTCAATATAAGTAGTGAACATACTTACTTACTTTTTCTCCGTAAAAATATCAATTAGTTTATTACGTTGAAAGTTAGTTTAATGTATAAAGCAGTGAAGGCCCATTTACAGGTGTACATAATAGTTTTTTTTTAATATAAACAATGTACCATGACACAAAAAAAAGAATACATTGATTACAAATAGTTTCCTAATTAATCTATATACATATAATAAAACTCTCGAAATGTATATGTTTGTGCGCGCATCACATGAAAACTGCTGATCCTATTCAAAGACGTATTTGTCTTCTTCCAACTTAACATCTGGTGTATAAAACTTTCTCCCACCACCCCTTTAATGGGGTGAGGAAAGAAATTTTTATACAACAATCACACGCCACGCGAACGAGGTTGCGAGTACAACTAGTTAATTAATAAATTCAAAATTTGTCTCTTAAATTGAGAATAAGTGGCTACTTGATTGTAAGTTCTGCACATAGTTGATAGTTGGGAGTAAAAATGATGCTGAGTGTTTGGAGTTGGTATTCGAAATGTTATATTAGAACGCGAAGTAACTCGCGGTATATTAAAATCTAATAAAGAAAGAATAGGTGACAAATCAATTTGACCGTTTAGTAACTTATAAATAAATAGCAAATCATTTACCTCTCTTCAAAGCCTCTTTGTGGATATTGATGGTTTTACTATTAAATTGTAAATTTTAAATAAGGGATAAGAAAAAAGCTGAATATGTTTTTTAATTATTACACCAGGTACACCGTCAGGACCGGAGGACCATTTGTTTTTTAACTTTTTTGAAGCAGACACAATTTCTTGCTCTGTTACAGTATCAAAAAAACAAGGTGTGCGTCTCAGGACGCACGACAGAAGTGATAACTAATCCAAGTTGAACTATTTAATATTGAAATCGTTCAACTTGAATTTTGGAATTTTTGAATATTTGATCAATTTTAATAAAATTTATAGAAAAATTTTTATGTTTTCCATAACACTTTTCACTTTTTTAATACCTTTTATGGTTCTCGAGATATACAGGGTTGAACTAAAAATTTTAAAGAAAATCAACAACAAACAAAAGAAAATTTCTCTGTAAATACTTTTAATAAAAATTTGCAAATTTATAGAAAAAAATTTATGTTTTCCATAACACTTTTCCATTTTTCAATACGTTTTATAGTTCTACAAAGTTAAACTAAAAAGTTTAAAGAAACACAAAAATCAACAAAAAGAAAAGAACATAGTCGATGTCAATTTCTGGAATTTTAACTATTTTATTCATCTGTGGTATCTTTAAATCTGGCAAGAGTAGTGGTTGGCCTTTTGAGATGAATTCCTCATTCATAATTTATTTTCTAAGCTGAATGAACATTCGTATGGCACAGATATTAGGTAATTCCCTTTTAACTTAGTGAAATCTTCTGTTTTGCAGCTAGTTTTTATTTTGGTGTCAGATTTGAAAATTCCAATATATGTAGTTGTCTTTGTTTATTTGTTGTATGATATTCTTAGAAATCTTGATGGGGCTTCTTTGGCAGTTTCCAGGAGTAGATTGTAACTGAAGCAACTGGACGACACAGTCTTTTTCGTCAATAGCAGCAGACAAGTTTTCTTCTGTGCAGAAAAATCCAGGTTGCAGATCAACACAGGGTAGCGTTTGGTATTGGTAATACTCATCGTTCATGATCAGAAAGGTTTTTCGAGGAATAATTGTGTTTTGGTTTTGGGTAGGAATATAATAAAGGTGATTTAAGTTTTTGTACGACTTCTTGTTGGTTTACTTGAAGATCGGAAATTGCCTGATCATAATAATAAACTTGCATCATCAGCATCTAGACTTCCTGAGATACTTTTTTTGATAAAACCTAAGCCGTTAATAAGACCCCCTTTAAATCTTTGTGTGGGAAGTAATGATTGAAATTTTTGATCCACGGCTTTTAATTGATACATAAGGGCACGGTCGAAATTATCTAGTTCTTGAAAATAAGGGTGACTAAGACCTAACTGAATTGCTAAGGAAACATTCGTATAGGCGGATTTTAAAATATCGATTTCTAATCGTATAGGAATAGGAGATAAATCATAAAAATGAAGAAATGTATGAATTTCGGATTTAATTTTTGCATTACCTAATTGGAATGGTAAAATTCCGGGATTGTCATGTAGGTTAGTTATTCGGATTTCCTGGAGTACCTAAGTCTGGTGGAAGCACTAGGATCGGTAGGATTAGAATTATCCTGTAACAATTTATTTTGATTAGTTTTTGGGCGTTTTAAGTTTTGTTTAAGTAGCATTGTGCCTTTTTGTGTTAGTATTTTCGTGCCTTTGTCAGCTGAAACTGTTTCTTTAAGAAATTAAGGGTTCAATTTATTTCGTATTAAAGTCGTATTTTTTCTATAAACGTCGGTATCCTGATTATATTGAACTGGGTCAGGTCGGTGTCGGTTATGATACTCAATTACCTTTTCTTTTTCGTTTGCTAGTTTTTGGTTAAGTGTTTTATATAATTCGGCTGTAATTTGTCGATGTTCCTGAATGTAATTATTTATCAACGTTTGTTCAAGATCTATGTCAAATGGGTCCTTTGAATTAAAATGTCCGTTTATAATGTCGATTGGTTTTTGTTTTGTTACCGAATGTATTGAGTTGTTATATCCTAATAGAGCATATGCCATATCGGATAGAATGTCAATTTTTCCATTATTTTTTGCCCTGATAATGCGCAAATGTTCAATAATTGTCGAATGAAACCGTTCTATGGCTCCTTTAGATTGTGTACTGCTGTACTGTTTGTTGTTACATAATGTGTTTTGACTTTATGGATGTCAAAAAATTCCTGTACGACAGAATTTTTTAATTCTTTGCCCCTGTCCATAGTTACCCAAGAGGGTAATCCGTGGTGAGACATAAAAGTAAGGAATGCTGTTGTAATTTCTATGCCAGTTAGTGATGAAAGCGGATATGCTTGACCGTATTTAGAAAAGGTGTCTATTATTGTTAGAAAAGGTGTCTATTATTGTTAGAAATTTTTGTCCTTGTACCGATAGCGTATCGCAGAACACTATCTCAAACGGTTTTGAGGGTGTTGGGGTTACCTGCAATTTTTGTTGTTGTGGATTCCTGTCATATTTATTTGCCTGGCATATTTCGCAACGGTTAATAAAGTCTTTAATGTCGTTTTTCATTCCCGGCCAATAGTACGAGCGCCTAATTCTAGTTGGAACGAAGTTCCCTTTCGGGCGTTACGACCAGTTACGACTGAGGCTAGAGACTAGCCGAAGAAAATTCAGACCAAAATATGTCACGACACGACACACGCATGTTTCTCTCTCTCACAGACCAAAAAATAAAAAACTCTTTCTCTCTCTCATAGATAGATATATTACAATTAAAAAGACACAAGAAAATGTACATTGAAAAGAAAATACTGTAGAAAAAAAATAATTACCTATAATAGTATTATATTTTTTTTCATCATGTTTTTATAAATCAATAAATTCATAAGCATTTCAAAAATAGTTCTTAACTTGACTAGTTAGGTACCTACGTCAAATTACCTTACCTGTCAGTTACTGTCAAATATTTTAATTTTAAAATTTTGTATTAAATTGTTAATTCCTGTTTTAAATTAAAATAAAATAAAAAGTAATTCTAGGTAGATGTATATCATCTAAACTTCTGGTATTGTATAAATGTACACTTTTGTTAAAAGAAACAAACTGTTGTAAATAATGGATATACTATTTTCTATTTTGTTTGAACTGTGTAGTGTCGCGACTTTGTTAAGTTTATTCAGGTTTTTTTGAGATAATAAATATTAAAATAATAGAAAATAATAACAATATTGTATCCTGACAGTGTTTCTGCATAAGTTCCGGATATTGCTGATAGAGTTAGGTAAGTAGAGATTTTATACAGACAATAATAAATGCTTATGTATGTATAAACACTCTGTTGTGTTTACAAATTACTAAATCCTTCACTAATTAATCGAAAGGAACTTCGTTCCATCCGGATGTCCCTTAACAACTCACACTTTTTTGTCCTTGTGCCGATAGCTTATCGCAGAATACTATCTCAAACGGTTTTGAGGGTGTTGGGGTTATCTGCAATTTTTGTTGTGGTGGATTCCTGTCATATTTATTTGCCTGGCATATTTCGCAACGGTTAATAAAGTCTAATGTCGTTTTTCATTCCCGGCCAATAGTACGAGCGCCTAATCCTAGTTTCAGTTTCTAATATACCTCTATGATTTGTTTTACCCTCATGAAACTGTCTAATTGTTTCATGTTGTGCATCTTTTTACATTGTACTAGTTTAAAGGCGGGATTTTTAAAAGTTTTTCGCAGAACTTCTAATATTTGAGGTATATATTCCTCTTTTTTTAAAATGAATAGCATAAGTGAATTTGGCTGTATATAGTTTTTGATATTATTGATTGAAATTTGGATGAACATTCATTTTTTTATTAGAAAATATTTGTTTTGTTTTTGGCTTAGCCAGTGAGTGTAGTACAAAATCAACGATAACTTGATGGTCAAAAGTGTTTAAGCACTTGTCAGAAATGTTTATTCCTAAAATCGGATCTTCCGCACTAGTGTGAACCGATTCGTTATCGGTTTAAATTTCATTATTTTCATCGTTTCCCTGTTCATTTTCTTCTAATGTTTGCAAATCGTTTGGGTTAACTACTAGTGACTCATTATCTTCGGTTTGACTTCGTTCATTTCGTGATAGTTTTGCGAATGAGTTGTTAAAATCTTCCACATATTCAAAGATGTCTTTAGTATTGATTTCAAACGAGATAATGCATCTGCATTGGTATTATTTGAGCCATTCTTATACTCGATCTCGTAGTCGAATTCCTCCAATTTTAATCTCCATCTTACTAGTCTTGAATTCGGTTCTTTTAGTGACATGAGGCATTTTAGTGGCTTGTGATCACTAAATATTTTAAATTTCCTTCCGAATAAGTAGGGGCGGAAATATTTGGTAGCGCAGACAATAGCTAGGAGTTCTCTTTTTATTGTACTGTAATTTTGTTCTGACTCATTTAAGGTCCTGGATGCATACGCAACCGGCCTGTCACTTCCGGGGGTACCTTGTGATAATACTGCTCCAAACGCCAAATTACTAGAGTCCGTTGTTAAAATAAATTCTTTAGTAAAATCCGGGTATTGCAAGATGGGATCATTGGTGAGAAGTTTTTTACAATCTTCGAAGCATTTAATAAATTTATGGGTGTGATTGATCTTAGCACCTTTTTTTAGGCATGAAGTTAATGGTTTTGTTAGTCTATCAAAATCTTTAATAAAGCATCGATAGTATCCTAACAATCCCAAAAACGATTTTATTTCTCTAGTGGTGTTTGGTATGGGACATCTTTGAATTGCAATAATTTTGTCGGGGTTTGGTTTTACCCGGTCGGCCGTTACAATATGCCCTAAATAAGCTACTTCCTTTTTTAGAAATTCACATTTGTCAAGGTGAATTTTAAAATTGGATTCTTTTAATCTTTTGAAAACTTTATCAAGATTGGTTATATGTTCCTGTAAAGATGTAGAAAAAACTATAATATCGTCTAAGTATATTAGGCAAATTTCATTTTGTAGGCCTTTCATGATATTGTCTATCACCCTTTGAAAGGTAGCAGGTGAATTTTTCAACCACATTGGCACTCTTAGATATTCATAATGCCCGTTCTCTACACTAAAAGCAGTTTTAGCGATATCATCTGGATTCATTTCAATCTGATAGAATCCACTAGCCAGATCTAAGGTGGTGAAATAATTACATTTTCCAAGTTTGTCTAGGACATCTGTAATATTTGGAATTGGGTATCGATCTTTGATTGTTTTATCATTTAACTTTCTGTAATCAACCACAATCCTCCATTTCTTTTTACCGGAAGCATCAACTTTCTTTGGTACTACCCAAATGTTTGAGGACCAGGGTGAATTGCTCGGTCGAATGATACCTTGATCTAGCATAGATTGAATCTGTCTCTGTACTTCTGCTTTATGTACAAACGGATATCTATATGTTTTACTGTAAACTGGAGTTTCGTCTCTTGTTTTGATAGAGTGTTTTATTCTGTTTGTAAAAGTGAGAGGTTGATCTTCTCGGTGAAAAATACTAGAATATTTTCGACATAGTTTTAAAATTTGTTTTTTTTCTTCAACATTTAAATGGTCTGTCCGCAAGAGATTGTCGATATCTGGCTTAATAGTATTTTCGGATGGTGTAATGTCTACATGGTATAAGTCGTAATAGTTATAGTCCAGGGGAACACTATTTAAGGGTTCAGACAAGGAAAAAATAATTTTATCTTTCGTATTATTTCTAATTTCTATGACAGCAGTTCCATTTTTTGCTGTGGATAGTAAAGAAGGGATTTGACAATTTGACAAGATTTTATCATTTGTCTGGGTATAAAAATATCGCCTTCGAATTGAGATACAGGTATTCTCGTTACAATGTAACTATGCGGATCAAGTTTTCTTTTGAAAATAGGAGGTTTAGTCTGTAAATATTTAATCGGGATTTCGGAAAATGTTGTTCCTAATTTAGAATTAACGAAGTCTAAATTTACTTGTAAAAGTTTAAAATTATCTAATCCTATAAAACCGTCGAAAATTTCATGAAAATTAAATAAATGAAACTTGAAAGTTCCACTTTGGTTAAATTCTGAAAATATAGGTATGTGTGCACAATTTTGATGAATTGATGATTGTAGTGCAGTGGATACAACGAAAGGTTCCCTACATATTTTATTTTTGTAAAAATTTTCGGCAATATGGGGATTTAAAAACGATTTTGTAGCACCGGTATCGATTAGCAACTTTAGAGGGGATCAGCTATGTATGGTAGCTCCTTCTTACTATGAGAGATGTTAAGTTCGATTATGTCAGATTCTGAGTTGTGTCAACTAACGGAAAATTTTCAAATTGGTCGTCGGAAGAATATTCGAAATTTTCGTCAGTAACGTCAATGGATTCCTCGAATGTAGGGAACTCTTCAACAGAGTATACGTGATATGGAAGGGATTCTGTAGCTACTTGAGTATTAAAAAGTTCCTGGGTGTGAATATTAGGATTAGGATTTACATTTTGAAAATGATTATAATTAGAATTTCGGAATTGTGGTACTGTATTTCTAGAAGTGGTACTCATTGGCGTGGGTTTAGGTTGAGGAATGTTGGGTCTTGGTTTCCAGACATTTTGAGATTTTCCAAACACTTGAGAGCTTGTTGGGTATCTTGAAATTGAGGGGTTTGGATGTCTTTGAATTTGAATTGGGCCAGTTGGAAATTGCGGTATTGCAAATGTGGGTTGCTGTGAAAAGGATGAGTTATTTTGGCGTTGAAAATTTGGGGGTTGTGAAAATATTCTTGGGGCATTAAATTGTACATGGTTCTGAGATTGATTTTGATAAGAATTAATCTTTCTGGCAGCTACATGATTATTTTGGACACTAGAGGAATGTTGATGCCGCTGCATATATTTTATGTTATCTTCCTCTTGAACTAATTGAATAGGGATGTGGACTGTACTTAAATAAGTATATAATTTTACCACGAAAAGTTAGTTTCTATAATAAAAAACACAATATTTTCTTCAATAAACAAGGAGTTAGTTTTTTATTTAATAAAATGTAATTTAATATTTCACTCTCAAGTCACGTGACAATGAACACCAATCAAAATGTGTGACGTCACTTGTTGCCAAACAAGAATTTTCGCTGCCAAGTAATATGGTGTTTGTTAATATTTGGATAATATTATTACTGTGATTCCCGTGAAATTTCTTCGAAATTTGAACAATTATCTTTTTGAATCAATTTTTAAAATTTTTCCCATAATGGAAAGTGGATATATTAAGGCAGATAGTTCAAATTTGCCAAGAATTAATTGCGTTACGATGGCTAATTTCTTCGCAACAAATAGTAACTTCTGCTCTGCTGAATTTAGAAATGTGAAGACCTCCATGTAAGTAATATACTCAGGATACATTAAAATAGTAATCGTAGGTATTTATTATAAACTCGAAAAGTTAAATTGAATATAGTAAAATAAAATAATATGATTTTGGGGTTATTTTTTATCTTTTTAACAAATTGTTTCATTTCGTTTTAATTCCTCGAGGCAGTCATATGGAGACGATGCTGTAGGATATCTCCAACTTCGTCGAGATGCAAAATTTTGCACAGTTAAGTGCAAAATTTGCCCGGAATATAAAGTGCCGGATTCCGACAGGCAAGTTAAAGCCAAATTTTCCACATCGTTTTTGAACGTGGAACTTGAATAAATAGTTTTTCAGTATTACAGACAACTTCGACAATGTTTAGGAACAAGTGACGTCACAGTGGGCGGTTCACAGGTATCCACATTTTGGCGAGAAATTTGAAATGGAATTTTAAATAACTTATTTTAAAGGTATTAGTTGTATTAAAAAAATAATAATAAATAGTTTGGGCTATATTTGGTAATTATGCATGGTTTTAAACACTTTCCCAAAAATAGTCCACATCCCTATTGCTTGTTCTAAAGTAGTTGGGCGCATAGCCCTGATAATAGGACCTAAAGGTTCTTTTGATCCTGCTAGGAAAGATTTAAGGGTTTGTTTTTTAAAGAAGGATCTTTTAGATTCTCGTTCTGGATTGTGATAATGTAG
Organism: Altica lythri; assembly: GCA_964028335.1. NCBI lineage: Eukaryota > Metazoa > Arthropoda > Insecta > Coleoptera > Chrysomelidae > Altica > Altica lythri. Next base: position 4,804,308 of record OZ034810.1, on the reverse strand, counting down.
GTCTAAATAATTGCAAATAGAATTTAATAGACTTAATATTCTTTCATGAAACATATATGGGGTTTCACTGTTTAGTTGTCTTATATTGACTAAATCTTGATTCAAGCAATTGTCGTCTCTATGATCACCAAAATTTATGAATTAATGCGTTTTTAATCTGGGGCCAAAATTTAGCTCCGCTAATAACTGCTACTTCGCTAGCTTTTCCTTCTAACTTATTAAGAATTCCATTTAAAAGTAAAACATTTTGAAAAGAGTCTACATTAATTCTGTCATAATAATGTGCCGTTTTCTCCATGAGAAAATACATATACATATCAATTTTCATGAAAATCGGTTGAACGGGGCAGAAGTTGCTACTTTGCAGCGCCACCTGGTGGCGAGAGGCATCAATGAGCATATCATATAAACCTTCTCCGTGGAAAAATACATATATATACCAATTTTCATAATAATCGGTCCAGTAGTTTTTGAGTTCATCGATTTCGTACATAAAAACACATTCTTTTTTATATATATAGTACATATACATATAAATTTTCATGAAAATCGGTTGAACGGGGCAGAAGTTGCTACTTTGCAGCGCCACCTGGTGGCGAGTGGCATCAATGAGCATATCATATAAACCTTTTCCGTGGAAAAATACATATATATACCAATTTTCATAATAATCGGTCCAGTAGTTTTTGAGTTCATCGATTTCGTACATAAAAACACATTCTTTTTTATATATATAGATAAGACTGATTGCTGGGAACATGCTCTATTGTCTATAGAATATTCCATCCAAGAACTGCGCGCGCACATGACATTTCTATACGGCGCTTTAATACTCTGCTTAACACGTATATACCCGCAATCGCACTGGCAACAGCTGCTTGCTTAATCATTTGAATTGGTTTTATATGAAAAATAATCAAAACATTTAATAAAACCGAACTTCTGCCAAAAAGATCCAATCAAAATTAAATACAGGCCGAATAGCCTAGGTAGCTGAGGCCACAAACAGAAGGAGACGGAGAAGAAAAAACACAATTCAAACCTGAGCATACAATATTTCTTGTACAATTTCTTGTACAAGAAGTTGTGCAAGAAATTGGATAGTCTAAAACGGCTTTAATATTGCTTACATTGTTGTCAAATTACTTTTATTACAGTAAAGGCTGATTCATGTACATGCGAATCGCGATTTGTGAATGCGATCTTCACAAAAAAATATCTTGTTTTTATTTCAATTCATGTACAAGCGAATGTTTTTACAGAATTCTGGGGATTTTTGTACTGAACGTCTACCGTTACTTCCAGCCAGTTTCACTGCCACTATGGAGGGTCTCTACCCTCCATAGCTGCCACGCAAAATTAACAAAAATTAACAACACATGATACATGTGTTTAATGTCAAAGTTAATACGATTTTTTGGTTATTTGTATATTTTCAACTATAAATTGTTAAAGCAAACCGTTTATTTATCGAAGTTTCAAGCTCTATATAGATTAAAGTGAAAGTGGATAAAGTCATCGAGTAGTGAATTTGTTTATATAGTTTGACATTTACTTCAGTTCTCACACTGTTTCTTATAACCAGAATCTTAACAGAAAAATGGATAAGAAGCGCCAGATTCATTAATGAATAATAAAATGGAAAGTGATCCTAAACAATTGTTATCTAATATTAAAACCGAAGAAATTGAAATTGAAGAATGTAATCTCGAAATGGAGAACTTGCATCAAATTGACTTTTACATGATGAAAAGGGAAAGTTGTGTAGAAAACGTTTCTCCAACTAAAAGTGAAAATGATAATTCAAATGAGGGTATTCAAGAAAGAAAATATATCAAAACTAAGACAGAAATTGTACAGAGTACATTTGATTTCCCTGTTTGTACAAATGCTATCCATGATGTTAAAAATCGACAAATCAAATTGTATTCAAGGAAAAAATGTAAGTATTTTTTAATTTTTATATATTTTATTTTTCCTCAAGCAGGCAATTTAACAAATATGTCTAAAGTCTTCACATAAATTTTGAGTTTGTAACAAGCGGTATTTATTAAGATACGTAAACAGATGGGTTCAAATATTTTTGGAAATTTTGAAAGAAAATAAATTTTGAAGAAATTTGATTATAATGAAATTTCACCAATATTTGACTTTATTGTAGTTAGTGCGATTTAAACTACGTACTTTTTTACCGTTAATTGTAATGCTATTTTCATATAGTCCAATGAAAAAGGTATCAAATCTTTAAAAAGCAAATATCGGTCAAAGGATCCCGTTGAACTACATATGGAAAATGACTCTCAGTCAAATCTTTTGAAACTTTGGGAAATGTTAGTTGTTGAGGAGCTGAACAAAAGTTGTCATGGCCGCTAAGCTCAAAAGTTCATAGTTTTCGAGATATTTCACCCCTACTGAAGGGGTGCAGGTCTCAACTAAAAACGTTCTATAATGTAAAAAAATGACAAAATAGATCAAACACTCTACTTAGGGGTTAGTCGGGGTGGGTCACTGATTGTCAATCTAATAATCATCACGAATTCATTATCTATTTTACCTTCAAACCTCTCTTAAGGGCAAAAAAAAGGTGTGGTTGGAAGGGAGTGGAAAGTACAAATCTGAGAAAAATACATAAAATAATTGTGTAGAGGCTTCCGGTTAGTTTTTTAAATGTCTACTTTTGGCACAACCCACGAACCCAGAAAGGATTTTACGAAACTCTACCTCTAAGGGGGTAAAACGGAGGTTGGAAATTTTTATCGAAGCCCATTTTTTGAAGTAAGGGAGTAGAAAATTAAAATGTGTGCTCTTTACAGGATGTGGAGGTGTACTTATATTGTATTTTTAGAAATTAACCCCCTTTATAAGGGTTGAACAGGAGTCTGAAATAACTATGTTACTTTATCAGCGGAAAAATGACCCATTTCCACCGAAAACCCTATTTTAAGCATTTACAATGCTATTTTGTTGTGATAATTTTATACTTAAGAAAAAATAACATAACATATATTTCCCACCGGAGCTAAGTGGATCTTTTCGTTTTTTTCTTAAATATAAAATTATCAATATAATAACTATTACATTTTTCGGATGGTAGTTATAAAAAGTACCATTTAATAAAATAGCATTGTGATAAGGATTTCCATTGACTGGAATATAAAAATAATTTGCGTTAAACAACGTTTGTATATTTGTTTGATGTCCTTTTTTCACGTCGAAACTAAGTAAAACTTTGGCATAATTTTTGTATCAGGATAGTTGAAAGCATGAAGAGTGACGTATGTTACTTTTTACCGCGGGAAAATATCCCTTTCTCAAGGGGAAAAAAACTGTGAGACGCGTGCGAAAAGCTAGTTATTTAAAGGTATCATTAATGGTTTTTTCTTTAAAAAATTTTGATTTTGTACATATATTTTTTTTCTACTATTTATTTTTAGCATTGTTACCATTGATATGAGATTATATATTTCAGGTTTTCTACCAGCGCCAAAAAAGTATCAACCTCACTTTGGGAAATTTTATGGAACATGTACCTCTTGTGGACAATTTTTCTGTGATAAATTGTTATTTTTAAACCATTTTTATATATACCACGTTTTAGTTAATTCCAAAAAATCTATTAACTTAAGAAGGAATAATTCTAATAAAAAACATATTGGACAAATGTTCTTTAAATGCGAAGTTTGTACAAAATGTTTTACACAATCCAGTGATTTAAAAAGGCATATTACAATTCACACTGGCGAGAAACCTTTTAAATGTAAATTTTGTTTAAGATGTTTTATAGGAGCCACAGAATTAAAAACGCATATTAGACGTCACACAGGTGAAAAACCTTTTAGATGTGAAATTTGTTCAAAATGTTTCACATCTTCCAGTAATTTAAGAGTTCATATTAGATCTCACATTGGTGAGAAACCTTTTAAATGTAAAATTTGTTCGAAATGTTTTCAAAGTTCCAGTGATTTAAAAATGCACATTGGAATTCACACTGGTGAGAAACCTTTTAAATGTAAAATTTGTTCTAAATGTTTCACCAGATCAAGTCCTTTAAATACGCATGTTAGAATTCACACTGGCGAGAAACCTTTTAAATGTCAAATTTGTTCAAAATGTTTTACACAATCCAGTAATTTAAAAAAGCAAATTAGACGTCACACTGGTGAAAAACCTTTTAGATGTGAAATTTTTTCAAAATGTTTCACATCTTCTAGTAATTTAAAAGTTCATATTAGATTTCACACTGGTGAGAAACCTTTTAAATGTAAAATTTGTTCGAAATGTTTTCAAAGTTCCAATGATTTAAAAATGCACATTAGAATTCACACTGGTGAAAAACCTTTTAAATGTAAAATTTGTTCGAAATGTTTCACCCGATCAAGTCATTTAAATACGCATGTTAGAATTCATACTGGCGAGAAATCTTTTAAATGTGAAATTTGTTTAAAATGTTTCACCCGATCAAGTTATTTAAATACGCATGTTAGAATTCACACTGGCGAGAAACCTTTTAAATGTCAAATTTGTTCAAAATGTTTCACACAATCCAGTGATTTAAAAAAGCATATTAGACGTCACACAGGTGAAAAAGCTTTTAGATGTGAAATTTGTTCAAAATGTTTCACATCTTCCAGTAATTTAAGAGTTCATATTAGATCTCACACTGGTGAGAAACCTTTTAAATGTAAAATTTGTTCAAAATGTTTTCAAAGTTTCAGTGATTTAAAAATGCACATTGGAATTCACACTGGTGAGAAACCTTTTAAATGTAAAATTTGTTCGAAATGTTTCACCAGATCAAGTCATTTAAATACGCATGTTAGAATTCACACTGGCGAGAAACCTTTTAAATGTCAAATTTGTTCAAAATGTTTTACACAATCCAGTGATTTAAAAAAGCAAATTAGACGTCACACAGGTGAAAAACCTTTCAGATGTGAAATTTGTTCAAAATGTTTCACATCTTCTAGTAATTTAAAAGTTCATATTAGATCTCACACTGGTGAGAAACCTTTTAAATGTAAAATTTGTTCGAAATGTTTTCAAAGTTCCAATGATTTAAAAATGCACATTAGAATTCACACTGGTGAGAAACCTTTTAAATGTAAAATTTGTTCGAAATGTTTCACCCGATCAAGTGATTTAAATACGCATGTTAGAATTCACACTGGCGAGAAACCTTTTAAATGTCAAATTTGTTCAAACCGTTTCATACAATCCAGTGATTTAAAAAAGCATATTAGAATTCATACTTGCGAGAAACCTTTTAAATGTCAAATTTGTTCAAAATGTTTCACCCGATCAAGTCATTTAAATACGCATGTTAGAATTCATACTGGCGAGAAATCTTTTAAATGTGAAATTTGTTTAAAATGTTTCACCCGATCAAGTTATTTAAATACGCATGTTAGAATTCACACTGGCGAGAAACCTTTTAAATGTCAAATTTGTTCAAAATGTTTCACACAATCCAGTGATTTAAAAAAGCATATTAGACGTCACACAGGTGAAAAACCTTTTAGATGTGAAATTTGTTCAAAATGTTTCATATCTTCCAGTAATTTAAGAGTTCATATTAGATCTCACACTGGTGAGAAACCTTTTAAATGTAAAATTTGTTCGAAATGTTTTCAAAGTTCCAATGATTTAAAAATGCACATTAGAATTCACACTGGTGAGAAACCTTTTAAATTTAAAATTTGTTCGAAATGTTTTCAATGTTTCAGTCATTTAAAAATGCACTTTAGAATTCACACTGGTGAGAAACCTTTTAAATGTAAAATTTGTTCGAAATGTTTCACCCGATCAAGTTATTTAAATACGAATGTTAGATTTCACACTGGCGAGAAACCTTTTAAATGTCAAATTTGTTCAAAATGTTTCACACAATCCAGTGATTTAAAAAAGCATATTAGAATTCATACTGGGGAGAAACCTTTTAAATGTCAAATTTGTTCAAAATGTTTCACCCGATCAAGTAATTTAAATAAGCATGTTAGAATTCATACTGACGAGAAATCTTTTAAATGTGAAATTTGTTCAAAATGTTTCACATCATCCAGTTGTTTAAAAAAGCATACTAGAATTCACACTGGTAAAACTTTACACTGAGAGTTGTTTAAATGTGAAATTTGTTTTATATGTATTTAATACACACATGCTGTAAATAAATTCATAATTCAATCAAAAGTTTTTTTATAACAACTAGATTAGCATATAATAAATCTATCCACTTGAACACATACAAAAATTTTCATCAAAATTGGTCCAGCTGCTCAGGAGGAGCAGAAGATTTTTATTTATAAACATTTACTCGCTGACCCGGTGAACTTCGTACCGCCTACTGATGTTTTTTTACCATTTTTCCAAATTTTTACGGTTTTGTAAATTATCGTTTAGATATATTATATATTTCTATAACTTATTTATATTATTTATTATTTGTGTGATTATTTTAAGCTTATTGACAGATGATAGAAGTGAAGTTATTTGATTTGCTTTTTGAATAATTCATTTTTAGGCGATACGTTACAGCGCCGCCTGGTGCCGAGTTACATCAATGTGCATAGCATATAAACCTTCTCCGTGGAAAAATACATGTATGTACATACCAATTTTCATAATGATCGGTCAAGTGGTTTCCGAGTCTATCGATTTCATATATTCGCTCTGTGCGTGATTGCAGCGCCAAAGTGTCTGTGAACTAAAGCACGCTGTTTTTAAGTTTTTACTACGTAAATGTAAGAGCTTTGCAGTCACAATTAAATTTTGTTATAATTTTTTTTGCACGTGAAACCTTGTTACAAGTAAACATCAGCCTTGTGCATTTTATTATGTAAAAATTCCCGTAGAATAGTAAGTATAATTAATAATTTAAATACAGTATTAAAACTGCAGCGTCTACTGTCGTAAATGAGAGGTTAAGTTATAGCAACAGTAGATCATGTTGGTAGTATAAACAATTCTACTTTAATGTGTTTATTAGGTTGGCTAAACTGATGACATGAGTAGATGAGCAATGCCGATTCTAGCCATTTTTTTGAACATAACCTCACTTTTTTTGAGTTGGCTGCTTGCCCTAAATGTCAAAGGCCATTCTTCTTTTTCGAGTGGCCTCTGACAGTTGACACAAACAGCCAATTCTTCTTTTTTCAAGTGGCCTCTGACAGTTGACACAAACAGCCAATTCTTCTTTTTCGAGTGGCCTTTGACATTTACTTTTTCGAATGGCCTTTGACATTTGGAGCAAGCAGCCAACTCTTCTTTTCGTTATATTTTTGAATTTTTTCGCGCTTCGCTGTCATCGTACCAACTTTTCATGCAACCAACCTTACAGTGCTACCAACTTTTGCGTTATAACAATTTAATTAAAAAAATTCCAACCAAGCAGAATTGAACCCGGGTCCCCCCGTATGATAAACAAATACGTTAGCCACTACACCATCGCAGGATTTAATAAAATGTGACAAACAATAGTAGAAAAAAATAATAAACAAGTCTTATCGCAATAAAGATAACAGACTTAGAAATATTTTAAATTGGTTTATTCCAAAAGAATTTAATGTATGACGTATCATTGTAAAGGGGTTGATGTATAGGGTAAGATGAAGCGTCAAAAAGACCGTATTTATGCTGCCAAAAGGGCATTATAGCTATATCTTGTAAACGGCCGAACGGATTTCGGCGTGTGACATATCATTGTAAAGGGGTTGATGTATAGGGTAAGATTAAGCGTCAAAAAGACCTTATTGATGAGGCCAAAAGGGCATTATAGCTATATCTCGTAAACGGCCGAACGGATTTCGACGTATGACGTATCATTGTAAAGGGGTTGCTGTATAAGCGTCAAAAAGTCCTTATTGATAGTGCCAAAAGACATTATAACTATATCTCGTGAATGGCGCAACGAATTTTCTGTGTTTGTCTAAAATTTGTATGTATACAATAAATTTTTAATCTGAATCTATGGCGTATTATTTTCTTTTAAATATGTTTCGTTGAAACGACCAAAACAACGTTCAAATTCATCGTGTTGACGTCTATTTTTTGACACCTTGACGTTTATGAATTTGGGAACGATAAAATAGCGAAAACCGACCCATTTTTGACACTTTGAAATTATGTTTTTCCATAAGAAATACATGTAAATCGTAAATTTCTTTTTACCAGTTTTTTAATACGTTATTGCGACAAATTTTAACGCTATCTTGACGTTTGGACGTTTCACATTTTAGAACTGTGACGTGCATAAATTTTGCCTCGATAAAATAACATTTTTTGACGCTATATTTATCGATTTTGAAATAAAAGTTTATTACATTATCTTTATAAAATAAAAAACAATAAACTTTATAAAATATTAGATTTTTCGATCCAGCTATTATGTGAACTATCAAACCCCAGCCATTTAACGTAGATTTTATTGCCTTTTTTCCTCAGCACTTTTTCAACAAGGTAAACATCAGGATTTTTTGACTTTTGTAACTCTTCCTCGTAAAATGCTCCTTTAATTGGTGATCCATGTAAATCTTCCAACATGTATGTTACGAGATTAGTTATGTTCACTTTGGTAATTTTAAAAAGCTCCGTAGTCCAATTGGGTGTATAGCCTTTATCGAATAGATGCTTTGCCTTGCTTATGCGCACCACATCTCCAATTTTAAATTTTCGTGGACCTGCTATTTTCAAATGATTATAATGTTGCTGTAGAATCTCTTTTTCATTGGACTTGTTTACCTGAGACGGCTTTTGACCAATCGTCCTATGTTTGCTTTCGTTGTACTCTTTTGTAATTTTCGGTAACACATCTATCCACCTGTACGTACCGTTTAAGCTAAAATGCTTGTACAATTTCGTTTTCAGTGTTCTAATAACTCTTTCTGCCATACTTGCTTTCATCTTTGTAAATGTACTATAATGATTTATGCCATGTTTCTGCATTAGATTTTGAAATTTTGTGTTGTAAAACTCTTTGCCCTGATCAGATTGAAGATTTTTCGGTTTGCGTTTTCCCATAATATCGGCAAAAGCTTTCGTGATTTCTTCGCCAGTTTTCGATTTCAACGGTCGAGTCCAGAGAAATTTCGAGAAGCAGTCAATTACCACTAGAATCATTTTAAACGATCGATTTTGAGTTGCGTAAGAACTCATTTCAGCCAAATCAATTTGCCATAAATCGTCCAAACCTTTGATAATTGTTCGTCGCCGAGCATAATTTTTTCGAGTCGGTTTATGCAGCTCATTAACGACTTGAACCTTTTCCTTTGAAAACATGACTGTGACTAAATCTAATGTTTAAGGATTTTGTACTAACCGATTCTCCAATGCTTTAATAATATTTACAACATTTCGCAGAGTATTTTGATTTATAGTTATTGTATTAAGCAAATCAGCAATGTTTTTTTCAATAGCCAAAATTTTTCCAGAGAGTACATTAACATTTTTCGTTACAGAGTCAGTTCTTTTAAGAATCTCATCCAACAAATCTTGACGTATATCTGGAATATCTTGATTATATAATTTTATTATCGCTTTCTCGATTTTATCTTTTACGTTTTCTACTGCATTTGTTTGATTTACAGCTAACTGTGCAGAGTTTGCATTAATCGTTGCTATTTGTGATTCTAAACTTTTAAGCGAATTTTTAATATCTCCTCGTAGGTACTGTTTTGCGGTGACAATTGATTCATCAACATACTTTTTATTAGCCATATGTTTGCTGGCTAACGGAGGATCTCTTGATATAAAACTATTTATGACCATCAAGTCATTATTGAATGTAAGTTTCATAGCATTTATGTTTTCAGTCAACTTTTGTAAATTATTATCCATACCTATATTTTTTATTGACGGCATCGCTATCTAAATCAGGATCTTTAACATTACAAAGTTTTAAATTTTCAAAATCAATATCACCGTTTGCAGTATGGGCTAAGCTTGGTTTAGACATTAGCAATAGGTTTTTATTGCCTATATCATGTTTAGTACGTCCGAATTTGTCGACACTCATTGTGGTAATGATGTTTAAGCAATAATGCGTGCTTCTTTTAATTCCGAAAAATTTTGAAGCTGTATATTCAGGATGTCCTCACCACGCCAACGGTAAATTTATGTGTGCATATAATAATATTCTTTCTTTGTATAATTGGTTGTATTATACTGTATTACCTAAATAAAGCTATAAAACTAAAATTAAGGTTTTTTATTAAAACACCTTTTACAAGTTTACAAATACTTATTTATTGTTATTATTATTATTATTTAAAAATACATTTCATCGCTTCATTCTTCTTTTTACCTCTTTTGATATAATTTTGAGAATTAGTAAGTAAACTCCTACTACCGTTGCCCATTCTATTTGTACGATTTGGCACATTTTCTTTTGCATTGGATTCTCCATAGTAATTTCTAGTTGTTGCATTGGGATTTGAAGATTTGATCGCCACTCGCCCACTCCTTCAGAGTTATCTTTAAAAATTAATTTTAGCTTGTAGTTGAGAGGTGATTCTGTTAAATTCAATGCAAACACCGGCAATTTTCCATCATTGACTGTTGACAGACTCATCATTTGCCATGTATTGCACTCTTGTTTTGTTCCGTTTGTGTCTAAACACACATCAATATGTGCAACGTTTTGTGGAACATTAACATAAAGCATGTTATTTAATATTGCTGTTAAAAGAACAAAATTTGCTTTTAGCAAGGCCATGGTTTTATTCCTCTTGTGGGCGTTGATGATGTTGGTAAATATTTTTCAAAAACTTTGTCCCACAAACTTAAATTTTCAATCTTTTTTAACACTTCTTTTTGGTCTTCGTACATACAAATTTGTTTATTTAATTTTCTTATATTTTCACAAAACTCTTCAAGTTTTTGACTGTATTCTCTCGAATCCATTCTAAAACTAAATATTTACAATGATATGTTTTATTATTAATAGCGAAAGCAAAGTCTGTTATCACTCTAACACATCAGTCGATTACGTCACACATTGCGAACCTGCTAATGCACCAAGGTCACGCGCTTTTAATATTTTAGAAGATTTGAACACTTCATCTTACCCTATACAGCAACCCCTTTACAATGATATGTCATACGCCGAAATCCGTTCGGCCGTTTACGAGATATAGCTATAATGCCCTTTTGGTCTCATCAATAAGGTCTTTTTGACGCTTAGTCTTACCCTATACATCAACGCCTTTACAATGATATGTCACACGCCGAAATCCGTTCGGCCGTTTACAAGATATAGCTATAATGCCCTTTTGGCAGCATAAATACGGTCTTTTTGACGCTTCATCTTACCCTATACATCAACCCCTTTACAATGATACGTCATACATTAAATTCTTTTGGAATAAACCAATTTAAAATATTTCTAAGTCTGTTATCTTTATTGCGATAAGACTTGTTTATTATTTTTTTCTACTATTATTTGTCACATTTTATTAAATCCTGCGATGGTGTAGTGGCTAACGTATTTGTTTATCATACGGGGGGACCCGAGTTCAATTCTGCTTGGTTGGAATTTTTTTAATTAAATTGTTATAACGCAAAAGTTGGTAGCACTGTAAAGTTGGTTGCATGAAAAGTTGGTACAATGACAGCGAAGCGCGAAAAAATTCAAAAATATAACAAAAAGAAGAGTTGGCTGCTTGCTCTAAATGTCAAAGGCCATTCGAAAAAGTAAATGTCAAAGGCCACTCGAAAAAGAAGAATTGGCTGTTTGTGTCAACTGTCAGAGGCCACTCGAAAAAAGAAGAATTGGCTGTTTGTGTCAACTGTCAGAGGCCACTCGAAAAAGAAGAATGGCCTTTGACATTTAGGGCAAGCAGCCAACTCAAAAAAAGTGAGGTTATGTTCAAAAAAATGGCTAGAATCGGCATTGCTCATCTACTGACATGTGTCGGTACAGTAAGTAGATGTACGTAGTGTAGCTCTGTTGATGCGGTGTGGTATTTTTGATAAATAAACTTTTTTACTAATTTTCCAAACATTCTTTTCTTTCTTTTACCAGCAAGTTATATGAACAGGTTATGGGCCCAGTCTGGTAAAAGGGAAAGGATAAGTAGTTTTCGGGAAAAGTGAAGGAAAACGTAGAAACAAAAACTTTGGTGATACGCGGTACCGGGTCGGGATTGTCGGGAATAGGGACAAAATGGCGTCGGAGAAGAATCAATCTTTGAACAATTTTAACATTAAGGCATTTGATGGAAACGGGTTTTCTACTTGGGAATACCGGGTCAAATTAATGTTGGAACAAAGGGAAGTTCTTGATGTCATAAGTAAAGATCCCCCAACAGATGCTACTGAGTTAACAAGTTTCAAGAAAGCTGATATTTTAGCAAGAAATGTAATAGTAAGGTGTCTTGATGATAAGATATTGGAGATGGTACGAGATAAGAAAACAGCGAAAGAAATGTTGAATGCTTTGAAATCAACTTATATGAAAACCGGTATGGCAAACCAAATTCAGTTGCAGAAGAAACTTAGAAGTCTTGTATTCAATGGTAAATGTTCACTGAATGAATATTTGATGGAATATGAAAAGACTGTAACCGATCTAAGAAATGCTGGTGGAAAACTGGAAGAAACCGAAGTAGTAACACAGCTGTTATCTGGAATGCCAGACACTTATCAGCCAGTGGTAACGGCAATAGATGTACTGTTTAGTCAAAACCCAACGAATATTTCATTAGAATTTGTAAAGAACAAGTTATTGTTAAAAGAACAGAGACAAATCAAGAATGAAGAAGGTGAGGAACAAATAAGCCATGCATTTGTTGGAGAAAGAAGGCATCGAAGGTTCAATACGAAGTATAAGAGACCGACTTTTAGGAGTAATGAAACTAGAAGCAGCTCAACGAGTTTTAAAGGTAAATGTTTCAAATGTGGAAACAGTGGCCACAAGAAATATGAGTGTCCACAACAAAACATGACGAGTCATCTAGCAGAAGTTAGAGAAGAAGAAGAAATAACCTTCATTTGTCAGGTAAATAAAAACGAAGAAGAGACTGACAAGGTCGAATATCAAGATGGTGGAAGTGTTTGTTTACATTCAGAAATAAACAATATTTCGTTTATTATCGACAGTCTTGCCATTTATTAAATTCGAAATTTGAGGAATATTTATATAATGTGAAAGTACACGAACAGAAAATAAATGTTGTAAAAGTCGGAGAAACAGTAAATTCGAGAAAACAAGGTAACTTAAAAGTGTTGACAAATACAAAATCACAAGTTGAACTAAAGAACGTTTTATTGTGTGATGATTTGGCTTATAATTTATTGTCGGTAAAGAAAATGGAAGAAAAAGGACTAAAAGTTGTATTTGAAAAAGGCGAAGTGAATGTTTATAAAAACCATAATCTTATTTTAAAAGGACAGAGGAATTGTGGTTTATATACTGTCAAATGTGAAATTATTAACAATGTTGCGTGTGCGGTAAATGACAATAATTTGTGGCATAGAAGAATGGGACATTCGGCAAAATATCCATCGAGTAAAGTGTGTGAAATTTGTTTAAAAGGAAAGCAAACTTCAAGTCCAGTACTTAAAAATATTCCAGAAGAGAAAAAAGCAAGAAGAATTCTCGATATTGTGTCTTCGGATATTTGTGGACCCATAAAACCAGAAACTAGAGATGGATACAAATATTTTATATCTTTTATAGATCATTTTAGTCATTTTGCTGTGGTATATTTAATAAGAAATAAAGATGAAGCAACGGAAAAGTTTAAAGAGTATATTGCAATGGTAAAAGCGAAATTTACAAAAGGAATTAAAATTTTGAGGTGTGATAATGGGGGTGAGTATACTGCAAAGTCATTTAGAGATTTATGTAAAAGAGAAGGAATTGATATACAATTTACTGTTAGTAGAAATCCTCATCAAAACGGAGTAGCTGAACGATTTAATCGAACAATTTTAGAAAGAGCACGATGCATGTTATTTGATTCTCCTTTGGACAAAATTTTTTGGGGAGATGCAGTTGTCACGGCAGTATATTTGATAAATAGAACCCCTACTTCAATAGTAGAAAAACACCAGCAGAAATATGGCATGGTATGAAACCTGAAATGCAGAAAATTAAGGTATTTGGATGTGTAGCTTATGCTCACATACCAAAAGAAAATCGTACAACAAATAAATTAGACGAACGTTCAACGAAGACTTTTATGATAGGTTACTGCAGTAATGGTTATCGCTTATGGGATTATACTAAAGAAAAAGTGATACATGCACGTTCAGTAATCTTTGATGAACAAGTAGAAAAGTTAGAATCAAAAGAAAGAATTATTGAAGTTGAAAGTAAAGAAAATGAGATAAGTGATAAAACAATTGAAGAAAGTGAAGAGATCACGAATATAAGAGACGAAGATAGCAAAATAGAAGAAGAAAACAATGATACTAGAAGAAGTACTAGAACCAGAAAAATTCCAACACATTTACAAGATTATGATTTAGAATATGATACACATTTGGTATATGCTCTTGCAATTGATCATACTGTAGGAGAAATTCCAAAGACATTTAGTGAAGCAGTAAAAAGTGGTTGGAAAGATGCTATAAATGAGGAGTTAAAAGCATTAGAAAAAAATGAAACTTGGACAATGGTGGAACCGTCAGCAGATGCAGTTATTATAGATTCAAAGTGGGTATTTGCAGAAAGAGTGACCAACAACGAGGTGAAAAAGAAAGCCAGATTAGTCGCTAGAGGCTTCCTACAACCAATTAGTGAAGAAGAGTGCTACGCACCGGTGGCAAGAATGGTAACATTACGAATCTTACTAACCATTGCAGCTGAATATGATCTAGCTATTCATCAGCTGGATGTTAGATCAGCATTTCTCAAGAGTAAGTTAAGTGAAGTGATTTTTATGAAACCTCCTGAAGGTTTATGTGGTTATAGTGAAGGTCAAGTGTGTAAGTTAGAAAAGGCTTTGTACGGTTTACGTCAAAGTCCAAAATGTTGGAATGATTGTCTTAATGTACATTTAATTAATTTGAATTTTAAAAGATCTCAAGTAGATCCATGTTTATATTTTACAGAATTTACGTTTTTACTTGTTTGGGTTGACGATTTACTTATTGTTTCTAGTTCTGATTTAGAAGTTAAAAAGATAAAAGACTATTTAATGTCAAAGTTAGAAATCAAAGATTTAACAAAAAGAGATAGTATTGTATTTTTAGGGTTAGAAATAGAAATGTTAAAAGGAAAGATTAGAATTTCACAAAAGATGCTTATTCAGAAAGTTTTGAAACAATATAATATGAGTGAATGTAAAACTTTAAAGATTCCTATACAACCAAAGACTCAACTTGTTAAAAAACCTGATAGTAATTATTATAATGTACCTTATAAAGAGTTGTTAGGTAGTTTAATGTATATAATGATGGGAACTAGACCAGATTTATGTTTTTCAATTTGTTACTTGAGTAGATTTCAAAATTGCTATGATAAAGAACATTGGGTAATTCTTAAAAATGTTTTGAGATATTTAAAGTTTACTGAAAATTTTGGTCTTGTATATAAGAAAAGTGAAAGTTGCAAACTAAATGTTTGTGCATTTGTTGATGCCGATTTTGCTAGTGATATAAATGACAGGAAAAGTACTACGGGATTTATTTTAAAAATTAATAATAATAATGTATTTTGGCAATCGAAAAAGCAGTCAGTGGTAGCAATATCAATTTGTGAAGCTGAGTATGTAGCGTTAGCTGTATGTTGTACAGAAGGTTTATTTTTATGTAACATATTAAAAGAGATTGTAAAGTATGATGTTTATCCTATTGTAGTTTATGAAGATAATCAATCTACTATAAAAATTGCAAATACATTTGAGACAAAAAGATCTAAACATATTGATGTAAAATTTCATTTCGTTAAAGATTTGGTTAATAAGAAAAGTATAGAAATTAAGTACATATCAACAAATGAGCAAACAGCTGATATTCTTACTAAAGCTCTAGCTGAAAGTAAATTTAATTTGTTTAGAGAGGGTTTAAATATTTTTAAGTTTTGATTTTTGTAAATTGTAGAATTGGGAGGGAGTGTTGGTAGTATAAACAATTCTACTTTAATGTGTTTATTAGGTTGGCTAAACTGATGACATGTGTCAGTACAGTAAGTAGATGTACGTAGTGTAGCTCTGTTGATGCGGTGTGGTATTTTTGTTAAATAAACGTTTTTACTAATTTTCCAAACATTCTTTTCTTTCTTTTACCAGCAAGTTATATGAACAGATCAAACTTTAAATAATATTAACAAGCAGATAAAGCAGGATATGAAACTATTATCAAAATAATTAATGCATAAACTTTCAGCTTGAAATCAACCATGGATATAATTATTAAAACAGGTTTTCAAGCAATTAGTCATAACATCGACTTTCACCCTCAAACTGTCATCAAAGGTAAAAATCTCACGAGATCCTAAATGCCACTCTGGGCTCCTCGTTCTGCCCAGTCGCTCGATGTGTTACTTGCTTCCTTAATAAAAAAGTAATAACATTCTACTATGCTCAAACTTATTGTTTTCGAGAAAAATATTTTTATTCATGTCGTTCAGATAGCAATCTGGTAAAAATACAAAATATTTCTTATGAACTGTGCACACCACTGGAAGAATATAGAAATCACCATTTTGCATTAAAATAAGTAATCTATAGATTTAAAAATACTCATAAAGTTTCATTTCAATCCGTTGCACCAATTGAAATTTATAGCAAATTAACGATTTTATTTTTGTCTGATTTACAATTCCATTTTTTTTATAAAATTTTCAATTTGTAGTGATAGAATGAATGAAGGTTGCCCAATAATAGTTGTAGAAAAACTTATAAATTTTGTCTTATTCAAGTTTAGGTACATTTGATTTCTGCCTAGGGTAACTTTCATTCTATTTATATTTTCTGTTAATCTATTATATAGTCGTATTAATTTATTTTAATACATCTATTTTATTTCAAAACTTTCAACTCTTGCTTTTTTTTAATAGGTATACAACCTATCCAAGAAAGTATGCAATACATGGAAAATTTTATTAGTAATTAAAAAAATACCCTTGTAAAAGTTTGTGCTTTGTCTAAATCCTATAAGAAACCTCAAATAAATGTCTTGCACTGTCAAATAACAAAAATACAAGTATTTATTTTAATATATTTCATACTTCCATAAAGGTAATAAAAACGCCATTTTAATGCAAAATTATGGCAAACTGTTTAATTTTACAAGAACGAATATTTTATAATTTTCCTATAATTTAATAATAAACTTTTGGAAAGATTCTTAGTTTTTTATTGGTTTTCAACAAAGCACAAAATTATTTGAGAAATTGTAAAGTTTTCCATTTTTGTTGCATAAATATGTCCCAAATGAATTAAATTAGTCTATTCCACGACGCACATGCATCCTGCAGAGAGACATCTTTATCGTTTTATTTCATGAATTATAATTTTCTGCTTAGGATATTTACCTTATGTAGGTAATTGGTTATCTGAGAATGTAAAATAAACGTTTTTTACTCAACAGCTAATCCTTTAGGCAAACACACGATGGTAGATTTTTTCCAGGAGAAGTATGATATTGCTATTGAATCAAAATTTACAAATGTTTCAAATTAGAATTATATTATATTCATAACTTATTTATCTGCGGCATCAAAACCAGCGTGCGCTGGCTGAATATTATGTCTATTGAAGGCCAAAAAAGACGCTATGATTATTGACATATACCGTACATGCGCGCTGAGAGGAGCCCATAGTGGCATTTAGGATCTCGTAAAATCTCGCCCTTGCAGAGCATGTCCGAGATGTTGAAGAACATCGTCGCAATAATTTAAGTTATTTAATAAAGTCACGAGTTATTCGACAAGCATCGGTCCATACAACACCTTACTCAACTTGTTTAAACGTAAATAACAATTAGATGTTTTATTGTTTTAATATAAAGTTTCAAGATCAAATAATGAATATTGCTTTATCTGTTTTTATTCAAAAAAAAATAATCACATATTTTTTTTTTAATTTAAACAATAGATTGTAAAATCGTGAGTGCCTACAAGCACATGCTGTGAAGGTCTTTTAGGGTTGGTCATTTAGGTACCTCCCGCTGGGCCCAGGTAAGGGTTGACTTCAAATACTCTTTAACCATTTGTTGTATTTCAGATAAATGTAGCCCGACATGTGACTGACGTGCAATGCAATAATTGTATTTACAACCAAAGTAAAAAAATGCAAACACATTGCCGCATTAATTTATTTTATCAATAACGAAGAAAGCGCATCTAAAACGAGTATCGAGCAAACCCCCATAAAGGTGGCTGACCCAAAGTGAAAAAATTTGTCAAAATTAGTTGCTTTTTAGGTGCTATTTAGGTGCGCAAAACAAAAATTAGGTGCACTAACCGTTTTTGAAATATTTACGAAAAACCATGGGACCGCCAGCCTTTAACAACCTAGCTGACCCATAATAAAAAAAAACAAAAAACTAGGATTGAATAATCTTTAAATTAAGTGCTAATTAAGTGCTTTTTAAAACACGAAACATAAAATAAAAAATTTAAAAATTAAACGTATATCTTATATCTCTATGGTGTAAACATGGCGCACTGATATCGGAACTTGTTGCCAACTTTATATTAGGTATTAACACATCTCTGTTATGATTGATATTGGATAGAAGATGGCTGATGATAATACTTATGTTTATAGTAGCTTACTGAAATCGACTTTCTTTTATACCAAGTAACGATAAATGAACGGCTTGTTTTAACAATTTATAGTTGAAAAAGATACAAATAACCAAAAAGAAGAAAGTTGATATGGCAACAATGGTGCGGAGTGTGCGATAAATTAATAAATCTTTGTCTATCACAAACAAGTAAAGATAGCTGGATACCCATAGACAAGAGGCCAATTGGCCAATACTAGAAGAAGATTTGTTTATTTGTTTACAATATGGCTCCCGGAAGTTGCTCGTCAGAGATAATAGAACAGATATGTTGGTACCTAACATAAAGTTGGCAACAAGTTCCGACATCAGCGCGCCATTGTCTCCTGGAAGAAGCTCATCGATTTAAAAATTGGCGGGATATACAGCATTATCTAGTTTAAACGTTATATTGGAATAGATACATTTATATTTTAAAATTTTATATTCTTACTGTGATTTAAAACAAGAATATATAAATTTTAAAATAAAAGGTATATATTTTCTTACTAGTATAAATAAAATCAACGAATATCAAGTTTTAATAATTACTATTTTTATTTGAACACAAAAAAATAAATACAATATTGCACAAGTTATGTATTTAAGTCTTAATAATAAATAACATATGTTTAACAGATATTTTAATAGGTATAGGGTTTTTACACAAATTGGAAAGAGATGGTTCCGATGACTAGTTCTTTCTTACCATTTCTCAAAAAAGTGGTCTTTCTTCTGAATAGCATCTAAAACAAAAAAAAACGAGCAGTACTTCTAATACATAAACTTTAATGATTGCTCTCGATCTAAAAAGATCTCTATAATATTTTCTTATTATACAAAGAACTAAGATTTATGCTCTTGGCACATAAAACAAATCAAAATCAATAAATTTACTTAAACATATTATTTTTCTATTATTCAATTTTAATCAGTTAACCTTTTTACCCTGAGTGAGGAATTTGAAAGAAATACTTGAAACTTCTAATAATAAAAATATGTTTAATATACAGGATAAAAATACTTACTTTTACAATCTACATTCTACAACACAGCATTTATATCCAAAATAACCTGGTAGTGACATGTTCAAAACTATTCACTATACTTTTACACCTTTTTTTATGGTAAAACTAACTTAAATTTATTTTAAACTAAAATTATTAACACAACCTATCACTATGCCGCCATAACTGCTGTTTCGGGCTACCAGCTGCAGTGGGACTCCGTGTAGTATAGTATTCTATCAATCGACTCTTTTCTATGCCGTTGGCACTCCGTGTCACCTTGGAACTCGTAAAATCGCCAGAAAGCTATCGTTTCGTTTCTACATCTCGATAGGTGTCGAATTCTATCAAGGCATGCGCATTTATGAGAAATAATTGGAATTTTGACATAAAATTAAAACATCTGTGAAACGTGCCGTAATTCTTTATATGGTTAATTTATTTGTAAAGCCCATTTTCGTCTGACTGTTCAGTTTGTTTCGTAGAATTATTTATCTTAGTTTAAATTTTATTTTTTAAGATTTTGTTACTATTATTTTACTCAGGTATTTTTGTATATTATTGTATTTATATCATAAAAGTTTAGTCCAAAGTTACTAGGAATTATAAATATGTTTCATGCTAAATACATTTATCCGTTTGTTGAAAGTATAGCAAATTCATTAAATATAATTGCAAATGTCATGCAACAACATTTTCAACAATGTTCATGTAAGAATAAAAATATTTTATAAACATTATATTTATTTAATTTTTGTTGTGAATACCCAAAAAAAAACTATTTAAAAGAAAACCTGATTTTTAATATAAATGATTTATTTAAAAAGAAATAACAGAAGATAATAAATAATATACAAATGTACTCCTAATTTCTAAAATATGTAGGTACTGCATTAAAAGGAAACATTGTATGAATGACTGAACGTATAACACGTATCTGACTTTAAATAAATTAATAATAATATAAAGAATTTCGTCAATAGTGAAAAGCAATTTGCAATCAAATAATCCCAAAATGACATTGACAATTATAATACTTATACTAGTTCCAAACATAAATATTACTAAATTTATCACCAATTTTAACCTGATGTTTTCATAACCAACAATATAATTACGAAAATAGCCGAGGAGTAGTCGACAGTGACACGGAGTACCAGTAAAGCAAGACATCGACTTCGGAATAGAAAGCTATTGTAGAAAGCGATATATAGAATACTATACTACACGGAGTCTCACTGCTGATCATATTTCATATTTTGCTGGTGTAGTTCCAATTTTCACCACTACAGAATGCGATTGCGCCTCCAGGAGTGCGCACAAACATGTTGGTGCCTTTGGGCTATGTTTCAAAAAGTCTCTTAATTTGTCTATGTTGCTCGTATTTAGTCACAATACAATATTTAGTATTAATGTTTTTGTGTTTCATTTATAATCAAACTAAAGTACACCAAAAGCTTTAAGTCCTAGAATATGAACACTGTTAAAAGTTAATAAGAAAGTGGTTAAGTAAAGTTATCGAGTAGTGACAAAAGTGAAATTGATCAAAAAGATTAGATATCACACTGTTGTTTGTTACAACCAGAAACTTATGTGATATTTTTAAATGGAAAGTGCATAAAGTGAACTTGATGATAGTTAGACATTAATTTTGGTGATCAAGTAGTGAATTTGTTTGACCATATTGACAATAACTTCAGATTTCACTGTTATTTGTTACGACCACAAACTCAGAAAAATGGATGGTTTAAAAGAAGCGCCAGATTCATTAATTAATGCATAATAAAATGGAAAGTGATCCTAAAGAATTGTTATCTAATATTAAAACAGAAGAAATTGAAATTGAAGAATGTAAACTCGAATTCGAGAACTTTCATCACATTGCTTTTCATATGATGAAAAGGGAAAGTTCTGTTGAAAAAGTTTCTCAAACTGAAAGTGATGTTGAGTTAATAAGGAAAGAACATATAAAAACCGAAAATATTGATTCAAATGATGGTTTTCAAGAAAAAAAATGTGATGTCAATATTAAGACAGAAATTATACAGAGTACATTTGATTTCCCTGTTTGTACAAATTCTATCCATGATTTTGTTGAAAATCGACAACCAGTGCAAACAATCAAAATGTATTCAAGGAAAAAATGTAAGCATTTTTTAATATTTATATATTTTATTTTTTCCCATGCTGGCTAAACCCTACAAAATAATGTACTTAAATATTATAAACCTTTAAAAGTTCTACAAAAAAGTCCGCGATGCTATACCTATATCTATCTTTTAGGGATAATCCGTAATAACACTACTTTTTATCATTTACTTTTTACTGGGAGTAATTGCTTATTTACATAAATCATTAATCCTTATCCAATTAACACATTTTAAATTTAATATAGAGGAATAACGGCCTTTACGGCATGAAATTTAAATAAATATTTACTGAATATTATTAATATAAAATACTTTATACAACGCCTGCTCTGGAAGTTGACTTTTCGAGCGCAGTATGTCATCTCCGAAGTACACAATAGTCGCATACTTGACTATATGTATTTCATAAACGCACATGTTTGGTTATGACCACATAACTACACGGATTCGGCCTAAACTATCTGTCGTTTTTATTTGACTAGAGAGACTACTCGATCAGTCCTAACCCTTTTTAATTTATGTCACAACTGTCACAACGCAACTGTAATGAACGCAAAAAGAAAGTGTAGGTAATTAAAAAAGTGTACTATTTAAAATAATGGTCGATTTAACAAGATGTTTAACTCCACCTGAACTAGTTGAATCAGCTAAAAATGCAACAACAAATTTATTGCCAGATGTGTCAAAAGAAAAAATTATTTGTTATATTTCTCTTAAATTATACTTCCAGAGCAGTAGTTGTATAAAGTATTAATCCTAACACTTGCGGAAATTAACTTTCCCGCACTTAAACTGCTTGCCCGAACTCCGCTTCGCGTCGTTCGGGCATCTGCAGTTCGCGTGCGGGAAAGTATAACTTTCCGCACTTGTTAGGATAATAACTATAACTTAATGTATACTTACGTGACAGATGAATAAAATAATCTGTGAAACGTCACTATGATACTCAGATTGTTTTTTGTATATCTTTCACTTTTCAATGTACTGAATGTTTAAAGATTATTCAAAGGACTTATAGTTATGACTAATAACATGTGGTAAATATTTCATTTTTTGTTTTTACCGACCAATATCTGTTTCTGTCTCTCTGTTACTCACACCATTACATATGTAACGTAATGTAATAATTTTGCTAATTTACTTGAATACAAATTTCTAAAACAGGGCGCGCGAATAGTAATGTATACAGATGTGTATAAAAGTACCACTAACTATTTTTTTTGTAAAGCCAAAATACTTTATAATCCGTCACTTTTTAGTCCTATCTCAGTAGGCTCTGTTAGTAACATGAGATTCGCCCTGTATAATACACGTCTGAGTTTACTGTTCTGTGGTTTTCTTAATTGTAAGTACGATGTTGTTACTTCTTCAATAAAAATATGTGTATTCATTACAAATATCTTAAGTAATTAAATCTGCAAACCAAATTTAAAACTTGCAGAAAATAAAAATAACACATTCCTTTGCACAGAACAGATCCCTGTTTATAGTCAATTATCATATTATTTTATTGATCTAGAACGAAAATAGTTATTATCCTAACAAGTGCGGAAAGTTATACTTTCCCACACGCTAACTGCCAATGCCCGAACGACGCGAAGCAGAGTTTGGGCTAGCAGTTAAGTGCGGGAAAGTTAATTTCCGCAAGAGTTAGGAACAATATTTTTGCTACAAGAATAAAAAAGATACTTTATACATTTTTTAAATTTTATTTTAAACTCCTAACAATGTAACAAAATTTTAATTTGTGACAATTAAAGTTTGTTGTTTCTTTGAGTAAGGTTTACAGAGGTGTTTTAAAATTTCATCCACTACATATGTCTTTTCGTCAGTTTTATAAGGTAAGATTATTGATTATTATTTTTGTGTCAAACCTAATGTTATTGTTAATCAACCATTCCTGCATCATCGCTTTTTTCGCTGAAAAAGAGGGTAGTTTGTTAAGTTGAACTGAATGGTATGGCGCGTTGTCCATGATCACCACATGAAATACAGATAGTGCAGGAATGAGTTTTTAAAAAGGTCACTATTCATACTTTTGTGATAGTCAAGGTCTGTATTCAAAGAGTCTAGTAACAAGTCACATCCTTCCAAAAATCCAGTATTAGTCCCTGCGTGTAAAATAGTAAATCGCTTTCCTTCGGATTTTACACGAGCGGGATTACTTTTCAGGTCAGAATCGTGCACCCACTGACGCACTGAACTACCATTTTTATAGATCCATGTTTCATCTAGGTACACGAATCTAACTCTCTCAGCAAGACTTTTTAGTTTTTTATATTTCCGAATGAAAGCGATCTTACTAATTTTAACGTGTCGTTGTTCACATAAAATATGTCGTCCATTTACTTTTTTAAATTTGTATCCCATTAATTTTATAAGATTTTATAGTGTCGTACGTACTCCTTTAAAATCAAAATTTTGTTTAGCATCAGTCAAAAGTTTGTCTAAAGTAAAATGTTCATTTTTAGCATGGTACATCCAAATCTATCGCTGTAAGTCTTTTTTTAAAATAAACTTCTCAAATGTATCAGTTTTACATCCTTTATCTGCGACTTTCTCACTATTTTTTAATCCTTCCTTAATAATTTTCCCTATTTTTCAAACACTGATCTAAAAAATTAAGCATTTAGAATGTTTGTCATATTAATTAGTTTCAAAAAATATACCTCAGTCACAGGTAGTTAAGAGATTTAAAAATATTTAACAAAATGTTGAATTAAATTATAGTTACAAAAATGTATAATTTCGAAATTTGAAATCTGACAATCTGTCAAAAAAGGTTATGTATTAATTTAATAATATAAATTTTATTTAAAAAGGTAATACATATTTATAAATTCATTACAAAAACCTCTCTCAATTAATCTAATTCAAAATATATAACTTTATGTTAGCGAACTAGGATTGATATAAAAGAAATAGAAATAATCGTGTACTTACTTGAAAAATCTCAGACAATTGATTTAAATAAACACTATCGCAGCTTTTGCTTTGTTTCTTAAACATATCATAACATCTAACGATGTTGTTGTGTATTTCTCTACTGATTTTTTTTGGCATTGTTTATTGAATCCAAGAAATTATGTATACTTCGTGATTGAATCTTCAAAAAATTACCTTTGACAATGTGCTGTCAATATTTCGACAGTAGGTACAAACCCAACAAACTGAAGTGCCAATCCAAGAAATAAAATGCATAGTTTACTGAGATAGGAATAAAAAGTGAACGAATAATATATACATTTTTATCTAAACATTATTGATGTTTTACCATATTTTTGAAGTAAAACTTCTTTAGGCACGACTAGGGGTAACTCAGATGTATTTTCTGACGGAAGTAATTCTGACGGAAGTAACGGTGTGACGTCAGCTATGGTAGGAGCAAAGTTTATAATTTTTATTATGGTAATCTTGTAACTTTTTTTTCCAAAATTTTTAGAATTTTCAAAATTTTCAAACATCAAATTTTTCAGAATTTTCAAAATTTTCAAATTTTTCAAAATTTTTTAAAATTTTCAAGATTTTTAGAATTTTCAAAATTTTTTGAAAATTTCCAAAATTTTCAAAATCTTTAAATTTTTCAAGTTTTACTTCAATCGCGCGTAAAGGTTACACACACACTCTTTTTTTTTATTACTGGTATTTATTGATATAAGCTTATATATTTCAGGTTTCCTATCTGCGGCAAAAAAATGGTATCATCATTTTGGGAAATTCAATGGAACATGTTCGTATTGTGGACAATTTTTTTGTGATAAATTGTTATTTTTATATCATTTTAGTATTTACCACTTTATAGTTAAATCTAAAAAATCTGTTGATTTGAGAATGAATAATTCTGCTCCTAAACATATTGGTCAAATATCCTTTAAATGCGAAATTTGTTCAAAATACTTCAAAGATCAAAGTTTATTAAATCAGCATATTATACTTCACACTGGTGAAAAATTATTCAAATGTGAATATTGTTCTAAATGTTTTACAAAATCAAAGCGTTTAAAAATGCATGTTAAAACTCACACTAACAAGAAACCTTTTAAATGTGATATTTGTTCAAAACGTTTCCGAAGATCTCATGATTTGAAAAGGCATATTATGATTCACACTGGTGAAAAACCGTTCAGATGTGAAATTTGTTCAAAATGTTATAAAAACCAAAGTTATTTAAAAGAGCATAATAGACTTCACACTGGCGAAAAATTATTGAAATGTGAAGTTTGTTCAAAGTGTTTTATAAATACTAGTTATCTTAAAATCCATTTTAAACATCACACTAACGAGAGACCTTTTAAATGTGAAATTTGTTCAAAATGTTTCACACATTCCAGTGATTTAAAAAAGCATATTAGAAGTCACACTGGCGAGAGACCATTTAAATGTGAAATTTGTGCAAAATGTTTTATAAAATCTGATAATTTAAAAAGACATACTAGAACTCACACTGGCGAAAAACCTTTTACATGTGAATATTGTTCAAGGTGTTTCACAGATAATGGAAGCTTAAAACATCATCTTATTAGATATCACACTGGCGAAAAGTTATTGAAATGTGAAATTTGTTCAAAATGTTTCTCACAACAAAAGGATTTAAATCAACACATTCGAACTCATACTGGTGAAAAACCTTTTAAATGTAAAATTTGTCCGAAGGGTTTTCAAAGTGCCAGTCATTTAAAAAGGCATATCAGAACTCACACTGGCGAGAGACCATTTAAATGTGAAATTTGTGCAAAATCTTTCATAAACTCTAATGATTTAAAGAGGCATACTAGAACTCACACTGGCGAAAAACCTTTTAGATGTGAATATTGTTCAAAGTGTTTCACAGTAAATGGAAGATTAAAACATCATCTTATTAGATATCACACTGGCGAAAAGTTATTGAAATGTGAAATTTGTTCAAAATGTTTCTCACAACAAAAGGATTTAAATCAACATATTCGAACTCATACTGGTGAAAGACTTTTTAAATGTAAAATTTGTCCGAAAGGTTTTCAAAGTGCCAGTCATTTAAAAAAGCATATCAGAACTCACACTGGCGAGAGACCATTTAAATGTGAAATTTGTGCAAAATGTTTCATAAAATATAGTGATTTAAAAAGGCATATTAGAACTCACACTGGCGAAAAACCTTTTAGATGTAAATATTGTTCAAAATGTTTCACAGAAAATGAAAGCTTAAAAAAACATCTTATTAGAGATCACACTGGTGAAAAGTCATTCATGTGAAATTTGTCTAAAATGTTACATACTACAAAATGATTTGAAACTACGTATTAGAACTCTTACACAATCCAGTGATTTAATAAAGCATATTAGAATTCACACTGGTGAAAAACCTTACAAATGTGAAATTTGTTCAAAATCTTTCTCAGAAAAAAGAAGCTTAAAGCAGCATATTATTAGATACCATACTGACGAGAAAGCACAACGATAATGATTTACTATTTTTTTTGGTTTTACTCCTTAAGAAACGGTATATAAGGCGCCTGGTATGAAAAAAAATATGGGTAGTAAAATCGTGTGAAAGCATTACGTTGAGAAAAGTGTTATACGCAGGCGCAGTGAAACAGAATAATAATATCATTTCTCTCTCTCTCTGTGCTTCCCCAAACATCTTATACTAAACGCATAGAGAAAGCACTTCTTGAATTTTTCAAAATTTTTAAAATGATTGAATTTTTAAAATTTTATTACATTCTGTATTAATTTTGAACGGAATATGGATTATAAGCATATACCAATATATTTTAATAATTATTTTTTGAAAATAAGGCAATTTTTCGATTTTATATTGAAATTCAAAAATTTTCTAGAAAATGTAAAAAAATATACAATTAAATTTTAAACATCCCGTAATATTTATAATAAAAATACAATATGAATAAACTTGATTAGTCAATTATGTACGTAATTGTTATTTTCAAAAATACGACAAATAACTATTTAATAAATTTGTAGCGCCATCTTTTGGTTTTACTATTAAGGTGGTTAAATTGGTGTCAATAGGGTTGCATATTTTTCAGGCACTATTATTTACATAATAGTTATAAAAACACAAAAATACCATGGTGATCGTTCTTAAGGAGTAAACTCCAGTCGCGTGTCGGAGCTGACACACACACTTTTTTTATATCTAAGAACTTTGGTATTTTGAACAATTTCTATAAACTGGGTGGTAAAAATAAGATAGAAACAATAAGTTTAAAGTTATTAAATCTTTTTCTTATTGTAAGCATCCAGGGTTAAATAACTGAATGAATCTGTTATAAATATAAGCTTTTGAAGTCATAAATCTGTTTTCTTTTAAAATCTACTACGTTTGGTATTTTCATCAGTTTCTACAAACTGTGTGTGATAAAAAGTAACTAAAAGATTGTGAGAAGTTTAAAGTTACAAGAAAATTTTTATATTTGTAGCCGTTGAAGTCACAAGGTGTTTTCTCTTAAAACCTGGTACCTTTTTGTATTTTCATCAACTTCTACAAACTATGAGGTAAAAAGAAGATAGAAACATCGATAGATAATAGTAGATAATAAGTTTGCAGTAACCAGAACCTTCTTTTATTTGAAAGCTTCGAAGGATTGGTATTTTCATCAGCTTCTAAAAACTGGGTGTTAGTTTTAGCAGATTATAAATTTAAATTAACCACTTCTTATTTGTAAGTATTCAGGTTCAAAAAAGTGGATGGATCTGTAACAAATATTAGTTTTTGAAGTTACAAAGTTACTGTTTTACCATTTTCTTTTGATATCTGATATCTTTTGGTGTTTTCATCAGCTTCTACAAACTGGGTGTTAAAAAGTAGATAGAAACAGTAATAGAACTAGAAGATTTTTCTTATTTAAAAGCTTTCAAGATTGAAGAGTCATTTCAAAATGCCTGTTAGAATTCTTACTTGTAAACACATGCTGTAAATAAAATTATAATTAAACTGAAAGTTTTTTTTGGTCCGCCGTCCAGAAACAATACTATTAATTACTTCAAAATCGTCCGGAAAATGACATTTAGATTATCTAAAGAGATGGCGCTATGAGTCATCAAACAAAAATACATAATGAACAGTGATGTTAAAATTACTTTAAAATATGTAATTAATTACAATTACAATTACTTTGGTCAAATTGTAATTAATTACAATTACAATTACAAAATTTGCAATTGTAATTAATTCCAATTACAAAATTGGAAATGTAATTAATTACAATTATAATTACACGCTGTGGTGAAATTTTAATTAATTAGTTAGGTACATCTTGCTTTCAGGTAGAAAGTTCAAAAATGTTTTAAAACAATATATTACTCCTATACCTAGTTGTTTTAAAAATAAAATATTGTTTTTCAATTGATATAATTTTCATTACATATTACTTAAAAACGAACAAGTTAGGGTTAGATCAAAGACTGACCACGAACTGACTATTTTGTGGAACGTTGAACTGAATTTCTTGCAAACCCTTCTTTCGAAAAATATGGTTTTTCCAGTTTACTTTTAAAAATATCATTAACTTTTTCCTGGAAACAAGAAAATAATAGAAGAAATATTTTACAATATGCTTGGGTTTAAGTATTTATTTGTTTCAAAATCCCGAGAAATAATATTTCTTATCTTTATTAGGGTAGCTCGCCGATCTGGTTATCGCTTGCATTGCATTCTATTACCTGGTTTGGATTTTTTCACGTACCTATTCTATAAGCTATTGAAAATATTAAAATATTAAAAGTATTCATTTCATCGAATGTAATTGAAATGTAATTGTAAAATGTAATTGTAATTGTAATGTAACGAGTAATTGAATTACAAATGAATTACAGTTGAGTAGAAAGTAATTAATTACCGTACCAATTACAATAAAAGTAATTTAATTACTTTTCAAAGTAATTGTAATTAATTACTTAACAACACTGATAATGAATAATACAAATTTTAATTAAATTTATTTAAAAACAGCGTATAATTATACTAAACTAATAACTTTTTCTAAAGGTAACCAGGATTCTAATTTACATTTAATTTCTCTCAGAACTTTTATTTTAAATTTGACATTTACGTCAATTTACAACTACATACTTATCATTCGATTATGAAAATGCATATCTCGTTTTTATTTTTGCTCCTTGAACAATAATAGTTCATTGTTTCTGCTATTTTTATATAAAATTATTAGATATTAATGTTAATATTTTGAATATAACAATTTTTACTATGTTGCCTATTAGCAAAGTATTCGTATGTATAAAAATCAGGGATCTTGAAATCGATTATCAAAAAATCATTCCTTATTACTAATTCTTTTTATCGTGCAATAGATGTCAATAAACATCTAATCTTGTATGTCATAAAGTAAAAAGTTTTTGAACTTTTAAAAATATTAAAAATTAGTCGGACCAAAAAATAGTGTGTGTTACACGTCCGGGAAATGTCATTTTCCGTCCTTGTGTCACAAATAACTATTTTAAGCTATTGTATAACTTTTATCGGGGGCTTTGAGTGAGGCTAACGAATCAAAAAATTCCGTAACGAAAAACCCTAACACTTCCCGACTCCGCCTACTATACTAAAATAATTTGTTTTTAAATAAAAGTTAAATCTGTAATAAATGTGTATGATAGGCAACATAATATACATATTTTGCTGACCTCTCAAATTGACAGCTTGTCAACCTATAGTTATTTGTGACACAAGGACGGAAAATCACATTTTGCAAGAGCGAGTAAAGTTGTGTAGCCGAGGTGCGTAGCACCGAGGCGAAACAATACAAGCACTTGCAAAATATTTTTTATAATTCACGTTCACAAAGTTTCTATTTCGACACTAAAAACAGTATCGAAATAGATTCATTGTAACACTGTTTTTGTTGTACACAATTGGTTGCACTGCACTGATTGTCAACGAAAGAGTTCAGGTAGTAAATCAAGAAGTAGGTTGTAGTAAATTATTAACTACATTATCAGCGTTATTGCTAAATTCGGAATATTTTATACAAATTTGACAAACATTCAAATTTAAAATCATTAAAACTGACAAGTGTCAAAAGTGTCAAGATTGCCAACATAAATATTTCGAAAAACTCTCATTTTATTTTATTTTTTATACTTTTAAAAGTTCATTATAAAAAATAGTCTGTAACACTCGAATTACAATGACGGTTTGTAGTACTCGTTCTTTGCGAAACTCACCGCTTCGCGGTTCGTTTCACAAACTGAACTCGTACTACGAAACTTGTCATTGTAACACTTGTATTACAATATACTATTCCGGACGTGTAGCACACACTAATTTTTGGTCCGACTAATTTTTAATATTTTCAAAAGTTCAAAAACTTTTTACTTTGTGATATACAAGATTAGATGTTTATTGACATCTATTGCACGATTAAAAGAATTAGTAATAAGGAATGATTTTCTGATAATCGATTTCAAGATCCTTGATTTTTATACATACGAATACTGTGCTATTCGCTATGTGCACGTAACCACGTGACCCATGTCGCTGGATCTTAGCGCTTGCGGCGGATCTAACGCGAAGTTCAACTGCAGGACCAATTTACATATGATTGTATGTGTTTTTATTAAAAAATATGGGTCATAGTTTTTGTTGCATTCCTTTTTGCCCAAATAACGGTAAAAATGCTAAAAGCACATTTTTTACATTCCCTACAAAAATAAAAAGACCAGAAGAACGTCAAAAATAGATATCCGAAGTAAAAATACAAAAGTAAGTAACCTTTATATATACCTAAATATGTATATTTTTATACAGGTGATATAAGAATGGATTATACAACAAACATGTGGATAAATGTATTAAAAATAAATGCTAAAATATTTTTTTAGTGGTGAGAAATCTTCTTGGTCACCAACACCCAGCTATATAATTTGTAGCGATCATTTTATTGAAAACAAAAAATCTGTTTCACCAAACAGTCCGGCTTATGTGCCAACAATTTTTTCAAAACAGTTATTGTGTCACACAGCAAATGCTATTCGAGTTTTAAAAAGGAAAAGTTTCTAATGCTTTTAATTAAATTAGTAATATAAAAAATAATTTATTACTGGTTTAATTGTTATTTGAAGCGTTGCATAGATTCATCCCAGTCAACAAGAACTTAAGTTTCTTCTACAGAACAATCCACTAATACTAAGGGGACCCTTATTGCGAATTAACTAACGATGAATTCATTGACAACGAAGAATATTATGAAAGAAGGCAAGTTCTTGTTTAGAAAAAGATTTCAAGCTTACATAATCAATGAAAACTACGAAAATCTTATGTTTTTTAGAGAATCTTCTTTTTACTGAATTTATAAATCTCTTGAAAGTGATCTACAGACCCGAACTGATATAGTGGTTCCAAAAAAAGTGTTTTAAAAACTTGAAATAGGTTTATAAATGAAAAGTAGGTATGTTACAATTGAAAAAACTTTTAGAGGTATATTTGTTGGAACAGACATAAAAAGCATTTAAATAAATATAAGTTTACATTTTTTAATTTTTATTACTTATTAGTTATATTGCAATCTTTGTTACTGATTTTCAGTAACCTTAAATTTTAATCATTTTAAGGGATTAACTAATCTAATACATTGTATATATAGTCCATTTCACCGTTTTTGGCCGATTTGATATTAGAAACCACTGAAATAAGATTAAACTGTCATCCAAGTTACCAATGGCGGACAAATTTTTTTGTCTTAATAAGGTCGTAAGTTTCTGAAACTATCAGTGTGGTTTGACATCTACAAAAATATGACATTAATAATTATTAAATTCAACCCTTCAACAACGAGCCGTACATGAAGGTTACTAGGAATGTGAATTAAGTCAAGACTTCCGTATTGAATACTTTTTATCTACCGGTGAAACAAGATGCAGTTACGTAAGTGTTGTATTAAAAAACAAACGTCCTCATTTAAATTTCTAACTTGCCTGTATCTGAGAGAGATGTAATTCTAAATTTACTTCGAGTATGATTTCTGTCATCGGCCAAAAACGGTGAAATGGACTATACTTACTTTTTTACCCCGTAATGAAATAAGATACGAAGATGGTCCGAAAAATATTTAAAAACACTATGAAATATTTTAAAAATTTAATTAAATTGTATTTCATTTTTTTTTCTATTTAAACCCTGTGTTAGCGGTCCTGCAGTTGAGCTTCGTGATTTGGCCGCAAGAAGCCTCTAGTGTCGTGCGCATAGCCAATACCTGGATTTGCAGTTCGTTGGCAGTGACGTCATTTGACGTATGTGCAAGTAGACCAATACGGGGTAGGAATGATGCGTAGTTGCCAGGTTTAACTTAGAAATACTTACCGCGTATTGGTCTACTTGCATATACGTCAAATGAAGTCGCTGTCAACGAACTGCAAATCCAGATATAATAAGCAGCACAGTAAAAATTGTTATATTGCACGGGGATTAAAGAAA
Organism: Altica lythri; assembly: GCA_964028335.1. Lineage (NCBI taxonomy): Eukaryota > Metazoa > Arthropoda > Insecta > Coleoptera > Chrysomelidae > Altica > Altica lythri. The sequence goes on along the minus strand of OZ034810.1, from coordinate 4,771,012 downwards.
AATAACAAAAGCCATTAAATTTATTGGGTCAACGCTTCCCTGTAAACAATATTACATGTTGTTTTATTTTCTGGCAGCAAAATAAATTGATTTTCAGGTGCTCCGACCCGCCTTAGGCGGTTGCCCATGAGGAAAACCGATCCCTACTAATTGGAAGGTTTGACCTTGAGGCTAGTATTCTCAGCGCATGCGATGTAAGGGTTTTAAGGTCATTTTTGGTTCCACTAATGGTGAATGGCCAACGGTGAAAGAATTTTTGAAATCGGTTAAGTAGTTTCGGAGCCTATTCATTTTAAACAAACAAACAAACAAAACAAATAAGCACAATTTATAAAAAGAGCTTTTTATAATAGAAAGTTTTTTACTGATTTATCGGTCATATTACTAGTGTCATCTCAACAATGCACAGCATCCCTGATATTGCAAAAATATTAAGTCATACAACGCTGTGATTGATCATAGAGAAGATTGTTTCCTTGTTAACAAAATCAAGGGTAGTTGTATCTAAAAACTTTCTAAAACAGTTTATTTTATTTCCAGTTAAAATAATAATTACTATTTTCACATGTAAGAACAAAAAAAAAAAAAAAACTTCTCTCTCGCGAGATCGATCCTATTACGATAACCCAACAGAATTGTCACAATCAACCGCTTCAATCGCTTAACCAAATATGCCACCGCAAGCTTATATGAAGTCTTTCAAAATGATAATATGTATACATATTTAATTTAATAACAATTCAGTATAAATTTTGAAATTTATGTATATGCCTAAACACACTTGAAACATGCATTCTCATCCAGTTCTTAGCTATCCCGAAAATTTCAGAGCTCTAGGTAGTCGGGAAATAGGTTTAAATTCGATTACAAAATTCCACGGAATGACACAGAGACAAAGAACACGGCGAGAATATAAAAACTTTCTAGCTAACTAACTAAAAAAAAAAAAAAATCAAACCTTTCCTCTTTATAATATTAGTATGGAAAAACCAAAAGTAGCGCGAGCCGATCCGTCATTTTGCAATATTTTTGCACTAAATTTACAATATCTCGGCTTCTGATTAACGGATTTTAATATTTTAAGACTTATTTTGTTGGTTTTTGTATACGGAACAAAAAACAATTTAATAAAAAAAATTAGTTTGTTAGTTACATTTATTTAAACAATTAAATTGTTAATAACAAATTACCAAGGCAACCGGTCAAAAAGCAGGTTGAATATTCGGATTCAGCGAGTCAAAATACATTTAAAAAACTTGACTGCTTGTAAGGACCTCAATCGGCTACGGAATCCCCCTTTGCTCCCTGACTAGTACTTTTAAAGATCCAAGCATAGACAGGTGAAAGCGACTTTGTTTTATACTAAGTAACGGTTTAGTTGAAAACCAGAGATAGATTTGTCTATGATGGTAGCGCACATAAAGTGTTTTTTCTTATGTTTATAAGTTTTTCGAATTGAAGTTTTTCGAATTGTACTTTGTTTTAATAAATCTCTTTAAAGCCAAAACCTTTTAATTACAAAACGGCCTCTAACAATTCTAAAATAACTGAAACTTTTTTATATACATTGTATACCTATGACCAATATATTAATTTTTTAATACAATCAGACATATCAAAAATTTATGATTTTATATTGTAATAGGTATTACTATTTATATCAAAACATTCAAGTAACAGTTAACATGTAAAATATGATACCATCCTAACATTGAATTAATTAATCTAGAAATTAAAAAAACATTTTATAAATAGGCATGTTGACAGTAGTTGTAAATCCATGTAAAGTTAAATTTATATGATTAATGGTAATATTTAATTACCTAAAATCATATTTATTAAACGTAATTAATAATATTTTATTAATTAAAATTAATTCAAAAAACTTTATTTAATACACATTATCACGTGACTGTGAACGCCAATCACAGCGCATGACGTCATGAACCGATAAACAACTTAGCGTCCCTTGGTGTCACTGTGTGAACGAGTTATTTCTTTGATTTCTCTCGCTAATTACTCGCTATTAGTATTTGTAGCTCCCTTGTTATCATAAACCGAATTGTGTTTACATTATGGAGACTGGATTTATCAAAGAAAACAGTTCTAACTTGCCGAGAATCGATTGTTTGATTGTGGCGAATTTCTTTGATACAAACAAAGATTTTTTTGCAGCGGAACTTAACATAATTTTTTTATAGCCTGTTGTTCTTCGTAATTACAATGTTCAACTCGTATATATTTTAGATTATATTTTAAAATATTATCAGTGTATTCGTCTAATTCAGAATCGGTTTCCATTTTTTCAATAAAATTTATATCTGCGATATCTAATTTTTCAATTTTAAAAGGTTTATTAATATTAATTTTTATTGATTTTTCTCTTGAATTAGTAATGGTGGTTGTTGCAAAAAAATTATTTACGTTTACAACTGCACAGGGTGATTCTATTTGATTGCCAAAATTAATATAATTTACAAGTCCTGTTCCGCTTTCTAGGTCAACGGGTAATTTTACAATTTGGGATGTCCTAGCGGGAATATTAATAGAATAATTTTTTACTTTAAATTTCTTTTTTAGTTGTGTTAATTCTTCTAATTCGTATATTATTGGTATTTCTGTATAAGGAGTTTTTTCTCTAAATTTACAGTTGCTTTTAATTGTTTTAATAAATCAATACCAATTAATCCGTCATATTTTTGACTAAAATTAAATAAATAGAACTTCGTTCGTTAACTTTAAAAATTTTAAAAACAGGTATATTTATAACTTCAATGTGGTAAGAAATACTGTGGGCTGTTTGAATATTAAAATATTCATTTTTTACATGTACATCTACATACACACACACTTTGTATTTATTATTAACTAGTACTAAAGCCTAAAAATAATTATTTCTCAAAAGTTTGACTCATCGCGAGCATTGTTTATCGGTTCGTGACGTAATCGAAGTCACATGACAGTTTTGGGCGTTTTAGCGGGAAATTTTAAATCTATTCTAATTTATCACTTTTTTCTTTAAAATAAAACCATTTTTATTATTAAAATATTTTTTTCGCGGTTATTAAGAGTTTATCTATAAAATAAAAGCAGATCTGAAAATTAGTCAACATCCCTATTAACACGCACACTTATAATGTACACAAATGGAAACTAAAACGATAAAAAATGCAAAGAGAATTAGGACTGGTAGTAGATAATACAACTCGTTTAAAACAATTCAAGTTGTCCCAGTAAACAAATTCCAGCCACCGTAAATTTGAACGCGAGAGTTCGAGAGTTGGCAACAGCGCTCGCCATAGTCAAACTGACTTTAAAAAAAAGCGCATTCAGACTGGGTACAAATCCTTCAGGTTTACCTATTTAAGGTACCTGTTGTAGGACTTATGTCCTTTTCAGGGAGTAAAAAGGTTAAAAACGATAATAGACATCCAAAAAATAAATCTAGAACATCAATTCGAAATGAAAGTCGAAAACATAGATTAATAAGTCTTTACTCAGAGTAATTTATTTCTTACTCTGAGAATCTTTATCACAAACAAGTAAAGATAGCAGGATACCCATAAACAAGAGGCCAATCCTAGAAGAAGAAGATTTGTTTACAATATGGCTCCCAGAAGTTTGTCGTATTTTAGCAACAATATTTAGTATTAGTTTTTGTGTTCGATTTATAATCAAACTAAAGTACACCAAAAGCTTTAAGTCCTAAAATATGAACACTGACAAGTGAAATTGATCAAAAAGATTAGATCTTACACTGTTGTCTGTTACAACCAGAAACTTATGTGATATTTTTAAATGGAAAGTGCCTAAAGTGAACTTGATGATAGTTTAACATTAATTTTGGTGATCAAGTAGTGAATTTGTTTGACCATATTGACAATAACTTCAGATTTCACTGTTATTTGTTACGACCACAAACTCAGAAAAATGGATGGTTTAAAAGAAGCGCCAGATTCATTAATGCATAATAAAATGGAAAGTGATCCTAAAGAATTTTATCTAATATTAAAACAGAAGAAATTGAAATTGAAGAATGTAAACTCGAATTCAAGAACTTTCATCAAATTGCTTTTTAAATGATGAAAAAGGAAAGTTCTGATGAAAAAGTTTCTCAAACTGAAAGTGATGTTAAGTTAATAAGGAAAGAACATATAAAAACTGAAAATATTGATTCAAATGATGGTTTTCAAGAAAAAAAATGTGATGTCAATATTAAGACAGAAATTATACAGAGTACATTTGATTTCCCTGTTTGTACAAATTCTATTCATGATTTTGTTGAAAATCGACAACCAGTGCAAACAATCAAAATGTATTCAAGGAAAAAATGTAAGCATTTTTTAATATTTATATATTTTATTTTTCCTCACGCTGGCTAAACCCTACAAAATAATTTAGTTAATAGTCCAGGGAAGTTAGTTTTTCTCGTGACTTCGAATAATCCAGGTATCCGACAAGTGTTTTTGTTATAATAGACCTATAGGAAGAAATTCTACGGGTTTCCTACAGAGATTTCGAAGCGGTATTTTAATTATTAACAATTTAGTGCAAAAAACGCGATTTTTTCGTTTTTTGCATCCCTAGTAAAAAGGTAAATGGTTGACATACAATTACAAAATTTTATCTTTAAGAACATTGTAAATGCTTTAAAATGGCGTTTTTTAAAAATTAAAAAATCAATTTGTTGCTCCGCAAACTGCAAAATAAAGCAAAACCGTTATTTGTTAATAACTATTATTAAAATTAATCTGAACTTTTAATATTTCACCCAAAGTTGGGCATTGGGGTACGTAATAAAGCCTTAAAATTTCAGACCGATCCATCAATCACTTTAAAAGTTATTCTATTTGTTTATCCCAGAGAACTTTTTTTGCAATAACATTACACAGAAAATAATAAAGAAAGTATGAAAGTAGAAGACTTATAATATTAATATATCAAAAAAAAATTATAAAAATAATTTATTATAGTCCAAAATTATAATGCAAAATTATTAAAATTTTTAGTTTATACACATTTACAATTAACTTTAAAAATATTATCCGTAGAAAAAAAAAATTTAAATACTCGAAAACCTGGCATTTTTACACGAATTTTCAAAAAAAAATGGTCTAGGTCAATTTGGGCCAAAGTTAGCCATTTTTTTTTTTAAATTCACAACTAATTTGTTTATAATAATTAAGGAACGTAATTGGTGCCATTTTAATGAATGGGGTTAGTATTTTTTATGAAAAAATTTGCACAAACAATGCACCTTTACAGGACCCTCTACGAATTTTAAAAAATGTGGTTTAAATTGTGACTAGTCGTGGTAAGTAGAGGGGGAACCGACAGATCCACGATTTCAAAAACTGAAAAAGCAACTTCAAACTACTACAATTTTCTATATCTCCGGATCTACTCAATGGATTTTGATCTTTCTTGTTTTAATTTGTATATACTTTTTTCGTACATTACAAATATGCAATTTGTATATAAATTTATTAATTAATAAACAGTCTAATTTGTTTAAACAATTTTTGAAAAAACAATTTTCTTCTTAAAATGTATTTTTTTAATCATATCATCATTAATAATCATATAAAAACTTAAAGTACACTTTAATAAATAAATTATCTTTCATAAATAATTAATTATTATTAAATTTTACCTAAAAAATGGGCTATATTGTATGTTTTATATAAATATCTATATAAAGAATTAAATGTATATACAAATAAATACTGCTCCTAAAATAATAATATTTTCAAATATTGAAATCTGAGTAATCCAAATAAAACGTCTCAACTCAATGATGTTTACTTAAAATGTTTCAGATTGCGTTGGTGGGGATATTCATTTTTATCCACAGTTAAATTATTTAAAGATCTGCCGATGAAATGTAAAAGAGAAATATACAGGACGGCCACGTTGTGTTCGAATATTTCTATTTGTTACAGGTTTTTATAAGACATTATTTGTTGTATTTGTAAAATATTATTTTTTCCTATTAAAAAGGTAAGTTATGATACCATGATTTATAAACATTTAGTTAATTATTTGTGATTTTTTTTCTATAATATTTCAATTCAATAATGGAGCAATAATAATTTTTAACCTCATTAGATACTTCTTTCTTTTTCCTTTGGTTTTATTTTATTAATATTCTATTATTCATATATTCGATTTAATTTATATTACATTTTATTATATGTTTATTTAATAATCACTATAAATGAAGTCAATCAATCTATTTTAACTATAACTTTTTATAAAATTGAAGATTAAAGCTTATAATTGAATCTTTATAATTATAATTAAATAGAAATATTCAAACACAACGTGGCCCCCTGTATATTTATCTTTTACATTTCAAGGGCAGATCTTTAAATAATTTAACTGTGTATAAAAATGAATATCCCCAGCAACGCAATCGGAAACATTTTTAAGTAAACATCATTGAGTTGAGACGTTTTATTTGGATTACTCAGATTTCAATATTTGAAAATATTATTATTTTAGGAACAGTATTTATTTGTATATACATTTAATTCTTTATATAGATATTTATATAAAACATACAATATAGCCCATTTTTTAGGTAAAATTTAATAATAATTAATTATTTATTAAAGTGTACTTTAAGTTTTTATATGATTATTAATGATAATATGATTAAAAAAATACATTTTAAGAAGAAAATTGTTTTTTCAAAAATTGTTTAAACAAATTAGACTGTTTATTAATTAATAAATTTATATACAAATTGCATATTTGTAATGTACGAAAAAAGTATATACAAATTAAAACAAGAAAGATCAAAATCCATTGAGTAGATCCGAAGATATAGAAAATTGTAGTAGTTTGAAGTTGCTTTTTCAGTTTTTGAAATCGTTGATCTGTCGGTTCCCCCTCTACTTACCACGACTAGTCACAATTTAAACCACATTTTTTAAAATTCGTAGAGGGTCCTGTAAAGGTGCATTGTTTGTGCAAATTTTTTCATAAAAAATACTAACCCCATTCATTAAAATGGCACCAATTACGTTCCTTAATTATTATAAACAAATTAGTTGTGAATTTAAAAAAAATGGCTAACTTTGGCCCAAATTGACCTAGACCATTTTTTTTTGGAAAATTCGTGTAAAAATGCCAGCTTTTCGAGTATTTAAAATTTTTTTTTCTACGGATAATATTTTTAAAGTTATTGTAAATGTGTATAAACTAAAATTTTTAATAATTTTGCATTATAATTTTGGACTATATTAAATTATTTTTATAATTTTTTTTGATATATATTAATATTATAAGTCTTCTACTTTCATACTTTCTTTATTATTTTCTGTCTAATGTTATTGCAAAAAAAAGTTCTCTGGGATAAACAAATAGAATAACTTTTAAAGTGATTGATGGATCGGTCTGAAATTTTAAGGCTTTATTACGTACCCCAATGCCCAACTTTGGGTGAAATATTAAAAGTTCAGATTAATTTTAATAATAGTTATTAACAAATAACGGTTTTGCTTTATTTTGCAGTTTGCGGAGCAACAAATTGATTTTTTAATTTTTAAAAAACGCCATTTTAAAGCATTTACAATGTTCTTAAAGATAAAATTTTGTAATTGTATGTCAACCATTTACCTTTTTACTAGGGATGCAAAAAACGAAAAAATCGCGTTTTTTGCACTAAATTGTTAATAATTAAAATACCGCTTCGAAATCTTTGTAGGAAACCCGTAGAATTTCTTCCTATAGGTCTATTATAACAAAAACACTTGTCGGATACCTGGATTATTCGAAGTCACGAGAAAAACTAACTTCCCTGGACTATTAACTAAATTATTTTGTAGGGTTTAGCCAGCGTGAGGAAAAATAAAACATATAAATATTAAAAAATGCTTTCATTTTTTCCTTGAATACATTTTGATTGTTTGCACTGGTTGTCGATTTTCAACAAAATCATGAATAGAATTTGTACAAACAGGGAAATCAAATGTACTCTGTATAATTTCTGTCTTAATATTGACATCACATTTTTTTTCTTGAAAACCATCATTTGAATCAATATTTTCAGTTTTTATATGTTCTCTCCTTATTAACTTAACATCACTTTCAGTTTGAGAAACTTTTTCATCAGAACTTTCCCTTTTCATCATATGAAAAGCAATTTGATGAAAGTTCTTGAATTCGAGTTTACATTCTTCAATTTCAATTTCTTCTGTTTTAATATTAGATAACAATTCTTTAGGATCACTTTCCATTTTATTATGCATTAATGAATCTGGCGCTTCTTTTAAACCATCCATTTTTCTGAGTTTGTGGTCGTAACAAATAACAGTGAAATCTGAAGTTATTGTCAATATGGTCAAACAAATTCACTACTTGATCACCAAAGTTAATGTTAAACGTCTCCATGTGTTAAACCTCCATGTGTTAAACTATCATCAAGTTCACTTTAGGCACTTTCCATTTAAAAATATCACATAAGTTTCTGGTTGTAACAGACAACAGTGTAAGATCTAATCTTTTTGATCAATTTCACTTGTCAGTGTTCATATTTTAGGACTTAAAGCTTTTGGTGTACTTTAGTTTGATTATAAATCGAACACAAAAACATTAATACTAAATATTGTTGCTAAAATACGACATCTGTGAATACGACAAACTTCTGGGAGCCATATTGTAAACAAATCTTCTTCTTCTAGTATTGGCCTCTTGTTTATGGGTATCCTGCTATCTTTACTTGTTTGTGATAAAGATTCTCAGAGTAAGAAATAAATTACTCTGAGTACAGACTTATTAATCTATGTTTTCGACTTTCATTTCGAATTGATGTTCTAGATTTATTTTTTGGATGTCTATTATCGTTTTTAACCTTTTTACTCCCTGAAAAGGACGTAAGTCCTACAACAGGTACCTTAAATAGGTAAACCTGAAGAATTTGTACCCAGTCTGAATGCGCTTTTTTTTAAAGTCAGTTTGACTATGGCGAGCGCTGTTGCCAACTCTCGAACTCTCGCGTTCAAATTTACGGTGGCTAGAATTTGTTTACTGGGACAACTTGAATTGTTTTAAACGAGTTATATTATCTACTACCAGTCCTAATTCTCTTTGCATTTTTTATCGTTTTAGTTTCCATTTGTGTACATTATAAGTGTGCGTGTTAATTTATAAAATGTTTTTTTAATTTCTAGATTAATTAATTCAATGTTAGGATGGTATCATATTTTACATGTTAACTGTTACTTGAATGTTTTGATAGTAATATTACAATATAAAATCATAAATTTTTGATATGTCTGATTGTATTAAAAAATTAATATATTGGTCATAGGTATACAATGTATATAAAAAAGTTTCAGTTATTTTAGAATTGTTAGAGGCCGTTTTGTAATTAAAAGGTTTTGGCTTTAAAGAGATTTATTAAAACAAAGTACAATTCGAAAAACTTATAAACATAAGAAAAAACACTTTATGTGCGCTACCTTTATAGACAAATCTATCTCTGGTTTTCAACTATAATAGGGATGTGGACTATTTTTGGGAAAGTGTTTTAAACCATGCATATGTACCAAATATAGCTTAAACTATTTATTATTATTTTTTTACTACAACTAATACCTTTAAAATAAGTTATTTAAAAATTCCATTTCAAATATCGCGGCAAAACGTTGATACCTGTGAAATGCCCGCTGTGACGTCACTTGTTCCTAAACATTGTCGAAGTTGTATGTAATAGAAAGTTATTTCGTAGTTTTGTGTAAACAAGATGGATTCTACATTTTATAAATGTTGTGCGGTGCCGCAGGGTGAAAGTACTACTATTAAAACAGCTAAACAACTATTTATTCAAGTTCCACGTACAAAAACGATGCGGAAAATTTAGCTTCAACTAGCCCGTCGGAATCCCACTTTATGTTCCGGGCAAATTTTGCACTAACTGTGCACAATTTTGCATTTCAACGAAGTTGGACATATCCCACAGCATCGTCTCCATATGACTGCATCGAGGAAGTAAAACGAAATGAAACAATTTGTTAAAAAGATAAAACATAACCTTAAAATCATATTATTTTATTCAATTTAACTTTTCGAGTTTATAAATCCCTACGATTACTATTATAATGTATCCTGAGTATATTACTTACATGGAGGTCTTCACATTTCTGAATTCAGCAGAGCAGAAGTTACTATTTGTTGCGAAGAAATTAGCCACCGTAACGCAATCAATTCCTGGCAAATTTGAACTCGGTATCTGCCTTAATATATCCACTTTACATTATGGGAAAACCTTTAAAAATGGATTCAAAAAGATAATTGTTCAAATTTCAAAGAAATTTCACAGGAATCACAGTAATAATATTATCCAAATATCAATACACACCATATTACTTGACAGCGAAAATTCTTGTTTGGCAACAAGTGACGTCACACATTTTGATTAGTGTTCATTGTCACGTGACTTGAGAGTAAAATATTTAATTACATTTTATTAAATAAAAAATTAATTCCTTGTTTATTGAAGAAAATATTGTGTTTTTTATTATTTTTATTATAGAAACTAACTTGTCGTGGTAAAATTATATACTTATTTGAGTACAGTCCACATCCCTATTGTTAAACCGTTACTTAGTATAAAACAAAGTCGCTTTCACCTGTCTATGCTTGGATCTTTAAAAGTACTAGTCAGGGAGCAAAGGGGGATTCCGTAGCCGATTGAGGTCCTTACAAGCAGTAAAGTTTTTTAAATGTATTTTGACTCGCTGAATCCGAATATTCAACCTGCTTTTTGACCGGTTGCCTTGGTAATTTGTTATTAACAATTTAATTGTTTAAATAAATGTAACTAACAAACTAATTTTTTTTATTAAATTGTTTTTTGTTCCGTATACAAAAACCAACAAAATGAGTCTTAAAATATTAAAATCCGTTAATAAGAAGCCGAGATATTGTAAATTTAGTGCAAAAATATTGCAAAATGACGGATCGGCTCGCGCTACTTTTGGTTTTTCTATACTAATATTATAAAGAGGAAAGGTTTGATTTTTTTTTTTTAGTTAGTTAGTTAGAAAGTTTTTATATTCTCGCCGTGTTCTTTGTCTCTGTGTCATTCCGTGGAATTTTGTAATCGAATAATCGTAAACCTATTTCCCGACTACCTAGAGCTCTGAAATTTTTGGGATAGCTAAGAACTGGATGAGAATGCATGTTTCAAGTGTGTTTAGGCATATACATAGATTTTAAAATTTATACTGAATTGTTATTAAATTAAATATGTATACATATTATCATTTTGAAAGACTTCATATAAGCTTGCGGTGACCTATTTGGATAAGCGATTAAAGCGGTTGATTGTGACAATTCTGTTGGGTTATCGTAATAGGATCGATCTCGCGAGAGAGAAGTTTTTTTTCTTTTTTTTTTGTTCTTACATGTGAAAACAGTAATTATTATTTTAACTGGAAATAAAATAAACTGTTTTAGAAAGTTTTTAGATACAACTACCCTTGATTTTGTTAACAAGGAAACAATCTTCTCTATGATCAATCACAGCGTTGTATGACTTAATATTTTTGCAATATCAGGGATGCTGTGCATTGTTGAGATGACACTAGTAATATGACCGATAAATCAGTAAAAAACTTTCTATTATAAAAAGTTCTTTTTATAAATTGTGCTTATTTGTTTTGTTTGTTTGTTTAAAATAAATAGGCTCCGAAACTACTTAACCGATTTCAAAAATTCTTTCACCGTTGGCCATTCACCATTAGTGGAACCAAAACTGACCTTAAAACCCTTACATCGCGTGCGCTGAGAATACTAGCCTCAAGGTCAAACCTTCCAATTAGTAGGGATCGGTTTTCCTCATGGGCAACCGCCTAAGGCGGGTCGGAGCACCTGAAAATCAATTTATTTTGCTGCCAGAAAATAAAACAACATGTAATATTGTTTACAGGGAAGCGTTGACCCAATAAATTTAATGGCTTTTGTTATTTTTCTTTAATCCCCGTGCAAAGCCGGGGCGGGCTGCTAGTATGTTCAATATAACAATTTTTACTGTGCTGCTTATAATATCTGGATTTGCAGTTCGTTGACAGCGACTTCATTTGACGTATATGCAAGTAGACCAATACGTGGTAAGTATTTCTAAGTTAAACCTGGCAACTACGCATCATTCCTACCCCGTATTGGTCTACTTGCACATACGTCAAATGACGTCACTGCCAACGAACTGCAAATCCAGGTATTGGCTATGCGCACGACACTAGAGGCTTATTGCGGCCAAATCACGAAGCTCAACTGCAGGACCGCTAACACAGGGTTTAAATAGAAAAAAAAATGAAATACAATTTAATTAAATTTTTAAAATATTTCATAGTGTTTTTAAATATTTTTCGGACCATCTTTGTATCTTATTTCATTACGGGGTAAAAAAGTAAGTATATACAATGTATTAGATTAGTTAATCCCTTAAAATGATTAAAATTTAAGGTTATACACAGTAAATAGGTTACTGAAAATCAGTAACAAAGATTGCAATATAACTAATAAGTAATAAAAATTAAAAAATGTAAATTTATATTTATTTAAATGCTTTTTATGTCTGTTCCAACAAATATACCTCTAAAAGTTTTTTCAATTGTAACCTACTTTTCATTTATAAACCTATTTCAAGTTTTTAAAACACTTTTTTTGGAACCACTATATCAGTTCGGGTCTGTAGATCACTTTCAAGAGATTTATAAATTCAGTAAAAAGAAGATTCTCTAAAAAACATAAGATTTTCGTAGTTTTTATTTATTATGTAAGCTTGAAATCTTTTTCTAAACAAGAACTTGCCTTCTTTCATAATATTCTTCGTTGTCAATGAATTTATCGTTAGTTAATTCGCAATAAGGGTCCCCTTAGTATTAGTGGATTGTTCTGTAGAAGAAACTTAAGTTCTTGTTGACTGGGATGAATCTATGCAACGCTTCAAATAACAATTAAACCAGTAATAAATTATTTTTTATATTACTAATTTAATTAAAAGCATTAGAAACTTTACCTGTTAAGAACTCGAATAGCATTTGCTGTGTGACACAATAACTGTTTTGAAAAAATTGTTGGCACATAAGCCGGACTGTTTGGTGAAACAGATTTTTTGTTTTCAATAAAATGATCGCTACAAATTATATAGCTGCGTGTTGGTGACCAAGAAGATTTCTCACCACTAAAAAAATATTTTAGCATTTATTTTTAATACATTTATCCACATGTTTGTTGTATAATCCATTCTAATATCACCTGTATAAAAATATACATATTTAGGTATATATAAAGGTTCCTTACTTTTGTATTTTTACTTCAGATATCTATTTTTGACGTTCTTCTGGTCTTTTAATTTTTGTAGGGAATGTAAAAAATGTGCTTTTAGCATTTTTACCGTTATTTGGGCAAAAAGGAATGCAACAAAAACTATGACCCATATTTTTTAATAAAAACACATACAATCATATGTAAATTGGTCCTGCAGTTGAACTTCGCGTTAGATCCGCCGCAAGCGCTAAGATCCAGCGACATGGGTCACGTGGTTACGTGCACATAGCGAATAGCACAGTATTCGTATGTATAAAAATTAAGGATCTTGAAATCGATTATCAGAAAATCATTCCTTATTACTAATTCTTTTAATCGTGCAATAGATGTCAATAAACATCTAATCTTGTATATCACAAAGTAAAAAGTTTTTGAACTTTTGAAAATATTAAAAATTAGTCGGACCAAAAATTAGTGTGTGCTACACGTCCGGAATAGTATATTGTAATACAAGTGTTACAATGACAAGTTTCGTAGTACGAGTTCAGTTTGTGAAACGAACCGCGAAGCGGTGAGTTTCGCAAAGAACGAGTACTACAAACCGTCATTGTAATTCGAGTGTTACAGACTATTTTTTATAATGAACTTTTAAAAGTATAAAAAAAAAATGAGAGTTTTTCGAAATATTTATTTATGTTGGCAATCTTGACACTTTTGACACTTGTCAGTTTTAATGATTTTAAATTTGAATGTTTGTCAAATTTGTATAAAATATTCCGAATTTAGCAATAACGCTGATAATGTAGTTAATAATTTACTACAACATACTTCTTGATTTACTACCTGAACTCTTTCGTTGACAATCAGTGCAGTGCAACCAATTGTGTACAACAAAAAGTTACCAAAAACAGTGTTACAATGAATCTATTTCGATACTGTTTTTAGTGTCGAAATAGAAACTTTGTGAACGTGAATTATAAAAAATATTTTGCAAGTGCTTGTATTGTTTCGCCTCGGTGCTACGCACCTCGGCTACACAACTTTACTCGCTCTTGCAAAATGTGATTTTCCGTCCATGTGTCACAAATAACTATAGGTTGACAAGCTGTCAATTTGAGAGGTCAGCAAAATATGTATATTATGTTGCCTATCATACACATTTATTACAGATTTAACTTTTATTTAAAAACAAATTATTTTAGTATAGTAGGCGGAGTCGGGAAGTGTTAGGGTTTTTCGTTACGGAATTTTTTGACTCGTTAGCCTCACTCAAAGCCCCCGATAAAAGCTATACAATAGCTTAAAATAGTTATTTGTGACACAAGGACGGAAAATGACATTTCCCGGACGTGTAACACACACTATTTTTTGGTCCGACTAATTTTTAATATTTTCAAAAGTTCAAAAACTTTTTACTTTATGACATACAAGATTAGATGTTTATTGACATCTATTGCACGATAAAAAGAATTAGTAATAAGGAATGATTTTTTGGTAATCGATTTCAAGATCCCTGATTTTTATACATACCAATACTTTGCTAATAGGCAACATAGTAAAAATTGTTATATTCAAAATATTAACATTAATATCTAATAATTTTATATAAAAATAGCAGAAACAATGAACTATTATTGTTCAAGGAGCAAAAATAAAAACGAGATATGTATTTTCATAATCGAATGATAAGTATGTAGTTGTAAATTGACGTAAATGTCAAATTTAAAATAAAAGTTCTGAGAAAAATTAAATGTAAATTAGAATCCTGGTTACCTTTAGAAAAAGTTATTAGTTTAGTATAATTATACGCTGTTTTTAAATAAATTTAATTAAAATTTGTATTATTCATTATGTATTTTTGTTTGATGACTCACAGCGCCATCTCTTTAGATAATCTAAATGTCATTTTCCGGACGATTTTGAAGTAATTAATAGTATTGTTTCTGGACGGCGGACCAAAAAAAACTTTCAGTTTAATTATAATTTTATTTACAGCATGTGTATTATACCGTTTTAAGTTGCAAAACATTTTGAACAAATATTATATTTAAAAGGTTTTTCGCAAGTATGAATTCTAACATGCATTTTGAAATGACTCTTCAATCTTGAAAGCTTTTAAATAAGAAAAATCTTCTAGTTCTATTACTGTTTCTATCTACTTTTTAACACCTAGTTTGTAGAAGCTGATGAAAACACCAAAAGGTATCAGATATCAAAAGAAAATGGTAAAACAGTAACTTTGTAACTTCAAAAGCTAATATTTGTTACAGATCCATCCACTTCTTCGAACCTGAATGCTTACAAATAAGAAGTGGTTAATTTAAATTTATAATCTGCTAAAGCTACCACCCAGTTTTTAGAAGCTGATGAAAATACCAATCCTTCGAAGCTTTCAAATAAAAGAAGCTTCTGGTTACTGCAAACTTATTATCTACTATTATCTATCGATGTTTCTATCTACTTTTTACCTCATAGTTTGTAGAAGTTGATGAAAATACAAAAAGGTACCAGGTTTTAAGAGAAAACACCTTGTGACTTCAACGGCTACAAATATAAAAATTTTCTTGTAACTTTAAACTTCTCACAATCTTTTAGTTACTTTTTATCACACACAGTTTGTAGAAACTGATGAAAATACCAAACGTAGTAGATTTTAAAAGAAAACAGATTTATGACTTCAAAAGCTAATATTTATAACAGATTCATTCAGTTATTTAACCCTGGATGCTTACAATAAGAAAAAGATTTAATAACTTTAAACTTATTGTTTCTATCTTATTTTTACCACCCAGTTTATAGAAATTGTTCAAAATACCAAAGTTCTTAGATATAAAAAAAGTGTGTGTGTCAGCTCCGACACGCGACTGGAGGATCACCATGGTATTTTTGTGTTTTTATAACTATTATGTAAATAATAGTGCCTGAAAAATATGCAACCCTATTGACACCAATTTAACCACCTTAATAGTAAAACCAAAAGATGGCGCTACAAATTTATTAAATAGTTATGTCGTATTTTTGAAAATAACAATTACGTACATAATTGACTAATCAAGTTTATTCATATCGTATTTTTATTATAAATATTACGGGATGTTTAAAATTTAATTGTATATTTTTTTACATTTTCTAGAAAATTTTTGAATTTCAATATAAAATCGAAAAATTGCCTTATTTTCAAAAAATAATTATTAAAATATATTGGTATATGCTTATAATCCATATTCCGTTCAAAATTAATACAGAATGTAATAAAATTTTAAAAATTCAATCATTTTAAAAATTTTGAAAAATTCAAGAAGTGCTTTCTCTATGCGTTTAGTATAAGATGTTTGGGGAAGCACAGAGAGAGAGAGAGAAATGATATTATTATTCTGTTTCACTGCGCCTGCGTATAACACTTTTCTCAACGTAATGCTTTTACACGATTTTACTACCCATATTTTTTTTCATACCAGGCGCCTTATATACCGTTTCTTAAGGAGTAAAACCAAAAAAAAAGTAAATCATTATCGTTGTGCTTTCTCGTCAGTATGGTATCTAATAATATGCTGCTTTAAGCTTCTTTTTTATGAGAAAGATTTTGAACAAATTTCACATTTGTAAGGTTTTTCACCAGTGTGAATTCTAATATGCTTTATTAAATCACTGGATTGTGTAAGAGTTCTAATACGTAGTTTCAAATCATTTTGTAGTATGTAACATTTTAGACAAATTTCACATGAATGACTTTTCACCAGTGTGATCTCTAATAAGATGTTTTTTTAAGCTTCCATTTTCTATGAAACATTTTGAACAATATTCACATCTAAAAGGTTTTTCGCCAGTGTGAGTTCTAATATGCCTTTTTAAATCACTATATTTTATGAAACATTTTGCACAAATTTCACATTTAAATGGTCTCTCGCCAGTGTGAGTTATGATATGCTTTTTTAAATGACTGGCACTTTGAAAACTTTTCGGACAAATTTTACATTTAAAAAGTTTTTCACCAGTATGAGTTCGAATATGTTGATTTAAATCCTTTTGTTGTGAGAAACATTTTGAACAAATTTCACATTTCAATAACTTTTCGCCAGTGTGATATCTAATAAGATGATGTTTTAAGCTTCCATTTACTGTGAAACACTTTGAACAATATTCACATCTAAAAGGTTTTTCGCCAGTGTGAGTTCTAGTATGCCTTTTTAAATCATTAGAGTTTATGAAAGATTTTGCACAAATTTCACATTTAAATGGTCTCTCGCCAGTGTGAGTTCTGATATGCCTTTTTAAATGACTGGCACTTTGAAAACCCTTCGGACAAATTTTACATTTAAAAGGTTTTTCACCAGTATGAGTTCGAATGTGTTGATTTAAATCCTTTTGTTGTGAGAAACAATTTGAACAAATTTCACATTTCAATAACTTTTCGCCAGTGTGATATCTAATAAGATGATGTTTTAAGCTTCCATTATCTGTGAAACACCTTGAACAATATTCACATGTAAAAGGTTTTTCGCCAGTGTGAGTTCTAGTATGTCTTTTTAAATTATCAGATTTTATAAAACATTTTGCACAAATTTCACATTTAAATGGTCTCTCGCCAGTGTGACTTCTAATATGCTTTTTTAAATCACTGGAATGTGTGAAACATTTTGAACAAATTTCACATTTAAAAGGTCTCTCGTTAGTGTGATGTTTAAAATGGATTTTAAGATAACTAGAATTTATAAAACACTTTGAACAAACTTCACATTTCAATAATTTTTCGCCAGTGTGAAGTCTATTATGCTCTTTTAAATAACTTTGGTTTTTATAACATTTTGAACAAATTTCACATCTGAACGGTTTTTCACCAGTGTGAATCATAATATGCCTTTTCAAATCATGAGATCTTCGGAAACGTTTTGAACAAATATCACATTTAAAAGGTTTCTTGTTAGTGTGAGTTTTAACATGCATTTTTAAAAGCTTTGATTTTGTAAAACATTTCGAACAATATTCACATTTGAATAATTTTTCACCAGTGTGAAGTATAATATGCTGATTTAATAAACTTTGATCTTTGAAGTATTTTGAACAAATTTCGCATTTAAAGGATATTTGACCAATATGTTTAGTAGCAGAATTATTCATTCTCAAATCAACAGATTTTTTAGATTTAACTATAAAGTGGTAAATACTAAAATGATATAAAAATAACAATTTATCACAAAAAAATTTTCCACAATACGAACATGTTCCATTGAATTTCCCAAAATGATGATACCATTTTTTTGCCGCAGATAGGAAACCTGAAATATATAAGCTTATATCAATAAATACCAGTAATAAAAAAAAGAGTGTGCGTGTAACCTTTACGCGCGATTGAAGTAAAACTTGAAAAATTTTGAAAATTTTGGAAATTTTCAAAAAATTTTGAAAATTTGAAAATTCTAAAAATCTAGAAAATTTTAAAAATTTTTGAAAAATTTGAAATTTTGGAAAAAAAAATTACAAGATTACCATAATAAAAATTATAAACTTTGCTCCTACCATAGCTGACGTCACACCGTTACTTCCGTCAGAAAATAAATCTGAGTTACCCCTAGTCGTGCCTAAAGAAGTTTTACTTCAAAAATATGGTAAAACATCAATAATGTTTAGATAAAAATGTATATATTATTCGTTCACTTTTTATTCCTATCTCAGTAGACTATGCATTTTATTTCTTGGATTAGCACTTCAGTTTGTTGGGTTTGTACCTACTGTCGAAATATTGACAGCACATTGTCAAAGGTAATTTTTTGAAGATTCAATCACGAAGTATAGATAATTTCTTGGATTCAATAAACAATGCCAAAAAAAATCAGTATAGAAATACACAACAACATCGTTAGATGTTATGATATGTTTAAGAAACAAAGCAAAAGCTGCGATAGTGTTTATTTAAATCAATTGTCTGAGATTTTTCAAGTAAGTACACGATTATTTCTATTTCTTTTATATCAATCCTAGTTCGCTAACATAAAGTTATATATTTTGAATTAGATTAATTGAGAGAGGTTTTTGTAATGAATTTATAAATATGTATTACCTTTTTAAATAAAATTTATATTATTAAATTAATACATAACCTTTTTTGACAGATTGTCAGATTTCAAATTTCGAAATTATACATTTTTGTAACTATAATTTAATTCAACATTTTGTTAAATATTTTTAAATCTCTTAACTACCTGTGACTGAGGTATATTTTTTAAAACTAATTAATATGACAATAATTCTAAATGCTTAATTTTTTAGATCAGTGTTTGAAAAATAGGGAAGGAAGGATTAAAAAATAGTGAGAAAGTCGCAGATAAAGGATGTAAAACTGATACATTTGAGAAGTTTATTTTAAAAAAAGACTTACAGCGATAGATTTGGATGTACCATGCTAAAAATGAACATTTTACTTTAGACAAACTTTTGACTGATGCTGAACAAAATTTTGATTTTAAAGGGGTACGTACGACACTATAAAATCTTATAAAATTAATGGGATACAAATTTAAAAAAGTAAATGGACGACATATTTTATGTGAACAACGACACGTTAAAATTAGTAAGATAGCTTTCATTCGGAAATATAAAAAACTAAAAAGTCTTGCTGAGAGAGTTAGATTCGTGTACCTAGATGAAACATGGATCTATAAAAATGGTAGTTCAGTGCGTCAGTGGGTGCACGATTCTGACCTGAAAAGTAATCCAGCTCGTGTAAAATCCGAAGGAAAGCGATTTACTATTTTACACGCAGGGACTGATACTGGATTTTTGGAAGGATGTGATTTGTTACTAGACTCTTCGAATACAGACCTTGACTATCACAAAAGTATGAATAGTGACCTTTTTAAAAACTGGGTTGTTAATCAACTCATTCCTGCACTATCTGTATTTCAAGAAGAATGTGTGGTGATCATGGACAACGCGCCATACCATTCAGTTCAACTTAACAAACCACCCTCTTTTTCAGCGAAAAAAGCGATGATGCAGGAATGGTTGATTAACAATAACATTAGGTTTGACACAAAAATAATAATCAATAATCTTACCTTATAAAACTGACGAAAAGACATATGTAGTGGATGAAATTTTAAAACAACGAGGACATGAAGTACTTCGACTACCACCATACCATTGTCATTATAATCCAATAGAACATGGGGGTTTACTAAGACATATTATTACAAACATATAACATCTACTTATCTTAACCACGATAGAGTTAAAAAAACTTGGACAGAAGCATTGACTAAATGTACACCAGACATGTGGCAAAATTTTTGTAGACATACAGACGAACTTATTTTGGCAGATTGGACTACTTACATGGGAAACTGATCACATGACAATATGCCTCCTTTAATTATTTCATTGGAGGAATCAGATTCTGACGATTCCGATTTTGCATTTGATAGTAACTTTGATTCTTCCAGTGAAATAATGGAAGAGGATTGATTATACAAATACACCGACAACATTGAGACGTTACATCTAAATCTGCATATGTATTTGTTTTTATTTGCTTTTATGTAATTTATTAAAATATTTTTAAAATATTTTTTTCATTGTATCGGTTTGAAATGTCTAACAAATCTTAATTTTTCTGAAAAATTTCTGTTATAAAGAACATTATCAAAACATCTGCATATTTAAGTCAAATGTGACACCACCTGGGGCGGACCAGGAAAATCAAATTTTTACTGGAGTATAGTTTCCTTAATTAACCCATTGGATGTGAAATTTTATTATCCTACAGACACTAATACAATAATAATAATACGATGCCATTTGGATGTAAAATAGCAGACTTTAAAAAAGATGGATATAGAATTTGAGTACTCTGTTTTTATGTTAAACTCAAAACTGATGAAATATTTTTTTACCACTGCTTAAATAATTTAAAAGTTTTATTATACATTTGTAAAAAGGATTTTTTTTACTATCCCTTGATTAATTTAAAAGTTGTATTAAACGTTTCTAGTTAATATATGTATATGTACTACGTTTTGAATTTTACTTATATTATTTATTTGTAATAAAATGTAAATATAAAAGTATATTTTTCTACAAGCATGCGTAAAACAACACTTTCCCGCACGCATTTTAATTCAGAAAATATCTCTTTCACTTTTTTTATTAAATGAATATGTCCTCCAATAACCTTTTGGAAAATTATTGTATTATTACTTTTATCTTGCTGTACTACATAGAAATAGTAAAAAAAATCAATATTATTTTGCATAAAAATAGGGAATTTCAAAATGTTGGTCTTAATAAAATCATAATTTATTAAAACACCTCTGTAAACCTTACTCAAAGCAACAACAAACTTTAATTGTCACAAATTAAAATTTTGTTACATTGTTAGGAGTTTAAAATAAAATTTAAAAAATGTATAAAGTATCTTTTTTATTCTTGTAGCAAAAATATTGTTCCTAACTCTTGCGGAAATTAACTTTCCCGCACTTAACTGCTAGCCCAAACTCTGCTTCGCGTCGTTCGGGCATTGGCAGTTAGCGTGTGGGAAAGTATAACTTTCCTCACTTGTTAGGATAATAACTATTTTCGTTCTAGATCAATAAAATAATATGATAATTGACTATAAACAGGGATCTGTTCTGTGCAAAGGAATGTGTTATTTTTATTTTCTGCAAATTTTAAATTTGGTTTGCAGATTTAATTACTTAAGATATTTGTAATGAATACACATATTTTTATTGAAGAAGTAACAACATCGTACTTACAATTAAGAAAACCACAGAACAGTAAACTCAGACGTGTATTATACAGGGCGAATCTCATGTTACTAACAGAGCCTACTGAGATAGGACTAAGAAGTGACGGATTATAAAGTATTTTGGCTTTACAAAAAAAATAGTTAGTGGTACTTTTATACACATCTGTATACATTACTATTCGCGCGCCCTGTTTTAGAAATTTGTATTCAAGTAAATTAGCAAAATTATTACATTACGTTACATATGTAATGGTGTGAGTAACAGAGAGACAGAAACAGATATTGGTCGGTAAAAACAAAAAATGTAATATTTACCACATGTTATTAGTCATAACTATAAGTCCTTTGAATAATCTTTAAACATTCAGTACATTGAAAAGTGAAAGATATACAAAAAACAATCTGAGTATCATAGTGACGTTTCACAGATTATTTTATTCATCTGTCACGTAAGTATACATTAAGTTAAGTATTTTATATTAATAATATTCAGTAAATATTTATTTAAATCTCATGCCGTAAAGGCCGTTATTCCTCTATATTAAATTTAAAATGTGTTAATTGGATAAGGATTAATGATTTATGTAAATAAGCAATTACTTCCAGTAAAAAGTAAATTATAAAAAGTAGTGTTATTACGGATTATCCCTAAAAGATAGATATAGGTATAGCATCGCGGACTTTTTTGTAGAACTTTTAAAGGTTTATAATATTTAAGTACATTATTTTGTAGGGTTTAGCCAGCGTGGGAAAAAAAAATTATAAATATTAAAAAATGCTTACATTTTTTCCTTGAATACATTTTGATTGTTTGCACTGGTTGTCGATTTTCAACAAAATCATGGATAGAATTTGTACAAACAGGGAAATCAAATGTACTCTGTATAATTTCTGTCTTAATATTGACATCACATTTTTTTTCTTGAAAACCATCATTTGAATCAATATTTTCAGTTTTTATATGTTCTTTCCTTATTAACTCAACATCACTTTCAGTTTGAGAAACTTTTTCAACAGAACTTTCCCTTTTCATCATATGAAAAGCAATGTGATGAAAGTTCTCGAATTCGAGTTTACATTCTTCAATTTCAATTTCTTCTGTTTTAATATTAGATAAGAGTTCGTTAGGAGTACTTTCGATTTTATTATTCATTAATGAATCTGATTCTTCTTTGAAAACATCCATTTTTCTGAGTTTGTGGTCGTAACAAATAACAGTGAAATCTGAAGTTATTGTCAATATGGTCAAACAAATTCACTACTTGATCACCAAAATTAATGTCTAACTATCATCAAGATCAAGTTCACTTTATGCACTTTCCATTTAAAAATATCACATAAGTTTCTGGTTGTAACAAACAACAGTGTGATATCTAATCTTTTTGATCAATTTCACTTTTGTCACTACTCGATAACTTTACTTAACCACTTTCTTATTAACTTTTAACAGTGTTCATATTCTAGGACTTAAAGCTTTTGGTGTACTTTAGTTTGATTATAAATGAAACACAAAAACATTAATACTAAATATTGTATTGTGACTAAATACGAGCAACTTCCGGGAGCCATATTGTAAACAAATAAACAAATCTTCTTCTAGTATTGGCCAATTGGCCTCTTGTCTATGGGTATCCAGCTATCTTTACTTGTTTGTGATAGACAAAGATTTATTAATCTATCGCACACTCCGCACCATTGTTGCCATATCAACTTTCTTCTTTTTGGTTATTTGTATCTTTTTCAACTATAAATTGTTAAAACAAGCCGTTCATTTATCGTTACTTGGTATAAAAGAATAGTTATTTGTGACACAAGGTCGGAAAATGACATTTTGCAAGAGCGAGTAAAGTTGTGTAGCCGAGGTGCGTAGCACCGAGGCGAAACAATACAAGCACTTGCAAAACATTTTCCGGACGTGTAACACACACTATTTTTTGGTCCGACAAATTTTTAATATTTTCAAAAGTTCTGTTATGTTCAAGAATTGACTGCTTGTGCTACCTGAACTAAGGCCACTGACTAGAAGAGAGCCGACAGATATATAATAAGCACCACATTGGATGTTTACCTATATTATAGTTGTGTTGTTGTGTATTGTGTAATAATTTGTTTAATACTTAATATACGTGTTTAGCTTCAGCAGTTATTAGTGTTTTAATTAACATATGTTGCAAACACACAAGTTCAAAAACTTTTTCGTGACATACAAAATTAGATGTTTATATAAAGATGTTCATAAATTGACATAAATGTCAAATTTTAAAATACAAGTTGTAAGAGTAATTAAATGTAAATTAGAATCCTGCTTATCTTTAGAAAAAGTTATAGGTAAGTTTAGTATATTATACGCAGTTTTTAAATAAATTTATTTAAAATTTGTAATATTCATTATGTATTTTTGATGACTTAAAATTTAAACTCATAGCGCCATCTCTTTAGATAATCTAAAAGCTACTTTGCCGGCCTAGGCCGGAAAATGCCATTTTCCGGACGATTTTGAAGTAATTAATAGTATTTTCTGGACGGAGGACCAAAAAATTGTAACGATTACATCGTTATTTTTGGCCTGGCCTCTTGACTATAAAATATTTTTAATTTTCTTGTTAAATTGTGCGACGTCGCAGCCGATATGGTAGGAGATCGCATTTTGCTCGTATGTTTCGACGTTAAGTAATTTCATTTTATTTTGAGAATTCATTGAATTCAGTTCATTCTTTACTTTCTACCCTCGTTCGGTGAGTAAGAATTTAATTATTTTAATTTTAGTTGTAAAAATCCAAAATTGGTGAATATTTTATTTATAATTTAAGTTTATTCTTTTACTAATATATAATTATTTCGTTCACAATCGCTTGTCAAGAATCAGTTTTTTATTGAGTAAAAAATGTAAACATAGTAAGTAATTAATTTTTTCTCGATCTTTGGAGAAAACCTTTAGCGATTGTGTAAGAAATTAAGGATTTTATGGTCGGAGATTCATTGCCTTTTTTTATTTCATTAGGGCTGCTGCCACTTTTGAAGAGGGTCCTAGGAAGAGATAGATTTCTCGACACCACGATCTATTTTCCTGAAATCAGCATTTCAAATCTACCATAAAGGATATCGATTTTCCAGAAGCCACCTCCATTTTGTTTAAAAATCAGAAATGGTTTGTTCCGGGGACTACCCATGTGAATTTCACTTTACTACTTGGGCAACTAAGGCTCCGACAGAAGACATCGTAATCCAAAAGATAAGATTAAATTAATTACGATTTTTTTTTAAAATATTTTCTGACTTAACTTCAAATTGAATTTTTTAATGTTTAAAATAAACAATTTAACTCTGATTCTAATTTCTTTTATTTGCTTGTCTGTAATTTGGCGCCCTTATAAATTTGTTTGGGGGAGTTAAAGAAAACCAGAAGGAAGCCACGAACCCTGGAGCTAGCAAAGGGTAGTAATTTCATTTCAAACTGGCGCCCAACTAAAGTATTCTGGTTTTTTTGAAACTTTTCCTAAACATTCACTTTAAATTAATTTTATATTTTCCATCAATTTAATTGCAGACATTCAAATATTTTATTAATTGTTTTACTAACACTTAATTTTTTATCATCACTTTGTTGTTGAATTTTATTATCTAGAGATTCAAGGTAAACCACTATGGAATTGGTGTATTTCGTTTATAACTTTAACTGGTTTATTTATCGAAGAATATTATTATCTTTTCTTAAATTTATTTACCTTACAATTATGTTACAGTTAGTAATTTTTCTATACCGATTGTCTCTTTCGATGTTATCGTTACATTTAAAATTTCTCTTTATCTGGAATTTATCTCGATTATTCCTGATTTACAGGCGGAATTCTCTAAATAATTAAGGCCCTTCTAGGCAGATGTTATCAATATGTCCTTTTTTGTTGCTATCTATGCTTTCTTGGTCGGTTTTTTTTATGACTTTATTTTGTGGTTGTGATAGTTACAGTCAAATTGTTTCGTGTATTCATTTAATTTCTGTATTTTGGTTTTTTTCTTTTCTCTCTTTGTTATCTCATTTCTTTCAGTTAAAATTTGGAAGATGGTTTTTAGGAATTTTGTTATATCTTGAGTGTGGGTACCTTTAGTTGTTTGCCGTGGGCATTTTGGATGTGGTCTGGAAGACCACATTATTACCGTGTAAGGTCTGTGGGACCTTAGTATTTTGTAGGGGTCTGTGAGACCTCTTTATAGTGTGGCAGTTTTGAGTAACTGCTCTTTTTAGCTCTATTGGTGTTCTGTTCGTATAGTTCACAATAGGAGTTTATCTGTGGGATTATGGTCTATTTTGCTTCTTTTTTTTAACCTTTAGGGTTTATCTTTGTGAAGAAAATAGATTTTCCATGTATTTGTGTACCTACTCGAGGTTTTTGTTTTCCACATACCATTCTTTCATTTTTTTTATCTGTATTGATTTTGTGATACACCAAGTACAGAAATACCTTTTAATATCTAGGACTGTTTCTTCACATACCTAGGACATTTTGATAAAAATTTTGTGATTTTTCTTATGTTTGTAATTATTTGTAGTTACTTGTTTGTGAAAAATATTAAAATATCGTTTATATTTTATCTTTTCTCGACATTTTTGAATTCTTTAGTTTTGATTGAATTTTTTTGGATTTCTTTACACTGGAGTCACTTCACTGAAGGCATTAGTTTTATTAACTTTTCAATTTCTATTTCTTAGATTTTTTTTTAATTCGAAAACTTTTTCAAAATTCATTTCATCTTTTTAATTAACTTCAATTGTCATTTAATTTTTTTTTAATTTAAATTTTTTTATAAGGGTTGGTGAGTTCAGGTCAGTACTGTACCTTAGGGATAGCATTTATTTGCGAGTACAGGCTGTCGCTGTTCCGCTGTGCCGCACCACCACGTTAGTAAAAAATTTGTATTTTTGAATTCTTAGTTTGTTCCTTTTTCAAAATTTTTTTTCCTTCTTTGCTTATTGATTATTGCCTTTCAGTGTTTCTGGCGTTTGAGTATTAGTTTTTTGTTCCTGATTGATTTCGTCGTTTTTACCTTTATTGACTGTCCTATTTTTAATGTTCACATTATTACCGTTGTTTGATGTCATTTTTAATGATAATTATTATCGTTTATCTTTTATATTGTCTCCGGTTTGCACAGCGTGTGCGATAAGACGTGTCAAATTATTTTTGATTCGGATATTGATTGATTTTTCTTTTGAGTGTTAGTCACATTTTTGTTCAATCGATATTTGGTTTCAATTTTTCTTTTGTTCATTGAATATTTGTTTAGCTTTTAGCTTATTTTGTTCTCATCTGTTGAGTATTTTCTTATTCAATGATTTTTGTTGACTACAGTCTTAATCTTTGTCGTTGTTGCTATGGTAAGTTATTTTACTTTTGGAGATAGACTTTTTGCCTTGTAGTTCTCTGCTTTGTGAACATTAATCTCTTGTTTCTTTCGTTACATCTCGTTATTGTTGTTTTCTTAATCGACCTTAAATAGGACAGTTATTAATTTATTTTTGTTACCGATTATGGCTGTGCGATTAAAAAATTTTATGTCGAGAATTTTTTTTTCAGTGTTTTTGAAAATTACATCAATTTTTGTGGTTACCTACTTAAATTTAATATTGTTGTATTTTTTACCTATTCACCAGCTTTGGATTATTATTATTTTTTTTTAATTTAAATTTTAGTAGTTTCTCTTTTTAATAAAAAAAAAAGAATCTTCGATTCCTTTTTTTTTCTGCCAGGTTACCGTGGTGTAACGATTACATCGTTATTTTTGGCCTGGCCTCTTGACTATAAAATATTTTTAATTTTCTTGTTAAATTGTGCGACGTCGCAGCCGATATGGTAGGAGATCGCATTTTGCTCGTATGTTTCGACGTTAAGTAATTTCATTTTATTTTGAGAATTCATTGAATTCAGTTCATTCTTTACTTTCTACCCTCGTTCGGTGAGTAAGAATTTAATTATTTTAATTTTAGTTGTAAAAATCCAAAATTGGTGAATATTTTATTTAATATTTAAGTTTATTCTTTTACTAATATTTAATTATTTCGTTCACAATCGCTTGTCAAGAATCAGTTTTTTATTGAGTAAAAAATGTAAACATAGTAAGTAATTAATTTTTTCTCGATCTTTGGAGAAAACCTTTAGCGATTGTGTACGAAATTAAGGATTTTATGGTCGGAGATTCATTGCCTTTTTTTATTTCATTAGGGCTGCTGCCACTTTTGAAGAGGGTCCTAGGAAGAGATAGATTTCTCGACACCACGATCTATTTTCCTGAAATCAGCATTTCAAATCTACCATAAAGGATATCGATTTTCCAGAAGCCACCTCCATTTTGTTTAAACATCAGAAATGGTTTGTTCCGGGGACTACCCATCTGAATTTCACTTTACTACTTGGGCAACTAAGGCTCCGACAGAAGACATCGTAATCCAAAAGATAAGATTAAATTAATTACGATTTTTTTTAAAAATATTTTCTGACTTAACTTCAAATTGAATTTTTTAATGTTTGAAATAAACAATTTAACTCTGATTCTAATTTCTTTTATTTGCTTGTCTGTAATTTGGCGCCCTTATAAATTTGTTTGGGGGGAGTTAAAGAAAACCAGAAGGAAGCCACGAACCCTGGAGCTAGCAAAGGGTAGTAATTTCATTTCAAAATATAGTATTAAAAATACGGTTATACGGATTATCATGTTCTGTCCAATCAGCCTAAATTCACGTGTTGGATAGAAGGTTTTGTAAACAAACATTTTGGCTAGAATTTCCAGTTGAAATTACTTTATTTTGAGAAAGTATGTATGTTCAAATCTGTTAAAAGATTAAGTTATTTGGATTTTAGTGTTAATTATAAGCCAAGTTGTAATGTAATATTTAAAGCAAAGTTAAAAACAAAATAATAGATTCTCTAAAAGGCTACAAAACATTTTAATAGTCTTTAAAAAACAAGAAAAGGTTTAAAGCTGTATTGAATAAATTTATTGTATTAAAATCAGAGATTTATCCATGTGTATTTAAAAAACGTATAATATAAAATAATCACTATATTCTTCAGAGTAAGGGACTCTCGTTACAATGGGTTAAAAACTTCGATTTTTACTGTGTGGACCTTCCACAATAGTTTTAAGTATAATCCTTTGGTTACATATGCCAATCTAATTCCATACTAACCAATATGTACGTCGGAAAATATAATATACTCAAAAGTCTTTAATTGTAATAATTTAATTTAGAGAACACTCATATATTATTATAAAATAATTACAGTAACAAATATTATAAATGATAACAGGTTTGTACCAAACATTAAAAAAACGAAACACATACTATGATATTTGTCTAAGTAAACAAATTCTAGCAACCGTAAATTTTAACGCGAGAGTTGGCATCAACGCTCGCCATAGTCAATCTGACTTTAAAAGCGCGTTCAGTCTGGGCACAAATTCTTCAGGATTACCTCACTTTAATCTAGATCTTAAAACTTTGGTACACACACTTTAAATTACGTATAAATGGACTTTACGACCCACTGCAGGAAACAGGAGCCATATTTTACAAACTCCTGTTTTTCTTCTTGTATACAAATGTCACTTGTTAAGCTGGATTTATAAACTTGACGTTGCTGTTGCCGTTCGCTGCAGTTTGCAGTTGCCGTTACCGTTCAAAGTTAAAAGCAAGGTATTTCTAACTCGTATTTATAAAGTCCGTAGTCGTTGACGTTCGCAAGTTGGATTCCGTTCCGCTGACGTTCGGTGTCGTTCGGAGATGACCAAGTTTTATCTTTTGCTGTTGCCGTTGGGGTGCAGTTCGCCAATGGGCCAATCAAATCTCGTTATTTTAAAAATAGACAACTGTCAACTATTTTAAGTTCGTAGGAATGGCAGTGTTGGTATTTGTTACTTGTTACTTTTATTATTCGTTGTTTGGGTTTGGTTCGTTTGCTGATCGTTTTTTTATTTATAGTGTTTTACGCTATTATTATTATTATTATCATTATCAATACACTGTCAAATATATAAATGTCCAAATAACTTCAAAACTAACTAAATAAATGTCTGTAACAAATGTCCAATAACTTAACATATAACAAATAAACCATAAACAAAAAAACTCAGTAAAGTCAGTTGTCATGTTGTCAAGCATTTTGACATTCGCACTAGACCACCGTTAGGTTTATAAATACACCAAGTTGAACTGTGAACAGCAAACTGCAAACGTAACGTCAACTGCAAACGGCAACGGGAACAGCAACGGCGACGTCAAGTTTATAAATCCAGCTTTATTGTTAAGTCTGTCATAAAAGTGCACAGAGACGAAACGATAATTCGCCCACTTCGCACCATTGTTGCCATATCAATTTTCTTTTATCTTATTTATGATTTTTTGTATCGTTTTCACTTATAAATTGTTAAAAAAATAACTTTCGTATATTCAGAATTCCTAAAAATACTTACCGACTTAAAGTTTCTTCTTATTGTCTTCTACTGTTAGGAAAAATAAACAAATAAAAGAAAAAATTGTAATGGTAATGCAGAATCAATGAAAAAACCAACCAGATAACGCATAAAGCACTTTTGCCCCTTCTGCCTTCTGCAGATTGAATAAAAATAACCCTCGTACACTTAGATTTCCTAATCAAAATACTTACTGAGGTCAAGCGTTTTCTTTTTAACTTCTACAGCTCGGAAAAAAAGATTTAAAAATAAACAAATCAAAACAAAGAAAATCTATTTATTTTGGCATAAATTTAATAAAATAGGAGTATGATTTATTTACATATATACAACATTAAATTATCTACGTAAGTTTATAAACAAAAAATACCTTATTCGAAAAAAAAACATGAAATAAACCTGTAAATTTCACTCCTTCATTCATTTTCTCATCTCAGTATTCTAAATAGAGTAAAAACCAATCAAGTTAAAAATCGGCAGTCTTGAAAAAGTATTTATTTCTATATCTACTTCGAGGCCCAATAGGCATGTTGACAGTAGTTGTAAATCCATGTAAAGTTAAATTTAAATGATTAATGGTAATATTTAAATACCTAAGATCATATTTATTAAACGTAATTAATAATATTTTATTAATTAAAATTAATTCAAAAAACTTTATTTAATACACATTATCACGTGACTGTGAACGCCTATCACAGCGCATGACGTCATGAACCGATAAACAACTTACGGTCGCTTGGTGTCACTGTTTGAACGAGATATTTCTTTGATTTCTCTTGCTAATTACTCGCTATTAGTATTTGTAACTCACTTGTTATCATAAACCGAATTGTGTTTACATTATGGAGACTGGATTCATCAAAGGAAACAGTTTTAACTTGCCGAGAATCGATTGTTTGATGGTGGCGAATTTCTTTGCTACAAACAAAGATTTTTGTGCAGCGGAACTTAACATAAATTTTTTATAGCCTGTTTTTCTTCGTAATTACAATGTTCAACTCGTATATTTTTTAGATTAGATTTTAAAATATTATCGGTGTAATCGTTTAATTCGACAGAATCGGTTTCCAATTTTTCAATAAAATTTATATCTGCGATATCTAATTTTTCAATTTTAAAAGGTTTATTAATATTAATTTCTATTGGTTCTTCTCTTGAATTAGTAATGGTGGTTGTTGCAAAAAATTTAATTACGTTCACAACTGCACAGGGTGATTCTATTTGATTGCCAAAATTAATATAATTTATAAGTCCTGTTCCGCTTTCTGTGTCAACTGGAAATTTTACAATTTGGAATGACCTAGAGGGAATATTAATAGAATAATTTTTTACTTCAAGTTTCTTTTTTAGTTGTGTTAACTCTTCTAATACGTATTTTATTGGTATTTCTGTATAAGGAGTTTTTTCTCTAAATTTACAGTTGCATTTAATTGATAAATCAATACCAATTAATCGGTCATATTTTTTACTAAAATTAAATAAATAGAACTTATGTCGTTCGTTAATTTTAAAAACAGGTATATCTATAACTTCATTAATTGTGGTAAGAAATACTGTGGGCTGTTTGAATATTAAAATCTTCATTTTTTACATGTACATCTACATACACACACACTTTGTATTAAGTATTAACTAGTATTAAAGCCTAAAAATAATTATTTCTCAAGAAAACTTTCAAAAGTTCCTTAGAGTTTGACAGATCGCGAGCATTGTTTATCGGTTCGTGACGTAATCAAAGTCACATGACAGTTTTGGGCGTTTTAGCGGGAAATTTTAAATCTATTCTAATTTATCACTTTTTTCTTTAAAATAAAACCATTTTTATTATTAAAATATTTTTTTGCGGTTATTAAGAGTTTATCTATAAAATAAATGCAGATCCGGAAATTAGTCAACATCCCTATTGGTCAAATTTTTGAATTTAGGTTGTTTGATATTTATAAATTATTTTTAATTATTGTGTAATACTTAACTGTGTTGTATTTTGACTTGTATTAATGCAATCATTCACTGTTAAAAGATAACAAAAAATTATATTTAAATTTTGAGTTTCATTTCTTTGGTTCATTGTATTTTTATTTTTATTGATATGAAACAATTCCATAAATTTCCTTTTAGTTGTATTATTTTCAATATCTAATATTTGAATATTATTATAATCCATATGGTGGAATTCATCAATTACATGTTCAGCTAATGCACATTTTCTTTTTTTTAACTTCCCGCTAAAAAAAATTAATTTTTTTTTTTTAAATCGGGAAGTTATTGGTTTCACCCCGTTTTTCGAAAATCGAGTTTTCATCGGATCTCAACGTTTTGAGGTCTTAGGAACCTCCCCTGACTATTTTTACGAGGGTGTCTGTATGACTGTATGTACGTGTGGATGTGTGTGTGTGTGTGTGTGTGTGTGTGTGTGTGTGTGTGTGTGTGTGTGTGTGTGTGTGTGTGTGTGTGTGTGTGTGTGTGTGTGTGTGTGTGTGTGGATGTATGTAAACCTCTTATAACTTTTGAACGGCTTGACCGAAAGGAATGAAATAAAAAGTATTCCAAAGAGTTCCATCTAACTTAGATTCCCTGTAAGTTTGAAGCGATTCGAGCCGCCGGTAGATTTCGAGAAATTTCAAAATAACCGAAAAAAACAATTGGTAAAAATGATGTTTTTTGGGCATATCTTTTTGGCTATTGCATCGATCAATTTCGAAACCTAATCAGCTCATAAGCTTAAAAAGCCACGTCGAATGCCGTTTTGCAAATTAAAATCGGTTGATTCGTTCGTGAGATATCGTTGTCGAAAAATTTCAAAAAAAGTGTTTTTTTTTTCAATAACTTAGAGATTTTTTGACTAATTGATTTTGCACTCCCAGTAACGTTTTTAGGTCTCAAAAAACTGCGTCGAATGCCATCTTGAACATCAAAATCGAATAACGCGTTAAAAAGTTATGGCATTTTAAACATTTCAAAAAAAGTCAAAAACGTCAAAATACGTCACGCTACTATAGCTTTGCGGTTAAAACTAGCGGGAAGTTTTAAGATTTTGTAAAGTTTGACCAATATATACCTTATCACAATTATAACAAGGAATAAACAACATTATTAAGATTCATTATATCTTCTTTTTGTTTCAATTTTGAATATAGAGAACCAATAGGTTTATAAGTTCTTTGTGCTATTTTAATATTGTTAAAATTTTTAAAAGTTTTAATAATTTTAGTGGTTAAATTACCTAAATACGGTGTTGATCCATAAGTGATACTAAAGTTTGAATTATTTTCTGTGTGATTTACACTTTCATATGTAGTTGTGTTAAATAAAAGTTTTTTTAAAAGTTTGGATGGGTAATTGTTATCTAATAATGTAAAGTATAATTTTTTTAGATTTTTTTGAATGAAAGAAGGATGACAAATTTTTTCAATTCGATATTTTAGTCCACATTTAAATTAGTTTTCATTTTAAAAGGATGAAAAGAGTTAAAATTCATATATCTACCAGAATTGAATGGTGCTCATCGTTGTAAATAAAAAAAATTTGTATGCATACAGCAGCGTCTTCTTTGTCAATGTTCTGCTCAACTTCTGTCAATAAAAAATTCATGACATTCTTCACAGTGTGTAAATTATTTTTATTACATTGAGCTGTTAAAATTTGCTTCAAAGGAAAGTTTGATATCAATTCGGAAAGCTGGACTTCCTGCGGTTCTTGCAGCTGCTCATATTTATGAGAAATCATATTTTCGAAATATTCTCCTTTTGAGTATTTATTTTTTGCAAATTGTCGCGGACTGGGCTTACCCCACTGTTGCTCGATAACCTCCATAAAGGTGGCTGACCCAAAGTGGAGAAATTTATCGAAATTTATATCAAAATTAGGTGCTTTTTAGGTGCTATTTAGGTGCGCAAAACAAAAATTAGGTGCAACAACCGTTTTTGAAATATTTACGAAAAACCATGGGACCGCCAGCCTTTAACAACCTAGCTGACCCATAATAAAAAAACAAAAAACTAGGATTGAATAATCTTTAAATTAAGTGCTAATTAAGTGCTTTTTAAAACACGAAACATAAAATAAAAAATTTAAAAATTAAACGTATTAAAATTGAATATATTGATTGTGTATGGCAAAATGTCACATTTCTTCTTAAACTTTGAACCAAAATGGACATCGGCAGCTTAAGAACAGTTAGAAATCGGTAAAATTTTTTGTCCCGTAATTTTTTTAATGGATAATTCGGAAGGTCACCACTAAAATTTTTTTTTTATTTTTTTTTAACTCGGACCGCTGAGCTGAGACTTGCAACCGGTCAGTTATAAAAAAATGTTAACTACTTATGTTAAGTACAACTAAATTAGATGTACAAAAAGTGTTAAAAATAAATATTGTTTAATAGAAAAATTGATAATTTTTTGAAGATTGTTACTAGTTGAAATAACAATTAGAGATAATTGTTGAAAATAATGATAGTTTTCCATCTCTACTCTAAAATAAGCAAGGCTAAATAGGTTAGTTTAACATTCGTTAATTCCTTTGTTTTACTACTTTAATTTTTCTCTTAGATAGAACATTTCTAGCAAAAATTTAAATAAAAAAAATAATTACCTATTGAGACGTTTTTAAATTGTTCGAATTTTTTAGTTGAAATGTCTTGGAGTAGAAAAGTAATGGTATAAATAATTTTTGAGTAATTCAGATAGGTGCGCTTCATTTTGAGTAGAGATAAAAAACGGCAGAGAAGTTTTGAGTCAAGATAAAAGTCAATTAATTACCGGAGCTACGCGCAAAAAAAACTAAGGAAATTTTATGGGATTATTTCGTAGGTATTTGTACCAGTTTTTAAGTGCTTAGAAAGTGCAGAATGACACACTTTGTTAAAGACTTAAGAATTTCTAGTTGACTTGGCTCATCAGCGGTTTGTTCTGCTATTGAGTCTGTTGCCCTTACTGAGCACTTGAATATTTGACAAAAAGTTTTTTATAATAATTATTATATTTGGAAGTGACCGGTAAGAAGTATCAGCTCAGTGATCCCAGGTCAAAAAATTAAAAAATTTATTTCATTTCGGACGAGAGAATTATTAAATAATAGAATTACAAGAAAATTTTAATGATCTATGTGCTTAAAAAGTGCAGATTGATACCCTTAGTTGAGACACAAGAAAACTTTGGCCAAATATTTTCAGTTGAAATTGCTCATTAGCAGTTTATTTTGCTCGTGAAACTATTGCACTTAATGAGCACTTAAATCTCTGACAAAGTGAATTTTATATTAATCATCATTTCCGGAAATGACCGGTTGCAAGTCTCAGCTCAGCGGTCCGAGTTAAAAAAAAAATAAAAAAATTTTTAGTGGTGATCTTCCGAATTATCCATTAAGCTGGATTTATAAACTTGACGTTGCTGTTGCCGTTCGCTGCAGTTCGCAGTTGCCGTTACCGTTCAAAGTTAAAAACAAGGTATCCCTAACTCGTATTTATAAAGTCCGTAGTCGTTGACGTTTGGAAGTTGGATTCCGTTCCGCTGACGTTCGGTGTCGTTCGAAGATGACCAAGTTTTATCTTTTGCTCTTGCCGTTGGGGTGCAGTTCGACAATGGGCCAATTAAATCTCGTTATTTTAAAAATAGACCACTGTCAACTATTTTAAGTTCGTAGAAATGGCAGTGTTGGTATTTGTTACTTGTTACTTTTATTATTCGTTTGGGTTTGGTTCGTTTGCTGATCGTTTTTTTATTTGTAGTATTTTACGTTATTATTATTATTATTATTATTATTAATCATTATCATTACACTGTCAAATATATAAATGTCCAAATAACTTTAAAACTAACTAAATAAATGTCTGTAACAAATGTCCAATAACTTAACATATAACAAATAAACCAAAAAAAAAAACAAAACTCAGTAAAGTCAGTTGTCATGTTGCCAAGCATTTTGACATTTGCACTAGACCACCGTTAGGTTTATAAATACACCAACTTGAACTGTGAACAGCAAACTGCAAACGTAACGTCAACTGCAAACGGCAACGGGAACGGCAACAGCAATGTCAAGTTTATAAATCCAGCTTTAAAAAAATTACGGGACAAAAAAATTTTACCGATTTCTAACTGTTCTTAAACTGCCGATGTCCATTTTGGTTCAAAGTGCAAGAAGAAATGTGACATTTTGCCATACACAATCAATATAGGTATTCAATTTTAATACGTTTAATTTTTAAATTTTTTATTTTATGTTTCGTGTTTTAAAAAGCACATAATTAGCACTTAATTTAAAGATTATTCAATCCTAGTTTTTTGTTTTTTTTTTATTATGGGTCAGCTAGGTTGTTAAAGGCTGGCGGTCCCATGGTTTTTCGTAAATATTTCAAAAACGGTTAATTTTTGTTTTGCGCACCTAAATAGCACCTAAAAAGCAACTAATTTTGACAAATTTTTCCACTTTGGGTCAGCCACCTTTATGGGGGTTTGCTCGATACTCGTTTTAGATGCGCTTTCTTCGTTATTGATAAAATAAATTAATGCGGCAATGTGTTTGCATTTTTTTACTTTGGTTGTAAATACAATTGCATTGCACGTCAGTCACATGTCGGGCTACATTTATCTGAAATACAACAAATGGTTAAAGAGTATTTGAAGTCAACCCTTACCTGGGCCCAGCGGGAGGTACCTAAATGACCAACCCTAAAAGAACTTCACAGCATGTGCTTGTAGGCACTCACGATTTTACAATCTATTGTTTAAATAAAAAAAAAATATGTGATTATTTTTTTTTGAATAAAAACAGATAAAGCAATATTCATTATTTGATCTTGAAACTTTATATTAAAACAATAAAACATCTAATTGTTATTTACGTTTAAACAAGTTGAGTAAGGTGTTGTATGGACCGATGCTTGTCGAATAACTCGTGACTTTATTAAATAACTTAAATTATTGCGACGATGTTCTTCAACATCTCGGACATGCTCTGCAAGGGCGAGATTTTACGAGATCCTAAATGCCATTATGGGCTCCTCTCAGCGCGCATGTACGGTATATGTCAATAATCATAGCGTCTTTTTTGGCCTTCAAT
Organism: Altica lythri; assembly: GCA_964028335.1. Lineage (NCBI taxonomy): Eukaryota > Metazoa > Arthropoda > Insecta > Coleoptera > Chrysomelidae > Altica > Altica lythri. The sequence goes on along the minus strand of OZ034810.1, from coordinate 4,733,457 downwards.
AGACATAATATTCAGCCAGCGCACGCTGGTTTTGATGCCGCAGATAAATAAGTTATGAATATAATATAATTCTTATTTGAAACATTTGTAAATTTTAATTCAATAGCAATATCATACTTCTCCTGGAAAAAATCTACCATCGTGTGTTTGCCTAAAGGATTAGCTGTTGAGTAAAAAACGTTTATTTTACATTCTCAGATAACCAATTACCTACATAAGGTAAATATCCTAAGCAGAAAATTATAATTCATGAAATAAAACGATAAAGATGTCTCTCTGCAGAATGCATGTGCGTCGTGGAATAGACTAATTTAATTCATTTGGGACATATTTATGCAACAAAAATGGAAAACTTTACAATTTCTCAAATAATTTTGTGCTTTGTTGAAAACCAATAAAAAACTAAGAATCTTTCCAAAAGTTTATTATTAAATTATAGGAAAATTATAAAATATTCGTTCTTGTAAAATTAAACAGTTTGCCATAATTTTGCATTAAAATGGCGTTTTTATTACCTTTATGGAAGTATGAAATATATTAAAATAAATACTTGTATTTTTGTTATTTGACAGTGTAAGACATTTATTTGAGGTTTCTTATAGGATTTAGACAAAGCACAAACTTTTACAAGGGTATTTGTTTAATTACTAATAAAATTTTCCATGTATTGCATACTTTCTTGGATAGGTTGTATACCTATTAAAAAAAAGCAAGAGTTGAAAGTTTTGAAATAAAATACATGTATTAAAAAAAATTAATACGACTATATAATAGATTAACAGAAAATATAAATAGAATGAAACTTACCCTAGGCAGAAATCAAATGTACCTAAACTTGAATAAGACAAAATTTATAAGTTTTTCTACAACTATTATTGGGCAACCTTCATTCATTCTATCACTACAAATTGAAAATTTTATAAAAAAAATGGAATTGTAAATCAGACAAAAATAAAATCGTTAATTTGCTATAAATTTCAATTGGTGCAATGGATTAAAATGAAACTTTATGAGTATTTTTAAATCTATAGATTACTTATTTTAATGCAAAATGGTGATTTCTATATTCTTCCAGTGGTGTGCACAGTTCATAAGAAATATTTTGTATTTTTACCAAATTGCTATCTGAACGACATGAATAAAAATATTTTTCTCGAAAACAATAAGTTTGAGCATAGTAGAATGTTATTACTTTTTTATTAAGGAAGCAAGTAACACATCGAGCGACTGGGCAGAACGAGGAGCCCAGAGTGGCATTTAGGATCTCGTGAGATTTTTACCTTTGATGACAGTTTGAGGGTGAAAGTCGATGTTATGACTAATTGCTTGAAAACCTGTTTTGATAATTATATCCATGGTTGATTTCAAGCTGAAAGTTTATGCATTAATTATTTTGATAATAGTTTCATATCCTGCTTTATCTGCTTGCTAATATTATTTAAAGTTTGATCTACTGTTGCTATAAGTTAACCTCTCATTTACGACAGTAGACGCTGCAGTTTTAATACTGTATTTAAATTATTAATTATACTTACTATTCTACGGGAATTTTTACATAATAAAATGCACAAGGCTGATGTTTACTTGTGACAAGGTTTCACGTGCAAAAAAAATTATAACAAAATTTAATTGTGACTGCAAAGCTCTTACATTTACGTACTAAAAACTTAAAAACAGCTTGCTTTAGTTCACAGACACTTTGGCGCTGCAATCACGCACAGAGCGAATATATGAAATCGATAGACTCGGAAACCACTTGACCGATCATTATGAAAATTGGTTTGTACATACATTTTTCCATATTTTTCCACGGAGAAGGTTTATATGCTATGCACATTGATGTAACTCGGCACCAGGCGGCGCTGTAACGTATCGCCTAAAAATGAATTATTCAAAAAGCAAATCAAATAACTTCACTTCTATCATCTGTCAATAAGCTTAAAATAATCACACAAATAATAAATAATATAAATAAGTTATAGAAATATATAATATATCTAAACGATAATTTACAAAACCGTAAAAATTTGGAAAAATGGTAAAAAAACATCAGTAGGCGGTACGAAGTTCACCGGGTCAGCGAGTAAATGTTTATAAATAAAAATCTTCTGCTCCTCCTGAGCAGCTGGACCAATTTTGATGAAAATTTTTGTATGTGTTCAAGTGGATAGATTTATTATATGCTAATCTAGTTGTTATAAAAAAACTTTCGATTGAATTATAAATTTATTTACAGCATGTGTGTATTAAATACATATAAAACAAATTTCACATTTAAACAACTCTCAGTGTAAAGTTTTACCAGTGTGAATTCTAGTATGCTTTTTTAAACAACTGGATGATGTGAAACATTTTGAACAAATTTCACATTTAAAAGATTTCTCGTCAGTATGAATTCTAACATGCTTATTTAAATTACTTGATCGGGTGAAACATTTTGAACAAATTTGACATTTAAAAGGTTTCTCCCCAGTATGAATTCTAATATGCTTTTTTAAATCACTGGATTGTGTGAAACATTTTGAACAAATTTGACATTTAAAAGGTTTCTCGCCAGTGTGAAATCTAACATGCGTATTTAAATAACTTGATCGGGTGAAACATTTCGAACAAATTTTACATTTAAAAGGTTTCTCACCAGTGTGAATTCTAAAGTGCATTTTTAAATGACTGGAACATTGAAAACATTTCGAACAAATTTTACATTTAAAAGGTTTCTCACCAGTGTGAATTCTAATGTGCATTTTTAAATCATTGGAACTTTGAAAACATTTCGAACAAATTTTACATTTAAAAGGTTTCTCACCAGTGTGAGATCTAATATGAACTCTTAAATTACTGGAAGATGTGAAACATTTTGAACAAATTTCACATCTAAAAGGTTTTTCACCTGTGTGACGTCTAATATGCTTTTTTAAATCACTGGATTGTGTGAAACATTTTGAACAAATTTGACATTTAAAAGGTTTCTCGCCAGTGTGAATTCTAACATGCGTATTTAAATAACTTGATCGGGTGAAACATTTTAAACAAATTTCACATTTAATAGATTTCTCGCCAGTATGAATTCTAACATGCGTATTTAAATGACTTGATCGGGTGAAACATTTTGAACAAATTTGACATTTAAAAGGTTTCTCGCAAGTATGAATTCTAATATGCTTTTTTAAATCACTGGACTGTATGAAACGTTTTGAACAAATTTGACATTTAAAAGGTTTCTCGCCAGTGTGAATTCTAACATGCGTATTTAAATCACTTGATCGGGTGAAACATTTCGAACAAATTTTACATTTAAAAGGTTTCTCACCAGTGTGAATTCTAATGTGCATTTTTAAATCATTGGAACTTTGAAAACATTTCGAACAAATTTTACATTTAAAAGGTTTCTCACCAGTGTGAGATCTAATATGAACTTTTAAATTACTAGAAGATGTGAAACATTTTGAACAAATTTCACATCTGAAAGGTTTTTCACCTGTGTGACGTCTAATATGCTTTTTTAAATCACTGGATTGTGTGAAACATTTTGAACAAATTTGACATTTAAAAGGTTTCTCGCCAGTGTGAATTCTAACATGCGTATTTAAATTACTTGATCTGGTGAAACATTTCGAACAAATTTTACATTTAAAAGGTTTCTCACCAGTGTGAATTCCAATGTGCATTTTTAAATCACTGGAACTTTGAAAACATTTCGAACAAATTTTACATTTAAAAGGTTTCTCACCAAGGTGAGATCTAATATGAACTCTTAAATTACTGAAAGATGTGAAACATTTTGAACAAATTTCACATCTAAAAGGTTTTTCACCTGTGTGACGTCTAATATGCGTTTTTAATTCTGTGGCTCCTATAAAACATCTTGAACAAAATTTACATTTAAAAGGTTTCTCGCCAGTGTGAATTGTAATATGCCTTTTTAAATCACTGGATTGTGTAAAAGATTTTGTACAAACTTCGCATTTAAAGAACATTTGTCCTATATGTTTTTTATTAGAATTATTCCTTCTTAAGTTAATAGATTTTTTGGAATTAACTAAAACGTGGTATATATAAAAATGGTTTAAAAATAACAATTTATCACAGAAAAATTGTCCACAAGAGGTACATGTTCCATAAAATTTCCCAAAGTGAGGTTGATACTTTTTTGGCGCTGGTAGAAAACCTGAAATATATAATCTCATATCAATGGTAACAATGCTAAAAATAAATAGTGGAAAAAAATATATGTACAAAATCAAAATTTTTTAAAGAAAAAAACATTAATGATACCTTTAAATAACTAGCTTTTCGCACGCGTCTCACAGTTTTTTTCCCCTTGAGAAAGGGATATTTTCCCGCGGTAAAAAGTAACATACGTCACTCTTCATGCTTTCAACTATCCCGATACAAAAATTATGCCAAAGTTTTACTTAGTTTCGACGTGAAAAAAGGACATCAAACAAATATACAAGTGTTGTTTAACGCAAATTATTTTTATATTCCAGTCAATGGAAATCCTTATCACAATGCTATTTTATTAAATGGTACTTTTTATAACTACCATCCGAAAAATGTAATAGTTATTATATTGATAATTTTATATTTAAGAAAAAACCGAAAAGATCCACTTAGCTCCGGTGGGAAATATATGTTATGTTATTTTTTCTTAAGTATAAAATTATCACAACAAAATAGCATTGTAAATGCTTAAAATAGGGTTTTCGGTGGAAATGGGTCATTTTTCCGCTGATAAAGTAACATAGTTATTTCCGACTCCCGTTCAACCCTTATAAAGGGGGTTGATTTCTAAAAATACAATATAAGTACACCTCCACATCCTGTAAAGAGCACACATTTTAATTTTCTAGTCCCTTACTTCAAAAAATGGGCTTCGATAAAAATTTCCAACCTCCGTTTTACCCCCTTAGAGGTAGAGTTTCGTAAAATCCTTTCTGGGTTCGTGGGTTGTGCCAAAAGTAGACATTTAAAAAACTAACCGGAAGCCTCTACACAATTATTTTATGTATTTTTCTCAGATTTGTACTTTCCACTCCCTTCCAACCATCCCTTTTTTTCGCCCTTAAGAGAGGTTTGAAGGTAAAATAGATAATGAATTCGTGATCAGAGGTCTCTAAAACCCCTTGGTAAAGTTATTTGGTGTATTTTTTAGATTTATTCTTTTCAAACCTTGAAGTGATTATTAGATTGACAATCAGTGACCCACCCCGACTAACCCCTAAGTAGAGTGTTTGATCTATTTTGTCATTTTTTTACATTATAGAACGTTTTTAGTTGAGACCTGCACCCCTTCAGTTGCCACGTATTTTTATTGATTATAAAACAAAATCAAATTTTGAAAAATTAACAAAAGGGTTAATCAATTTACTCCAATCCAAATCCAACTCCAGCTGAGTTCGGTAGTGGTCTCTCTACTGGCAAATAAGTGCCCAGCTCAGCCGTAGAGGATAAGTAAACAAATATTAGTGAGTCGCGCCACCGATTTAGACGGTCAAAATCGGAAACCCCTGTTGTTCCAGGCACTACTTTACCCACTGGAGATAATTAAATAAATTTTGAATATTTAGCAGTTCCCACTGAATTACACAGTAACAGAAAATAACGATAAAGTGAGCTAAATAAAACCAAAATATCAACTAGACCCTTCTTTAATAAACAAATTTAAGAATTACAGACTGTCAAGCCTCGTGCCTGACAACGCAATTGATTTACAATGAACACAAAAAAAAATATTGAACTAATACTAAAAGAGAATTTTCCCAAAATGTGTGATCACACTCAATACAAAATAAAACAAGTAAATTAGATCTTAACTAACTATAGTTGCGACTTAATTCTAGTTAGCTTATCTGAAATGCTAGATACAGTTCCTCGTCGTCCTAGGCTGCTCCAATACTTAGGCCGGCACCAAATTCAAGCCTGTTCCTAGAACCAATAGGCTTGCACCAATCTCAATTAACTTAAGCTCGTCTATGTATCAGGTCAGCAATCAAACTTCAACCAATAACTAGGACTAAACCCCTAACTAGGATTTTTAGGATTCACGCCTGTATCTAGGACCCTAAAATCGTAATTATTATTATTATTATTAAACATAAGTAAGGGCAGAGGCAAAGCCTATTATGCCCAGGTAGTACAAAAATTCAAAATGGAAAACAATAAATGAAAAAATAAAAATAAAAATTTACAATAGGTGTTGAAACTTCAAAGTAAAAAAACAAACTAAAACAATATACATAACAGAAAAGTTAGTGTCTTATAGAATTTAGGTGTGCGTCTAGCCTATTTTTAAAAATGTTGATAGATGGAGCAAACACAACATCAGCAGGGAGCGAATTCCACTGGTCGAATATTCTGTTCGTAAAGAAAAATTGTCTTATGGTTGTGGAAAATCGTTCCCTAGATAGCTTCAAGCCATGACCTCTTAACCTTGGGTCACTATTGAGCTGAAACATGTTTCTCATGTCGATAGCTTAAACGGATTTTAATGACTCCTTGAACTAATTTGATTCAATAACATTACTCTACTTTACTGACTTTAATACAATTTTAACACATTAACTGATATTGGTACGACAATGAAAGAATAAAAATGAATTTAAACGAATAATACAATATTTAGAAGCTGATATCTCTGAATTTACAATTAATGATCAAAACTAATGATCTAAATGTGCTTAACAAACTTAAATTTGACTTGCTAGTCACGACAAAATTATAACAATAAATTAAATCAATATTTAACATAAAATTAATTTATAATAGTAAAGAAAACTACAAGGAGTCTAGTTACGCAAAAATAAAACCTACATACAATACACAAAGAAATACACATGTAAAATCAAGATATTAAAACTAAAATTGCGATTATATAGCGTTATTAACCTATCAAAAATATAATTTCGTCACTCACCTATTAAGATAGGGTTATTCTACTTCGTTAAACTCGTGACACCCTAGCTGGTAGTCGGGTGAACAATTTCCTCGTTGCTAACTGCAATGATGGGGAAAGTTCTGACCACGATTTGCTGTCTAAACGGTTTTAAAAATACCAGTCTTCCCTACTGTCGGCTTTATGGGTTCCTACACTTCATAAGGAACGAAAGAACCATAAGAATCGAATAATCACATTAATAAAGAAACGTGTACTCACCAACAGAAGATTTTATTAAATATCCGGCCACAGTGCCGTATTTTCCACCGAATTCACCAAAATAAAGGAAAATCTCTCCCACAATATTCGATAGAAACAACTGAGGTTAAATTTCGTAAATCCAAACTAAATTGTCCCCGATGAACAGGGATTACAAATCAACCCCTCAAAATCTTCTCGTTGACACCTTTTCAACTCAAAAACTGGGAAATGAAAGGAAGCAATCTTCGCACATATCCGTCACAAAATTTGACACACTTCCCAAAATAAAAGATGGCCTCTACTACTATAGGGACAATAAACGTAGATTTTTCAGCCAACAATTTACGAACAAACAGTGGTCATTTGATACGACTAATCTTATTATTTATATAGCTAACAACAAAAATCCCAACATTACTTAATTTCCCCATTTATTTTCGATTTTAATAATAAAGTTATAAATGTGACGAAACGCTGGCTGCAGAACCGCAATATCAAAGTTATCGACGACAGAAAGAAGATGAATCAGATGAACTACTTGACAGTGATTCAAAACAATAACACTACAAGAATAATAAATTTACTTACAAAACCAATCTTAGCAACAACTAGAAATAATTTATGGTCGAAAATAATAAACAACAGTTGGCGATTACTATTATCAGACTTAAATCGACCGATACTTGCCTCGATAACTCCTACAAAGATGATGAATTATAAGGTAAGAAATTAGCTGTTATTATGGTAAATTTTAACCCGTGACACAGTAGGGGTGAAATATCTCGAAAACTATGAACTTTTGAGCTTTGCGGCCATGACAACTTTTGTTCAGTTCCTCAACAACTAACATTTCCCAAAGTTTCAAAAGATTTGACTGAGAGTCATTTTCCATATGTAGTTCAACGGGATCCTTTGACCGATATCTGCTTTTTAAAGATTTGATACCTTTTTCATTGGACTATATGAAAATAGCATTACAATTAACAGTAAAAAAGTACGTAGTTTAAATCGCACTAACTACAATAAAGTCAAATATTTGTGAAATTTCATTATAATCAAATTTCTTCAAAATTTATTTTCTTTCAAAATTTCCAAAAATATTTGAACCCATCTGTTTACGTATCTTAAATACCGCTTGTTACAAACTCAAAATTTATGTGAAGACTTTAGACATATTTGTTAAATTGCCTGCTTGAGGAAAAATAAAATATATAAAAATTAAAAAATACTTACATTTTTTCCTTGAATACAATTTGATTTGTCGATTTTTAACATCATGGATAGCATTTGTACAAACAGGGAAATCAAATGTACTCTGTACAATTTCTGTCTTAGTTTTGATATATTTTCTTTCTTGAATACCCTCATTTGAATTATCATTTTCACTTTTAGTTGGAGAAACGTTTTCTACACAACTTTCCCTTTTCATCATGTAAAAGTCAATTTGATGCAAGTTCTCCATTTCGAGATTACATTCTTCAATTTCAATTTCTTCGGTTTTAATATTAGATAACAATTGTTTAGGATCACTTTCCATTTTATTATTCATTAATGAATCTGGCGCTTCTCATCCATTTTTCTGTTAAGATTCTGGTTATAAGAAACAGTGTGAGAACTGAACATAGAACTGAAGTAAATGTCAAACTATATAAACAAATTCACTACTCGATGACTTTATCCACTTTCACTTTAATCTATAGTTGATTCAAATAGAAGTGTCATCAAGTAGTCTCTGGAAAATTCAAATTTGTAGTGGCAGCACCCACGCTTAGGGAAATTTGAAACGCAATATTAGCCAGCTTGTGATCATATTATGGAGGGTAGAGGTAGATCATATCATGGAGACTAGACAAGGAGTACGCACTCGACCGGGGGAATGGACTAAAAAAGCTGTGACGTCAGAGGGCGGGATCTGTCATTTTATGTTTCCAAACAAACTTTTAATGTATGTAAATTGCCATTAAGGTTTTTTTACATCAATAGTTTTAATATTTCCTGTATCAAATAAGATATATTAATTGTAGAAATCGGTTCTTTGGGTGTTTAATATTTATATAAACCATAAATTTTAAGGTAAGAGAGCTCGACTTTTTCTAGACATGCCTTAGAATTATTTTGAGGTTATGTTTTTATTTGTATTGTTTTAAGTTTTGAGTGAAAAATAAGTTTTTAATTCCTTTTTTTAGTAAAAATGACATCGAATCATGTTATTAAGCTGTCTGCTATTAGGCATTTCTTTGATAATAATAAAAAAATGGTAGTAAGAGGTAAAATGCAGTGGATTAGGGCCATATTAAAAGTATGCATTTCTATACTAATTTTATGACTCTTTAAGGGGTTGTACATGCTAGTATGAAAGACGAAACTTATATTTGTGAGGTAAGGATAACTAGCTTATAATTATTGCCTTAAATTCTTTATTTAAGTTCCGCTTGTACACCTTTTATTTTGAGGTGTTACTTTGGTCTATTTAGTTCTTTTAAAACATTTAATTAAAGTTTATTAGCATAATTATTTAATATTCTAATGATTGTAGATAACAATAAAGAAATCTAGAGCAATCCAGTGGGGGAAAACTCACGAAAAAGATGGTCTGGATGCATTAAAATCATCCCTAGGAATTGATGTAATGCCAACAGGAATTTGGTTATAGAATTCTGGTATATTAGGGGCAAGTCCAGATGGATTAGTAAGTGACAATGCTATTGTGGAAGTAAAATGTCCCTACGCATTTCGCAATGATTTGCTTTCAGAAAAATTCAAAAATAATAAGTTCATTTGTTACTACAACGAAAAAAATGAACTGGTAATGAATCAGAATCATAATTATTACCATCACGTTCAGGGAAATCTATATATTTTAAAAAGAGAAAAATGTTTTTTGTATATATGGACCTTAAAAGAGATAATTGTTGAAATTCAAAAAGATCTATATTGGGAAGTGAATTTAACGTATTTAGAGGATTTTTATATAAACCATTATTTTCCCAAATTAAGGTAAATTTTTTGTAAATAAAAATACTATTTTAATATATTCGTTTTTATTTTCTATGTGACCAAGAGCCTATATAATCTATTACCTAAGAGTAATTCTAAAATAAAAATTAAAAAAATAACAAACATACCTACTTAGGAAACTCACAAACAAAAAAGCCATAACATACAGTAATAAATTGTCCTGCTTGTTTATAACATCTTCAAATATTTGTTATTATATTTATAATACCGAAATACGTATATACTTGATAAGAAATCCACTTCTTCCTTTCCACATCATTTCTGGGAAAAGTAAAAAAATTTGCAGTTTTTCTGCTCGCTATAATGCTTGCAATTGGGGACAAAACACATCACCATTTTTACTCAAACAGAATAATATGTAATAGTTAAAAAATACATAATTAATCACAAGATTACCATAATAAAATTTATAAACTTCTGAACAAAACATAACCTCAATTCCACTAAAATGCATATAAAATATAAACACTTACACTAACTTTCAATGTTTATTCACTATCATAAATTGGATACACTAAGTCGTATGAAAAGTGTCCGGAAAATGCTAAGATTTTTGATTAGGAACCACTACAAGTAATAGAAAAATCTCTTATGGCTTTTTCAATGCAAATTTGTTTTGTTTGGAAACATTTTTAAGCTCCTCCCATATCTGACGTCACACTTTTCTAGTCCATTGCCAAAATCTGTCCACGGTATCGTACATATTAGGTTTACTTTTTTCACCACTAGCGTCGCTAGTGTTCCTTTTGTACCGGTATGAATATAGACAATTAAATAATCGTGAATTATTAAATTGGTTTTTATTATTTATATCTGAATGATCGAACTATTTTTTTCATTGTGTAAATAAATGAATAATGAAATAATTAAAAATTATTTATTTGATTTCAAACTACGTCCTCATTGGTCGTCATCTTGGTACAAATGGAACACCAGCGCCCTCTTATTTTAGTAGCCCTATTTGCATACATGGAGACCACCGCTTTTCCAGCCCCAAAAATTTCTTTAAAATAATAATAGTTTATACCTAATGAAAGCTCCTAATTTGCACCTTCCAAAAATTTATTTTTCATAATTTGCACCCACATACTTTTTTTTAAACTTGATTAAATAATTGGCTTACACAAACCAGATTCAAACGCTTATACATGGAGACTAGACAAGGAGTACGCACTCGACCGGGGGAATTGCCAAAATCTGTCCACGGTATCGTACATATTAGGTTTACTTTTTTCACCACTTGCGGCGCTAGTTTTCCTTTTGTACCGGTATGAATATAGACAATTAAATAATCGTGAATTATTAAATTGGTTTTAATTATTTATATCCGAAAGATCCAACTAATTTTTCATTGTGTAAATAAATTAATAATGAAATAATTAAAAATTATTTATTTTATTTCAAACTACGTCCTCATTGGTCGCCATTTTGGTACAAATGGAACACCAGCGCCCTCTTATTTTGGTAGCCCTATTTGCATACATGGAGTTCGTACTCCTTGTCTAGTCTCCATGCGCTTATATCTCACTCCCTAAAGTGTATTTCGATATGCGCCTTTTACCAAAAATTGGCAATTTTAATTTTCTAATTTGCACCATATCGTAAAATTTGCAAAAATGGTAACAATTATTATAAAAATTAATAAAATTAGTTTCAGGCTGCTGTCAGAAATAAGTAACTGCGGGTAGTGAACGCATGCGCAGTTATTTATTTCTGAACGTACATCAGCCAGGAAATGATTTTATTAATTTTTATAATAATTGTTACCGTTTTGGCAAATTTTACGATGGTGCAAATTAGAAAATTAAAATTGCAAATTTTTGGTAAAAGGTGCATATCGAAATACACTTTAGGGAGTGAGATATGAGCATTTGAATGTGGTTTAAGTAAAGCAAAATTTAAAAAAAGTACGAAGGTGCAAATTATGAAAAATACGTTTTTAAAAGGTGCAAATTAAGAGCTTTCATTAGGTATAAACTATTATTTTTTTAATGAAATTGTTGGGGCTGGAAGAGCGGTGGTTACATGGAGTTCGTACTCCTTGTCTAGTCTCTATGGATCATATGCTCAATATAACTATAAACATTTTGACACATCGCGTTGACATATAATTCTCTAACTAAAGTTCTGTTTCCATTGAATCTAGTAATAAAGTTAAAGATGATCTCACACGTACCCAGCCCACTTGATGACACTTCTATCTGAATCGACTATATATAGAGCTTGAAACTTCGATAAATAAACGGTTTGCTTTAACAATTTATAGTTGAAAATATACAAATAACCAAAAAATCGTATTAACTTTGACATTAAACACATGTATCATGTGTTGTTAATTTTTGTTAATTTTGCGTAGCAGTTATGGAGGGTAGAGACCCTCCATAGTGGCAGTGAAACTGGCTGGAAGTAACGGTAAACGTTCAGTACAAAAATCCCCAGAATTCTGTAAAAACATTCGCTTGTACATGAATTGAAATAAAAACAAGATATTTTTTTGTGAAGATCGCATTCACAAATCGCGATTCGCATGTACATGAATCAGCCTTTATTGTAATAAAAGTAATTTGACAACAGTGTAAGCAATATTAGCTTCTTGCGTAGGAATTTCAACCTATTTTGTGTTCAAGGTTATCGCCGTCAAACCTGAACCTCGCGACTTTATATTTGCCAGTGTTTCTCTACTATCTTATGCAGGTATTGTACATAGAAACTTCCTCATGAATCTATTAAAAAAATAACGCATCAAAATCCATGACGTGCTTTTAAAAATGTACGGATGTAGGCACGAAAAGCTTGATTTAACAATTTATTGATAAAATCAATAAAATAAACCAAAAAGAAGAAGAAACTTAATATGGCAACAATGGTTTCGGCTCGATGCACTTTTATGTTAGACTAAGTGAATTTGGCTGTATGTCGAAACACAAGAGGCAAGTACAAAAAAAGAAGAAGTTTTTATAAAATGGTTCCCAGCAATCAGTCTTATCTATATATGTATATATAAAAAAGAATGTGTTTTTATGTACGAAATCGATGAACTCAAAAACTACTGGACCGATTATTATGAAAATTGGTATATATAGGTATTTTTTCACGGAGAAGGTTTATATGATATGCTCATTGATGCCACTCGCCACCAGGTGGCGCTGCAAAGTAGCAACTTCTGCCCCGTTCAACCGATTGTCATGAAAATTGGTATGTATATGTATTTTTTTACGGAGAAAACGAATATGCTATGCTCATTGATGCCACTCGCCACCAGGTGGCGCTGCAGAGTAACAACTTCTGCCCCGTTCTACCGACTGTCATGAAAATTGGTATGTATATGTATTTTTTCACGGAGAAGGTTTGTATGATATGCTCATTTATGCCACCCGCCACCAGGTGGCGCTGTAGAGTAGTAACTTTTGCCCCGTTCAACCGATTGTCATGAAAATTGGTATGCATATGTATTTTTCCACGGAGAAGGTTTGTATGATATGCTCATTGATGCCACTCGCCACCAGGTGGCGCTGCAGAGTAACAACTTCTGCCCTGTTCAACCGATTGTCATGAAAATTGGTATGTATATGTATTTTTCCAAGGAGAAGGTTTGCATAATATGCTCATTGATGTCACCCGCCACTGGGTGGCGCTGCAGAGTAGCAATTTCTGCCCCGTTCAACCGATTGTCATGAAAATTGGTATGCATATGTATTTTTTCACGGAGAAGGTTTGAGGTGGCGCTGCAGAGTAACAACTTCTGCCCTGTTCAACCGATTGTCGTGAAAATCAGTAGGATGCTGTATTTTTAATGGTTAATATGAATATGATATTCGTATTAATGGAAGTTACCACCAGATGGCGCTTCCATTAAACGAGCAACCACTACTTATTTGATTACTTTAATCACGACACCGTAAGGTGGCGCAGTTAATGTCACTTATATTTAAACAAGAAATTCTTACTAAATTAAGTATTGTGATGCATCTAATATATTTTATCAATAAACTACAAAATATAACGAAAAAAAATAGTATAAGCCTGATAACTAACGAGAAAATATGATGAAAGCGATAAAATCAAAATAAATTGAAAAAACGAAAAATGGAAGAATGACATAAATGATTTGCGGTACGAAGTCCACCAGGTTAGCTAGTAATTCTATAAGTATTTAAAGTGCAGAATCTAGATTATGGCACACTTTTAAATGGAAAATAGTTTAAGTGATCGAGTTGTGAACTTTATCATACAGTTTGACATTAATATCAGATCTTACACTGTTTGATACAACCAGAAAAATGGATGATTACAAAGAAGCATCAAATCCATTAATAAAAAATGAAATCGAAAGTAATCCTAAAGAATTGTTATCTAATATCAAAACCGAAGAAATTGAATTTGAAGAATGTAAACTCGAATTCGAGAACTTGCATCAAATAATGAAAAGGGAAAGTTCTGTCGAAAAAGTTTCTTCAACTAAAAGCGATGTTGTGTTTATAAGCAAAGAAAATATAAAAACTGAAACTGTTAATTCAAATGAGTATATTCAAGAAAGAGAAAGTGATACTAAAATTAAGACAGAAATTATAAAGCGTACATTTGATTTCTCTGTTTGTACAAATGCTATCCAGGATTTTTCTGAACATCGACAAACAGTGCAAAGAATCAAAATGCATTCTAGGAAAAAATGTAAGTATTTAAAATTTTTATAAGCTTCCGAAATAAGATTTATTTCATTTACAACATTTCATAAGTGACCCGAATGTAAGTAGAAATCTATTATAAATTTATACTTACATCTCTGTGAGGTTATAACGATATTGTGTTTATATGAATTAACATTAACGAATAAATATTAAAATGGAAAATGAAAAATGAAATTAAGCAATAAGATAGAAAGCTAACTATTAGATTTTAGTGTCTACACATTTGAAAAAGGATTTAAATCTAGATGAAGTAAATAATAATATAAATCACCTAAATAATCAATTCTGATTTTTGAAGTAAAACTTATTTAAGCGCGACTAGGGGTAACTCAGATTTATTTTCTGACGGAAGTAATTCTAACGGAACGTTGTAATTCTGATGTCAGATTCTAACGGAAGAATCTGACGGAAGTAACGGTGTGATTTCAGCTATGGGAGGAGCTTAAATTTTCAAAAAGCTAGTAACTTTTTTATTTATTAACGTACATAAAGTTATAACCTATCAAAAGAAAGGATATTTTCTCAAAAATCCAAAATTCCAATAAGTTTTTTCATATTTTTTATAGTTTTCAATATACGGGGGAATTACAATTTTTTTTAAGTCTGTAATTCCCTCGTATATCGAAAATTAACAGTTATAAAAAAAAGTAACATTTTTAAATTTTTGAGAAAATTTCCTTCTTTCAATAGGTTATAACTTTTTGTACGTTTACAAATAAAAAAGTTATCGAACTTTGAAATTTTTGTATATTTTTCAATTTCTACATTTTTATTAATAAAAGTTCAAATTACGAAAAATAAAAAAAGCTTTTAACTTTTTTATTTATTAAGGTATAGAGAGTTATAACCTATCAAAAGAAAGGAAATTTTCTCAAAAATCCAAAATTCTAATTAGTTTTTTCATATCTCTTATAGTTTTTAATATACGGGGAAATTACAAAATTTTTGCTAAAATTTGTAATTTCCTCGTATATCAAAAAATAGAGAAGTTATAAAAAATAGCAGCATTTTAAAATTTTTGAGAAAATTTCCTATCTTTCAATAGGTTATAACTTTTTGTACGTTTTCAAATAAAAAAGTTATCGAACTTTGAAATTTTTGTATATTTTACAATTTCTACATTTTGATTAACAAAAGTTCAGATTACGAAAAATTAAAAAAGCTAGTAACTTTTTTTATCATGCAATTATTATTTTGATAAATAAAAGCCATTTCAAAAAAAGTTCGTTTTATTAAATTTTTTACAGAAATTAAAATTTTTGTTTCATTAAAATTCATTAAATGACCTGTTTTATTAACAGGATTAGCTAAAGCAGTTCTGGATGTAATCTATAATCACTTTTGTGAGCAATAATACGATTTTTTTGTAATTCAGTTATGAAATATCATAATTTTGACACTCATTCTAGATAAAAAATGTTGTTCATTTTGTCACTTGTTTTCATTTTGTCACTCATTTTATCAAAGAGTGACAAAATGAAATCTCATTTTCTCACTCTTTGATAAATGTAATGGTTATCACCATAGAAACAAACAAGGATGGCTTTGATACTATCTATCAGAAATAGGCCGACGTTGAATAATAACCAAGTAAAATAAATTCAAAATGAACATGAAACTGCATTACAAAAAATCTTGTATATAAACACGATGCAAAACACCGTGTTTTTTGCACACGAAACTTCACATCTAGTGCAAAAAACCCGTTCATTTTGCAACTAGTTATATAAATAGCTGATTAAGAATACTCATTTATCATACCAAGATTTCGGCCACGATTGTGGCCATCTTCAGGAATCTTTCTGCATTTCAGTAGGAAACTTCGTCGATTAACTTCTTTTGCTTTTTTCTGGTGGGTATTCGCCCAACTTTTTAACCATGGATTGGTTGTTGTCACATGGTTAAAAAGTTGGGCGAATACCTACAAAAAAAAGCAGAAGAAGTTAAGGTGGAAGTGCTGGCAAATACAAACGATATGCGGGGTTTCTGCGTTATCGTTACACCACTAACTGTTTTTTTTTGTAAGTCCGAAATAGTTTGGTTAAATTTAACTTTAAATAGTATATTGTTTTACGAGCAAGGAATGATACTCATTTCCCACTAGTACGATGTTTGCAGCATGAGCCGCAGGCGAATGCTGCAAATCGTACGAGTGGGAAATGAGTTATTCCTTGCGAGTCAAACACTATACTTTTTCTACGGTTATACCACATAATAATGCAATAATTCAAAAATAAATCAAATACAAAACATAACGATATAAGTTATATTATTTAAGTAAAATTAACTATTATTTACAATATTTACAGTTATCATACCTTAAAATAAGCTAAAAGCTTAGTATCTGTAACGGAATTTGCCTTTCTCTTTTGCCAGGTCACGAAACTTTCATATGCAATCTGGTACCTACTTATGTTTGGAAATTTCGGGAATCAAATTCTGACAAGCTTCGTTTGCCGCTTTTCTTATTTCAGGAGAAGTTAATTCTAATTCATTTTCATCACTACTTAACATTTTTACTTAAATAACAATCTAATTTAATTAATGTATTAAAAACTATCTGTTGTACCTGTCACTAAATTATTGCTGTCAATCTGTACTGTTAGTCAAATATATAAATACATGATTGTCACAGTATACTTGATTAAGTTAAAACAATAAAGAAATGAACACTTTGTGTTATCAGATAAAGAAATGAGATATTTCTTTATTAGATGTAACAACGTACCCTATTTCTTTAGAGATTACTGTCTAAAAATGATACATTTGTATAATAACCGTAGAAAATAGTATATTGTAATACAAGTGTTAAAATGACAGGTTTCGTAGTACGAGTGAAGTTTGTGAAACGAACCGCGAAGCGGTGAGTTTCGCAAAGAACGAGTACTACAAACCGTCATTGTAATTCGAGTGTTACAAACTATTTTTTATAATGAACTTTTAAAAGTATAAAAAAATAAATAAAATGAGAGTTTTTCGAAAGATTTATTTATGTTGGCAATCTTGACACTTTTGACACTTTACAGTTTTAATGATTTTAAATTTGAATGTTTGTCAAATTTGTATAAAATATTCCGAATTTAGCAATAACGCTGATAATGTAGTTAATAATTTACTACAACATACTTCTTCATTTACTATTTGAACTCTTTCGTTGACAATCAGTGCAGTGCAACCAATTGTGTAAAACAAAAAGTTACCAAAAACAGTGTTACAATGAATCTATTTCGATACTGTTTTTAGTGTCGAAATAGAAACTTTGTGAACGTGAATTATAAAAAAGTCCTTTGTTCCACTATATATGTTCTTGTTGCAGATTCAGTAGAAACAGTATGGGGTTTGAGGTTTTTTAATATATTTTTTAAATTTAGTTGCATAAATTTTGATTCCATTGATTTTATGACATACCGTTTTGGCTAGGTTTTATTTGTGGATCCTAGTTAATAACGTCTGGTCGCGCAGGTCTCTGCGCATTGAAAAAGAACCCAAATTCACCTGATTTCTGCGCGAGAAATTCAAATTTCCATGCTTTGTTGCCAGATTAAGTGTATATCTGTAACAATCGGAAACTTGTAAAAATACTGAAATACCACAAAATATGTTGTTCTAGTAAGTTATAGTACAGCATAAAAACGGATTTTCTTGTTCTGTCCATGACTCTAAATTGACGTGAGTTATGGTTGCAGGCCTAATAAGAAGGACTGACTCGGATTTCTGCTGAGCGTTTCATAAATCGCTTATTTCATATTTTTCTAATTTAATTTACTTTATAGATTTTAATAATTATTTTATTCAGTCTGTTCTGAGCATTTGAATTGTAAACTTATAAAATAAAGTCAAATAATTAATTCTTGTGTAAAAGTTATTGTTAATAAATATAAAAATTGTTTTTAAAAATAAGTTTCTATTCCGGAAACTTATAAGTGGCGAAGTCAGTAGGATTTTCGGGAAAATCCATCGTGGACATTTCTCGGGTTTTAACCCCTAACGAAAATCCAGAACCAGTGAGGTCCCGTACAATGCAGTTCATCGAGAACATATGGGAAGAGTAGTAATGTGGTAAGAAACTTTTTGTTCATGACAGACTCCTTTTCTAGTATCGAATCCCTTTGCGACAACGATAGCGAAGAAAAGTTAGATTTAAATCAAAATACCTATTCTGATTCATTTATTGAAAGCAGTGAGCAGGAATTTTTGGAATTAAGTAGTACTTTACGAGAATTATCATTAACAGAAACAATGGCACAGCCAGCAGTACCTATGTACTTTAGATATAAAAAATTTATCAGTTATTCCAAATTTTGACGGTAATATTAATAAATTATTTCGTTTTGTTGATGCAACAGAGTCAATTTTGGCACATTATTATGACAGAATTAATGTAGACTCTTTTCAAAATGTTTTACTTTTAAATGGAATTCTTAATAAGTTAGAAGGAAAAGCTAGCGAAGTAGTAGTTATTAGCGGAGCTAAATTTTGGCCCGAAATTAAAAACGCATTAATTCATAAATTTTGGTGATCATAGAGACGACAATTGCTTGAATCAAGATTTAGTCAATATAAGACAACTAAACAGTGAAACCCCATATATGTTTCATGAAAGAATATTAAGTCTATTAAATTCTATTTGCAATTATTTAGACCTACATTATCACAATCCAGAACGAGAATCTAAAAGATCCTTCTTTAAAAAACAAACCCTTAAATCTTTCCTAGCAGGATCAAAAGAACCTTTAGGTCCTATTATCAGGGCTATGCGCCCAACTACTTTAGAACAAGCAATAGGGATGTGGACTATTTTTGGGAAAGTGTTTAAAACCATGCATAATTACCAAATATAGCCCAAACTATTTATTATTATTTTTTTAATACAACTAATACCTTTAAAATAAGTTATTTAAAATTCCATTTCAAATTTCGCGCCAAAACGTGGATACCTGTGAAACGCCCGCTGTGACGTCACTTGTTCCTAAACATTGTCGAAGTTGTCTGTAATAGAATGTTATTTCGTAGTTTTGTGTTAATAAGATGGATTCTACATTTTATAAATGTTGTGTAGTGCCGCAGTGTGAAAGTACTACTATTAAAACACCTGAAACACTATTTATTCAAGTTCCACGTACAAAAACGATGCGGAAAATTTGACTTTAACTAGCCTTGTAACGATTACATCGTTATTTTTGGCCTGGCCTCTTGACTATAAAATATTTTTAATTTTCTTGTTAAATGGTGCGCCGTCGCAGCCGATATGGTAGGAAATCGCATTTGCTCGTATGTTTCGACGTTAAATAATTTCATTTTATTTTGAGAATTCATTGAATTCAGTTCATTCTTCACTTTCTACCCTCGTTCGGTGAGTAAGAATTTAATTATTTTAATTAATTTTAGTTGTAAAAATCGAAAATTGGTGAATATTTTATTTAATATTTAAGTTTATTCTTTTACTAATATTTAATTATTTCGTTCACAATCGCTTGTCAAGAATCAGTTTTTTATTGAGTAAAAAATGTAAACATAGTAAGTAATTAATTTTTTCTCGATCTTTGGAGAAAACCTTTAGCGATTGTGTGCGAAATTAAGGATTTTATGGTCGGAGATTCATTGCCTTTTTTATTTCATTAGGGCTGCTGCCACTTTTGAAGAGGGTCCTAGGAAGAGATAGATTTCTCGACATATCTATTTATTTTCCTGAAATCAGCATTTCAAAACCTAACATAAAGGATATCGATATTCCAGAAGCCACCTCCATTTTGTTTTAACAATCTGAAATTGTTTGTTCCGGGTACTACCCATTGGAATTTCACTTTATTACTTGGGCAACTAAGGCTCCGACAGAAGACATCGTAAACCAAAAAGATAAGATTAAATTAATTACGATTTTTTTTTCAATATTTTCTGACTTAACTTCAAATTGAATTTTTTAAAGTTTGAAATAAACAATTTAACACTGATTCAAATTTCTTTTATTTGCTTGTCTGTAATTTGGCGCCCTTATATATTTGTTTGGGGGGAGTTAAAGAAAACCAGAAGGAAGCCACGAACCCTGGAGCTAGCAAAGGGTAGTAATCACATTACAAACTGGCGCCCAACTAAAGTATTCTGGTTTTTTGAAACTTTTCCTAATCATTCACTTTAAATTAATTTTATATTTTCCATCAATTTAATTACAGACATTCAAATATTTTATTAATTGTTTTACTAACACTTAATTTTTTATAATTACTTTATTTTGTTGGTTTTGATTATCTACGGATTCAAGGTGAACCACTATTGAATTGATATATTTCGGTTTAATTTTTAACTTATCGAGTTCTATTTTTCGACGGATATTATAGGTTCTTTATTTATCTTTTTTACTTACTACAATGTTGCCTTCACATTTAAAATCGAAAGAATTAGATTATGAACTAGCCATTAGGGGTGTCGAAATTCCCAATACTGTTGAGGCTAAACGGAAACTTCTTTCCGGGTTGTTAGCTCAAGAAAATGCAAATAGGAGTTTCAGTGAAATTGTAAATACATTTTCCTTCGATGAAGATATTCTCGGTATTAAAGATTCAATTAGTTTCTTAAAACCTGATATTGATTCATTTACTGGTGACAAATCTGCTCCTGTTTTTAAACGTATTAATTCTAGACTTATTCACATTTCGGGTAGAATTAACAGAATTGCTTGCACTGAGGATAATCATTTTGCCATTTTACGAGCCTTAAAAAATGAATTAACTTTATTTGAAGCGGATGTTCATGAAAAGTCCAACACTTCCACTCCAACGATGCTGGATTCTCCTGTTGGTATTTCTTCGCCGGCATTTTTCCACAAGAACTTAGATGTTCATAAATGGAATATTTATTTTTCTGGTAATAATTCTGTTCATGATTTTTTGGAAAAAGTTGACATGTTGCGAGTTTCTCGGGGAATTTCGGACAGTGACCTACTTTTGCGTAGTTGTGATTTATTTAAAGATGAAGGTTTAACCTGGTTTATGAATAATCGTCATAAATTTTCTTCTTGGTCTGATCTGGTTGATAAACTTAAATTTGACTTTATTCCCTCAAATTTTCAATTTGATTTGGAAAATGTTATCAATAATAAATTTCAAACTAGAGGTGAAAGTGTAGCTCTTTTCATCGCTTCGATGGAGGGCCTCTTCAAACGTATGGATCATTGTCCGGACGAACTAACTAGGGTATCTAAGATTAGACGCAATCTTCTTCCTACCTTCGTAAATCAACTTGCCCTTCAATCTCCTTCAACTATCGATGAATTAAATATTCTGTGTAAAAAAATTGAGGAATCTCA
This sequence comes from Altica lythri, assembly GCA_964028335.1. Taxonomy (NCBI): domain Eukaryota; kingdom Metazoa; phylum Arthropoda; class Insecta; order Coleoptera; family Chrysomelidae; genus Altica; species Altica lythri. Next base: position 4,711,310 of record OZ034810.1, on the reverse strand, counting down.
AAGTTGGTGCGATAGAGCCCAGAATGTTTCTTCCTTTAATTCTTCGAAAAACTTCAATTCCAATTCAGGGGAAGTGAATTTATCTGTACTTTCGAATTCTAGGCCGGTTAAATGCTGGAATTGCGAAAAGTTTGGCCACGTTTTTAATCAATGTAGAGCTCGTAGAGTGGTTCCGTTCTGCTTTGGTTGCGGGAAAAAGAATACAGTTAAATCTAATTGCTCATGGTGTCGTTCCAAGTTTTCAAAAAACGAATTTCAGACCGGAGACGGAAATTTGGTTACCCGTCCCGGTCATTCTTTAGCAAATCAGCCAGACAATTCTCCAAATTCATCAGGAACCCAAGTCCGACAACATCGTTCAAGCCAGTAACTTCCTTAACTGAGTGGAAAGATTATCTTATTTTTGTAAAAAACTTTTTATCTTCTCTGCGAACTCCTCCTAAAGTCAGGAATGCAATCTCTCGCTTGGAAACCAGTCCTTTATTTGTTAAAAAACAGAATGATAACAGGTTGTATTTAAATATATTGGTAGAAAAAATTAACATGCTTGCTCTTCTGGACAGTGGTTCAAACGCGTGTATTCTTGGTAATCAAGGTTTTCAGATGATTTCTCACTTAAAACTTCCTATTATCTATGATAATTCAATTTGTGTCACTACGGCGGATGGTAACCTTCAGCAAAGCATTGGTTTTGTTTATCTCTCTTTATCTTTATCAGGGGTTACTCATACCTTAAAGGTTTTAATAATTCCTTCGATTGCTCATTCTCTCATCTTAGGAATGGATTTTTTGAACTTATTTAAGATTGATATAAATTTTGAGTCCTTATCTTATTCAATACTTTCCTCGTTGTGTGTTATTAATTCTATTCAACCCGTGTCTTCTCTTTCTGTGGTTCAGTTAAATAAATTAGATAAAGTAAAATCCTTATTTAGAGATCTCGCCCCTGTTGACAGAATTGGTAGAACTTCTCTAATAACTCACGATATTGACACAGGCGATGCCAAACCTATTTGTCAAAGGCAATTCCCTCTATCCCCCTCAATGTTAGGTCATTTGAAGTCAGAAATTGAAGAGTTGTTATGTTTAGGTGTTATCAGACCTTCCAATTCCCCTTGGTCTTCTCCTTGTTTTTTAGTTCCGAAAAAGGGTGATAACGGTTACCGAAAAGTTCTGGATAGTAGGAAACTTAATTCTGTCACAGTTTCAGACTCATACCCTATGCATCAGATTGATTCAATCTTGAATAAGTTACGAGATGCAAGATTCCTTTCCTCTATTGATTTAAAAAAAGCCTTTCTTCAAATTCCCTTAACAGAGACTTCTATTCCAAAGACTGCATTCTCTATCTATGGCTTAGGCAGTTTTGAATACACGACTATGTGTTTTGGTTTAAAAAATGCCCCTAAAACTATGGCAAGATTAATGGACAGAGTCTTGGATCCGTCAATCATTCCCTATTGCTTTTGTTATTTGGATGACATCATTATCGCGACTCCGACTTTCGAACTTCATTTAGAGGTACTAGAAAAATTGTTCTTTAGATTGAAAGAAGCAAATTTAACTATAAATATGGATAAGTGCGAATTTTGTAAAGATTCCCTAAAATATTTAGGCTTTCGTGTTGATCAGAGTGGTTTGCGTACAGATCCCGATAAGGTTACGGCAATTTTAAATTACCCTATTCCTAAAAACACCACTGAAATTAAGAGACTAATTGGTCTAATCGGCTGGTACAGAAGATTTCTCCCAAACTTTTCTTCGGTTTGTTCGCCTATTACCGATCTCCTTAAGGGTCGAAAAAAAGGACAACCTATAATGTGGAACCCTGACGCTGACAGGGCATTTTCGAAAATCAAGCAACTCCTTACTTCTAGCCCAATTTTATCCAGTCCTAATTATTCAATTCCCTTCATTATTCAAACAGATGCAAGTGATACCGGTTTGGGTGCCATTCTTTACCAAGAATGTGATGGTGTTGATCACCCTATTGCGTATGCTAGTCGTAGCCTTTCTAGTTCAGAGAGGAAACTTTCCACGACGGAAAAAGAACTATTGGGGACAATTTTTGGAATTGAAAAATTCAGGGGTTATGTAGAAGGAACTGTCTTCACGTTAGAAACTGACCACTCATCTCTTCAATATCTTTATAAATTATCTAATCCCTCGGGCCGTTTAGCCCGTCTGGCTTTACGATTATCTCAATTTGATTTCGTCATAAAACATAGGAAAGGTTCTACAATGATAGTGAGTGATGCGCTTTCCCGCGCATATAATACCGATATCGCCAGTTTAGACCTTACCAATTTAAAACCTGACAGGTGGTATTTATCTTTAATTCAGAAAATTCAATCATCTCCGGATAAATACCCTTCGTTTCGTGTGGATAACAATGTTATCTACAAACATATCTTCTCTAACAATCCAGTAGAGAGTAATCTTTCCGATTGGAAAATTGTGGTTCCTCCCGGTAATAGATCGAGTCTTCTGAATTATTTTCATGATAGTGAGGCTGGGTGTCATTTTGGCATTTCTAAAACTTTTGCTCGTATTTCTGAACTGTACTATTGGCCTAAAATGAGAAAGGATATCTATCGTTACATTCGCAGATGTGCGATTTGCTCTACATGCAAAAGTTCTAACCTACCGAAAGCTGGCCTTATGGGTAATTATAAAAATATTAATTTTCCTTTTCAATGGATTTCCGCTGATATTATTGGTTGTTATCCTAGATCCAAACTAGGCAACAGATATGCTTTAGTTATAACGGATTGGTTTTCCAAATTCTGTCTAATCCATCCTATGCCTAAGGCAACGACTAATAATATTTTAAAGTTTTTAGAAAATCAAGTTTTTCTAATTTTTGGTGTCCCTCAGGTTTTATCCGTTGACAACGGTAGTCAGTTTACTAGTCGTGAATTCAAAAGTCTTATGGAGAAGTATAAAGTTCATGTTCGTTACAACCCTGTTTACCACCCTCAAGCGAACCACACTGAGAGAACCAACAAGAGTATTATTACGGCAATTCGTTGCTTTATTCACGAAGCACATGATTCCTGGGATTCAAAAATCCATCATGTTGCTCAGGCAATTAGGACCGCTCAACATGAAGTTACGGGTTACTCTCCTTCTTTCCTTAACTTTGCTAGAAATGTTCCGCTTTCCGGTGATTATTATGGAAAAATTTCTGATAATGCCAATAATTTAGTATCTATTGCTGACAAAAATAGCCGTTTAAATGACATTCAAACGTTACCCAAACTATTTGTTGAAGTTAGGAAAAAATTAAAACTTGCCTATGATAGAAACTCGCATTATTATAATCTCCGTAAAAGAGATATAGAATATCATGTAGGGGATAAACTTTGGAAAAGGAATCATGTTCTGTCTTCTAAAATTGATAAATTTTCTGCTAAATTCGCTCCGAAATACGTTCCTTGTATTGTGAACAGAGTTATTTCTAAATTAGTTTATAACGTTAAGGATACTAAGGGTAATGATTTAGGCAATTATCATATCTCTGATTTAAAAAAAGATTTTTCCGATGTTGATCAAGACTTGTCTGAAAGTGAGGGCTCAGACAGTGAAAATGATGATAATATTTGACGAAATCACTTTTGTTCTGATCACTGGAGTCACTTCGCTGAAGGCATAAGTTATTAACTTTTCAATTTCCATTTCTTAGATTTTTTAAATTCTTAAAAAACTTTTTCAAAATTCTTTTCAACCTTTTAGATTAATTCGATTGTCAGTTTATTTTTTAAAAAAATTTAAAAAAAAAAAAAAAAGTATTAGTATTTTTTGGATTCTTAGTTTGTTCCTTTTTCAAAATTTTTTTTTCCTTCTTTACTTAGTGATTATTGCCTTTCAGTGTTCTTAGCGTTTGAATGCTTGTTTTCTATTCTGTTTGATTTCGTCGTTTTTTTTTTTTATTTTATTAACTGTCTTATTTTTTTTTGATGTTCACATTATTACCGTTGATTGTTGTCATTTTGAATGATAAATATTATCGTTTATCTTTTTCATTATCTCCAGCTATTTCTTGTCTTTTTATGATAGCAATTACCTTGTATCTTTTTATATGCCTCTTGTTTGCTTAGCGATAAGACTTGTCAACTTATTTTTGGATCTGAATATTAGTTGATTTATCTTTTAGTGTTTAGTCACATTTTCGTTCAGCTGATATTTGGTTTCAATTTATCTCGTTCATTGAATATTTCCTTGGCTTTTGGGCTTGTTTTTATTACTCAAGTTGAGTATTTTTTTTTTGTATTCAATGATTCCTGTTGACGTCAGTCTTATCTTTGTCTTCGTTGCTATGATAAGTTACTTTACCTTTGGAGTTAGACTTTTTACCTTGTATCTCTCTACTTTGTGAACATTAATCTCTTGTTTCTTTTGTTACATCTCGTTGTTGTTGTTTTCTTAAACGACCTTAAATAGGACAGTTATTAATTTATTTTTTTTTACCGATTGTGACTTATGCTACTTAAATGTTAGCAATACCGATTATGACTTTTTTGGGTACCCTAGAGGTGCTGGTCAATGCGACCAAATTTTTTTTAGAGTGGGGGGGACTCTCTTACCGATTGTGACTATACCTTTTTGTTCTTTTTGTTATTGCCACTTTTTCAAAAATTTTTTTGTGTCTTAACCTCTTTGGCTGTAAATTCTCTCTCTCTTCCCGACTGGGCGTTGTCTGCCAAATGGAGAAACATGTTCCCGGGGAAGCTTAAATTTTCGGAACTCCCTTGGTCAAGTCCCTATATTTTTTATATATATTTACCTTTTTTCCTTTTTGTTTATTTTTATTTTTCATGGCTGACATGCCATCTTATAGCGATGCGAATAACCGTTGGTTACGCCGAGACCACCCGTCTTCGCTGAGCTCCTCGCATCCCCTGTCCAGCGTGGAGAAACTTCAGTGTTGACCGTTCCATTGGGTTGGCTGGTACCCCTTGTAAAAATCCAGTCACTTCGTCTTATGACGGTTTAACTACCTGGATTTCTTCAAAACCCATGGTAATTTCACTTGCTTTTTGAGGAATTCGTTCCACCTTTTAGGTTGGCTAGTACCTTGTAGAAAAATCTAGTCACGTCGTCTTGTGACGGTTTAACTACCTGGGTTTCTTCAAAACCCATTGTAATTTTACTTGCTTCACATGGGTCCCTTCAGGTCCCGGGCTTAGGCCGAAACAATTTGTTTTCTTTCTTCCCTAGAGGTAAAGTGTAGTAAGGTCTCGTGTTCTTGAATTTTTTTATCGAGAATTTTTTTTATTTTATTTTTTTCATTTTAGAATTACATCAATTTTTGTGGTTACCTACTTAATTTACTAATGTTGTATACCTATTCATCAGTTTTGGATTATTATTATTTTTTTAATTTAAATTTTAGTAGTTTCTCTTTTTAATAAAAAAAAAAGAATCTTCGATTCCTTTTTTTTTTTTCTGCCAGGTTACCGTGGTGTAACGATTACATCGTTATTTTTGGCCTGGCCTCTTGACTATAAAATATTTTTAATTTTCTTGTTAAATGGTGCGCCGTCGCAGCCGATATGGTAGGAAATCGCATTTGCTCGTATGTTTCGACGTTAAATAATTTCATTTTATTTTGAGAATTCATTGAATTCAGTTCATTCTTCACTTTCTACCCTCGTTCGGTGAGTAAGAATTTAATTATTTTAATTTTAGTTGTAAAAATCCAAAATTGGTGAATATTTTATTTAATATTTAAGTTTATTCTTTTACTAATATTTAATTATTTCGTTCACAATCGCTTGTCAAGAATCAGTTTTTTATTGAGTAAAAAATGTAAACATAGTAAGTAATTAATTTTTTCTCGATCTTTGGAGAAAACCTTTAGCGATTGTGTGCGAAATTAAGGATTTTATGGTCGGAGATTCATTGCCTTTTTTATTTCATTAGGGCTGCTGCCACTTTTGAAGAGGGTCCTAGGAAGAGATAGATTTCTCGACATATCTATTTATTTTCCTGAAATCAGCATTTCAAAACCTAACATAAAGGATATCGATATTCCAGAAGCCACCTCCATTTTGTTTTAACAATCTGAAATTGTTTGTTCCGGGTACTACCCATTGGAATTTCACTTTATTACTTGGGCAACTAAGGCTCCGACAGAAGACATCGTAAACCAAAAAGATAAGATTAAATTAATTACGATTTTTTTTTCAATATTTTCTGACTTAACTTCAAATTGAATTTTTTAAAGTTTGAAATAAACAATTTAACACTGATTCAAATTTCTTTTATTTGCTTGTCTGTAATTTGGCGCCCTTATATATTTGTTTGGGGGGAGTTAAAGAAAACCAGAAGGAAGCCACGAACCCTGGAGCTAGCAAAGGGTAGTAATCACATTACAGCCTGTCGGAATCCGGCACTTTATATTCCGGGCAAATTTTGCACTTAACTGTGCAAAATTTTGCATCTCGACGAAGTTGGAGATATCCCACAGCATCGTCTCCATATGACTGCCTCGAGGAATTAAAACGAAATGAAACAATTTGTTAAAAAGATAAAACATAACCCCAAAATCATATTATTTTATTTTACTATATTCAATTTAACTTTTCGAGTTTATAATAAATACCTACGATTACTATTTTAATGTATCCTGAGTATATTACTTACATGGAGGTCTTCACATTTCTAAATTCAGCAGAGCAGAAGTTACTATTTGTTGCGAAGAAATTAGCCATCGTAACGCAATTACTTCTTGGCAAATTTGAACTATCTGCCTTAATATATCCACTTTCCATTATGGGAGTAATTTTAAAAATTGATTCAAAAAGATAATTGTTCAAATTTCGAAGAAATTTCACGGGAATCACAGTAATAATATTATCCAAATATTAACAAACACCATATTACTTGGCAGCGAAAATTCTTGTTTGGCAACAAGTGACGTCACACATTTTGATTGGTGTTCATTGTCACGTGACTTGAGAGTGAAATATTAAATTACATTTTATTAAATAAAAAACTAACTCCTTGTTTATTGAAGAAAATATTGTGTTTTTTATTATAGAAACTAACTTTTCGTGGTAAAATTATATACTTATTTGAGTACAGTCCACATCCCTATTCAATTAGTTCAAGAGGAAGATAACATAAAATATATGCAGCGGCATCAACATTCCTCTAGTGTCCAAAATAATCATGTAGCTGCCAGAAAGATTAATTCTTATCAAAATCAATCTCAGAACCATGTACAATTTAATGCCCCAAGAATATTTTCACAACCCCCAAATTTTCAACGCCAAAACAACTCATCCTTTTCACAGCAACCCACATTTGCAAGACCGCAATTTTTAACTGGCCCAATTCAAATTCAAAGACATCCAAACCCCCCAACTCCAAGATACCCAACAAACTCTCAAGTGTTTGGAAAATCTCAAAATGTCTGGAAACCAAGACCCAACATTCCTCAACCTAAACCCACGCCAATTAGTACCACTTCTAGAAATACAGTACCACAATTCCGAAATTCTAATTATAATCATTTTCAAAATGTAAATCCTAATCCTAATATTCACACCCAGGAACTTTTTAATACTCAAGTAGCTACAGAATCCCTTCCATATCACGTATACTCTGTTGAAGAGTTCCCTACATTCGAGGAATCCATTGACGTTACTGACGAAAATTTCGAATATTCTTCCGACGACCAATTTGAAAATTTTCCGTTGGTTGACACAACTCAGAATCTGACATAATCGAACTTAACATCTCTCATGGTAAGAAGGAGCTACCATACATCGAAATAGCTGATCCCCTCTAAAGTTGCTAATCGATACCGGTGCTACAAAATCGTTTTTAAATCCCCATATTGCCGAAAATTTTTACAAAAATAAAATATTTAGGAAACCTTTCGTTGTATCCACTGCACTACAATCATCAATTCATCAAAATTGTGCACACATACCTATATTTTCAGAATTTAACCAAAGTGGAACTTTCAAGTTTCATTTATTTAATTTTCATGAAATTTTCGACGGTTTTATAGGATTAGATAATTTTAAACTTTTACAAGTAAATTTAGACTTCGTTAATTCTAAATTAGGAACAACATTTTGCGAAATCCCGATTAAATATTTACAGACTAAACCTCCTATTTTCAAAAGAAAACTTGATCCGCATAGTTACATTGTAACGAGAATACCTGTATCTCAATTCGAAGGCGATATTTTTATACCCGGACAAATGATAAAATCTTGTCAAATTGTCAAATCCCTTCTTTACTATACACAGCAAAAAATGGAACTGCTGTCATAGAAATTAGAAATAATACGAAAGATAAAATTATTTTTTCCTTGTCTGAACCCTTAAATAGTGTTCCCTTGGACTATAACTATTACGACTTATACCATGTAGACATTACACCATCCGAAAATACTATTAAGCCAGATATCGACAATCTCTTGCGGACAGACCATTTAAATGTTGAAGAAAAAAAACAAATTTTAAAACTATGTCGAAAATATTCTAGTATTTTTCACCGAGAAGTTCAACCTCTCACTTTTACAAACAGAATAAAACACTCTATCAAAACAAGAGACGAAACTCCAGTTTACAGTAAAACATATAGATATCCGTTTGTACATAAAGCAGAAGTACAGAGACAGATTCAATCTATGCTAGATCAAGGTATCATTCGACCGAGCAATTCACCCTGGTCCTCAAACATTTGGGTAGTACCAAAGAAAGTGGATGCTTCCGGTAAAAAGAAATGGAGGATTGTGGTTGATTACAGGAACTTAAATGATAAAACAATCAAAGATCGATACCCAATTCCAAATATTACATATGTCCTAGACAAACTTGGAAAATGTAATTATTTCACCACCTTAGATCTGGCTGGTGGATTCTATCAGATTGAAATGAATCCAGATGATATCGCTAAAACTGCTTTTAGTGTAGAGAACGGGCATTATGAATATCTAAGAGTGCCAATGTGGTTGAAAAATTCACCTGCTACCTTTCAAAGGGTGATAGACAATATCATGAAAGGCCTACAAAATGAAATTTGCCTAATATACTTAGACGATATTATAGTTTTTTCTACATCCTTACAGGAACATATAACCAATCTTGATAAAGTTTTCAAAAGATTAAAAGAATCCAATTTTAAAATTCAACTTGACAAATGTGAATTTCTAAAAAAGGAAGTAGCTTATTAAGGGCATATTGTAACGGCCGATGGGGTGAAACCAAACCCCGACAAAATTATTGCAATTCAAAGATGTCCCATACCAAACACCACTAGAGAAATAAAATCGTTTTTGGGATTGTTAGGATACTATCGATGATTTATTAAAGATTTTGATAGACTAACAAAACCATTAACTTCATGCCTAAAAAAAGGTGCTAAGATCAATCACACCCATCAATTTATTAAATGCTTCGAAGATTGTAAAAAACTTGTCACCAATGATCCCATCTTGCAATACCCGGATTTTACTAAAGAATTTATTTTAACAACGGACTCTAGTAATTTGGCGTTTGGAGCAGTATTATCACAAGGTACTCCCGGAAGTGACAGGCCGGTTGCGTATGCATCCAGGACCTTAAATGAGTCAGAACAAAATTACAGTACAATAGAAAGAGAACTCCTAGCTATTGTCTGCGCTACCAAATATTTCCGCCCTACTTATTCGGAAGGAAATTTAAAATATTTAGTGATCACAAGCCACTAAAATACCTCATGTCACTAAAAGAACCAAATTCAAGACTAGTAAGATGGAGATTAAAATTGGAGGAATTCGACTACGAGATCGAGTATAAGAATGGCTCAAATAATACCAATGCAGATGCATTATCTCGTGTTGAAATCAATACTAAAGACATCTTTGAATATATGGAAGATTTTAACAACTCATTCGCAGAACTATCACGAAATGAACGGAGTCAAACCGAAGATAATGAGTCACTAGTAGTTAACCCAAACGATTTGCAAACATTAGAAGAAAATGAACAGGGAAACGATGAAAATAATGAAATTTAAACCGATAACGAATCGGTTCACACTAGTGCGGAAGATCCGATTTTAGGAATAAACATTTCTGACAAGTGCTTAAACACTTTTGACCATCAAGTTATCGTTGAGTTTGTACTACACTCACCGGCTAAGCCAAAAACAAAACAAATATTTTCTAATAAAAAATGAATGTTCATCCAAATTTCAATCAATAATATCAAAAACTATATACAGCCAAATTCACTTATGCTATTCATTTAAAAAAAAGAGGAATATATACCTCAAATATTAGAAGTTTTGCGAAAAACTTTTAAAAATACCGCCTTTAAACTAGTACAATGTAATGAGATACTCACAGATGTTATAAAAAAAGATGCACAACATGAAACAATTACACAGTTTCATGACGGTAAAACAAATCATAGAGGTATATTAGAAACTGAAACTAGGATTAGGCGCTCGTACTATTGGCCGGAAATGAAAAACGACATTAAAGACTTTATTAACCGTTGCGAAATATGCCAGGCAAATAAATATGACAGGAATCCACCACAACAAAAATTGCAGATAACCCCAACACCCTCAAAACCGTTTGAGATAGTATTCTGCGATACGCTATCGGCACAAGGACAAAAAAGTGTGAGGTGTTAAGGGACACCCGGATGGAACGAAGTTCCTTTCGATTAATTAGTGAAGGAATTAGTAATTTGTAAACACAACAGAGTGTTTATACATACACTAGCAGCCCGCCCCGGCTTTGCACGGGGATTAAAGAAAAATAACAAAAGCCACTAAATATATTGGGTCAACACTTCCCTGTAAACAATATTACATGTTGTTTTATTTTCTAGCAACAAAATAAATTGATTTTCAGGTGCTCGACCCGCCTTAGGCAGTTGGCCATGAGAAAAACGGATCCCTACTAATTGGAAGGTTTTACCTTGAGGCTAGTATTCTTAGCGCACGCGATTTAAGGGTTTTAAGGTCATTTTTTGTTACATTAATGGCATTTTAGTAAGGATCCCTATTTTTTTGAAAATAAAACATAGCCTATGTCACTCAGGAATAGTGTAGCTTGCCAACGGTAAAAGAATTTTTGAAATCGGTCCAGTAGTTTCGGAGCCTATTCATTTCAAACAAACAAACAAACAAACCTTTCCTCGCCACCAAATATATTGGATCAACGCTTCCCTGTAAACAATATTACATATTGTTTTATTTTCTGGCAACAAAATAAATTGATTTTTAGGTGCTCGACCCGCCTTAGGCGGTTGGCCATGAGAAAAACCGATCCCTAATAATTGGAAGGTTTAACCTTGAGGCTAGTATTCTTAGCGCACACGATGTAAGGGTTTAAAGGTCATTTTTGGTTACATTAATGGCATTTTAGTAAGGATACCTATTTTTTTGAAAATAAAACATAGCCTATGTCACTCGGGAATAGTGTAGCTTGCCAACGGTAAAAGAATTTTTGAAATCGGTCCAGTAATTCCGGAGCCTATTCATTTCAAATAAACAAACAAACAAACCTTTCCTCGCCACTAAATATATTGGGTCAACGCTTCCCTGTAAACAATATTACGTTGTTTTATTTTCTGGCAACAAAATAAATTGATTTTCAGGTGCTCGACCCGCCTTAGGCGGTTGGCCATGAGAAAAACCGATCCCTACTAATTGGAAGGTTTGACCTTGAGGCTAGTATTCTTAGCGCACGTGATGTAAGGGTTATAATGTCATTTTTGGTTACATTAATGGCATTTTAGTAAGGATCCCTATTTTTTTGAAAATAAAACATAGCCTATGTCACTCGGGAATAGTGTACTTTGCCAACGGTAAAAGAACTTTTGAAATCGGTCCAGTAGTTTCGGAGCCTATTCATTTCAAATAAACAAACAAACAAACAAACAAACCTTTCCTCGCCACTAAATATATTGGATCAACGCTTCCCTGTAAACAATATAACATGTTGTTTTATTTTCTGGCAACAAAATAAATTGATTTTCAGGAACTCGACCCGCCTTAGGCGGTTGGCCTTGAGAAAAACCGATCCCTACTAATTGGAAGGTTTGACCTTGAAGCTAGTATTCTCAGCACACGCGATTTAAGGGTTTTAAGGTCATTTTTTGTTACATTAATGGCATTTTAGTAAGGATCTCCATTTTTTTTTAAATGAAACATAGCTTATGTCACTCGGGAATAGTGTAGCTTGCCAATGGTGAAAGAATTTTTGAAATCGGTCCAGTAGTTTCGGAGCCTATTCATTTCAAACAAACAAACAAACAAAAAATCAAACCTTTCCTCTTTATAATATTAGTATAGATAAGCATTTATTATTGTCTGTATAAAATCTCTACTTACCTAACTCTATCAGCAATATCCGGAACTTATGCAGAAACACTGTCAGGATACAATATTGTTATTATTTTCTATTATTTTAATATTTATTATCTCCAAAAAACCTGAATAAATTTAACAAAGTCGCGACACTACACAGTTCAAACAAAATAGGAATTAACAATTTAATACAAAATTTTAAAATTAAAATATTTGACAGTAACTGACAGGTAAGGTAATTTGACGTAGGTACCTAACTAGTCAAGTTAAGAACTATTTTTGAAATGCTTATGAATTTATTGATTTATAAAAACGTGATGAAATAAAATATAATACTATTATAGGTAATTATTTTTTTTCTACAGTATTTTCTTTTCAATGTACATTTTCTTGTGTCTTTTTAATTGTAATATGTCTATCTATGAGAGAGAGAGAGAGTTTTTTATTTTTTGGTCTGTGAGAGAGAGAAACATGCGTGTGTCGTGTCGTGACATATTTTGGTCTGAATTTTCTTCGGCTAGTCTCTAGCCTCAGTCGTAACTGGTCGTAACGCCCGAAAGGGAACTTCGTTCCAACTAGAATTAGGCGCTCGTACTATTGGCCGGGAATGAAAAACGACATTAAAGACTTTATTAACCGTTGCGAAATATGCCGGGCAAATAAATATGACAGGAATCCACAACAACAAAAATTGCAGGTAACCCCAACACCCTCAAAACCGTTTGAGATAGTGTTCTGCGATACGCTATCGGCACAAGGACAAAAATTTCTAACAATAATAGACACCTTTTCTAACAATAATAGACACCTTTTCTAAATACGGTCAAGCATATCCGCTTTCATCACTAACTAGCATAGAAATTACAACAGCATTCCTTACTTTTATGTCTCACCACGGATTACCCTCTTTGGTAACTATGGACAGGGGGCAAAGAATTAAAAAATTCTGTCGTACAGGAATTTTTTGACATCCATAAAGTCAAAACACATTATGTAACAACAAACAGTACAGCAGTACACAATCTAAAGGAGCCATAGAAAGGTTTCATTCGACAATTATTGAATATTTGCGCATTATCAGGGCAAAAAATAATGGAAAAATTGACATTCTATCCGATATGGCATATGCTCTATTAGGATATAACAACTCAATACATTCGGTAACAAAACAAAAACCAATCGACATTATAAACGGACATTTTAATTCAAAGGACCCATTTGACATAGATCTTGACCAAACGTTGATAAATAATTACATTCAGGAACATCGACAAATTACAGCCGAATTATATAAAACACTTAACCAAAAACTAGCAAACGAAAAAGAAAAGGTACTTAATTGAGTATCATAACCGACACCGACCTGACCCAGTTCAATATAATCAGGATACCGACGTTTATAGAAAAAATACGACTTTAATACGAAATAAATTGAACCCTTAATTTCTTAAAGAAACAGTTTCAGCTGACAAAGGCACAAAAATACTAACACAAAAAGGCACAATGCTACATAAACAAAACTTAAAACGCCCAAAAACTAATCAAAATAAATTGTTACAGGATAATTCTAATCCTACCGATCCTAGTGCTTCCACCAGTCTTAGGTACTCCAGGAAATCCGAATAACTAACCTACATGACAATCCCGGAATTTTACCATTCCAATTAGGTAATGCAAAAATTAAATCCGAAATTCATACATTTCTTCATTTTTATGATTTATCTCCTATTCCTATACGATTAGAAATCGATATTTTAAAATCCGCCTATACGAATGTTTCCTTAGCAATTCAGTTAGGTCTCAGTCACCCTTATTTTCAAGAACTAGATAATTTCGACCGTGCCCTTATGTATCAATTAAAAGCCGTGGATCAAAAATTTCAATCATTACTTCCCACACAAAGATTTAAAGGGGGTCTTATTAACGGCTTAGGTTCTATCATAAAAAGTATCTCAGGAAGTCTAGATGCTGATGATGCAAGTTTATTATTATGATCAGGCAATTTCCGATCTTCAAGTAAACCAACAAGAAGTCGTACAAAAACTTAAATCACCTTTATTCTATTCCTACCCAAAACACAATTATTCCTCGAAAAACCTTCCTGATCATGAACGATGAGTATTACCAATACCAAACGCTACCCTGTGTTGATCTGCAACCTGGATTTTTCTGCACAGAAGAAAACTTGTCTGCTGCTATTGACGAAAAAGACTGTGTCGTCCAGTTGCTTCAGTTACAATCTACTCCTGGAAACTGCCAAAGAAGCCCCATCAAGATTTCTAAAAATATCATACAACAAATAAACGAAAACAACTACATATATTGGAATTTTCAAATCAGACACCAAAACAGAAGATTTCACTAAGTTAAGAGGGAATTACCTAATATCTGTGCCATACCAATGTTCATTCAGCTTAGAAAATAAATTATGAATGAGGAATTCATCTCAAAAGGCCAACCACTACTCTTGCCAGATTTAAAGATACCACAGATGAATAAAATAGTTGAAATTCCAGAAATTGACATCGACTATGTTCTTTTCTTTTTGTTGATTTTTGTGTTTCTTTAAACTTTTTAGTTTAACTTTGTAGAACTATAAAACGTATTGAAAAAAGGAAAAGTGTTATGGAAAACATAAAATTTTTTCTATAAATTTGCAAATTTTTATTAAAAGTATTTACAGAGAAATTTTCTTTTGTTTGTTGTTGATTTTCTTTAAAATATTCAAAAATTCCAAAATTCAAGTTGAACGATTTCAATATTAAATAGTTCAACTTGGATTAGTTATCACTTCTGTCGTGCGTCCTGAGTCGCACACCTTGTTTTTTTGATACTGTAACAGAGCAAGAAATTGTGTCTGCTTCAAAAAAGTTAAAAAACAAATGGTCCTCCGGTCCTGACGGTGTACCTGGTGTAATAATTAAAAAACATATTCAGCTTTTTTCTTATCCCTTATTTAAAATTTACAATTTAATAGTAAAACCATCAACTTTTCCTTCAACTAGGAAGATCTCAAAGATATGTCCTATATTTAAAAGTGGAAATTCAGTAGATATAACCAACTACAGGCTAATTGCATTAAAATCAGTTTTTTCTAAATTATTTGAAATTGTACTATACGATACAATTTATTTACATGTAAAGAATGTAATTGGCGAATATCAGCACAGTTTTGTTACATCTAGAAGTACAGCCATAAATCTTTGCATCTTTACTCAATATGTTTTATCCGGTTAAGATCGCCAAAAACAGGTCGATGTGATTTATACGGACTTTAGCAAGGCTTTTGACCGTGTATTTCCCAGTCCGCTTGTTAGTAAACTTTCCAGATTTGGCATTTCATCTGATACCCAATCTCTTATAAGGTCATATCTAAGGGATAGAAAATAAGGCGAGTACTGGCTTACACCAACCGATGTTAGGGAGATCCCCCTCGGGAGCCTCATCACCTATTTTAAATCACTAGACCTGGTGACACGGGAGGATGCACAATGGGTCATATGTGGCCTCAGTGCTGGCTGAGCACTAGCTCGCACCTCCCCAAATTTCCAAATCCAGATAAAGTTATATCTAAGGGATAGAAAATTGTATGTGGAATATGAGGGAACAAAATCTTTTGTCTATTTTGCTACTTCAGGGGTCCCTCAGGGATCAAACTTGGGACTATTGCTTTTTATTTTATTTGTTAATGATATATGCGACAATATTACATCAGAAAAACTTATGTTCGCGGATGATTTAAAATCAACGATGTATCTGATTGTACTGTACTGCAAGATCTGTACAAACTAGATAAATGGTGTGAGGAAAATAAATTATTTCTAAACTGCAGCAAATGTAAAATATTATCATTTTCGAGAAAGTTATTTCCTATTATTTATAATTACAATTTGAATAATAACAATTTAGTAAGAGTTACTGAGGTAAAGGATCTTGGTGTTTTATTTTACCAAAAACTAATTTTTTTCTCACACATTCAATCTGTTTTTAACAGCGCTATGAAGAGTATTGGTAGTGTAGTTTGGAATCCCTGTTATCATACATACTCAGCAAAAATTGAATTGGCACAAAGACAATTTTTAAATTTGCATACTTAAGAAAATACGGCCAATATCCACAAAGAGGCTTTGAAGAGAGGTAAATGATTTGCTATTTATTTATAAGTTACTAAACGGTCAAATTGATTTGTCACCTATTCTTTCTTTATTAGATTTTAATGTACCGCGAGTTACTTCGCGTTCTAATATAACATTTCGAATACCAACTCCAAACACTCAGCATCATTTTTACTCTCAACTATCAACTATGTGCAGAACTTACAATGAAGTAGCCACTTATTCTCAATTTAAGAGACAAATTTTGAATTTATTAATTAACTAGTTGTACTCGCAACCTCGTTCGCGTGGCGTGTGATTGTTGTATAAAAATTTCTTTCCTCACCCCATTAAAGGGGTGGTGGGAGAAAGTTTTATACAGCAGATGTTAAGTTGAAAGAAGACAAATACGTCTTTGAATAGGATCAGCAGTCTTCATGTGATGCGCGCAGAAACATATACATTTCGACAGTTTTATTATAGGTATGTATATAGATTAATTAGGAAACTATTTGTAATCAATGTATTCTTTTTTTTTGTGTCATGGTACATTGTTTATATTAAAAAAAAACTATTATGTACACCTGTAAATGGGCCTTCACTGCTTTATACATTAAACTAACTTTCAACGTAATAAACTAATTGATATTTTTACGGAGAAAAAGTAAGTAAGTAAGTTTCTCACTGAATGTTCACTACTTATATTGACTTACCTGCACCGTAACAGTTTATAAAAAAAAACTTTCATTGAATTATAAATTTATTTACAATATGTGTATATTTACTAAATTAAAAAGGATTTTTCTTAGTGTGAGTATTAATAATATACCGTTTAAAGTTGCGAAACATTTTGAACAAATTTCACATTTAAAAGGTTGTCATCAGTGTAAATTCTAATATGATTTTTATAGTCACATTTTCGTGAGAAACCCTTTGAACAAATCTCACATTTGTAAGGTTTTTCACCAGTGTGAGATCTAATATGCCGTTTTAAATCATTCAAGAAGTGCTTTCTCTATGCGTTTAGTATAAGATGTTTGGGGAAGCACAGAGAGAGAGAGAGAGAAATGATATTATTCTGTTTCACTGCGCCTGCGTGTAACACTTTTCTCAATGTAATGCTTTCACACGATTTTACAACCCGTATTTTTTTTCATACCAGGCGCCTTATATATCGTTTCTTAAGGAGTAAAATCCAAAAAAAATAGTAAATCATTATCGTTGTGCTTTCTCGTCAGTGTGGTATCTAATAATATGCTGCTTTAAGCTTCTTTTTTCTGAGAAAGATTTTGAACAAATTTCACATTTGTAAGGTTTTTCACCAGTGTGAATTTTAATATGCCTTTTTAAATCACTGGATTTTGTAAAACATTTTGAACAAATTTCACATTTATAAGGTTTCTCGCCAGTGTGAATTCTACTATGATTTTTTAAGTCACCTTTTCGTGAGACACTCTTTGAACAAATCTCACATTTGTAAGGTTTTTCACCAGTGTGAGTTCTAATATGCCGTTTTAAATCACTATATTTTATGAAACATTTTGTACAAATTTCACATTTAAATGGTCTCTCGCCAGTGTGAATTTTAACATGCGTATCTAAATGACCCAATTGTGTGAAACATTTTGAACAAATTTCACATCTAAAAGGTTTTTCGTCAGTGTGAGTTCTAGTATGTCTTTTTAAATTATCAGATTTTATGAAACTTTTTGTACAAATTTCACATTTAAAAGCTTTCTCGCCAGTGTGAATTTTAACATGCATATTTAAACTACTGGATTGTGTGAAACATTTTGAACAAATTTTACATTTAAAAGGTTTTTCACCAACGTGAGTTCTAATATGTTCTTTTAATTCAGCGGATTGTATGAAACATTTTGAACAAATTTCACATTTAATAGGTTTCTCGCCAGTATGAATTCTAACATGCCTATTTAAATGACTTGATTGTGTGAAACACTTTGTACAAATTTCGCATTTAAAGAACATTTGTCCAATATGTTTTTTATCAGAATTATTCTTTCTTAAGTTAACAGATTTTTTGGAATTAACTAAAAAGTGGTATATATAAAAATGGTTTAAAAATAGCAATTTATCACAGAAAAATTGTCCACAAGAGGAACATGTTCCATAAAATTTCCCAAAGTGAGGTTGATACTTTTTTAGCGCTGGTAGAAAACCTGAAATATATAATCTCATATTAATAGTAATAAAGCTAAAAATAAATATAATAATTTTTAAAGTTAAATTTAAACAAACTATTTCGGCCTTACAAAAAACAAAAACAATTAGTGGTAACTTTACAAACATCTTTATTAGTTATGGAATTTTTCTTTAGGGAAATGCAAGCGATTCTGATATATCTATTATAGGATTAAAAAAAGCACTTCGAATTTTGTGCATTAGAGATCACTGTAAGCCACTCTTTTCAAAATAAAAAATATTGCCCCTAACTACTATATACATATATTTGATATATAAACTTGATATTTGTCTTGAACATAGAAGACGTGGTTTTATTGTGCTCTTCAAAAACCGACTGATTTTTGGTGAAATAGTGGTCGGTTTTTTATGATTTTTATATCTGTGTGTTAAGCAATTTATGCCCAGTACAGTGGTTGTATTCTCCAGAAAATATTATGAAGGATTGTTCAATAAACCTAATTTATTCATTAAGTGCGTAAATTGTTTAATTGTTTACTACTTGTTTTTTGTTGGACAAATAAAGAGCCAAAACCAGCTCTGATAAGATAAACGGTACTGGCCGTACTAAGTTTTATAGATTATGGAATTTGTTTTACCAGTGGTGTTTCTTGAAAGAGGGTTCCAGTAATAAACTTTATTAAAAATTCAAACTTATGGTTTGGATGAAAGATGGCGGCGAGCGGTACAGACGTGTGTCCATGTTGCTCTGAGAATTTTATCGTCGTATCTAAACTAATAAAGTGCGAGTTATGTTCTAAAAGTTATCATTTAACCTGTGTATCAATACGCGATTCCTGGATAAAAGCAATTAACGAGAGTGTAAACTTAATGTGGTTCTGTGACCATTGTGCCGAAATTTTTCAATCCAAACGTGATGTTTTGAAAATGGCGAATTCTGTAAACAGCAGTAACTCTCCATCAGATGATATATCCTCGTCTTCAGTCGAAAGTATGAAGAAAGAGCTCCATTTAACACAAAAACTGCTGAAAGAGATTGAATACAGCTCCGAATTGCAGAAGATTATTTTAAAAAAGCAAGAAGATGAAATCTCCAAATTAAAAATAGAGGTCAATACACTGGCTAGCTCCCCGTATATTACCCTCCCGTCAACAGGCGAACAAGCGCAGCCGTCGAAAGCCAGCGGATCAGCTGTTCCTCAACCGCAACCGTCTAGCAGCAGGGTGCCTAAACTCGCCGTGACTACTGCCTCTAACACCTATGCTAATACTACGAGAAAGCAACGGGTCGGCCAACTTGACCCCCCCAAAAAAGGTGACAAAGATCCCCGCAATGTTATTGTAAAGCAACAGGTCAACTCAGCCTTACTGGAAGCCCATACTGCCAGCACTCTTCAAGAAATCATTAATATTAATAATAAAGTTCCAAAAAATGCTACGTCAAAGGCACCAGAAAAAAGTGAATGAAAAATTCCAAAGTACCACAAAAAAAGGCGCTTTGTGGTTGGTGGAAACGCCAATATGAATAGCATACAGACTGTACCCAAGTATGCTTCATTGCATGTTTCTAGGCTCCTGCCCAATACAAAGCCTGAAACTCTACAAGGTGAACTTGAACAAAAGTTTCCTGGAGTAAGATGTGAAATACATCCGTCTAAACATCCTGATGTATACTCCTCTATGAAGGTGACAGTTATGCAAGACCATCTTAAGAATGCCTGGAGTAAGGATACTTGGCCTGCAGGTGCAGTTGTATCTCATTTTGTTCGGAAGAAGAAGTTCCTCCCACAAATCGATCCCTCAGCTTAAGCAGAGATTCTGCAGTTAGACCTGCTGTACCTCCATCCAAGTCTACAATCCTTCAAACAATGTTTCTAAACATAAGGAGTTTCAACAACAAGGCAGATGAACTTCTTTTTCAAATTATTGACAAGAACTATGATTTTATCTGCCTGTGCGAACACTGGTTGAAAAATGAGTCTGTTCCAGCTTTTAGCCAGATGGGTCCATATAATTTAGTGAATTCATTCTGCCGTGCCGATGGGGGTGGTGGCGGCACGCTTATTTATGCCAGTAACAAATTTTCTGTTAAAAAAATTGAACCTATTGATACTTTATCTGTTTCTAAGGTTTGTGAGGTAGTTGCTGTTAAAGTAGATGTTTTGAATATATTGCTTATTTGTATGTATAGATCTCCTAGTAGTAAAGTAGAATCTTTTTTCAAATTTTTATCGAAGTTTTAAACATAGCTTTTCGGCATAAATGTCCTGTTTTTATTTATGGTGACTTCAATGTCGATGTTTTTTCTTCTAGCTCCCAGGCGACTGATTTTTTGCAGATTGTGAGGTCGTATGGATTGGATTGTCTACTAAATGAGGCAACCAAGATATCCAAGGTCTTCAAGAATAGTTGCCTTGACAATTGCATCACAAATGTGTCCAAAGATTGCTCTGCTAGTCTATTGGATTTCTACCTTTCAGACCACTTAGCAATTGTAAACAGGTATTGTTATTCAAAAACCTGAATCGGAATGAGCTACCAAAATACAAAAATTTAGACCGTTTTGTACCAACAGAGTCTCGCAATGTATTGAGTGTTTATTAAACGTAGATTGGTCTAGTTTATTTGAATTTGATGATATTGACAAACTTTTTGAAAAAATTTTTTGTGTATTTATGGATATATATATGAAAATTGTTTCCCACTCAAATCTAAGACAGTTCATGCTAGCAATGAACACAAAAAATGGTTTGGGGCAGACTTAAAAAAATATAGGGAAAACTTGAATTTTTTAGCTGCTTTCAACAACCGCAATAAAAATGTAGACTTAAGTGAGCTGATAAAATTTGAAAGAAAAAATTACAAACAGAAAATTCTTGAAGCCAACTCTCAATTTTATTCTGAGAAAGTTGAAAGTAGTGTAAATAAGCCTAAAACCATATGGAAAATAATAAATAATTCCTCCAACAAAGTTTCTACTAGTAATCTTTCATCAGAAGAGTTTAATGATTTCTTTGTTAGCATTTCAGACACTATTTTAGGAAACCTTGACAGAAGCTCTACTAAGGACCCTGCCTTGGCTGTATCAGCACATTACAACAATCCTCACTCACTCTTTCTTAGTCCAGTGGATGCACCTGAAGTAATGGAAATTTTAAGAAATCTTAGTAATAGCACGGCTGTTGACATATATGGTATAAGTAACAAAATTTTAAAACAGCTTAGTCAAGGTATAAGTTATCCATTAATATCAATTTTAATTAATAACTGTTTTTTACTAGGTAATTTTCCAAAAAAATTAAAGCTTAGCAGAGTTTTGCCCATTTATAAAAAGGGTGACCGCAACGTTAAACGGTTATTAAGGGCAATTTCAATAAGTTTTGAAAAAATAGGGACATTAGAAATGGGTCTGAAGTTACCAGGGTCACTACCCTGGTAACTTCAGACCCATTTCTAATGTCCCTATTTTTTCAAAACTTATTGAAATTGCCCTTAATAACCGTTTAACAACATTTTTGGCGAAAAACAAATTGTTGGTTACACACAATTTGGGTTTCAAAAAGGGTATTCTACAATTCATGCTATTGACGGTTTGGTGAGACGCATAGTTGAGGCCTTTGAAAAGAGGGAAACCCTATCAGCAATTTTGTGCGATTTGTCAAAGGTCTTTGACTGTGTGTCTCATCAGATATTGTTAAAAAAACTTTTTTACTATGGGGTCCGTGGCAATGCTTGGGATCTTATTCATTCATACCTCGGTGACAGAAGACAGATCGTTGATTATGGTGGAATGAGATCTTCAGCACGATCTGTAACAGCAGGGGTTCCCCAAGGCTCCGTCTTGGGACCACTGCCATTATATATGTCAATGACCTGCAAGTTAGTTTCCCACTGGTACATTCTGTGCAGTACGCTGACGATACCACGCTTTTTAAGCACAGTGTTTGTCCTGAGAGCCTGAATGCAGTGATCAATGACACCCTCAGTAATTTACATATATATTTTGCAAACAATAACCTTTCTCTAAACCGCGATAAGACCGACATTTTAAATTTTTCTTTAAAGGATGTTTTTAATCCTGAAGAACAGAAATATTTTTTAGGCGTTCTCTTGGACTCAAAGTTAAATTGGAAATGCCATACTAAAAAACTTTGTGATAAGTTATCGTCTGTTTTATATCTGCTCAGAAGGCTCTCAGAATTTTTACCAAAGCATATTGTGCGGCTTGTCTACATGGGACTTTTTCAATCCCTATTGTCGTACGGTCTCATGTTTTGGGGTAATTCAGCCGACTGGCAGAAAGTTTTCTTACTCCAAAAGAAGGTTGTGAGAATAATTGCTGGAGCAAAGAACATCGATAGTTGTAAACCATTATTTTTAGAGTATGGTATAATGTCCCTGCCTGGACTTTATATTTTACAATGTCTCTTATATGTCAAAAATAATTTTGTAAGCTTTACGCCTGTAGGCAGTCGACATAATCATGATACTCGAAAGGGTGATTTGTTGCTACAACCTCAACATCATTTGTCTTTAACGCACAAATCATACCTAAATATGGCCGTTTCTTTTTACAACAAGCTCCCAAGTGAGATTAAAGAACTCCCTATCATTAATTTTAAAACTACTGTAAAAAAGATTCTACTTAACTCTTGTTTATATAAATGTGATGATTTTTTAAGATTGAATTTTAATGTGTTTTTGATTACGTCTTTTATGTTGTAATATGTTAAATACTTTTTAATCAAATTTTGTATGTCTTTCTGTAGGTACTGAGATGTTATTGGTAATTTTAATTTTTCTTTAAACATTGTTGTTATTACATACTTAAGTTTTATACTTTAAATTAATGTAATCATTTCTGCTTTGACGATGCAAAGCACTGTATGTGTAATTATGCAAATAAAGTAATTCTATTCTAATTCTATACTATTCTATTTACTGTTCTGAAATGTATAAGCTCATATCAATAGTAATATTGCTAAAAATAAACAGTAATACTTAAAATAAATAAAAAAAAACTCCAACATTTTTTCATCAAAACAAAGCTCGATTAAGTCATCAATATTTTTTTTCCTTAGCGCTTTCATTTGAGACCCCACACGAGTATATTTTAGTGACCGACCGAAAGTTCGGTTTCGGCCAAGAAATCTGGTTTCGGTCAAAAACAACCGCAACTCAAGTGTTTGTGAAATATTATGAATCTTTCGGCTCCGTCTTTGGGAATTTTTTTGTAAAAGTTTAATATTTTATCCACACCCCCTAATATCCCCAATCCGCGATTTTATACTGGGATCACAAGATTCTTAAAGATTCAAGAAAAAAGAATAGTCATTAATCAACAGTTACCGAATAATAACCAAGTTGTTACTATCAAGTACTTTTGTAACTTCAGTAACTAATAGAAATTTTAAATATGTTAAAGTAAGGTTCGGTTTCGGTCGGACACTAGTATATATCTACAAAGATTCGGGTATTCTTCCCCACTTTCACCTCCCACAACCGGCTCAACCGATTTTCAACAAACATATCTAAAAACACTCACACATAAGTGATCTTTAATACAAAAAAAAACTAAATTGAAATCGCTTTAATCTTTCGGGAGCTATAATGCCACATGCCACAGACAGACACACACACACACATAGACACATCAAACTTATAACACCACTCTTTTTGCGTATAATAAAACATCAATACCTGCTAATCTTTAGAGAAAAATGTGAAGAAACAATTAGTGAAAACTTTATAAACATCTGTATTTTTTTAAACTGCTATGAGAATTTAAAGATTATTATTTGTTTTGTAAAATAATCTATAATATAAAAATATTTGAACCCATCTATATACGTATCATAACATCATCATTACAATTTGTTATGCTTACTATATAACATAATCGCTGGCACCACACTCAAGGTTTATGTGAAGAGTTTAGACATATTTGATAAAATTTTTGAATAAACTTCAAATAGTTCAAATTGCCTGCGTGAGGCATATAAAATACTTATATATAAAAATTAAAAAATACTTACATTTTTTCCTAGAATATATTTTGATTGTTTGCACAGTTTGCCTTATTTCAACAAAATCATGGATAGCTTTTGTACAAACAGGGAAACCAAATTTCTTAATTTCGATATCACTTTTTCTTTCTTGAGTACCCTCATTTGAATTAACATTTTCAGTTTTTATATTTTCTTTGCTTATTAAAACATCACTTTTAGTTAGAGAAACTTTTTCTTCGGAACTTTCCTTTTTTATCATATAAAAGTCAATTTGATGCAAGTTATCGAATTCGAGTTTACATTCTTCAATTTTAATGTCTTCGGTTTTAATATTAGATAACAATATTAAGTTTATGTCGTAGTCGTCGTACTGTGTACATCGTGCGTTGTCTATCAGTTAAATTTGTTTATAAATATATCCACGTATATTTTCGATTATAAATAATAGTGTACAAAATAGATTTTAAGTACCTACCTATAGTTATACCTGGTATTTTTCGTGTTTTTTTTTTTTCATCGGATTATACCTAGAAACTGTGTGTGTGGTGGAAATAGCATAATAAAATGCCGGTAAAATCTAATTGCCCTGTTTGCACAAAAAAGGTCAATGAAGATCATCAGGCCCTACTTTGTGATAAATGTGAGACATGGATACACAGATCCTGTTCAGGGGTTTCAGCAAGAGCTTATAGTCAGCTTAGCAGATCTTCGGAGCAATGGTTTTGTGATGGCTGCAATTTAGATGGAGCTGATCAAACATACACACTAGCTGATGTTATGAAGAAGCTGGAAATGATGGAAAAAAAGCTGGCAGTTATTGAAAATAAACATGATCAATTGTTCAACCAATACAAGGAGCAGAAAAAAATTAACCAGATTTTAGAAAAGGAAATTAAAGAGATCAAGACAAAATTAAACAAACAGGATTTAGAAAGAAATATAATAATTCAGGGCATACCTGTAAAACAAAACGAAAATCTCAGAGAAATTGTAAACAAAGTGTGCCAAAAATTAGAAATCAACTTGTCTGATGATTTTCATGTACATCGTCTTGGCAAGGAAATAAACAAAAAGTGTCCTCTTAAAGTTGAGTTCAAGAGTCTGCAGGATAAAGAAAATTGCATCAGGTCCAAGAAAAAGTTGAGTTTGAACACTCATGATCTGGGATTTGGCACAAATGATAAAATTTATCTGAACAATGACTTGACCAAAACTAATCTAAAATTGTATATGGCAGCAAAAAAATTCAAGAAAGAAAATAACTTTAAATATATCTGGTTAAAGGATGGTTGTATATTTTTAAGAAAAGATGAGAATTCCAAGGTCATACTGGTGGAGGATGAAGATCAGTTATCGGTGTAGGAACTAGGATGCTCTGGTCGTTGTATGGAAATCATCTACATGAACATACAAAGTTTGAGAAACAAATTTGACTTAATTGAATGTTTTGTGAAAAGTGTGACTTGTGATTTATTACTCCTTACGGAAACGTGGTTAAATGAACAAGAAACATATCTTTACAATTTAGAAAACTATAATGCTATTCATTGCTGTAGAAATAAGAGGGGTGGGGGAGTATCTATATTTATTAACAAAGTCATTAACTTTAAAATAATCGCTAATTCCAGGTCGGTTGATGACATTAGTTGGGTATGTATCAGTTTAGGTGAAAAAAATTGTATCAAACTAAGTGTCCTCTACAAACCACCTAATTATTCAAACCGAGACTTTATAAATACACTTGAAAAAATTTTGTCAGATTATCCAAAAAATCATATTATAGTCGGTGATATGAATATAAACCTATTAGATAACTCGAATATCATTACGAAAGATTATAGGAGAATGCTTTCTATGTGTAACTATAAGATATGTAATACTGTTTGTGTAACACAAGCAACCCGTGTTACCCCAGTTTCAAAAACATTGATTGATCATGTGATTACTGATACGTTTTCGAATAGTTTAGTTAAATCATTGCAAGTCCAGTCTAATTCGTTATCTGATCACAATCGTATAACTTTTAAAATAAATGAAAAAATAAGAACACATTTAGAAAAAATAAACAAAACTGTATCATGGATAGATCATAATGCATTTAGATATCTTTTTAGATCAAAAATTGGAACCACTTCTATTGATTCATTTAGAGATTTGATTGATTTAATAACTTTTTGTAAAAATTGCTGTAAAATATCCAAAAACATTAAAATTAGAAAAACCAATGACTGGATGTGTCATGAAATTTTGGATCTGATGCGACAACGGGATGGGGCTTACAAAAACATGATAAGTCAACCGCAAAATTTAAATTTAAAAATCTACTTTACCAAAATTAAAAATCAGGTTAATAATCGGATTAAAGTAGCTAAAAATAAATATTTTAGAGAGCAATGGCAACAGACTGGTTCTAATATAAAAAAACAGTGGAAGTTTATCAATAAATTTTTAAAAGGTGTTTCTGAGGATACAAATGTGATTGAATATTTATTTTTAAATGAGCAAAAAATAGAAGATAAGGTAAATATTGTGAATTGCTTGAACCGACACTTTGTCGATATAGGAAGGGATCTTGTAAATAAATTAAATATTGATATTACAGCCACAATTCATAATTTTAATTTTGATGAAGTTTTATGTACCAATAGCATATCAGTTGTAGAACAGGTGGATGAAAGCGAGTTACGAGATATTTTACATAATATAAAAAACAATTCAGCCCCAGGTTCAGATGGCATTACTACAAAAGATTTAAAAAGTCTAAAGGAATTTGTCATACCCATAATCATTAAATTAATAAATAATGCCTTGCAAATTGGTGAATTTCCTTCAGAATTAAAAATAAACAAAGTTACTCCAATTTTTAAATCAGGAGAAAGGCACAACATGAGTAATTATCGGCCAATTTCTGTTGCAAGCATATTTTCCAAAATTTTAGAGAAAGTCCTAAAAAATAGAATGATACCATTTATTAATGAAAATAACCTCTTAGACAAATTTCAATATGGCTTTATTAAAAATAGTAGCCCGCTTTCTGCCACATTTGACTTTGTTAATAACATCTCAAAACATATTGAAAAAAAAAAATAGTTGCAGCTATATTTATTGACCTCAGAAAAGCGTTTGATGTAGTTAGTAGTGATATATTAGTAAATAAACTCTTGGGCTTAGGTTTTTCAGGATCTTTTTTGAGTATTATAAAATCATATTTGACTAACAGAACTCAGTATGTAACACTCGATAAAACTGATAGTGATGTCTTGGAAATTAGTTACGGAGTACCGCAAGGGTCTGTTTTGGGCCCTCTGCTCTATTCCCTATATGTTTTAAGCCTCAAAAAGGTTCCTTTAAATGGTACTTATGTTATGTTCGCCGATGATACAGCTTTAATATACACGGGTAACAATGAGTCAGAAATTGAACGGATTATTAATGAGGATCTGCAAACTTATTATCATTGGCTTTATTTTAATAAACTATGTATAAATATAGAAAAAACTAAGTATATGGTATTTCAGCAAAAAAATAAAATTATAGGTGACCTTCAAATTCATATAAATAATATTAATCTATGTAAAGTTTCTTGTATTCGATACTTGGGTCTTACTATTGATGATAAGTTAAACTGGGAAAGTCATATCAATAAATTATTAGAAAAAATTAATGCTATGGTACCGGCAATTTATAAATGTAGAGACTTTCTTACACACAAA
Organism: Altica lythri; assembly: GCA_964028335.1. NCBI lineage: Eukaryota > Metazoa > Arthropoda > Insecta > Coleoptera > Chrysomelidae > Altica > Altica lythri. The sequence continues at coordinate 4,683,004 of OZ034810.1, read as the reverse complement.
AGTAAACTGAACGTGTATAACGCCTATTTCTTATCACATTTACGTTACCTGATTCCGATTTGGGGCACGTGTTGCCAGTCACTATTTGAAAATATTCAAATAGGTCAAAACAAAATATTAAAAATTTTGTTTAAATATCCATTTCTTTATCACACAAATGATCTTTACATGGAATTGAATGTTATTAATATGCAAAATGTTTTAAAACTTGAACAGTCCAAGTTAATTTATAGGGTTCTAGAAAATAAGTTAAAATGTAACACTGAAATTATATATCTTAATAATGTTCATGATCATGACACTAGATCGGCGTTAGCTAATATTTACATTGATAACAATAGGACTAATATAGGTTTGAACAATCCCTTAAACTCAGCTTCTAGAACGTTTAATAATTTACCACTAGATATTAGGAATAAATCCTATAATGTTTTTGTCAAAAAGCTAAAGTTATATTTGAATCACTAGTTATTATTCTTATTTTTCATATTCATACCTTTTTAAGATTTGTAATAGTATGCTCATTTAATAACGTAAGTAGGTTACTTATAGATATGTACCATAGATAGTGCTATTGTACCTCTATGATTTTCATCTCGAGACCAGAGCTCTAATGCACTGATTTGAGAAATGTAAAAATTGTTGTTATCATTTGTTTTTAAGATAAATAAATGTTTTCAAAAAAAAATTCTTTAGGATTACTTTCGATTTTATTATTCATTAATGAATCTGATGCTTCTTTGAAACCATCCATTTTTCTGGTTGTGTGAGATCTAAACTTAATGTCTAAAGTCTAACGGTATGGTTAATTTCACTACATGATCACTTTATCCACTTTCAATTTATACATGCGACACAATCAAGAGCTTGAAACTTTTGTTCACTCTGGATTACTTATCAAAGGAAGATTATTAATATGACCGACTGTCGGAAACGAAAACCATATTTTCTCTTCTTGTATCTTTAACATCCAGCCATTGACATTATAATACGTAGTATATGTCAAAGCATCCAGCCAAGGTCACTTGTCACTTGTGACAGTCTAATAAATATGAAAGGTGTACCGAGATGAAATCATAGATCGCACACTCCACACCATTGTTGCCATATCAACTTTCTTCTTTTTGGTTATATGTATCCTTCACTTTGAATATAATTTTTATGTTTTATATTCAAAGATCCTTCATGACGCACTGATATCTGAACTTGTTGCCAACTCTATATTAGGCATCAACACATGTCTGGTTTAGTGATTGATATTGGATAGAAGCTGGCTGATGATAATACTTATGTTTATAGTGGCTTACTGAAATCGACTTTCTTTTATACTAAGTAACGATCAATAATTGTGATTGATATTGGATAGAAGTTGGCTGATGATAATACTTATGTTTATAGTGGCTCACTGAAATCGACTTTCTTTTAAACTACGTAACGATATATGAACGGCTTGTTTTAACAATTTATAGTTGAAAAATATATAAATAACCAAAAAGAAGAAAGTTGATATGGCAACAATGGTGCGGAGTGTGCGATAGATTAATAAATCTTTGTCTATCACAAACAAGTAAAGTAAGCTGGATACCCATAGAATGCCATAGATAGACAAGAGGCCAATACTAGAAGAAGATTTGTTTACAATATGGCTCCCGGAAGTTTGTCGTATTTAGTCTTTGAATATTCAAAGTTTTTAGTCCATATATGTAATACATATATGATTTAGTCACAATACAATATTTAGTATTAATGTTTTTGTGTTCCATTTATAATCGAACTAAAGTACACCAAAAGCTTTAAGTCCTAGAATATGAACACTGTTAAAAGTTAATAAGAAAGTGGTTAAAGTAAAGTGATCGAGTAGTGAGTTAGTGACAAAAGTGAAATTGATCAAAAGGATTAGATCTCACACTGTTGTTTGTTACAACCAGAAACTTATGTGATATTTTTAAATGGAAAGTGCCTAAAGTGAACTTGATGATAGTTTGACATTAATTTTGGTGATCAAGTAGTGAATTTGTTTTACCATATTGACAATAACTTCAGATTTCACTGTTATTTGTTACGACCACAAACTCAGAAAAATGGATGCTTTCAAAGAAGAATCAGATTCATTAATGAATAATAAAATCGAAAGTACTCCTAACGAACTCTTATCTAATATTAAAACCGAAGAAATTGAAATTGAACATTGTAATCTCGAATTCGAGAACTTGCATCAAATTGACTATTATATGATGAAAAGGGAAAGTTCTGAAGAAAAAGTTTCTCTAACTAAAAATGATGTTTTAATAAGCACAGAAAATATAAAAACTGAAAATGTTAATTCAAATGAGGGTATTCAAGAAAGAATAAATGATATCGAAATTAAGAAATTTGATTTCCCTGTTTGTACAAAAGCTATCCATGATTCTGTTGAAGTAGGACAAACTGTGCAAACAATCAAAATGTATTCTAGGAAAAAATGTAAGTATTTTTTGAATTTTATATATTTTATTTTGCCTCACGCAAGCCATTTCAAGTTTATTCAAAAATTTTAACAAATAATATGTCTACACTCTTCACATTAAAAACTTTGAGTGTGGTGCCAGCGATTATGATAGTAAGCATAATAAATTGTAATGTTGATGTTATTGATACGTATATACATAGATGGGTTCAAATATTTTTATATTATAGATTATTTTACAAACGAAATACTAATCTTTAAATTCTCATAGCAGTTTAAAAAAATACAGATGTTTATAAAGGTTCCACCTAATTGTTTCTTTACATTTTTCTCTAAAGATGTTTTACTATACGCAAAAAAGGGGCGTTATAAGTTTGATGTGTCTTTGTGTGTATGTCTGTCTGTGGCATGTGGCATTATAGCTCCCGAACGAATAAAGCGATTTCAATTTAGTTTTTTTGTGTATAAAAGATGAATTATGTGTGAGTATTCTTAGATATGTTTGTTGAAAATCGGTTGAGCCGGTTGTGGCACGTGAAAGTGGGGAAGAATCTTTGTAGATATACTAGTGTCCGACCGAAACCGTAAGTTTCACATGTGGCATGAGTTGAATTTAACGACCGTTTCACGATTTGATGGCAAAGCACCTATAGCTTAGTTGTTAGAGCGTCAGCGTGTAGATCTGAAGGTTGCGAGTTCGAGTCTCGCTGGATCCGAAATTTTTTCAATTTCTGCTTAAGGAGGTTCACTGGTGAGGAAGCGGGGTAAGGGGAATGCTCCCATTTACTCAATGTATAAGGCGTCAAGTTTGCAACTTCGAAAACTCTAATTATGAACTACGAAATCTATGTACCATAATAATAATACATGATGCCTATAAATTAATTTTTCGACAATTTAAGACTGATAAAACAGTTATACAATTTAATTTTATATTTATTATGTATAAAATTATTTAACATAAAACCTATTTAACTTCGGCAACGTCGCATGTGATCAAGTACAAGTATGAAGTTTCATATCGTAATTGTTTACAATTTCATAACCTTAAAACCTGTAGAGTATTAACGAGAAATGGAGCAAAATTAGATATATTTTCTCTATAATTTTATGCCTAATTGTTAAAGTGTGCCAAATGGTATAAATAAGTAATAGTTATTATATTATGTCTTATTTAATATAAATAATGTTAATAATGTATATCATAATTGTTTTCCTTTCATAAAATAAAATTTCTATATCTGTATACCTATATAATCAATTGAATAAAGTGTTTGTTTTTTATAATGTTTTATTCAATTTTTATTCTTTAAATACATATGTATATTGAAAATAATATATCTTATAAAATGAAATCATAAAAAGAAATTAATATTCAAACTATATTCTTATCGCGCGTTATGCGACGTTGCCGATGCTTAAACAAAATGGGTGTAATATTATGATTCTTCTTGAAAAAAAGATTTATTTACCGTGATTACTCAAGAACGAGGTTGTGAATTTCTTCCAGACTTCTTCAATAAGTTAATTAAAGTGTAATAAAGATTTTTATGACGTAGATATAGTTTTCTTATATTCCTAACTAATAGTATTTTTTGTTTGAAGTCAAGCTGCCATAAGAACCTATGTAAAAATCAAAAACTTTCTTGTACAATTTCTCTAAAACTACGTAGTAAAAAAATCTGAAAAAATTCAAGAAGTGGTTGTTTTACATATGGAAGCTTATCTCAAAATTTCATTGATTTCTTATATTCCGAGTTTTACTGGTGTACCTCCTTAATGTCATTTAATATATTCTTGTTTGTATACTTTCTAAAATTTTCAAAAAATCCAATGAGAGAAATCTCGAATAATCGTTTACTAAATTACTTTAACATATTTAAAATTTCTATTAATTACTAAAGTTACAAAAGTAATAACTTGATTATCATTCGGTAACTATTGATTAATGACTATTCTTTTTTCTTGAATCTTTATGAATCTCGAGATCCTAGTATAAAATCGCCGATTGGGGATATTAGGTGGTGAATAAAATATTAAAGTTTTACAAAAAAATTCCCAAAGATACTGCACAAACACTCGAGTGGTGGTCGTTTTTGACCGAAACCAACTTTTTTTTGTCCGAAACCGAACTTTCGGTCGGTCACTAAAATATACACGTGTGGGGTCTCAAATGAAAGCGCACAGAAAGAAAATATTGATGACTTAATCGAGAAGGTTCTTAGCTCTGTTTTGTTATAGATGTGAGATTTGTTCAAAATGTTTCTCGCGAAAAACTGACTTAAAAAATCATATAACAAAAAATCATATTTGAATTCACATTGCTAAAGAATTATTTCAAATGTAAAAGGACTCCGCACTGACTAAATAGATTTTGGGTCCCAGTCGAATTGGCTGAAAATTCAGTATGAATATTTTTTAACGGTATTTATGTCAGTTGAACCATCATAATTTTCTTTAAGTTATCATTTATTTAAAATGAAAGTATGCGTCTACCACGTAAAATGAAACAAACTATTCATGACTAAAATTTCATATCAAAATATTTTGAAATTTTTGAGAAAAACGCAATACAGATTTAAAATATTCTATTCGCTGATTTAAAGCGCCCTCTACTATAAACCTCCGAGTACAGTTCGGTGAATCAGTAGCTGTTTTAAATATCGGGATAAATTTATACCTGACAAAATTTTTACATTTATTCTCTGTACTGGGTTTGTTTGAGTATCGTTGCTATTTCTAGGTTTCGCGCCAAAATGTTGGAGTATATCACCTTAACCAAAATCTTACTAAGCCTTACTCAGGCCTACTGCTAATATCACATATTACGTCCTTCTATAACTTCGAAAGTATACATAGGATCATGTTTGGCCCATAATAACTTTTGATCAGAAAGTCGAGAACTACAACATAAATCATGTTCAATCTCACAAAAGACCTTTTAAATGTGAAATTTGTTTAAAATATTATTCACGACATAGTCTCTTAAAAGAACATATCACAATTCACACTGGCAAAAAACCTTTTAAATGTGAAATTTGTTTAAAATCTTTGATATTATCCAGATGTCTGCGGGTGTCGGAAAGCTAAGCGATTATAAAAATGAACAAAAGTACTCTTAACGAAAGTCAAGTCGCGTGTAATTCAACCCGTGTGTCAACCCAAAACAGCGTGAAAAGATGCTCGAAAATGGAATCAGGCCTATTCGTGAGCGGGAGACCTTGAAGACGCGTCTTTCGGGCAGGTATTCACGCCGTGTTTGGCCGGCCCAACTAACAACGCCTATTTTTTTGGCGTGTTTTCACGTCAAAACGCAGCGTGAAATCCCGCTAATGTGGCCGTAGTATATATTTTTTATTATTACCGAACAATACAAATAAAAAACATTAGGATGTTTTGTAATGCAATAGCATTATCAATAGGGTAAATCTCTTTAAATCTGATTGTTATTAGCATTGTTAAAGTTCGTTTATTTTCAAAACCTCATTATGAGATTATCTCTTGCTATCAGGCTTACAGGGATCTCTGATGCATAAATATCAAATTGCTTTTTTTTGAAGCATGAATGTAGATATAACAGAATCGCTTGCCTTTCCCTAAAGAATAATTCGGTAACTAATAAAAATGTTTAAGTTAACACTAATTGTTTTTTTAAGGCCGAAGTAGTTTGTTTAAATTTAACGTTAAAAATTATTATATTTATTTTTAGCATTATTACTATTGATATGAGATTATATATTTCAGGTTTTCTGTCTGTGCCGAAAAAGTGGCAACCTCACTTTGGGAAATTTTATGGAACATGTTTCTCTTGTGGACAATTTTTTTGCGATAAATTGTTATTTGTAAACCATTTTTATATATACCACTTTTTAGTTAATTCCAAAAAATCTGTTAACTTAAGAAGAAATAATTCTGATAAAAAACATATTAGACAAATGTTCTTTAAATGCGAAATTTGTACAAAATGTTTCACACAATCCAGTAATTTAAAAAGGCATATTAGAATTCACACTAACAAGAAACCTTTTAAATGTAAAATTTGTTCAAAATGTTTAACATCTTCCAGTAATTTAAAAGATCATATTAGAACTCACACTGGTGAGAAACCCTTTAAATGTAAAATTTGTTCAAAATGTTTCACATATTCCAATAATTTAAAAGATCATATTAGAACTCACACTGGTGAGAAACCTTTTAAATGTAAAATTTGTTCAAAATGTTTCACACAATCCAGTAACTTAAAAACTCATATTAGAACTCACACTGACGAGAAACCTTTCAAATGTGAAATTTGTTTAAACTGTTATGTAAAAAAAAGTAACTTAAAACAGCATATTGTTAGAGATCACATTCGTGAAAAGTCATTGAAATGTGAAATTTGTTCAAAATGTTTTTCACAACAAAGTGATTTAAATCAACACATTCAAACTCATACTGGTGAAAAACCTTTTAAATGTAATATTTGTCAGAAAGGTTTTAAAAGGCCCAGTGATTTAAAAAGGCATATCAGAACTCACACTGGTGAAAAACCTTTTAAATGTAAATTTTGTTCAAGATGTTTCACAGGACAAAGTAATTTAAAAACTCATATTATGATTCATACTGGCGAGAAACCTTTTAAATGTGAAATTTGTTCAAAATGTTTTACAAAATCTAGTAATTTAAAAATGCATGTTAAAATTCACACTGGCGAGAAACCTTATAAATGTGAAATTTGTTCAAAATGTTTCACATCATCCCGTTATTTAAAACACCATACTAGAATCCACACTGGTAGAACCTTACAGTTGTGAGATTCTTTCAAAATGTTTCTCAGAAAAAGTGACTAAAAATCATATTAGAATTTACACTGATGACAGCCTTTTAAATGTGAAATTTGTTCAAAATGTTTCGCAGAACAAAGCAACTTAAAACGGTATATTATTAATACTCACACTAACGAAAATACTTTTTTAATGTAGTAAATATACACAATTGTAAATAAATTTATAATTCAACTGAAAGTTTTTTTTATAAACTATTACGGTGCAACTACTTGATTGCAGTTTCCTGCTAATCAATTGTCATTTCAGTAAAACGTTTATCAAATAGATGTCAAAGATAATAATAGTATACCTAATACTATTATGGCGTTTTACAGAGTCTTTGAAAATCAAAGAACATATAGACCGTTTACTAAGAACCAACAACTACTTCCCTGGCTATATGCCACGACGGACATTGAATTACAGTTCAAAGTTAAACGGGGTTAGTATATCTGCAAGATAGAACTAACCATTTTAGAGCTTCTGGATGGATATCTTCCTTGTACTGATGAGACGCAATACGTCGAAACCGGTCTACAAGTGATATCCTATCGAATTGCAAACTAAAATGGTTAGTTCTATCTTGCAGATATACTAACCCCGTTTAACTTTGAACTGTAATTCATTGTCCGTCGTGGCATATAGCCAGGGAAGTATTTGTTGGTTCTTAGTAAACGGTCTATATGTTCTTTGATTTTCAAAGACTCTGTAAAACGTCATAATAGTATTAGGTATACTATTATTATATTTGACATCTATTACGGTGCAGGTAAGTCAATATAAGTAGTGGACATTCAGTAACTTTTTCTCCGTAAAAATATTGATTAGTTTATTACATTAAAAGTTAGTTTAATGTATAAAGCAGTGAATTAAAATTGTATTTATTTATACAACCAGCAGGCCAAGGCCCATTTACAGGTGTACATAATAGTTTTTTTTTAATTAAACAATGTAAATGACATAAAAAAGAATACATTTATTACAAATAGTTTCCTAATTAATTAATTAATAAATTCAAAATTTGTCTCTTAAATTGAGAATAAGTGGCTTTTTTTTTTAAAGAGGGCCAGGCTTAGATGTAGTCCATGGGGTTGCATCGCAGCTAGTACAGCTTATTGTGCACCCTCATTCACAGGTCCTCATTCTCCGTCAAATCCCAGGTTCTTAATGAACCAAGAGATCTCACACGCAGACCTTGCAGGGCTGGGCACATGAATATCACGTGGAAGGCTGTTTCCTCCTCCTCACCGCATTTTCTACATAGGAGGTTTTCAACTTGAATTCCCATCTTATGTAGGTGTCCGCGAAATACCCAGTGGCCGCTGATGAAGCCAACCACTTTCCGCAGGGTCTTCCTTCTCAGCCCAAGGGCATCTGCCGCTATAGCACCAGTAGGTGTCTGCAGCATTCTCTTTGACTGTATTTTACCTTCTGTTCTTTCCCAGCTCTTTCGATGTTCTATGCCCATCCACTGGCGAACAGCTCTTCGTGCTGTGTTGTAAGCAATACCACACGTCGGCTCTGGGCCAATGAGCGGGCTTTCAGCTCCTTTGTTTGCCCACTTGTCTGCTCCCTCATTGCCAGCGATACCTTTGTGCCCCGGAACCCATCAAAGGATAACCTTGTTGTACTCTCCCAGGGTTTTCATGGCCTGATGACAGTACCATACTGCTTTAGAGGTAAAGTCAAAACTGTCAAGTGCCATTAGCGCTGCTCTACTATCCGAGTTTATGTATATGGTGTGGTCTGTCATACCACGCTCCAAACATACTCTTGCACACTCTGATAGGGCAACAACTTCAGCCTGGAAAACAGTAGCCAGCTTACCCAGGCTTACGCAAAATTGCGCCTTGGGTAGAATAAGTGGCTACTTAATTGTAAGTTCTGCAAGTAGTTGATAGTGGAGAGTAAAAATGATGCTTAGTGTTTGGAGCTGGAATTCGAATTATTAGAACGTGAAGTAACTCGCGGTACATTAAAATCTAATAAAGAAAGAAGAGCTGAAGAATCAATTTGACCGTTTAGTAACTTGTAAATAACTAGCAAATCATTTTGTAACCTCTTTTTTTCTAGTGATGTTAAATGCTCGTTTTATAGAGGTTAACCAATGCGAACGGCACTCCGGGGGTATGAGGAGAGCGAGCGTGGATTCGAACGAGCTGGATGATATAGTATTGGAAAGATATAAAGAGATATGTTTATTGGAAAGATAAAAGATAAAAAATTTAAAAGGGACTAAAGAGAAAATGAACGAAATGAAGGAAAAGGGAAAAGGAAAGATATAAGATAAGGTAAAATTTGGTAACCCGGCAGATGTTCTTGTTAAAACTTTAAATTACACGCTTTTATTGGCAAAGCTAGAAAGTCAAAGTTATACTTACTTTTTTCTTTACTTATCACAACAGCTACCGTTATAGACCGGGAGATAGTGACAGATTTTCAGACGCGATTTAGGCCAGTATGCCTTTTTCAGTACATTATACTATTGACAATTCGATGATAATAATCAATTAATGGAAGTGTCATCGTGTGTTCTTCATCTATAAAAAAGTTAACAAATTTGTTTAGAAATTAATCATTTTTATATGATTTTACTCAAGCTGCCATTTATGCTAAAATAAAATTCGATTAAAGTATTACTTGAATGGCCATTGGCATACCGTTAGTGTGAACCTAGCAGGTGGGCATGCCCAGGTAGATATGCTTTCTAAAATATGATTTATCCGTGTTCGGAAACAGGCTGCCAATGTAGAATATACTTGATATTACTATACAATTGCTACAGGTAAGATGGCATACCCTTTGTGCATGTCCGTGTATATCTCATATGGTAGTAATTTTGCGATGTTAAACGATAAGTTTCCGTCATTTTACTCAAGTCCAAATTGATACCATAAAATATATGTATCCTCAAATGTCAACATTGAAAATGGCATACGATTCAAACAGGTTTGACATAATAAATAATGAAGATCAATTTGTAAAATAAAGAGATAATTATCTGTGTATTTATTCAGTATGACATTTCATTTCTGATGCAATTATTACCTAACAAATCAAAATAATTAATGGCATACAAGTTGTGCGAGTTTTACTGGTGTAATTTCGTGAAAAACATTGCGAAGTTATAGAAAAAATTACCGTGCTTTAGGTCAGTATGCTTTTTGTTCTATACATTAGGTTGATTATTAACTTGCAATAAACAACTATGGCAGACAAGTTATGCGAGTTCATCATATGAAAAAACATATGACCGCACATTTTATGACGTAGCAACGCTCATTCCTCTAATCCCAACAGTGATGATCCCTGCAATTTGGCTGGAGCATCAAAGAAAACGGTACATACACGTTTCGTTGGTTTGAAGGAGATGAGGTGCCACACTTTGTCCAGGAAATCTTTCTAACACCCGACGAAACTGAAGGTAATATATAAGCATGCTGATTTCTTATTATTTACATCAGTTATTAAAATTCATTAAATTGTTTGATATTATTATTTATAGTGTCACATACGATAAAGGGTAGTTTAATTGTTTTATATTTCATTGTAATATTTTTTATTGTAATCATTCAGGTCAAAGTCAGTACGTTAGATTTCAAGGCGACCTTATATAGTTTAATTCTTATTCTCACGTAGCGTATGAATTGGCTATAAAAGAGCGTCGTTGAGGTCGCACTCGAGGAGTTCGGTGGCTGAGGTTGTCTGTAAGGGTCACCCTTGGGGTGTCCCTAAAACAGACCCTTGGGTCTGGGCCGTTGTGACTCTTGAGGTATTTTCGTGAGTAAATGTGACATGCCACCATGTAGTTATTTGGTAAGATTAGTATAGTTAGTGAGTTATTCGTTATTCATTGTTTGTTTCTTGTTAATATATTTGTTGTTTGTTTCCTGTTGTTTATCTTATCTTCCCCTTGGTTAATTTTCTGTCTTCAGCAGGATACCTAACCAGGGGGTAGATAACCACGACCTGGGTGGGAAGTGCCTTCAGTTAGCTACCCGTCATCCCAAAACACTAAGGCACACTTCCCCAATCCCCCCCCCCCAGGCGTGACAATAGATCCAGAAAATGATTGCCAGCATGATACCGTCATCGAATCTTCGGACGATGAAGATGATGAGTATGATGATGACAACGGTTATGATGATGGAGGGAAGGATACTAAGGACCAAACTCATATAGATGGTGATGACGAGGAAGAAGATAATGAAAGCGATAAAGACTATAATACGAAAGTAGACTTTACTGATGAATAAAAAAATTAAAAGTAATCTGTATGTGAGTAATAAATTTAATTTATATGGAATAAATGACTTTATTGTGCCAAATCGTACCTCAATTTGCTGGAATAAGCATTTATTTGCCCTAAATATAGATTTAATAACATTTAATGAATCCCAAAAAAATACAATTTTCGCGTTAATAAAATAAATAATTATATTAGTGTATAATCTAATGATGTGTGGAAGAAAAAAGAAGTGTTTAAACAAATAAATAGTATATAGAATTTATAAATTCGAAGCTGAAATAAACGCAGCATAAATGATTTTTTCCATAATGAAAATTTTGTTTTTTGAAAGCCGCAGACCAGTCTAATCAGTATGCCCGTTATTATTTGATCCAAATATACCGCGATTCAATATTTTAAAAAAAGGTATACTGTTTACAAAGGAAGAAAATCGTCCATTTCATTTGCACTAATCCTTCTCCGTATTCACATACTATTTCATAATTTCAGAACTTCGGACGTTATCAAACGATATGCCATTTTTTGTAGCACCCAAATATATCTCAAATATGTTAAAAACAAAGTGGCATACAGATTAAACACACGTACATGTAGGTCAAAAACGACTTTTGAAGAAACTGAAATCACTTTATTGATGGAAGAATATGCCACGGGATGTAGCTAAATTTATTCAATATTTTACAAAAAGGTATACTGTTTACAAAGGAAGAAAATCGTCCATTTCATTTGCACTAATCCTTCTCCGTATTCACATACTATTTCATAATTTCAGAACTTCGGACGTTATCAAACGATATGCCATTTTTTGTAGCACCCAAATATATCTCAAATATGTTAAAAACAAAGTGGCATACAGATTAAACACACGGCAATTTTCCGTACCATTTCGCAAATTTTTTCGCGTATGCCTACATCAGTTAACCGCCCAATTGCAATGCCAACTTTATATACGTGAAACGCTATCATGAACTGCATAAAACCAAAATGGCATACTGATTTTAATGACGGAAACTTATAGTTTAACATTATTATTTAACATGCACAAAGGGTATGCCATCTTACCTGTAGCAATTGTATAGTAACATCAAGTATATTCTACATTGGCAGCCTGTTTCCGAACACGGATAAAGCATATTTTAGAAAGCATATCTACCTGGAAATGCCCACCTGCTAGGTTCACACTAACGGTATGCCAATGGCCATTCAAGTAATACTTTGATCGAATTTTATTTTAGCATAAATGGCAGCTTGAGTAAAATCATATAAAAATGATTAATTTCTAAACAAATTTGTTAAATTTTTTATAGATGAAGAACACACGATGACACTTCCATTAATTGATTATTATCATCGAATTGTCAATAGTATAATGTACTGAAAAAGGCATACTGGCCTAAATCGCGTCTGAAAATCTGTCACTATCTCCCGGTCTATTATATTAATGAGATAAAGATGATTTCAAAATCAAGATTTATAATTTAAATACGTCTCGTCCTTGTTATTAATTAAAATAGATCAGAATAACTTACACCGGGTCGGAAAGAAAACATATAAATAAACAATATGTATTACTTTAAGTAGTAATAAGTCAGAGGTACAAGCAAAAAAAAACGACGGGTTGCACTCCGGGAGTGCCAGCAGAAGTGAAAACTTGATTATTAACGTTGTGCATGTTTGATATTTTGGAATGGTTAGGGAATAATTTTGCACAAATTGCTTTATCAGTATAAAATTACTATCATTTATGTGGTAGAATACAATATTCATTTATTGCGCTATCGTATATCGTACACATCAAACATGACAATTTATATTACATTAAAAATTTAACACTTTAAAAGTATTACAATTATTTTAAATTAAAAAGTTTATCTCTCAGAAGCACGAATTGCTTTATCAGTATAAAAGTACTATCATTTATGTGGTAGAATACACTCACGATGTTTTTTTCTTTTTTTTTTCTTCTTTTTCCTCCTTCGAATCTTTTTTCTTCAAATCTTTTTTACGCTGACGGCATGCCCTTTGGTGTTCTCGATTCCGTTCTTTTTTTTCTCTAAAAAACGAAGATTATTTATTAACATCATATTTCATTTATTTTCATTCGAAATTATTTTTTTGATAAACCTACACCGCACATGTGCTTATTGTGATGTTATGAAAATATAGGTTAATGCTATAAAGTATAAACAGTAAACATATTACAAATATTACATCTATAATATGTAAGTACATACATATGTATCTATATTAATAATTTCGTTAAGCAGTACGATAGACTAGATCGAAACCTAAGCTTAATAATAAAATTATATTAATTAAAAATTAAAACTTATTAAATTTTCATCTAGTATATTTATAAAGTACTCACTCATTTTCTTTCGCTATTTCTTCGTCACTTTTATCATTAATTTGTTTAATATCCATATTTTAAACACTTAAAGAACACTAAACACAGACGTTTGAATTTTGAATTATTAGCTGTCACCTGTCACTATTTATAGGTGCGCGTGGCATAGGGATATTCACACATCGATATATCGAATTTATTCGATGTTTTGAGTTTTGACAAATATTATATCGATATTTTTATTCATAGTAACATCGAATATTCGCTTTTTTGTGGAATCTATTTAAAACCTATATAATTTTTTCACAACTTGATAATTTCATAATTTTATTTATAAATAAGTTTATTAAGACTACGGCACTATAAACATAGGTATTATCTATATCGAAAGCCATGTTTTTGACCTTGTCAACTACAAAACCAGAGATAATAATAGAATGGATGTGTTGATGCATAATATAAAGTTGGCAACAAGTTCCGACATCAGTGCACCATGTTTAAAACTATTCACTATACTTCTACACACTTTTTATGCTTAAAGTACCTTAAAAAATTATATTAAAATAACACTACTAGTACTTACTAAGGCACTATACGGTTATAACTACTTTTTCGCTTTTCGCGCTACCAGCTGGTTTAGTTCCTATTTTCACCATTAAAAAATATGATTGCACGTCTCTTTAATTTGTTTATTTGTCATCTTACGTTTTTTCGATCAGGGTCACGTGTCCTGACGCGAATTTAAGATTTTTTACCCATTACAGAAAAAATGCTCAACGCGGCTAAAGAAGTTTTCACTTCAATAATAGACATATAAAATACCAACAATTTAAATATGATAATATACAGTTAAACACACTAGTGTTTAATCATACAGAGAACTAATACTACACATCCAATTACAGCTAAGTAATATTGTATTGTTATTTTTTGTGTACCCACTTAAGCAAAATGTGAAATAAAAGAGATTAAAATGTATCAAAATGTTATGTCAAAAAAATAATAAATCACTTTTAGCTTAAAATTTTACTCGAGTAAAAAAATATGGAGTACCATGTAACAGTTTAAATTTAGAAATTTAATTTATAAGAGACATTGAGAAATACAAAAAGTTATCAATAAAATGCGTTACAAAAAAAACTGCGTTAGACCCTGCACACCGCATTCACTGGTAATTTAATCGTGTATTCGGTAGACTTTTCCGAAATTTCACGTAACGATTAAAGGTTTTCACACTGAGGTCTGTAGAAAGGTACCGGCTTTTCAAAAAACAGGTTACACTATGGAGTTTACGGTCACTACTTAAGTTAATTCTCCATACGTGGATATTTATTATGCAGATTACAATTAAATTTTTTTACTCCAAAGAAATAAATGGTACTACGTCTTTTCCTGTAGTAATAGTAATAATTCAAAAAAACTTACAGTTTGTCTCCTAGGTAGTATAATTAAATTGGGGACACACCCAATTTCTGCAATACGGCAAAATTCAGATACTCATCAGTAATTATCGACAGCTTTTCATCAGAACAATTAACCATTACTAATAAACCGACTTTAACTTAATTAGAAACGCTTAAAGACTCATTTCAAGCGTCTCAAGATAAAAAAAAACCGCCAAAACTGGAATTAACGTTAGCAGAGAACTGCTTACTTTCGCTGTTACACCACCCTGACTGACGCTTAAAATTCGTTAAAAAACTATCTAGCGTATGCACCTAGGTCATATGATGGGAGCGTGACATCTGATTGGACAATTATATCGTAAGATCTATTTGTTTGCGCGGAATTTAGCCACAACGGTACAACTGAAAGATTTAACTCTGCTTAGCAACAAAAAACGTTAGAATTCTAATTCTGGACGTAGTGTCTTATAAGTCGAGAATACAGGGCGGTAATAAGTAAAAAAAATAATGATTAAAAAGAAATTTTATCGTTCTGGTTTTTTAAGAATGCTACAATTTACCTCTCTGCGTTTTTTTAGAGATGGCAAATGAAATTCATTTAGCAAGGTATCGTATTCAAAGCCTCTTTGTGGATATTGGCCGTATTTTCTTAAGTTGCAAATTTTAAAAATTGTCTTTGTACCGATTCAATTTTTGCTGAGTATGTATGATAACAGTGATTCCAAACTACACTGCAATACTCCAATTTACTGCTAACCAGTGCACAATAAACTGACTTAAGGGCATCGTAGGAACTAAATTCTCTGCAAGTTCTAATTAAAAAACCAATACTCTACATAGCGCTATTAATAACAGATTGAATGTGTGAAAAAAAGTTAGTTTTTGATAAAATAAAACACCAAGATCCTTTACCTCAGTAACTCTTATTAAATTGTTATTATTCAAATTGTAATTATACATAATAGGAAATAACTTTCTCAACACTGATAGTATTTTACATTTGCTGCAGTTTAGAAATAATTTATTTTCCTCAAACCATTCATCTAGTTTGTACCTACAGATCTTCTTGCAGTAGCGTAGAATCGGATACATCGTTGATAACTTTGTAAAATTTTAAATCATCCGCGAACATAAGTTTTTCTAATGTAATATTGTCGCATATATCATTAACAAATAAAATAAAAAGCAATGGTCCCAAGTTTGATTCCTGAGGGACCCCTGAAGTAGCAAAATAGACAATAGATTTTGTTCCCTCATATTCCACATACAATTTTCTATCTCTTAGATATGACCTTATCTGGATCTGGAAATTTGGGGAGGTGCGAGCTAGTGCTCAGCCAGCACTGAGGTCACATATGACCCATTGTGCATCCTCCCGTGTGTAGGGATATCCTCACCTCAGGCTGTCACCAGACCTAGTGATTTAAAATAGGTGATGAGGCTCCCGAGGGGGATCTTCATGACATTGGCTGGTCTAAGCCAGTACTCGCCTTATTTTCTATCCCTTAGATATGACCTTATAAGAGATTGGGTATCAGATGAAATGCCAAATCTGGAAAGTTTACTAACAAGCCGACTCGAATGTGAGCCTTGCTAAATTCCGTGTAAATCACATCGACCTGTTTTTGACGATCCAAAGCGGATAACACATAGAGCGTTCTTTCGCTGTAAAAAGGATCGGAGTTGCATCGCCCTTCCACTTTTTAAGCAAAGCCGGCCCGACGCCTCTGAACCCTTTAGATGCAACTCTAATAGTTCGAACGGATTACTACTGGCGGCAGTACATAATGAAGCACTTAATGGATTTTTCTTAAATCCCTTTTAAATGTTAGTTACAGCAAATTAAAAAAAATTTTTTGATCAAAAATTTTAAAATGTTATCTAGAAATGTGGAAACTTAAATTTTTTAAAAACTTGCACTTGAATATCAAAGAAAAAATATGAAAATTGAATAAAAAATAAATATTTTTAGCATCCACAATACTAGATTTTTTTCTCTATATGTTGGTGAAAACCAAATTTTAATTAGTTAATTAATAAAAAAGTTAGCAGGAACCTAGTAAATGAAAGCCTATAGAACGCTCTTAAGTAAAGATGCAAAGATTTGTGGCTGTACTTCTAGATGTAACAAAACTGTGCTGATATTTGCCAAATACATTCTTTACATTACATGTAAGTAAATTGTATCGTATAGTACAATTTCAAATAATTTAGAAAAAAAACTGATATTAATGTAATTGGCCTGTAGTTGGTCATGTCTACTGAATTTCCAGTTTTAAATATAGGATATATCTTTGAGATCTTCCAAGGAAAAGTTGATGTTTTAACTATTAAATTTTAAATTTTAAATAAGGGATAAGAAAAAAGCTGAATATGTTTTTTAATTATTACACCAGGTAAACCGTCTGGACTCGAGGACCATTTATTTTTTAATTTTTTTGAAGCAGACACAATTTCTTGCTCTGTTACAGTATTAAATCTATACATATAGTAAAACTGTAGAAATGTATATGTTTGTAGGCGCATCAAATAAAAACTACTGGATCCTATTCGAATGCGGTTTTCAAAGACGTATTTGTCTTTTTTTAACTTAACATCTGGTGTATAAAACTTTCTCCCCCACCCCTTTAACCGGGTGAGGAAAGAAATTTTTATACAAAAATCAACACGCCACGCGAACAACGTCGCGGGTACATCGAAATAGAACCCAAAAATGTGGTTAGATTTTTTTTGTCTGTCTGTATGTTTGTGCGCGCATCACATGAAAACCACTGATCTGATTCGAATGCGGTTTTCACAGATGTATTTGTCTTGTTTCAACTTAACATCTGGTGTATAAAAATTTCTCTCCCATTCCTTAAATGAGGTGGGGTAAGAAATTTTTATACAACAATCACACGCCACGCGAATGACATTGCGAGTACAACTAGTATCAAATAATTGCTAACATTTAGGGTTTCTGCTCCATTTGTATTAATTGAAGGATCCGTATGGTTATCAGTGGTAATAAGCACATTTAAAATAATTTGCAAAAGCATTTACAATATCAGTAGCAGAAGAAAGTTTTTCGTTATTATTTGCCATGTTACCAGGTATTCGAGACTTTTCATTTTTCGATTTTACAAAATTCCAGAAGGATTGTGGATCATCCTCAAGTTGATTCTCTGCATTTTTAATATACTTAATATAAGCATGTTTTATTTTTAATTTTATGGATCTTCTAAGATTTTGCAAACGCTCGAGGTAAAAGTGATAAGTGGTAAAAGTGTATTAAAGGTGTTTTGTATTCTACAGTGTAAAAGTTTTATAAACTCTTACTCTTATTGAATAGTAAAAATTACCTTCAAAGAAAACGACGTCTTGTATGTCAGCTTTTATTATAACATATCTAATTATCAATATTAAAAAAAAACATTACAATATTTTTATTACTCCGCCTGAAATGTTGTTGGATGGATTGAATAGTTCGACAACACGGTTGCCGGTCCCAAACCCGGGTATAGGAGAAGGGTTTAAAGGTAAGGCTAGCAATCTGCCTTTTAGAAAGTACTGAATCGAATGCTTCGTAAACAGGGCAGATTTTTACCATAGACGGCAACGAAAGAAAAGGAAAAAACGAGAATGGAAACGAAAGAAACTACGACTGGCCTGCTGGAACATTAGAGACCAAGAAATCCTCTTGGAACTAGCAACTAACAAGATTGCTGTTTGTCTTCTCTCCGAAACAAAGAAAAAAAGGGAAAGGCTAGTATGAGATACGGGCGTTATATTCTATTATACAGTGGAGTTGATGAAGATGAGAGAGCACAAGCAGGAGTAGGGGTTAGTCTAAACGTAATGTTAAATAAATGGTCTCAACTTAGGGACAGAACTATTGCCGGTAGAGTGCGCCCTTGTTCAAGAGATACTCGTTTAAATCCTTACGCGGAAGTTTTATTGCTATCGACAGCTTTTATAACAACTAATCCCTATCCCTATCCCTTCCCTATCCCTTCCCTATCCCTATCCCTATCCCTATCCCTATATATTATAAATGTGAATGTAAGTTTGTTTGTTACGCTTTCACGCGAAAACTACTTAACCAATCCTCATGAAAATTTGTACACATATTCTTGGAGGTATTAGAATTAACATAGGATTCTTTTTATTAAAAAAATCACAAAAACTAGCTTCTTCAACGCCATCTAGCGGTTCAGTAATGAAGTTCCAAGTCTGAGTATGCCACCGTGAGGTGGCGCAGTTAATATCTTATATATTTAAACTAGCAATTACGGCTTAAGAAAGTACTGAAACACGTATAGGGGCTTTTTACACAATTTATTTACAAAATTGTTAAGATACACTGAACTCTGCTGGATAACGTCTAACTACTTGACAATACAATGAACTCTTCTGAACACTTGACTCGAACTGACGTTAACTGTCCGTGCATCCCCTTATATACAACATTATTTAATCTAGTTAGTGTGTTTAGAAGTTTCTAGAATTTTCTAGAAACATTATTTAAAATGGTCAGTTGATTTTTTTACAAACTTCTAAAAATCAACTGTCAACAACAATCTTTCAAATTAAGGTCCCTTCCTTTACGGTTATCCCGTTACACTGCCCCCTCCTTAGATTCATTCCTCCTGGAATGTTATTTCCTACATCGGAATCCCGCACACTCCCTGAGCCAGCCAAACCATCTTCTTGGAGTTGCTGCGCATCTCCACTGTGGTTTCCCTGGTAAGGCGCCAAACGATCGTGATGGACCACGACGGGTTTCCCTCTGGGAATTTTTACGATCCGATAAATGACATCGTTAATCTTCTTCTTGATGGTGTAAGGACCTTCCCAGTTCTTTTGTAATTTGGGACAAATACCTCGACGCCGTCGGGGGTTATAGAGCCAGACTAATTTCCAACTTGGTAACTCTTTTCCATTGTCCTTGTGTCATAGTACCTCTTCATCCGATCACTAGATAATTGTAGTTTTCCGCGCACCAGGTTGTGTATATTCTCCATTCGATTCTGAAGGTCGGCGACATATTGTTCACATGCCATTTCTTCACCAGGTTTACAACCAAACACCAAGTCACATGGTAGCCTCATTTCTCTACCGAACAGAACCTTCGCAGGCGTTTGGCCAGTTGATTCGTTGATGGCCGATCGAATTGCCATTAGAAATAGTGGAATATGTCGATCCCAATCCCTCTGACAATCTGACACCACTTTTGACAGATAGTTGGTTATAGTCCGGTTCATTCGTTCCACCATTCCATCAGACTGAGGGTGCATCGCTGTGGTTCTCGTTTTGTGGATGCCTAATCTTTGGCAAACTTCTTGAAACAGCTTGCTCTCAAAATTTCTTCCTTGGTCTGAATGTAATTCTAGTGGTACCCCAAATCGGCTTACGAATCCTTCAACCAATATATCTGCTAAAGTGGTGGCTTCCTGATTGGAAACTGCATATGCTTCAACCCATTTAGTGAAGTAGTCCATTACAACAAAGATGTACTTGTTTCCTACATCGGTCTGTGGAAGTGGCCCCAATACATCTACTGCGATTCTTTCAAAAGGACTTCCAACCAGGTATTGCTGCATTTCCGCCTTCGGTTTTCGGTGCGGACCGTTACTGGCAGCACATGTAGTGCATTTACGACACCAATCTTTAACATCATTAGTGCAATTTACCCAGTAAAATCTATCTCGGATCTTTTGCAGCGTTTTCGTGATACCCAGATGTCCTCCAGAACTATCGTTATGCATCTGTTTTAAAATTTCCGGTACAGCATTTCTTGGGACCACTATTTGTTTCCTTGTTTCTGTGCCCTCGGAATTTTCTACAAGTCTTTTAACGAGCCCTCCGTCCAAAATTAAAGAGTTCCATTGGGACCAGTATGCTTTTAAAGCAGGAGAGGATGAGGATATCTCTCTCCACAACGGACGACGGTCCATTCTTTTCCACTCCCGAATCTTTCTTAGAACGGGATCGTTTTCTTGTTGCTTCTCCAGCATAGAGCTCTCGTCTTCTGGCACAACCTTAACCAAGGCAAGTTTTTCCTCGTTCTGCTCCATACGGGTACAATGGGGGCAATCAGGTCGACATGGTCTTCTGGAAAGTGCATCAGCATTACGATGTCTGGTTCCAGGTCTGTGCTCGATTTCAACATCATATTCTTGCAGTTTTTCGAGCCATCTTGCTATCTGTCCTTCTGGGTTCCTAAAGCTAAGTATCCACTTTAAACTGACATGGTCTGTTCTGATCAGGAATTTTCTGCCATACAGATATTTATAAAAGTGTTCGACGGATTTTACAACTGCTAACAGTTCCCTCCGAGTTACACAGTAGTTCTTTTCAGCTTTCGATAAAGTTTTGCTGAAGTAACCAACCACTTTTCCTTACCGTCTTGTAGCTGTGACAAGACGGCTCCAATTCCCACATTGCTGGCGTCGGTGTCCAGAATAAGCTTACCATCAGGAAGTGGATAAGCAAGAACAGGTGCTGACGTAAGCTGTTTCTTCAATATTTCAAACGCCTTTTGACATTCCTGATCCCAACAGAAGGACTTATCTTGTTCTGTCAAACGTGTCAAGGGTTTGGCAATGTCTCCAAAATTCTTGACATATCGTCGGTAATAGGAACAAAGACCCAAGAAACTCCGAAGCTGATGTTTGTCGATAGGGATTGGCCATTCCTGAACGGCTTGTATCTTAGCGGGGTCAACAGCAACGCCATCCTTGCTTACGTTATGTCCTAAATAGTTGACCTGTCTCTGGAACCAGTGGCATTTCTTAACATTCAATGTTAGATTAGCGTTCTGTAATCTTTTAAAAACTTCTTCCAGGTTAGATAAATGTTCCTTAAAGGTCTTACCCATTATGATGATGTCGTCTAGATAAACTAGACAAGTTTCCCATGACAAACCCCGCAGGATGTTCTCCATTAGTCGTTCAAACGTCGCAGGAGCATTACAGAGGCCAAATGGAAGGACCGTGAATTGCCACAACCCTGATCCACTGGTAAAGGCAGTCTTTTCTTTGTCTGCAGGATTCATTTTAACTTGCCAGTATCCGCTTTTAAGGTCTAAGGTAGAAAACAAAGTAGAACCAGCCAAAGCGTCGAGGGCATCATCAATCCTTGGTAGAGGATAACTGTCCTTCTTAGTGACATCATTTAGCTTTCGATAGTCGACACAAAACCGCATTGATCCGTCTTTCTTTCTCACTAATACCACAGGAGAAGCCCACGGACTACTGGATGGTTCGACTATGCCATTTTGGATCATTTCTTTAAGGGCTCTGTCTGCTTCTTCCTTCTTAACTTGAGGCATCCTTCGGGGTACCTGTCGAATCGGACGTGCATCACCAGTGTCAATTCTATGTTGTACAACATCAGTTCTTCCCAGTTTACTTTTAGAAGCAAATACAGGTTTATAACGGGAAAGTAGATCTCTTACCTGTTTCTTTTCTAATTTTGACAAAGAGGGATCTAATTTTGTCATTAATTGTTCAATTTCGTTGGTCTCATCTGTTTTCGTAACGTTTACCTTGTGAATTATGGCCGTTACTGGTTCTAAACTTTCCATTTCCGTGTCCTTTCGGAGAAAAACTGGATGATCGTTCAAGTTGATAACTCGGATGGGTACCTCTTTGGCGGATCTAACAAGAGTCTTACCCACAAGGAGTCCTTTTCCCAATTCATGGTCATGGTTCTTCGGCTCTATCATGGCTGGGGCACCATCTGGCTCCGGTCCATCCAACCGAGCTGTGACGACACATTCGCAGCTCGCCGGAAGTTCGATATCATCGATTAGCTTGATCGAGGCATTGTCAACTTGTTTTCGGTGCAGGAATATTTCTTCATTACCAGTACGAAGGATACGTTGGCGAAGATCCAAATGAAAACCACAGTGGAGCATAACATCCATGCCCAGAACAACATCTTCATCAACGTCAGCCACCAGCACTGAGTGAACAAGAGAGGTTGAACCAAACTGTAGCGTCACCTGTATCTCACCGTAGACTCTAGCAGAAACTCCGGTAGCGGTACGCAGTCTCCAACTGGTAGGCCACATCTTCTTTCGCATAATGATGGATGGTCGAACGATAGTTTTCGTAGCTCCAGTGTCTACCAGCATGCTAAAGTTCTTCCCATCAATGAGGCCATCTACATATAAGCTGTCCACGTGATGTCGCAGAGTTGCCACTTTTATGGTGTGAGGGGCTTCGGGAATGTTTGGGGTCGATTTCGCCCTCCAGGAGTCGACCCGTTCTAGTTTTCCTGCTGCTGGGGTACTTCAGCAGAAGATTTTTCTTTTTGGGGGCAAGTATTTCTTATATGGCCTAGTTCTCCGCAGTTCCAGCATCTCACTGGGCGCTTTCTTTTTGGAGATAACTTCATTAATCTCTCTACTACCGCTTCAACGTCGCTAACGGAATGAACGGCATGGTCGTAGTTACCAGTGATTTCCCTTAGTCGAGCAACTCCACGTGAGGCCTCCGTCGCCGCCTCAAACTCCAGGGCAATGGTCAAGGCGTCCACAAGAGTCTTCGGCCGCGCCAACCGTACAGCGCGCTGCAACTCGACGTCTCGAAGACCATCGGTGAAGGTTTGGACTGCTAGGCACTCCAGGAAATCCTCCGCTGCATTTGAATACGCAAATCGAACCATTCTTGCTACATCCGCTTCAAATTCCTGGATAGTTTCTCCATTTTTCTGTTTTCGGCTCTTTAACTGCATTCGGTACACCGGTTGTAGATGAGTTTGACCATAACGCATCTCTAGACGATTCACCAATAACTCGAAGTTGTCAGCTTCATCCGGTGTCAATGATTGCAAGACGTCTAAAGCTTCGCCTCGCAGAGCTACGGTTAGGGACGATGCCTTCTCCTGGGATGACCATCCATTGGCTCTGGCCGCTGCGTCGAATTGTTTCAGGTAATTTGGCCAGGAAGTCTTCCCGTCGAAGGTCGGGGGTTTCATCGTCGTTCGTACATGGGTCGTCTCCTCGCTTCTTTGTCGTTCGACGTCTGCGTGGCAGGTTTCCATCCTTCTTGCATCTCCGTCGCCGTGGTGGATGGTTTGGTTTCGGCGGCTAGCTTCCTGTTCTTGTTGAAGCTTCCTTATCTCGGACTGCATTTGCTGGTTGATCTCCTCTCGGATGTTGGCCACTTGCTGGTTCAAGTTGTCCACTTGCTGATTCAAGTTGGCCACTTGCTGGTTTTGCTCGTCTCGCAAGTTGGACACTTGCTGATTTTGTTCGTCTCGCAAGCTGGACACTTGCTGATTTTGTTCGTCACGAAGAGTGTACATTTCGGAGCGCAAATGCGATATTTGCTGGGAGAAGGAACTGGATAACTCTTCTGGTAGGGTAGACATCCGTTGTGACAGCTGGGACATATCTTCGCGCTGGCTCTGCATCTGACTGGAAAGCTCCTCTTGTTGGCTCTCCATCTGACTGGACAGCTCCTCTTGTTGGTTCGTCATTCGTTGCGACAGCTGGGACATATCTTCGCGCTGGCTGCTTATCTGACTGGACAACTGGGAAAGTTGTTGAGTTTGTTCTTCTTGTTGGCTCGTCATTCGTCCTGATAGCTCCTCTTGCAGCCGGGAAAGTTGTTGAGTTTGTTCTTCTTGCAGCCGGGAAAGTTGTTGAGTTAGTTCAGAATTTGCTTTTTGAACTGGGTCTTCGAACTCCACAGCGTCAGGGTCCAAATTATTATTTACGTAGTACTCACGGAGCCTTCTCAACAATACGGATTTGCTTCCAGTAGTTTCCAACTCTAATTCTTCAAGCTCTCTTCTGAGCTCAGCCACCAATAGTTCATTTATCTTTTTTCCAGGCATTCTTGTATCTTCACCCCACACCTGACACCAATTTGAAACACGTATGGGGGCTTTTTAAACAATTTATTTACAAAATTGTTAAGATACACTAAACTCTGCTGGATAACGTCTAACTACTTGACAATACAATGAACTCTTCTGAACACTTGACTCGAACTGACGTTAACTGGCCGTGCATCCCCTTATATACAACATTATTTAATCTAGTTAGTGTGTTTAGAAGTTTCTAGAATTTTCTAGAAACATTATTTAAAATGGTCAGTTGATTTTTTTACAAACTTCTAAAAATCAACTGTCAACAACAATCTTTCAAATTAAGGTCCCTTCCTTTACGGTTATCCCGTTACAGTACTATGGCGCCACCGTAAGGTGGCGCAGTTTATATCACATATATTTAAACAAGCAATTCTTACTTAAGGTTTATTTCGCATAATATCTCATATATTTCAACAAATTCTTGCTAAAGTAAATAATATGACGTAAGTTGCCGCAGTTGCTACCTAATATATTTAATCGATAAATTACAAATTATAATAAAAAAATAGTATACAACTGAAAATTTACGAGAAAATATGATAAAAACGATAAAATCAAAAAAAAATTGAAAGCAAAATAAAATCGTAAAAATTTGAAAAAACCAAAAAATACATCCGTTTTATGCAGTACGAAGTCTGCGGGGTCAGCTAGTTTTAAATAAATAAATTCCTATTTAGTTCGGGAGCCCAGATGGTTTTCGTAGCCGTTAAAGAGACAAGGGTCCACCAAAATTTTTTCTATGTATTTTGACACCCTGATTACAAATATCAAGGGTGGATTCCCGAGAAATGGTTAGGAAATTTGTTACTAATAAAAAATTGTTTTTTTGCAAAACAAAACATATTACCGTAATCCTTAACTGTATTTTTTCATCTCCTGTAACGTACGACGCAGGGTGTATGAAGGGTATGCATATTGTTTATAGCATTAAAAAGTAATAAAATCATTGCATTTTCGTATTGCAACCGATTTCATCTCCTACTTTATGATCTTAAGTGTCGAACAGTCACCGCAGAGTTAAAAAATATTAATTATATAAAAAGTTATGCAAATTTGAAAATTGTCAAAAATGCTATAATCCTAACAACAAAACAAGTTATGTAAGAGGATATCATCCATTTCTCAAATGTGGTCGAATGGTAATACCAAAGAAAAACAAAGTCCGTATTAATGTAATCAAATCAAAAGGTTAACAAAGGTTGACAACTAGTTTCGACATAGACAAATTAAGAGACTTTTTGAAATATAGCCAAATGGCGCCAACATGTTTGTGCTCATTCCTGGAGGCGCAATCGCATTCTGTAGTGGTAAAAATTGGAACTAAACCAGCAAAATATGATCAGCTGACACTGCTGACAGCGCGAAACAGCAGTTATGGCGGCAGTGACAGGGTAAGTAGAAGTGGTTTTAGTTTAATAAATATTTAAGGTAGTTTTAGCATAAAAAGTGTGTAAAAGTATAGTTAAAGTTTTAAACATGTAAGTGCCAGGTTATTTAAGATATAAATGCGCTGTTGTAGATTGTAAAAGTAAGTATTTCTATCCTGTATACGAGACAAATTTTCATAATAAGAAATTTCATGTATTTCCTTCAAATTCTTCACTCAGGGAAAAATGGTTTCATATTTTAAATATTCCTGATACATCTAATAAAAGCTATGTATGTGAAGATCATTTTGATGAAAACGCTTATACCTCTGATAAACGTAAAAAGTTAAATAAATTTGCATTACCTTTGGTGCCTATTTCCGAAAATCGTACTACTAAAATTAATAAAGATGATAATCATAACGAAAAGTTAGTTTCGCAGTTAACAGGCGATGTAAAATCAAAACTCGTTACTAATATTAATTATCTGGTACTCCAACTAATACCTCCTAATTTAACAGACAATGATCTTCCTTCGTGTTCTAAAACAGTTGGTGTAAAACGAAAACTCGATTTCACTAGTCCTAACAATAATAAAGAACCACTTCTAAAGAAAAAACGTGTTGACACAAAAATTTTAAATAGTATTAACGAAACGCGGGTTAATAATTTAACTCCTAAAAAACGCAAATTATATTGTATAACCAGGGACCAAAAACAACGAATCTGTAAGCTAAAATTATCTAAATCTAAAGATAAAATTAAATCTGCGGCAAAAATTTCTAATACTGAAATGTTTCGTACTTTTAATAAAAAACTAGATAAATCTGGAATGAAATTTTTGGAGAGTACGGTTAAAAATTCTAAAAAACGCAAACCTTCGTGGACTACTGCAGATAAAGTATTTTCTTTGGCGCTTTTTAAAAAAGGTCCTAGAGCTTACAATTTCTTAAAACGATGTATAGCTTTACCGAGTAAATCCACACTTAATTCTCTTCTAAAAGATATTCCTTTTCAAACCGGAATTAATCCGCAAATTTTTGACAGATTAAAAGAAAGAGTTTTGAGGATGAAAAAAGTTGATAAAAATTGTATTTTAATGTTTGACGAAATTAAACTTGCTTTAGATATTGTCAGTGATCAGATTGTTGGTTTTGTTGATTTAGGTAGCTCTTTGGGAAGAAAATCTGAAATTGCTGACCATGCTTTGGTATTTATAATTCACGGGTTGAAATCAGCTTGGAAACAGCAAGTGGCTTATTATTTTACCAAAATTACAGTTAAAACTCTAAATTTAAAAAGTATGCTTTTGGAATTAATAGGGGCTTTGCAAAATATAGGTTTAAATGTACTTGCAACTGTTTGTGATTTGGGGAGTACCAATAGATCTGCTCTTAGAGAATTACGTGGAGATGGAAATATTGAAAGTCCCGGTCCATATTTTTATGTTAGTGGTAAACGAGTTATAACTTTATACGATGCTCCTCATCTTTTAAAATGTACACGCAACGCTTTTTTCAATTATGATATTTTATTTGATGATAATAAATGTGCAAAGTCCGATTTTTTTAAACAAGCCTTCCATATCGACCGGGCAAAACGATTTCAGTCGCTCTATAAAATTAGAGAATGCTTTTTTAATATGCAGAAAAATAACAAGCTTAAGATTAAAGTTTCAGTTGCTGCTAAAATAATGAGTCACACTATGGCTGCTACTATCGAAAGTTTGCTTGAATCTGGCCAATTACCAGCAAGTGCTATCCATACTGCCAAATTTATCGAAGATCTGGATAAACTTTTTGACAGTTTTAATGGTCGAAAACCTACTTGTGATTATGGAAAACCTCTTCGTTGCTGTGCTTCCAGGCAATCTAAACATCTTGCCTTTTGGGATGAAATGATTCTCAAAATAGAATCATGGAAATTTGTTGCTGGAAATGGCAAAGTTAAACATTCGTTGCCGTTTAAAACTTGTTGTTTAACGACCATTAAAGGGGTTAAACTGTTGACACAGGAATGTTGGAAGTTGGGTATTAAGTTTCTTAAAACCCGGTCACTAAATCAAGATCGTTTGGAAAACATGTTTGGAGCAATTCGACAGTATGGTGGAGCCAATACAAATCCTAATTGTTACCAATTTATATCTTCGCTAAAAACAGCTATCCTGAATAGTTTAATTTCAGGAAAGAGTAGTACCAACTGCGAAGCAGATCAGAGTTCAATTAACTTTTCGGAAGAGCCGAAACCATTAATTTCTGATGATGATAATGAATTGTTTAATTTTTGTTTAACACCATTAGATTTAAATTCATTTTTAGATTCCCAGTTTGATACACAAGCCACTAGTTATGTGTCAGGCTATTTAATTAAAAGTTTAAAAACTTTGATTGTAAAGAATGTCTTTTGAATTTGAAAACCAATTGTTTGGAGCTTCACCATACTTTTACATACTTTAAGGAAAATGATGATAACAAACGTCTGACTTATGTTACAAAAAATGTTGTTCAGTTTTTTGCTAATGTGCATAATGCAGTTTACCAAATCTTACCATCATTCGGTCATATAAAATGTTTAAATAGAAAATTAATAATATGTTTAAGTGAATTTATTAATTTTGACTGGTTTACGTGCCAAGAGCATAAATCAGATGTTTTTTTAAACTCCTGAGGATCTCATTTCCTCTTATAATAAGAAAATATTATAGAGATCTTTTTAGATCGGGGAGCAATCCTTAAAGTTTATGTATTAGAAGTACTGCGCGTTTTTTTTTGTTTTAGACGCTATTCAGAAAAAACTCAGGAATTTCCACTTTTTGAGAAATCATGGTAGGAAAGAAATAGTCATCGAAATCATCCCTTTCCAATTTGTGTGGAATCCTACATTAAAATATCTGTTACTAATATATGTAATTTATTATTAATGTAATTCGTATAATCTTGTGTACTGAATATTAATGTAAATTTAAATTTTAATTATTATTTCGTTAAATTAATATAAAATTTACCTTTTAACTTGTTATAAAAGTAATTATTATCATAGATTTCTGTGATATTAGTGTAATATGTATAGATTTATTTGTAACTATAAGAAAATTTTTAATACCTTTTTTTGTACCTTACAATTTATTATTTTGTTAACTTTTAATATTTTTGCGGCAATAATTTCACTTGTACCTGATTTTGTGATAATAGTAAAAACTGTACTTTTTTGTGATATTAGTATTTAAATTATAAGCTATTAAGTTTAGGTTTCAAAATTAATAAGTATATATACATATTTGAGTTAAAGATAAACAGATATTTTAATAGGTGGGCTTCTATTTTTCTGAGTAGAAAGTATTTTTATTTATTTTTTATTTTATTAATGTTGTTTTACAGAATATATATTTTATTTTTAATAAACTGTTCTCTTTTTAAAATGTTTTTTTTTTATAAATAAAATTTGATTATTGTATTTGTTGTCTTATGATTAAATGTGTTTGTGTTCAAATAAAAATTGTTCTTATTAAAAATTTTTATATGTTTGATTTAATACTGTTCTTTTTTCAAATATTTATAAATAAAATTTGTTTTCATTATGCTATTTTTTTTTCTTATGATTGAATATGTTTTTTTGTTAAAATAAAAATTGTATTTATTAAAACTTGTTTGATTTTATTTCTACTAGTAAGAAAATATATACCTTATATTTTAAAATTTATATATTCTTGTTTCAAATCACAGTAAGAATATAAAATTTTAAAATATAAGTATGTATTCCAATAAACGTTTAAACTAGATATGCTGGTATATCCCGCCAATTTTTAAATCGATGAGCTTCTTCCAGGAGACCATGGTGCGCTGATGTCGGAACTTGTTGCCAACTTTATGTTAGGGATCAATATATCTGTTCTATTATCTTTGAGTTTCGACCATTAAGGTCATCATCAAGTCTGTGAACAATATGGAAATAATAGAAAAGTAATAATATAAAAAAGAGTTAAACAACTTACCAAATGCAAAAATAATCAAATACAATAATATAAAACATTATCTAATGGAAAGAGAATGGTTCCTATAACTTCAACACTGAATGTCCATCGGTGGTAAAAACAAGTGTGTAATGGGAAACTAAAGAGGTAAATAGACTGGTAATAGTCAGGTGGTACGAAAAAACTTAAGTTCGGAACATTACCATAGTTAGTAATGAAAATAAAACTAAACAGATTAAAATATTTGAAAACTGGAAACGGATAGAAAATGGTAGTCAGCTACGGCGTCAGAAAAAGTATGGTGATAGATGATCCAGAAATTAGGTGGAATAAAGGTCAAAATAAAATAAAAGCTATAAAAGAGCTTGAAGAGAAAGGTCATTAAGGTCAAACTAATATAAAAACCATAAAAGGGATAAAAGAAAACCAGGTGTTTGGTATGTAAAACCAAGGAGATTAACGAAAAATAAGTTAATGTATCATGACCATAAGTAAGTAGTTCTTGGACCTTTATGTGGGAGTTAATAAAGTTCAAATATTGTGGAGGGTAAGTCCACGGAAACAGCGAGGATCTTGAATCACCAAATATGATGTGAGACGTGACCAAGCAAAGAAGTGATAAATAAAATTGTAACAGTGTATGTTGGTCAAGCCAAGCACAAGGGCATGTGAGGAGAAAAGCTTGGAAAAGATGTACACATATGCCGTAAGTTAAATAGAGCATCTTCAATGAGTTGAAAGTCTTCTACCACTTTGGCCAATGTATAGTTCATTTGAAAATGATTGATAGCAAAAATTTTATTGCATTGGAGATAAAACCCAATATAACATCATAAATCAGTGACGGAGATTTTCTAAAATAAAATATTCAGTATTTGTTTTGAAAATGTTTAGGTTTTACCAAAAATTTTTAAACATACAAATTTATTTCAATTATTGTCTTAAATTTTGTAGTCATTTTAATCAACAAACGATATAAGTACGTAATCTCTACAGGTACAAAATATTTACAATTTCAAAGAAGATCAATTTAAGTAGCCCTCAACATTCTTAGAAAGGATTAAAATTTTTAATCGGCAGAAAGTATTTTGCTGATTGTGAATTATTTCAGTTAAGATTTAAAGTTCTATTTGTAAAGTCCTGTGACTAAAACACGCAGAATTGGTATAGTTCTATAATAAAAAGCGATATTAATAAGTGAACTTGTGTAGTAAAAATGGCACAAACGGCTAATTTTACTCCTGTGAAATTAAAGTATCATTTAACCGTGCCAATAAAAACTTTAGTGTTAAATGTACATGATGCTCTTGTGCATGAACATTTTACTAGTACTGTCCGGAGTATAGTTTCTAAGTGTTCAGATATGACCGGAGTTGGTGAAGCAACTATTGATAGACTTTTAAAGCAACGAAAGAGTGGAAGTATTACAGAAGCACCTATAACGTCAACAGGGAGAAAACCCATTCAGATGGACGATACTATGAAACAATTGATTCGAAGAAAAGTTCATTCATTTTATTTACAAAAAAAGATTCCTACTTTGGATAAAATTTTAGTAGACACTAATGAAGACGAATCTTTGCCAAACATTAAAAGAGACAAATTGTGTAAACCTTTACGTGAATTAGGATTCATTTATGAGAGTAACAATAGAAAATCTGCGCTCATAGAGAAAGAAGAAATTATTTGTTGGAGGAGGCAATATTTAAGGGAAATTCGAAAATTGAGAAAAAAAAGGCAAAAATATTTTTTATTTAGATGAAACATGGATAAATGAAGGGCATTTTGTAAATAAAGTTTGGCAAGATAAACTGGTTACAATTACTCGTCAAGCATTTATAGAAGGTTTGTCTACTGGCTTAAAATTTCCGAATGGTAAAGGTCGCCGTTTAATTATCACTCATATAGGAGGAGATAAAGGATTTGTTAATGGAGGCTTGTTAGATTTTATTTCAAATTCTACGAAAGACTACCATGAACAAATGACTGCTGATGTTTTTGAGGAATATTTCAGTCAAATGATAGATTTATTACCGACCAATTCTGTAATAGTCATGGACAATGCCAGTTACCATTCAAGATTAAAGGAGCCGTTACCTAATACTAAATGGAGAAAGCAAGAACTCTTGGATTGGCTAATAATAAAAGAAATAGTAGTGCAAGAAGAAGGTTTACTCAAAAAAGAGTTATTGCAGTTATGCAAACAACATTCACCAAAATTTAAGAAGTATAGTGTAGATGAAATAGCAACAGAACATGGAGTTAAAGTGTTGCGATTACCACCTTATCACTGTGAACTTAACCCATAGAATTAATCTGGGCTTAAATGAAGGGATATGTCGCGAGAAATAATACAACATTTAAACTTCAAGATGTTCGTCAACTATTATCTGCCTCCATATCAAAAATTTCATCTGACAATTGGCAAAAAGCTATAAGACATGTCATAGCAGAGGAAGAAAAATTCTGGAAACTCGATTTGTTAATAAAGGAAACAATGGAACCAATTTATTTCTTTATTCGGGGATCTTTTTGCCACTAAAACAAACTTATAAAAAATATAAATCAATATTTTGAAAATGACCCTTGCTTATTGATCTTGATTGATATGTCAAATTTGTCAAGGGTCGTCTTTTAAAACTGAAAATGCCTAACAAAAATGAAAATAATTTGTTTTAAAATAATTCTTCTAAGCTTTCGACAACCAGATCGGTTGTCGTTTTCAAAGATAAAAATTTTTTTCACTCTTTACTTCTTTATGTAGTTTAGATTTTAAAATTTTGATTTGTTTTTTTGTAACTATAGATATATAGATTATTAACTCATTCTTTTTTTAAGGTGGTTAGCCAAGATCTAGATAAATCCAAAGTAAAATTTGAAATACATTCATTTGGATTTAATAAAATGTGTGCTGTTTCTTTTAATTTTCTTTTTATAGAATTTTCTTCTTTACATAAAATTTTTGTTTCAGTCCATTTTATTTGGTGATTTAGAAAATTAAAAGCATGTTCACAAATTTTAGATTTATCTATATCTCCTTTTTTAAGATAATTTTTGTGTTCATTGAGGCGAACTTCAAGAGGTCTTCCTGATTCCCCAATGTAGACTTTGCCACAATCACATGGTATACTATATACACAATTTTTTGTTTTTTGATCTAAATTAACTGGTTTTGTTTTGGATAAAAGTGATCTAATTGTATTATTTGTTTGAAAAATTGTTCTTATGTTAAAAGCATTACCAATTTTTTGAATTTTTTCAGAAATACCTTTTATATATGGAATTTTTGTTGTTTTTAAATTTTGTGTATGGTCAATTTGGTTATCCAATCTCTGAGGGTTTTCAATTTTATTGAAAGTTGATTTAATTAATTTTTCGGGATACCCATTATTCATTAAAACTGTTTTTATTGTTTCTTTTTCGTCTTTAAAAGAAGCAATATTTGAACATACTATTTTAGCTCTGTCATATAAACTTTTTATAATTCCTTTCTTAACCGTCATACTGTGATTGGAATTAAAATTCAAATATCTGTTAGTATGTGTTTTTTTACGAAAAATGTTAGTATTAATTAAATAATCGGTTTCCTTCGTAATTAATATATCAAGAAATGGTAATTTCTCATCTTTTTCAATTTCAATAGTAAATTTAATGGATGGTACTTTATTGTTAATATTTTCAAGAAATCTGTCTAATAAATTGAGATTGTAAGGCCAAATTGCAAAAACATCATCTACATATCTCCACCATATTTTTGGTTTAAAATATGATGTTTCAATAAAATTCTTTTCAAAAAATTCCATATAAATGTTACTTAATATTGGTGAAAGACAACTTCCCATTGCCATTCCTGTTTTTTGTTTATAAAAATTATTTTTATATTGAAAATAAGTTGATTCAATACACATAGTTAACAATTCCATAATGGTATCTACGGATAAGTTCGTTCTTTGATTTAAGCTATTATCATTTTCTAATAATTGTTTGACTATTTGTAACGTTTTATCAACAGGTACGTTTGTAAAAAGGCTTACAACATCAAAACTTACCATAAGATGATTTTTATTTATATTAATGTTTGATAATTTTTCTAAAAAATGTTTATTGTTTTTAATGAATGAGTCAGTGTTATTAGATAAAGGATTGATGATATTGAGTAAAAATTTTGATAATTTACTGAAAGGAGAATTGATTGAACTTACAATTGGACGGAGTGGTATTCCTTCTTTATGAATCTTAGGTAAACCATAAAAATGAGGTGGTTTACTATAATGTGGTGTTAGTTGTCTTCTTTGTAAGTCATTCAATTCGTTTTTATGTTTAAAAAGAGATTTATATATTTTATTTTCTAACGATTTTGTTATGTCGTTATTAATTTTGGTATAAGTTGGGTCTTCCAGTAAATTCTCTAATTTCATCTCATAATCATTTGTATTTAAGATAACTGTAGCATTTCCTTTATCAGCTGGTAAAATTTTTATTTCATCATATTTTTTTAAAGAATTTAGAGCCTTAAATTCATATGATGATAGATTTTGTTTTATTTTAATATCTTTTTCTAATTCAATTTTGCATCGAATTCTGTACTCATTTCCTTCATCAAATGGTAATTTTTGAGCTGTTTCCTCAATAGATGTAATGAAATCTAATTTTGGAATCTTTTTATGTGTTATTGAAAAATTTAACCCTTTTGATAAAACTGAAATTTCTGAATTGGTTAGTTCTTTATTAGATAAATTTATAACGGTTTTTGATAATGTGTTGTTTTGTAAATTTTGAATTTCGATATGTTTTTCTTGAATTAAATCATTGAATTTTTTGAAATGAATTTGTTTATTTTTTGCAAAGGTATTTTTGAAAACTATTTTTGTGCAATTTATGATATGATTGTAGTCTATGTTATCTAAATAAAGGAGTTGATTCTCTATATATCTTATGTTTCTTAAAATTAATACCTTTTCATCTCTATGAAAATGAATCCTTTCTCTTACCAAAGATAGAGATGCTTTATTTATTATGTATTCACATTTCTTACTTCTAAATGGTGGTTTTAGTCTTAATCCTTTTGGTATTAATTGATGTTGTCGGCATTTGCATAAAAAGGTTATACTGTTTAAAGTCCTTGCTAATTTTGAGTTTAAGTTTTCTAATTTTCTAAATTTTTCACTTACATCTGCCCCATAGTTAATATTTAAATATTCTCGATAGCTTCTTTGTGGCATAATAATGTCTATTTATTTCTTTATTCGGGGATCTTTTTGCCACTAAAACAAATAAAGAAATAAATAGACATTATTATGCCACAAAGAAGCTATCGAGAATATTTAAATATTAACTATGGGGCAGATGTAAGTGAAAAATTTAGAAAATTAGAAAACTTAAACTCAAAATTAGCAAGGACTTTAAACAGTATAACCTTTTTATGCAAATGCCGACAACATCAATTAATACCAAAAGGATTAAGACTAAAACCACCATTTAGAAGTAAGAAATGTGAATACATAATAAATAAAGCATCTCTATCTTTGGTAAGAGAAAGGATTCATTTTCATAGAGATGAAAAGGTATTAATTTTAAGAAACATAAGATATATAGAGAATCAACTCCTTTATTTAGATAACATAGACTACAAT
Organism: Altica lythri; assembly: GCA_964028335.1. Classification (NCBI taxonomy): domain Eukaryota; kingdom Metazoa; phylum Arthropoda; class Insecta; order Coleoptera; family Chrysomelidae; genus Altica; species Altica lythri. Next base: position 4,646,917 of record OZ034810.1, on the reverse strand, counting down.
CATATCATAAATTGCACAAAAATAGTTTTCAAAAATACCTTTGCAAAAAATAAACAAATTCATTTCAAAAAATTCAATGATTTAATTCAAGAAAAACATATCGAAATTCAAAATTTACAAAACAACACATTATCAAAAACCGTTATAAATTTATCTAATAAAGAACTAACCAATTCAGAAATTTCAGTTTTATCAAAAGGGTTAAATTTTTCAATAACACATAAAAAGATTCCAAAATTAGATTTCATTACATCTATTGAGGAAACAGCTCAAAAATTACCATTTGATGAAGGAAATGAGTACAGAATTCGATGCAAAATTGAATTAGAAAAAGATATTAAAATAAAACAAAATCTATCATCATATGAATTTAAGGCTCTAAATTCTTTAAAAAAATATGATGAAATAAAAATTTTACCAGCTGATAAAGGAAATGCTACAGTTATCTTAAATACAAATGATTATGAGATGAAATTAGAGAATTTACTGGAAGACCCAACTTATACCAAAATTAATAACGACATAACAAAATCGTTAGAAAATAAAATATATAAATCTCTTTTTAAACATAAAAACGAATTGAATGACTTACAAAGAAGACAACTAACACCACATTATAGTAAACCACCTCATTTTTATGGTTTACCTAAGATTCATAAAGAAGGAATACCACTCCGTCCAATTGTAAGTTCAATCAATTCTCCTTTCAGTAAATTATCAAAATTTTTACTCAATATCATCAATCCTTTATCTAATAACACTGACTCATTCATTAAAAACAATAAACATTTTTTAGAAAAATTATCAAACATTAATATAAATAAAAATCATCTTATGGTAAGTTTTGATGTTGTAAGCCTTTTTACAAACGTACCTGTTGATAAAACGTTACAAATAGTCAAACAATTATTAGAAAATGATAATAGCTTAAATCAAAGAACGAACTTATCCGTAGATACCATTATGGAATTGTTAACTATGTGTATTGAATCAACTTATTTTCAATATAAAAATAATTTTTATAAACAAAAAACAGGAATGGCAATGGGAAGTTGTCTTTCACCAATATTAAGTAACATTTATATGGAATTTTTTGAAAAGAATTTTATTGAAACATCATATTTTAAACCAAAAATATGGTGGAGATATGTAGATGATGTTTTTGCAATTTGGCCTTACAATCTCAATTTATTAGACAGATTTCTTGAAAATATTAACAATAAAGTACCATCCATTAAATTTACTATTGAAATTGAAAAAGATGAGAAATTACCATTTCTTGATATATTAATTACGAAGGAAACCGATTATTTAATTAATACTAACATTTTTCGTAAAAAAACACATACTAACAGATATTTGAATTTTAATTCCAATCACAGTATGACGGTTAAGAAAGGAATTATAAAAAGTTTATATGACAGAGCTAAAATAGTATGTTCAAATATTGCTTCTTTTAAAGACGAAAAAGAAACAATAAAAACAGTTTTAATGAATAATGGGTATCCCGAAAAATTAATTAAATCAACTTTCAATAAAATTGAAAACCCTCAGAGATTGGATAACCAAATTGACCATACACAAAATTTAAAAACAACAAAAATTCCATATATAAAAGGTATTTCTGAAAAAATTCAAAAAATTGGTAATGCTTTTAACATAAGAACAATTTTTCAAACAAATAATACAATTAGATCACTTTTATCCAAAACAAAACCAGTTAATTTAGATCAAAAAACAAAAAATTGTGTATATAGTATACCATGTGATTGTGGCAAAGTCTACATTGGGGAATCAGGAAGACCTCTTGAAGTTCGCCTCAATGAACACAAAAATTATCTTAAAAAAGGAGATATAGATAAATCTAAAATTTGTGAACATGCTTTTAATTTTCTAAATCACCAAATAAAATAGACTGAAACAAAAATTTTATGTAAAGAAGAAAATTCTATAAAAAGAAAATTAAAAGAAACAGCACACATTTTATTAAATCCAAATGAATGTATTTCAAATTTTACTTTGGATTTATCTAGATCTTGGCTAACCACCTTAAAAAAAGAATGAGTTAATAATCTATATATCTATAGTTACAAAAAAACAAATCAAAATTTTAAAATCTAAACTACATAAAGAAGTAAAGAGTGAAAAAAATTTTTATCTTTGAAAACGACAACCGATCTGGTTGTCGAAAGCTTAGAAGAATTATTTTAAAACAAATTATTTTCATTTTTGTTAGGCATTTTCAGTTTTAAAAGACGACCCTTGACAAATTTGACATATCAATCAAGATCAATAAGCAAGGGTCATTTTCAAAATATTGATTTATATTTTTTATAAGTTTGTTTTAGTGGCAAAAAGATCCCCGAATAAAGAAATAAATAGACATTATTATGCCACAAAGAAGCTATCGAGAATATTTAAATAATGGAACCAATTATTATTTCTGTGGAAATAAAGAAACTAAAGATGATGATGCCTCTTTATCGAAAGAAGATAACTTATATATTAAGGTATGTAATTATATATTATTATTACTAATCAAGTTTATAGGACGCTAATCCCCCTAATATATTTATTATTAAATTGTAAGGAATGTCCTAAACCAATATTTAGTATTTTTATAAAAATAAATGTTTTTACTTAATATTGACAGTTAAGTCTTTTCATATTAAAGTAATTTTATGTTCTCAGTCACTGAGGCATTCAATTATTGGTAAATCGCTTAGGGTTCGCTCATTTGCATTTTATGATCTATTGTATTCGAGGTTTGTCGGGGTGGTCATACTAAAGTCTAGTGAAAATTCAGATATAAGAAGGTATCAATATTACATTTTTTCTGCATTGACCAACCTTGTATTTAGACCTTTTAGCTCCTATGTAAAAAGATTTGTGCTATCATTCCTTTTCAAATGAACTTATAGAAAGAGGAACAATCAGAACACGTAAGTTTATATATGCCAGATTTGTGTAGATTAGGGATTTTGTCTTTAGTGTTTACAAAGAAAGTTCTTAGATTCACCGGTCAACAAAAAAAAATTTTTTTCTTGCGCATGAGTTTTACTTATTATATTCTGATTATATAAGCAAATATATATATATATATATATATATATATATATATATATATATATATATTGTAACGGGATAACCGTAAAGGAAGGGACCTTAATTTGAAAGATTGTTGTTGACAGTTGATTTTTAGAAGTTTGTAAAAAAATCAACTGACCATTTTAAATAATGTTTCTAGAAAATTATAGAAACTTCTAAACACACTAACTAGATTAAATAATGTTGTATATAAGGGGATGCACGGACAGTTAACGTCAGTTCGAGTCAAGTGTTCAGAAGAGTTCATTGTATTGTCAAGTAGTTGGACGTTATCCAGCAGAGTTCAGTGTATCTTAACAATTTTGTAAATAAATTGTGTAAAAAGCCCCCATACGTGTTTCAAATTGGTGTCAAGTGTGGGGTGAAGATACAAGAATGCCTGGAAAAAAGATAAATGAACTATTGGTGGCTGAGCTCAGAAGAGAGCTTGAAGAATTAGAGTTGGAAACTACTGGAAGCAAATCCATATTGTTGAGAAGGCTCCGTGAGTACTACGTAAATAATAATTTGGACCCTGACGCTGTGGAGTTCGAAGACCCAGTTCAAAAAGCAAATTCTGAACTAACTCAACAACTTTCCCGGCAACATGAGGAGCTATCCAGTCAGATGAAAAGCCAGCGCGAAGACATGTCCCAGCTGAAAGAGGAGCTATCAGGACGAATGACGAGCCAGCAAGAGGAGCTATCCAGTCAGATGAAGAGCCAGCAAGAGGAGCTTTCCAGTCAGATGAAGAGCCAGCGCGAAGATATGTCCCAGCTGTCACAACGGATGTCTACCCTACCAGAAGAGTTATCCAGTTCCTTCTCCCAGCAAATATCGCATTTGCGCTCCGAAATGTACACTCTTCGTGACGAACAAAATCAGCAAGTGTCCAGCTTGCGAGACGAACAAAATCAGCAAGTGTCCAACTTGCGAGACGAGCAAAACCAGCAAGTGGCCAACTTGAATCAACAAGTGGACAACTTGAACCAGCAAGTGGCCAACATCCGAGAGGAGATCAACCAGCAAATGCAGTCCGAGATAAGGAAGCTTCAACAAGAACAGGAAGCTAGCCGCCGAAACCAAACCATCCACCACGGCAACGAAGATGCAAGAAGGATGGAAACCTGCCACGCAGACGTCGAACGACAAAGAAGCGAGGAGACGACCCATGTACGAACGACGATAAAACCCCCGACCTTCGACGGGAAGACTTCCTGGCCAAATTACCTGAAACAATTCGACGCAGCGGCCAGAGCCAATGGATGGTCATCCCAGGAGAAGGCATTGTCCCTAACCGTAGCTCTGCGAGGCGAAGCTTTAGACGTCTTGCAATCATTAACACCGGATGAAGCTGACAACTTCGAGTTATTGGTGAATCGTCTAGAGATGCGTTATGGTCAAACTCATCTACAACCGGTGTACCGAATGCAGTTAAAAAGCCGAAAACAGAAAAATGGAGAAACTATCCAGGAATTTGAAGCGGATGTAGCAAGAATGGTTCGATTTGTGTATTCAAATGCAGCGGAGGATTTCCTGGAGTGCCTAGCAGTCCAAACCTTCACCGATGGTCTTCGAGACGTCGAGTTGCAGCGCGCTGTAAGGTTGGCGCGGCCGAAGACTCTTGTGGACGCCTTGACCATTGCCCTGGAGTTTGAGGCGGCGACGGAGGCCTCACGTGGAGTTGCTCGACTAAGGGAAATCACTGGTAACTACGACCATGCCGTTCATTCCGTTAGCGACGTTGAAGCAGTAGTAGAGAGATTAATGAAGTTATCTCCAAAAAGAAGGCGCCCAGTGAGATGCTGGAACTGCGGAGAACTAGGCCATATAAGAAATACTTTGTAGTGCGTTATTCTTTGAATTTCTTACTTATTTGCGTACACCCCGTAGATTATTCATTTATTACATTTACTAATAACTAGGTCACTATGTTTTTGTTAACGGTGCAATTAAAGCTAAATCGGTAAACATTATTGTTGATAATTGTTATGTTCGAAATGCAAGTTGTAATAATTCCTTTCTGTAAAAATCATTATTAATTAGACAATAGACGAAAGTGAAACTCTGATTGACTTTAATTTCTTCCCCGCATAAAGAATAAACATTACATGGCGACCCTGCCAAAGCCTCTAAAGTTCTAAACTAAAGTGTTCATAGTACCTACTCAGTAGAAAGTTAAATGTAGATTAAGTAAATGTTTCTTCTTAACTTGAGATGGGTACTACTAACTCAAAACAAAGTGAAGTTGCGAGCAGTGGTGTAGTTAACTCCAATTTTACCGTGGAAGAAGATGTTATTAAAATTCCGATCGACATAAGGGTAATCATGTATGTTATTACGTTCCTGATACTAGTCTTAGTAGGAGTACAGCTTAGAAGGAGCTACAGGAGAGGTTTAAAACGAGATCTTTCCCGAAGTATGGTTCTGAGGTCGCAAGCTAATGTCGCCGAAGCTTAACCTGAGCTAGAACGGTAGGAAAGAAGATGATACTACTACTCTACGTTGGACCAGGTATGTGATTTTGTGTTCATCGTACATAATGTAAATTGTAGTGATATGCGAACAATTAGTTACCGCACTTGTCGTAATTTTCACAATAATTTATTAGTATAGTTAGGACATTTTATTAGGTTAAAGAAAAATCATATTAATTTTATTGTATGTCTTCCGATTGGGAATCGGTCTTTACAAGGTTAACTGACATAAAAACAGTTATAACTAATGAATCTAAAAGGGTTTTGAAGAAATTAGTACCAAAATCAAGTAAAACGAGAGAAGAAGTTTTACAAAACTTAATTTATAACTATAATACATTTATTGGGATAGTAAGTTTAATATTCCCGTCTTTAGATGATAAACAACGTCAGATAGTAATAAAATTATTTACAAACGTTAGAGATAGGGTAGTTAGATCATTTACAGTTTTACGTATAAATTATAAAATCCCTACTTCCTGTCTTGAACCTATAAACCCCTCGATAAAAGACGAAGCTATCGAAATTGACTCGGAAGATAGTGACGACGTTGTACAAGACTGTAATTCAGATCAAGACTTGACACCTGACAAAGACTTAAAAATGACTACTTCGGCTACCGACTATTTTAATTTAGCTAGTAAATTAGTATCCAGTGAATTCGACGGAAACGCAGACAAATTACAAACGTTTTTAGACGCACTGTCACTACTCAATGTAAATTCCACAGGTCACGAGGCAAATGCAGTAGCCTACGTAAAAACTAAGCTTAGCGGTAGAGCTAGAGACTTGATTACTGACAATGACACGACTTTACTCCAAATTATACAAAAACTTAAAGATGGCATAAAACCTGAAAATTCTAAATCAGTCACCTCTAAACTTCTTAGTCTAAAGCAGTCAAACAGAGACAACTCCAGATACGCTAACGACATTGAACTTTTGGTAGACAAGCTTAAAAGAGCTTATATCAGTGAGGGAGTACCCGCGGATACAGCCGAAAAATATTGCACGGATACCGTTGTTACAGCTATTAAAAACAACTCTAATTCTGAAAAAGTTAGACTAATAATGGAAGCAGGCACTTTTTCTAACACTCGTGAAGCATTAACTAAATTTGTCGGAATCGATGTCTCATATAACGCTAGTGTTCTATATACGGAACGTCAAAATTACAGGGGTAACTTTTCAGGACGCTATAACAATAACCGGCGAGCATATAGGGCTCATAATAACCATTTTCGCGGCAATCGAAATAGACAATTTCAAGATCAGACAGAAACGACTAACAACGGATACCAATATAACAATAATAATAATAGTTATAGGGGAAACAGATTTAACCATAGATATTCTAGGACAAGAGGCAGAGGCAGTAGTTATGTTAGGGCATATGAAGGAGAAACTGACAACACCAGTTGGCAGCAGGAAAACATAGAGTTTCCCCAACAAGGTCCCTTGGGGAATCAGTAAATATTTTCAACGTGGACCTTTCACTTTCTAATTTTGTAATTATTAAAACTCAAATGACGGGTAATCAAGATGTTACCTTGCTTATTGACACAGGGGCAGACATATCTCTCTTCAAAAGAGACAAAATTAAACCTGAGCAAATAGTTAACAGGTCAAATAGCATCCGAATAAAAGGGGTCACAGAAGGTTGTACAAATTCAATTGCATCCACCACGACAAAAGTTTTTCTTAACAACTTCTATGTATATTATGCCTTCCATATAGTGCAGAGTGATTTTCCGATCCCTGTAGATGGTATATTAGGAAGGGACTTCATTATTAAATATAAATGTAAATTAGACTACGATGATTGGACTATTTCTATGCGCATTGGTAGTAATGAAGTAATTTTACCAATTTTTAATAGCCCGTACGACGATATTCTTATCATACCACCTCGTTGCGAAGTCATAAGAAAAGTAGAACAATTACGTAATATAAAGTCGGATGTAGTTATCTCAAACCAAGAATTAGCCCCCGGAGTTTTTATAGCCAGTAGCATTGCATCTATGAACAGCCCATTTATAAAAGTCCTAAATACAACATTGGAAAGTGTGACAATTAAAAACTTTAAAATCGAAACAGAAAACCTAGAAAATTTCAATATATTGCATATATCAGAAAAGTGTGCCAACGACCAACGTAAAACATTATTATTGAAAGAATTAAATTGCGAAATCCCTGAGTTTGCAAAAGCAGATACAATAAATCTATGTCAAAACTATAACGACATTTTTTGTTTAGAAAACGATAGTTTAACAATTAATAATTTTTATAAACAGCAATTTAAAGTAACCGATCAAAATCCAGTCTTTATTAAAAATTACAGAATGCCTCATTCGCAAATTTCGGAAGTAAATAAACAAGTATCAAAAATGTTAAAAGACTCAATTATCGAACCATCCATTTCAAATTACAATAGTCCCATATTACTTGTTCCTAAAAAGTCTGATAACGGAGATAAAAAATGGAGATTAGTTGTCGATTACAGGTTGCTTAATAAAAAACTAGTCGCAGATAAATTTCCGCTACCCAGGATAGATGATATTTTAGACCAATTAGGAAGAGCCAAATACTTTAGTACTTTAGACCTAAAAGCAGGTTTTCATCAAATACCTATTGAGGAAAATTCTCGAAATATCACTTCATTCAGTACAAACTCTGGATCATTTAGATTTACCAGATTACCTTTTGGCCTCAAAGTATCACCAAATTCGTTCGCTCGTATGATGAGTATAGCATTTTCGGGAATAACCCCAGAAAAAGCTTTCCTGTACATGGACGATCTAATCGTCATCGGTTGTTCTAAAAATCATCACTTGGCTAATTTAAAAAATGTTTTTGATCTATGTAGAAAATTTTGCCTTAAACTTAACCCAAATAAATGTAAATTTTTTCAAAATAACGTTACGTATCTGGGTCATACTATTACAAGCGAAGGAATTTTACCTGACAAATCAAAGTATGAGATTATAAACAAATACCCTGTACCTACAAATGCCGACGAAGTAAAAAGGTTTATTGCTTTTGTTAATTACTATCGGCGCTTCATTAAAAATTTTGCTGAATTAGCAGTCCCACTTAATAAATTAACAAGAAAGAAATCAAAATTTATTTGGAGTGAAGAGTGCCAAAATTCCTTTTTAAAGTTAAAGCAATACCTTTTAGATCCTTAAATACTAAAATATCCGGATTTTGAAAAACAGTTTATTTTAACTACAGATGCCTCTAAACTAGCCTGTGGAGCAATTCTTTCACAAAATTTTAACGGTGTCGAATTACCAATTGCCTATGCGTCGAGGTCCTTTACGAAAGGCGAAATTAACAAGGCCATAATCGAAAAAGAATTAGCTGCCATACACTGGGCAATCAAGTATTTTAGGCCATATCTTTTTGGATATAAATTTTTAGTAAAATCAGACCATAAACCACTTGTCTATTTATTTACGATGAAAGACCCCTCTTCCAAATTAACACGCATGCGTTTAGATCTAGAGGAATATGACTTTGAGATAGAATACATTAAAGGTAAAGATAATGTCGGTGCAGATGCCTTATCTCGTATTCACATAGAAGACCTTAAAAACATTCCTACGACATCTACAAAAATTTTTGCTATAACACGTTCAATGACTAAACATTGTCCAAATACTAAGACGACCATAGCGACAAATTCTAAGCTAGAAATTAAGAAACCAAAAATTTTCCAAACCATTGACAACATATCAACTATAAATATCCCTTATTTAAAATTTGAGATTAAGCCAGATTATCTTAGGGTAATCCTGGGACAAAAAGACAAAATCAACGTTGTAGAAACAATATATTTTGCTAATGACAACTTTTCTTTAGAGAAATTGTTGTCTCAGCTTGAAACTTTAGCTAGCAAAAATAATATTTATAAATTAAAATTAAAAATTAAGGATCCTATATTTACCATGTGCACATTAAATGAGTTTAAAGAAAAGGGAATAAGTATGTTAAAAAATTTAAATATAGTACTATATGATGAACCTACGGTTGTTACAAACAGACACGATAAAGACAGAATTATCACAGAATATCACGACCATCCACTCCTTGGTGGTCACTGCGGACAAAAGAGACTCTTAAAGAAAATTAGAACTAAGTTTCGTTGGAAAAATATGTCTAAGGACGTAGCCAACTATGTAAAATCTTGTCAAAAATGTCAAATAAATAAAATCAAAATTGGCCATAAGGAACCATTGGTAGTCACACCAACGCCTCAACGGCCTTTTGATATTACATGTATAGATACCATAGGGCCATTTCCTGCAACCCCTGATGGAAATTGTTACGCGGTTACAGCTCAATGCGAATTGACAAAATATGTCATTATATCGCCGGTACCTAATAAAGATGCCTTAACTGTCGCAAGGGCCATAGTTGATAACTTCATTTTAATTTATGGTCCTATGCGCGAGATAAGAACCGATATGGGAACCGAATATAAAAACGAAGTGTTAGAACAAGCGTGCAAACTTCTAAATATTCAACAAAAATTCTCCACCGCATATCATCACCAGAGTATAGGTGGCTGTGAGAGAAATCATCGCGTACTTAACGAGTATATTAGAATGTATGTTAATGACGCACACACAGACTGGGACAAATGGATAAAATTTTATAGTTTTTGTTACAATACCACCCCCAGTATATACCACGACTATGCACCATTCGAACTCGTTTTTGGAAAAAGACCGGAACTGACGAACGCACTGACCGACAAAATAGACCCACTGTACAACCCTGACGCCTATTACTTAGAGCTTAAATATCGCTTACAAGTTTCTCACCAAAAGGCTAGAGATTTTTTAATTAAAGCAAAAGAAAAACGTAAAACTGAATATGACCAAAACTCCAAATCCCTCAATTTAAATCCTGGAGATTTAGTAACAATAACAAATGAAAATAGAGCAAAGTTCGATTCTTGGTATAAAGGCCCATTCACAATCATTAGCTGTGACAATGTAAACTGTAAAGTGAAAAATCTTAAAGACAATAAAATTACGACAGTGCATAAAAACAGAGTGCAACTATACAGTGAAAAAAAAAACATCAATAGTGCGTGATTCGTTAAATAAAAAATAGTGCGTGGTGCGGACTACTATAATTTAATAAAATGTAAACATATTTGTATAATTTAAGTTTAGATGTCATCAATTAAGTAGGTATATAATAATAATTAAGGATAGTACCTATTATCGGGATTTAATATGTATAGTTAGGATAAAAAGGGATCCATATATAAAAAAAAAATAATAGAGTTTTCATTTTCATTGTATTCTTTAATATTGTAAAATATAGTCAGTTATAAAATTTTAAATTGTAATTTCGGCATCACATATCCCCTATTTTCTGTTGTATTCGAATGATGAATAAATGATCTTCATTTTTCGGCCGAAATGAAGTTCATTCTTTCAAAAGGGGGAGATGTAGTGCGTTATTCTTTGAATTTCTTACTTATTTGCGTACACCCCGTAGATTATTCATTTATTACATTTACTAATAACTAGGTCACTATGTTTTTGTTAACGGTGCAATTAAAGCTAAATCGGTAAACATTATTGTTGATAATTGTTATGTTCGAAATGCAAGTTGTAATAATTCCTTTCTGTAAAAATCATTATTAATTAGACAATAGACGAAAGTGAAACTCTGATTGACTTTAATTTCTTCCCCGCATAAAGAATAAACATTACAACTTGCCCCCAAAAAGAAAAATCTTCTGCTGAAGTACCCCAGCAGCAGGAAAACTAGAACGGGTCGACTCCTGGAGGGCGAAATCGACCCCAAACATTCCCGAAGCCCCTCCCACCATAAAATTGGCAACTCTGCGACATCACGTGGACAGCTTATATGTGGATGGCCTCATTGATGGGAAGAACTTTAGCATGCTGGTAGACACTGGAGCTACGAAAACTATCGTTCGACCATCCATCATTATGCAAAAGAAGATGTGGCCTACCAGTTGGAGACTGCGTACCGCTACCGGAGATTCTGCTAGAGTCTACGGTGAGATACAGGTGACGCTACAGTTTGGTTCAACCTCTCTTGTTCACTCAGTGCTGGTGGCTGACGTTGATGAAGATGTTGTTCTGGGCATGGATGTTATGCTCCACTGTGGTTTTCATTTGGATCTTCGCCAACGTATCCTTCGTACTGGTAATGAAGAAATATTCCTGCACCGAAAACAAGTTGACAATGCCTCGATCAAGCTAATCGATGATATCGAACTTCCGGCGAGCTGCGAATGTGTCGTCACAGCGCGGTTGGATGGACCGGAGCCAGATGGTGCCCCAGCCATGATAGAGCCGAAGAACCATGACCATGAATTGGGAAAAGGACTCCTTGTGGGTAAGACTCTTGTTAGATCCGCCAAAGAGGTACCCATCCGAGTTATCAACTTGAACGATCATCCAGTTTTTCTCCAAAAGGACACGGAAATGGGAAGTTTAGAACCAGTAACGGCCATAATTCACAAGGTAAACGTTACGGAAACAGATGAGATCAACGAAATTGAACAATTAATGACAAAATTAGATCCCTCTTTGTCAAAATTAGAAAAGAAACAGGTAAGAGATCTACTTTACAGTTATAAACCTGTATTTGGTTCTAAAAGTAAACTGGGAAGAACTGATGTTGTACAACATAGAATTGACACTGGTGATGCACGTCCGATTCGACAGGTACCCCGAAGGATGCCTCAAGTTAAGAAGGAAGAAGCAGACAGAGCCCTTAAAGAAATGATCCAAAATGGCATAGTCGAACTATCCAGTAGTCCGTGGGCTTCTCCTGTGGTATTAGTGAGAAAGAAAGACGGATCAATGCGGTTTTGTGTCGACTATCGAAAGCTAAATGATGTCACTAAGAAGGACAGTTATCCTCTACCAAGGATTGATGATGCCCTCGACGCTTTGGCTGGTTCTACTTTGTTTTCTACCTTAGACCTTAAAAGCGGATACTGGCAAGTTAAAATGAATCCTGCAGACAAAGAAAAGAGTGCCTTTACCAGTGGATCAGGGTTATGGCAATTCACGGTCCTTCCATTTGGCCTCTGTAATGCTCCTGCGACGTTTGAACGACTAATGGAGAACATCCTGCGGGGTTTGTCATGGGAAACTTGTCTAGTTTACCTAAACGACATCATCATAATGGGTAAGACCTTTAAGGAACATTTATCTAACCTGGAAGAAGTTTTTAAAAGATTACAGAACGCTAATCTAACATTGAATGTTAAGAAATGCCACTTGTTCCAGAGACAGGTCAACTATTTAGGACATAACGTAAGCAAGGATGGCGTTGCTGTTGACCCCGCTAAGATACAAGCCGTTCAGGAATGGCCAATCCCTATCGACAAACATCAGCTTCGGAGTTTCTTGGGTCTTTGTTCCTATTACCGACGATATGTCAAGAATTTTGGAGACATTGCCAAACCCTTGACACGTTTGACAGAACAAGATAAGTCCTTCTGTTGGGATCAGGAATGTCAAAAGGCGTTTGAAATATTGAAGAAACAGCTTACGTCAGCACCTGTTCTTGCTTATCCACTTCCTGATGGTAAGCTTATTCTGGACTTCGGCGCCAGCAATGTGGGAATTGGAGCCGTCTTGTCACAGCTACAAGACGGTAAGGAAAGAGTGGTTGGTTACTTCAGCAAAACTTTATCGAAAGCTGAAAAGAACTACTGTGTAACTCGGAGGGAACTGTTAGCAGTTGTAAAATCCGTCGAACACTTTTATAAATATCTGTATGGCAGAAAATTCCTGATCAGAACAGACCATGCCAGTTTAAAGTGGCTACTGAGCTTTAGAAACCCAGAAGGACAGATAGCAAGATGGCTCGAAAAACTGCAAGAATATGATGTTGAAATCGAGCACAGACCTGGAACCAGACATCGTAATGCTGATGCACTTTCCAGAAGACCATGTCGACCTGATTGCCCCCATTGTACCCGTATGGAGCAGAACGAGGAAAAACTTGCCTTGGTTAAGGTTGTGCCAGAAGACGAGAGCTCTATGCTGGAGGAGCAACAAGAAAACGATCCCGTTCTAAGAAAGATTCGGGAGTGGAAGAGAATAGACCGTCGTCCGTTGTGGAGAGAGATATCCTCATCCTCTCCTGCTTTAAAAGCATACTGGTCCCAATTGAACTCTTTAATTTTGGACGGAGGGCTCGTTAAAAGACTTGTAGAAAATTCCGAGGGCACAGAAACAAGGAAACAAATAGTGGTCCCAAGAAATGCTGTACCGGAAATTTTAAAACAGATGCATAATGATAGTTCTGGAGGACATCTGGGTATCACGAAAACGCTGCAAAAGATCCGAGATAGATTTTACTGGGTAAATTGCACTAATGATGTTAAAGATTGGTGTCGTAAATGCGCTACATGTGCTGCCAGTAACGGTCCGCACCGAAAACCGAAGGCGGAAATGCAGCAATACCTGGTTGGAAGTCCTTTTGAAAGAATCGCAGTCGATGTATTGGGGCCACTTCCACAGACCGATGTAGGAAACAAGTACATCTTTGTTGTAATGGACTACTTCACTAAATGGGTTGAAGCATATGCAGTTCCCAATCAGGAAGCCACCACTTTAGCAGATATATTGGTTGAAGAATTCGTAAGCCGATTTGGGGTACCACTAGAATTACACTCAGACCAAGGGAGAAATTTTGAGAGCAAGCTGTTTCAAGAAGTTTGCCAAAGATTAGGCATCCGCAAAACGAGAACCACAGCGATGCATCCTCAGTCTGATGGAATGGTGGAACGAATGAACCGGACTATAACCAACTATCTGTCAAAAGTGGTGTCAGATTGTCAGAGGGATTGGGATCGACATATTCCTTTATTTCTAATGGCAATTCGATCGGCCATCAACGAATCAACTGGCCAAACGCCTGCGAAGGTCCTGTTCGGTAGAGAAATGAGGCTACCATGTGACTTGGTGTTTGGTTGTAAACCTGGCGAAGAAATGGCCCGTGTCGCCGACCTTCAGAATCGAATGGAAAGTATACACAACCTGGTGCGTGGAAAACTACAATTATCTAGTGATCGGATGAAGAGGTAATATGACACACGGACAATGGAAAAGAGTTACCAAGTTGGAGATTTAGTCTGGCTCTATAACCCCCGACGGCGTCGAGGTATTTGTCCCAAATTACAAAAGAACTGGGAAGGTCCTTACACCATCAAGAAGAAGATTAACGATGTCATTTATCGGATCGTGAAAATTCCCAGAGGGAAACCCGTCGTGGTCCATCACGATCGTTTGGCGCCTTACCAGGGAAACCACAGTGGAGATGCGCAGCAACTCCAAGAAGAAGGTTTGGCTGGCTCAGGGAGTGTGCGGGATTCCGATGTAGGAAATAACATTCCAGGAGGAATGAATCTAAGGAGGGGGCAGTGTAACGGGATAACCGTAAAGGAAGGGACCTTAATTTGAAAGATTGTTGTTGACAGTTGATTTTTAGAAGTTTGTAAAAAAATCAACTGACCATTTTAAATAATGTTTCTAGAAAATTCTAGAAACTTCTAAACACACTAACTAGATTAAATAATGTTGTATATAAGGGGATGCACGGACAGTTAACGTCAGTTCGAGTCAAGTGTTCAGAAGAGTTCATTGTATTGTCAAGTAGTTGGACGTTATCCAGCAGAGTTCAGTGTATCTTAACAATTTTGTAAATAAATTGTGTAAAAAGCCCCCATACGTGTTTCAAATATATATATATATATATATATATATATAAACAAAGTATATATATATATATATATATATATATATATATATATATATATATATATATATATATAACAAAGGGTTAAGTAACAGGATGCAGCCAGTAGGATGAAAAAAGTACACTCTTTTTACTTTAGTGAGAGCTTTCGGAATGACTTTATTCCTTCTTCAGTCACAACTACAATACAGTGAAAAAAGGAACTATTACTACTTTAATACAATTCATAATTGGATACAAAAAATTTTTTTAAAAAGAACTTTTAACAACTACTTACTGTAAGTTGAGATTAATTATGAAGAACTGCATACAAACGAACAATGATGAGCACATTATTGAATGATATTAACAGCACATTATTACTTTTTTCACAGTACAATTTAAAACAAAATTGGATTACTAAAATTCACATGTGGTTTAACGGAAATGTTTTTTTAAAACCTTGAAGTTTGTTACAAACTTGGCATATCAAATTTTCAAGTCTCTTCTTCTTTTTATTGTACAGAAACGTTCTGTGTTAAATGCAAATAGATAGTTAGTTGTTTTTTTTAAATTGTGGTCAGGGTCACTCTCAACTCCTCAAGACTAGTTGGCAGTAACCCCGCACCCAACATTAAAAACAATTCTAAGCAATTTTATATAGTTTCTGATAAATCTAAAACTGAATTGTTATTAGTTTGTAAAGACTTTTCTATATGTAATATGTTAGAGTAAATTATGTTTAAATTCTGTATGTCAGTTTTTTTATTAATTGAATTAGGGTTGTTATTGATGTGAACCATTTCTAAGAAACATCTTTTGAAACCATTTTTTTCACATGCCAAAATTGTTGTATCTCCAAAATTTGCTCTATGACCTATTTCAATGCAATGTGTTGCTAGTGCACACGATTCCTTACCAAGTCTTATATCACTCTTATGTGAAACTATTCGATCTTTAAGTCTTCTAGAAGTTTGCCCAATTTAAGATAATTCACAATCATTACATTTCACCTCATAAACAACATTTGCCCTGAGCATTTTATCAGTTTTATCTTTGGTTTTGGTGAAAAGTTGTTTTACAGTTTTAACCGGTTTGTTAGCTATAATAACATTTTGATTCTTTAAAATTTTAGATATTTTTGGTGTGATATCTTTGATAAATGGAACTCCAAAATATTTTTTAAGGGTTATTTCGTTATTAGGTATGTGTTCGACTAACTCTCCAATCCGTACATCACTGGTGGAAAAAATTAATTTGTTCAATAACTTAATAGGATATGAGTTCTCTCTAAGCAAATTCACAAGGTATTTTAAACTGTTATGTTTGAGTGTTGGATGACATATTCTGGTGATTCTGTTTTTCATAGCTAAAATTAAGTTGATTTTCATTTTATATGGATGGTAAGAATGGTAGTTAATGTATCTACCTGAACTCGATGGTTTACGATACCAATCAAGCAGGATCACATTATCATTACCTCTTATTACTCTAGTGTCGAGAAAGGGGACACTGTTGTTGTTATCTTCCCTTTCTATTGTAAATTTTAAATGTTCGTCGTAATTATTAAAGATGTTTAATATTTCAGCTTCACCTGTAACAGGAATCGCCGATAATATGTCATCAACAAACTTTTTTAAAAAAGGTAATTGATAACTCAGCTTAGGAATACACTCAAAGAGTAAATCATCCATAATGTACTGTGCCAAAATTGGAGAGGTCTTCGAACCCATAGGAGAACCGAAATGTTGTTTATAATAAGTTCCGTTAAAAAGGAAACAAGTATTATCAAAGACAAATTTAACCAATTCTAAGAAATTAGATTTTTTTATATCCGTATGGTTAGCAATATTATTCCAATGTTTATTTAAGTTTTTTTCTACTAATGCCCAAGAAATGTTAGTGAAGAGGGATTGTACGTCAAGACTGATTATTACATATTTACTAGGAAGTTTAAAATTATTAATTAAGCTGGCGAATTCAAATGAATCAGTTATGTAATAATCATTGTTCCTGTTATAAGAATTGGCAAGAATATCAGTGACCAGTTTAGCAATTTTTGATGTTGCACAATCAACAGAAGAAATGATAGGTCTCATACAAAGTTCAGGTTTGTGAATTTTAGGAAGTGAATAAAACTTAGATATTACTGAATTATCGATCATATGGTTACTGGCTGTTTCTGCACTAATTTGTTTTTTATTTTTTAATTGTGAAATCAACTTATTGGCTTTTTGTTGAATAGTTGATGTAGGGTCTTTGTTAATAACTTTGTAATAGGTCTCATCTTCTAATAAATTTTTTGACAATTGAATGTATTGTTCTTTTAACATTGCTGTGGTAGTGTTACCTTTGTCTGACTTAACTATATAAATGTTAGGATGTTCTTTAAGAAACTTTTTTGCTATTATAAAACAATGATTAATGTATTGATTTTTATTATTAGAATTATGAATGAAATTTGTTATTACATTAGTGACCTGAGATGTATAAATGTTTTTTAGTTTGGAATCATCAACTCTGGTCATCATATATTCAACATCTGCCAACAAGTTTTTTAGTGAAACATCCCTAGTAGTAGGGGGTAAGCAAAATTTTGGACCTAGAGCTAGAATTTTAATTACTTCCTTTGGAAATTCTATATCTGTTAAGTTTTTGAACCATCTATCTTGGGTTTTAATATCTAACAAAGCTTTGTTGTTTAAATTTTTAATTTTTCTTAAATTATTATGTTTAATTGTGTGGAATTGTGGAATTAAAATTCTAGCTCTAGGTCCAAAATTTTGCTTACCCCCTACTACTAGGGATGTTTCACTAAAAAACTTGTTGGCAGATGTTGAATATATGATGACCAGAGTTGATGATTCCAAACTAAAAAACATTTATACATCTCAGGTCACTAATGTAATAACAAATTTCATTCATAATTCTAATAATAAAAATCAATACATTAATCATTGTTTTATAATAGCAAAAAAGTTTCTTAAAGAACATCCTAACATTTATATAGTTAAGTCAGACAAAGGTAACACCACTACAGCAATGTTAAAAGAACAATACATTCAATTGTCAAAAAATTTATTAGAAGATGAGACCTATTACAAAGTTATTAACAAAGACCCTACATCAACTATTCAACAAAAAGCCAATAAGTTGATTTCACAATTAAAAAATAAAAAACAAATTAGTGCAGAAACAGCCAGTAACCATATGATCTATAATTCAGTAATATCTAAGTTTTATTCACTTCCTAAAATTCACAAACCTGAACTTTGTATGAGACCTATCATTTCTTCTGTTGATTGTGCAACATCAAAAATTGCTAAACTGGTCACTGATATTCTTGCCAATTCTTATAACAGGAACAATGATTATTACATAACTGATTCATTTGAATTCGCCAGCTTAATTAATAATTTTAAACTTCCTAGTAAATATGTAATAATCAGTCTTGACGTACAATCCCTCTTCACTAACATTTCTTGGGCATTAGTAGAAAAAAGTTTAAATAAACATTGGAATAGTATTGCTAACCATACGGATATAAAAAAATCTAATTTCTTAGAATTGGTTAAATTTGTCTTTGATAATACTTGTTTCCTTTTTAACGGAACTTATTATAAACAACATTTCGGTTCTCCTATGGGTTCGAAGACCTCTCCAATTTTGGCACAGTACATTATGGATGATTTACTCTTTGAGTGTATTCCTAAGCTGAGTTATCAATTACCTTTTTTAAAAAAGTTTGTTGATGACATATTATCGGCGATTCCTGTTACAGGTGAAGCTGAAATATTAAACATCTTTAATAATTACGACGAACATTTAAAATTTACAATAGAAAGGGAAGATAACAACAACAGTGTCCCCTTTCTCGACACTAGAGTAATAAGAGGTAATGATAATGTGATCCTGCTTGATTGGTATCGTAAACCATCGAGTTCAGGTAGATACATTAACTACCATTCTTACCATCCATATAAAATGAAAATCAACTTAATTTTAGCTATGAAAAACAGAATCACCAGAATATGTCATCCAACACTCAAACATAACAGTTTAAAATACCTTGTGAATTTGCTTAGAGAGAACTCATATCCTATTAAGTTATTGAACAAATTAATTTTTTCCACCAGTGATGTACGGATTGGAGAGTTAGTCGAACACATACCTAATAACGAAATAACCCTTAAAAAATATTTTGGAGTTCCATTTATCAAAGATATCACACCAAAAATATCTAAAATTTTAAAGAATCAAAATGTTATTATAGCTAACAAACCGGTTAAAACTGTAAAACAACTTTTCACCAAAACCAAAGATAAAACTGATAAAATGCTCAGGGCAAATGTTGTTTATGAGGTGAAATGTAATGATTGTGAATTATCTTATATTGGGCAAACTTCTAGAAGACTTAAAGATCGAATAGTTTCACATAAGAGTGATATAAGACTTGGTAAGGAATCGTGTGCACTAGCAACACATTGCATTGAAATAGGTCATAGAGCAAATTTTGGAGATACAACAATTTTGGCATGTGAAAAAAATGGTTTCAAAAGATGTTTCTTAGAAATGGTTCACATCAATAACAACCCTAATTCAATTAATAAAAAAACTGACATACAGAATTTAAACATAATTTACTCTAACATATTACATATAGAAAAGTCTTTACAAACTAATAACAATTCAGTTTTAGATTTATCAGAAACTATATAAAATTGCTTAGAATTGTTTTTAATGTTGGGTGCGGGGTTACTGCCAACTAGTCTTGAGGAGTTGAGAGTGACCCTGACCCCAATTTAAAAAAAACAACTAACTATCTATTTGCATTTAACACAGAACGTTTCTGTACAATAAAAAGAAGAAGAGACTTGAAAATTTGACATGCCAAGTTTGTAACAAACTTCAAGGTTTTAAAAAAACATTTCCGTTAAACCACATGTGAATTTTAGTAATCCAATTTTGTTTCAAATTGTACTGTGAAAAAAGTAATAATGTGCTGTTAATATCATTCAATAATGTGCTCATTATTGTTCGTTTGTATGCAGTTCTTCATAATTAATCTCAACTTACAGTAAGTAGTTGTTAAAAGTTCTTTTTAAAAAAATTTTTTGTATCCTATTATGAATTGTATTAAAGTAGTAATAGTTCCTTTTTTCACTGTATTGTAGTTGTGACTGAAGAAGGAATAAAGTCATTCCGAAAGCTCTCACTAAAGTAAAAAGAGTGTACTTTTTTCATCCTACTGGCTGCATCCTGTTACTTAACCCTTTGTTGTTTAACGTAGTCAGCCGTGACTTCCTCTCGGATTAGTTTTTATATATATATATATATATATTGAAATGGATCTTCCTTCTGGAACACCCTCTTTCAATAAAATTATCGGTCGTGGATTCAAGAATTTTTAAATTGATTGTCCTAAAAATAAATTACAAAAATTATAAAGATAAAAAAAAAAATCTATTGCGTCTTTCTAAATCTTTCTTCTTCCGTTTTTCCACTCTTTCTCTATATCTTCCTCTTCCAACTACTTTCCAACTCCTTCTTGCTGCTGCCTTTTCATCTATTTAATACCTTTCTGCTGCTCAGCTCTTTCTCTATACCTTCCTCTTCCTACAATTTTCAAACTCTGTGCTTTTCTGTATCTTTCAAGTTTTGGTTTGTATTACTGTTTGCTCCTGCTTTATTTTTATCTTTCTAATTATTCTTATACTTTTTTTATTCACCTTTCAAATAAAATTTCTTTCTCTTAAATTTTTTATTAATGACAATTCTCTTCAATTTCAATGACAATCTAATCAATAATCCTCTCTTAACAACATAACTTATGAACTAAACAAAAACAATCAAGATACCAAAAAATACTTAACCTGGGCAACCAATTTACAAATAATGGATCACGTTCCAACATTCCATTGAAATAACGTGCACCACGAAGAAAAATCCATATCAATTTCCCCCAAATTTGATTTGACTTGGTGAATTACTTCACCTTGCCAAATCAAATTTCCTTTCAGTAGGAAATTTTTCTTCACCATCAGTTGTCAAGCTTTTAATTTAGAATATTTCAATTTTACTATAAAATACACTACCCCTACCATATCAATTCCCATCACTATATCTAATTTTAACTTCTTCTTTTATTTCTATTGTTTTTTTTTTCATTCCCCCTTCTTAACATTTATCAAAATATAATTTTTTTAAAGTTTTAGATTTGTTCCCCCACTTTTGGAATTTCCCTATAGGTACATATAAATTTTGTAACCTTAACCCTTTCCTGATATTTCCATTTATATAACTTCTTTCTAAATTTAAATACCTTCCCCCTTTCCTGATATTTCCCACGATACAAACTTTTAATAAATTTAAATTTCTTTCCCCTTTCCTGATATTTCCCTCGATACAAACTTTTTATGAATTTAAATTGCTTTCCCCTTTCTTGATATTTCCCTCGATACAAACTTTTTATAAATTTAAATTGTTTTCCCCTTTCTTGATATTTCCCTGTATATAACTTTTTCCTAAATTTAGATTGAACAAAATTCCCCCAGAAATAACTCAAAAACATCTTAAATTTTTCAAACACAAATATTTCATCTTTACTGGCAAAACATATCAATGCCTGCCCATCTAACATCTCACGCAGGTTTTCTCTTATTTCTTCATGGTCTCTACACCATTTTAATTTATTTTTCACCATTCTTATGAAAATTTTCGGATGAGTCTTATTAATATTCGCATTAAATTTATGTTCAATTTTAATTATTCCCATATTAGTTTGATTTTTACTTATATTTTCTTTTTTCAGTTCTTCTAATAACATTTCACGTTCTTTTTCTTGAACTACCTTTATTTCTTCTACTTTTTCTTCCATCTCACTTATTTTCTTTTCTGTATCTTGTTTTATAATCTTTTCTAAATCATTAAATTTTCTATTTGTATTAATATTGATTTCTTTGATTTCATCTTTACATTCTTTTATTTCATCTTTACATTCCTTGTTAATAATCGGTTTAATTTTTACTTCTTGTAACTCCTCTATTTCCGTTATTCTCTCTATTATTTAAGTTCTTATTTCTTTCTTTGTTTCTTCCAATTTTTGTTTATTTATTTCCATTTGTTTCTTCATCTCATTTTTGAATTCTTCTTTTATTTCTTTTTTTATAGAATCTATATTCTTGTTTATTTCTTCTTTATTTTTGTTCATGTCTTCTTTATTTTCTTTTTTCATAGCATCCATATTCAAATTTATTGCTTTAATATCTCTGTTATTTGCTTCAATATTCTTGTTTATTGCTTCCATCTTTTTGTTCATGTCTTCTTTATTTTCTTCAGTATTTTTGTTTATATTTTTTAACATTTCCATCATTTGTTCCCATGATGAATCCCTTCTATCCCCTATCTTACTATCCTGATTACCCTGATTATCCTGACTATCCTGAATACCCTGCCTATCCTGATTACCCTGATTACCCTGACTATCCTGAATACCCTGACTATCCTGACTCTCCTGATTATCAATATTATCCCCTTGTTCTGACATTCTATCTGTAATTTCCTTTCCCCCTCTTAATTTCATATAATATACCTATAATTTATTTAACTTTTACTCCAGAATCACACACTTTGTTTTTAATAAAGCAAGCTTGACACCTAATAGTAAAGAAAAATCTCTTACCCTCAGTGCCAAAGCAGCCACACGTTCTGGGCGCCAATTGTTATGGATCCTCCTTCAGGAACACCCTTTTTCAATAAAATTATCGGTCGTGGATTCAAGAATTTTTAAATTGATTGTCCTAAAAATAAAGTACAAAATTATAAATTTAAAAAATAATTCTTTCTAAATCTTTCTTCCTCCGTTTTTCCACTCTTTCTCTATATCTTCCTCTTCCAACTACTTTCCAACTCCTTCTTGCTGCTGCCTTTCCATCTATTTAATACCTTTCTGCTGCTCAACTCTTTCTCTATACCTTCTTCTTTTACAATTTTCCAACTCTGACCTCTCTGTATCCTCTTATCCTCTTCCAATTACCTTTTTATTTATTTATTTATTATTTATAAACTCTTCTTATTTTAATTTAAATTTCAATATTTAATATTTTACAATTTTATTTCATCTGACTTTTACAAAATTAACTCAATGACAATCCAATCAATCATCCTCTCTTAACAACATAACTTATGAACTAAACAAAAACAATCAAGATACCAAAAAATACTTAACCTGGGCAACCAATTTACAAATAATGGATCACGTTCCAACATTCTATTGAAATAACGTGCACCACGAAGAAAAATCCATATCAATATATGTATATATATATATATATATATATATATATATATATACGCAGACGAAGTCTTTGCTGACACAATAATATGAAAAAGTCTATTGGGTATGCAGCAACAATAATGAAACAGAGTACTCTTTCAAGTGTTTATTCCGAGCTTTCGGCCAATATTACAGCCATCTTCAGGGATCTACAATATTGATCAAGAGCGTAATTTATAAAAAAGTAAAAAAAATATAAAAACTTACAACTTGGGGAGGTTGTATCCAAAACGATGTTAGTAAAAATATTACATGTAAGTATCTGGATCCGGTTACACTAATTATACTTAATTTCCACTTGGTGATAATTAGATTATTGCAAATACCAATTCTATTGTCTAAGTTACAGGTTATATTACCAACTAATGGTACCAAGCTGAGAAAACCAAGACTAAGTCTCAAAACCACAAAAAAACAGATAATCTGTATTAACACAAAACAAGATGTAAGCATCCGTATCAAGAAACGAACTTTGATAAAATTTTTGAAAAAATTAATCGTTTTTCTCAAACTGAGATGCATGAGTAGCATAAATTGAAAGAAAGATGACATTAGCCATGACAATCTCAAGTAGTACCAACTACATAAAAAGAGGGGTAGGCAATTTTTTGAGATTAGGATTGACAACAATTATTTTTAAAAATACAAAAAATATTACATTATTATTCATAAAAATGGAAGTTAAAAATCTAATTTTAAAATTAATTATGCTATGAAGAATAATAAAATTCTTTTTAACAATTATAGTTTATCAGTCATAGTTGACATTAGTATTATAAAATTTATTATGTTTAAAAAATAAAAGAAGAAGAGAAAAGCAGTAATTAACATCAATTTGATTATTATTTAAGTTAACAAAATTACTTTAATCTGAGATATGCGCTAAATTTCGACAGTCTAACGATAACAAATATGAAAACATTTCATTAAGGTGGCCTATATCAGATTTATGGTTCATCGCGAGAGGTTGTTTGTTAATATAAACCATTTCCATGAAGAGCCTTCTAGCAGTGTTTCTTTCTTTGCAAAGGATGCTAACATTACTATAATCAATGCGATGATCATTGGTAAGGACATGTTCTCCCAATGCACTACGTTCAGGGTGTAATCTACAGTCTGACTTATGTGAGGTAAGTCGGTCATTAAGGCGCCGAGAAGTTTGACCAATGTAAGTCAAGTCACAATCCATACAAGGTAAATTGTATACAACATCTGTGGTAGATAACAAGGGGGTTTTATCTTTAACTTTAGAGAAGATTCCATTAATGGTGAGCACAGATTTATAAGCTACTTTAGCCTGTACCAAAGGAAGTAAAATACGAGTTAGTGAAGGTGTTAGATCCCTAATATAAGGTAAAAGAAAATAAGAAGTCACATCATTATTTGGAGTTATTTTTGGCCTATTACTTTTTTTTACTTTTTTATAAATTACGCTCTTGATCAATATTGTAGATCCCTGAAGATGGCTGTAATATTGGCCGAAAGCTCGGAATAAACACTTGAAAGAGTACTCTGTTTCATTATTGTTGCTGCATACCCAATAGACTTTTTCATATATATATATATATATATATATATATTATAACATATATGAAAATGTAAATGTATATTATTAATTGTTTATAATTTTGTGTTGTTTATCTGATTATATGTTATATTTAAAATGATGTAAATTTAAAATAATTATATTTAACTTTAAAATTTGATATGAATTGAATTATTGTTTATAAATTTTTTATCAACGACTCTATCTCAGGGCAGAATTCAATGTTTTATTTTATTAATTTGATATTGTCTTGAAATTATATGCATAATAACTATTATGTACCAAATGATACCTATGGATGTTTAAATTAAAAAGAAGAAGATCTGTAACCTATCTTCTCGTCAATGTGAGATTCTATGATTACTAATTATGTGAGTAAAATGATATGAAAAGATTAATAAATGGTGGTATTATACATATCAAAAGAATTCTTAAAACTAATAAAATATGTGAATAGAGTAAAAGTGAAAATGAGGAAATTAATTGTTCATCCAATTATATATAGAAAACACAAGAAAGTTCTTTATTAAGGTGAATAGTGCAATATTAATACCGTGACTCCAGGATCTATGAATTCTCTCAGCTAGTCTGCTACAGGATTATCAAAAGAAACCATAAACTCGTTCAAGAAAAAGGTCTTCTAACTGCTTAATGAACTCTGCAACGCTGGTATGTACTTATTCCTTCTTTCTATTTAACACGTACTTGGAAATTCAAGATTACATTCATAGCACCATTTGCTATCACGTTCTCATCTTCTGATTTCTTTTATTTATATAAAATTAACTTTCTGCTTACCAATATACTTTAGTTTTCTTCTTACAGACGTTTATAATAATATTCAATTACTCAAGACTGATTTATATTGAAATTTTTTAATAAAAATCGTAAAAAATTACAAGAGCAAATTTAACACGTCTTTCCTCTTTCTGAACAAAAAACAAGAGAGAGTCGTTTAAAATCAACAACTTCCAAAACAAAAATAACAAAAAACAACTATCCTAACAATTCTTATTAGTATCTATCTGATGCCTACTTGATAATAACTTAATTTATGACATCCGTGCACTTGATTAATTTCTATTTACAATTTATCTTATACCTAGGATTCTTATACAAATTTATGTTTTTTATTTATTACTATTAATATTAAAACTTTTCATTTCATTCTTTTAATAAAATTTTTTATTTAAAATTTAAACCATAATAATAGCTTTTAAATACTCATATGCATTAGTTAATACAGCATATAATTCTACATTTAATTTATATTTGAACTTATTCTTTGCATAAAAAAAAATATTATTTCTAGCATACTTTCTCAGACAAATTTCTTGTTTTATAGAAAGAAGATTACATGATTCCTTTTATTTATAATTATAAATATATCATGGTACTCCTTATATTTTATTTTTAAATTTATGTTTCCTTTTTTAGGAACGAAGAAAAAATTAAAACAACACTAAAACTAAGGAACTTGAAGAAAATTAATACTATTTATATACAACCTAAACTTTGTATTCTGCCCAGGATCAAGAATATTCCTTTTTTTTTATGAATTTATTAATAACTTAATTTGATCTGTTCTTTAATTTATAACATATAATAGGATAATATCACAAATCCCCCAATTAAAATTTTTACATCAAACATTTCATTGATGTTGGATTAAAAATTATAATTTTAATCTATTTTTTTTTTATAAATAAACACTCATTTAACAAAAACTTTAGCCTCAATTAAAATTATTTGCACAGATTGTATAAACCTTTTTTCAATAAAACCATTCAATCTTAATTTAATATTTACATCTTAATACTATTATTTACAAAACTTTGCTATTAATATCATCTACCCCTCTTCTGGTGTAAACTTGTACACATCCTTAATATTAAAAACTCCCCTTAATCTCCCTGTATCTGGATATACTAACCGATAGCTGTTTTCAGCATTATGATTATCTACCACATATGGTCCCTCAAAAGGCATTAATAATTTTGCACATAAATTTTCCCTTTTATCCGCTACTTGTAAAGCTCTTATTATGACAAGTTCTCCCTTTTCAAATTTAGTTTTCTTTTTCAATTTCTTTTCTTGTCTCTTGACATATCGTTCTGCGTTTCTTTTTAAATTTTTATTAACTTTATCTAATATTTCTTGGATTTCTTGTCTTCTATTCCATTCCCACTTTCTTTCTGGTACTCTACCTTTAAATAAAAACTCTGGACATTCTTTCGTCACTCCATGAGGTGTTTCATTCACATATCTTTGTACTTTATCCAAGTTATTTTCCCACTGATCGTGTTCTTGTATACATAAAATTCTCAAATATTTAATTACTTCTTTGATATATCTTTCAGCTGGATTTGACGATGGATTTCTAATGCTAATAAAATTTACTTGTATATTATAATGTTGACATGCAGATAAAAATTTATAATTCTCAAAATATGTGGCATGATCTAAAATTAATTTCTCTGGTTTTCCATGAATTTGTATATAATTTTTAATGCATTTTAATATTGTATTGGTATTTGTTCTTTTACAAGGATACATCTGTACATATTTTGTAAATATGTCTACCATGACCAATATGTGTTTACATCCCTGAATACTCTCCACTAAATTACTTATAAAATCTATTGCTAAAATTTGTAATGGTTTTTGTGTCACTATTGATTTATTTATATTGCTATTATGATAATTTTTTTCTTTGGCTAATTGACATATTGTACAAGCTTTGCATATTTCTTTGGCTCTAGTTAAATCCTTTTTCGCATAATAATTTTCCCTAAATAGCATCCATAATTTTCTTACTCCGATATGACCATATTCGTGATGAAGATTATATAGAATTTCCTTTGCATAATTAGTTGTAATAACATACGTATCCCAATTTTCTAGTTTTTTATAAATAATATTGTCTTCTGTAAAAGTTCTTCTCTTTTCCACCTCTGTCAAATAATTCTGATCTTGTATAACCCTTTCCAAAGTAAATAATCCCTCTTTATCCAATAATTTATTTATACCTATTTTGAATTTTTTATAGTCCCCTTGTTCTTCACTTTCCCTACTTAATGCATCTGCTATGATGTTACTCTTTCCTGGAATATATTTAATCTCAAAGTCGTATTCTTGCAACAATAATAACCATCTGTGTACCCTATTATTTGCATACCTATTTTTCATCATCGCCGTTAAAGCATTATGATCACTCTCCACTATAAACTTTGCTCCTAATAAATAAAACCTTAATTTGGTTATACAAAATACCACACTGGCCATCTCCAATTCCGTAACCGTGTACTTCTTCTCACAATTCTTTGTTACTCTTGATACAAAACTAATAGGTACTTCTCCTCCTTCCTGAACTTGTATTAACACTCCTGCTAATCTTTCTATCGATGCATCTGTCCTAAGTATAAATACTTTATCGTATTGTGGGTGATACACTTTTAAATTATTGGTAAAGACAAATTTTAATTCTTGAAAAGCTTTTTCTCTCTCGGGTGTCCATTTCCATTTAACATCTTTTTTCAATAGCTCTATTAAAGGAACTTCTTTATTTGACAAATCTGGTATTAATCTTTTATAATAATTTATAATTCCAAGGAATCCTCTTAACGTCTTCAAATTTTTAGGTGTTTGATAATTCATAATAGCTTGTACTCTTTCAGGATCCATACTTACCCCTGTCGTATTCAAGACATATCCTAAATATTTAACTTCTTTTTGATAAAATTTACACTTTTCCACATTTAATTTGAGTCCAGCTCTTTCCAATTCTTTTAATGTAATTTCTAAATGTTTTTTATGTACAATTTCATTTTCCGAATAAATTAAAATATCATCAATGTAGTGTAAAATGAATGATTCATATTTATTTAAAATTGTATGTAAAGTTCTAACTAAAGCTGCACATGAACTTTGCAATCCATATGGCACCACACAAAATTGATATACAATACCATCTACCATGAAAGCTGTATATGGTCTACTATTTTCTTCTAAAGGAATTAACCAGAAACTGTGTTTAAGATCTAATTTAGAATAAATTTTTGCATTTGTAATTCTTCCAAAAATTCCTTCCACATTCATAGGACTTTCATACTGTTTGACTGTATAGGCATTTATGTTTCTTGCATCAAGACATATTCTAATCTCTCCTGACTTCTTTCTTACACAAGTAATTGCATTTATGTATGGAGAATCCGATCTTTCTATTATTCCATCCTTCAACATTTTATTTAATTCTTCATATACTTCATCTTTTATTTTATACGGTATCGGATAAGTTTTTATTTTAAAATTCTTAATATCTTTATTCATCTCCAACTTGTGCGTGTAATTTGTAGCTATACATATATCTTCATTAAACAATTTATAATATTTCTTACATAATATTTCTACTTCCGTCCTATACAATCCACAATTTTCTTCTAATTTGTCAAACTCCATATTTTCTATGTTGTTGTACATAACATTCTTATTAATTTCCGAACTTTCATTTTTTTTTACTATAAATGGTATTATTTGTTGTTCCCATCTTAAACATTCATCCTCATAATCGATGATAACCTTATGATTATTTAATTCATCTGAACCCAATATAATGTCATAGTTCAAATTTTGTATTAATAACATTTGAAATTTATACATTTTAAACCCTATTAAAATTTCCCCCATAATCATATTACTTGTTTCATATAATTTCTTATTATTCGCTCCCACTAATGATAATTTATTTGTTTTTATCACCATAATATCATCTTGTTTGATTTGTGAAACCACCCTTTGACTAATTAGAGTAACCTCTGAACCAGTATCTATCATAATTTTACATTTAATATTTTGGAAAACCCCCTCTATAAAAATTAACCTTTTTAGTTCATTAATTTTAACCTCGTCATCATTCACAATAAATTCCCTAGGATGTTCATACTTAGAAGAGTAGATGATATTATGCACATGAGAGCGATTTATGCAAAATCCACGCTCTGTTCCTGGCCTTGACCAGTCACATCACTCTGATTAGCACTTACAACATTCACCTGTCTACTGTTTTCACCTCTATCTCTCCTTTCATTATCCCGATTTACTACATTTCTATTATCATAATTTCTATTACTATAATTATTATCTCTGTTCCACCTATCACCTGATCCTACATTCCTATCATAATTACTTATATTTGGAAATTCCCTATTTTTTCTATCAGAATTTCTATTCTCCCCATTTCTATTATATCTATAATCATTCCTATTTACATTTCCCCTAGTATCATTCCTATTAAAATTACTATATCCCCTATTAAAATCTCTGTTCCTATTATTGAATCGGTCATTGTCATTATTTCTATTTTCATCCCTATTTCTATCATTAAATCTATTACAAGTTTCTTTTTGATTCTGTATTTCTCCTTCTATCCTTTCAAATTCCTTACCTAAGTTAATTTTTAAATTGTCTACAACTTCTTCATTAATTTGCTCTTGCAACTTTATCTGTCCTATTTCTTTTTTTATTTCTTCTGTTTGTTTACTCACTTCTACTATTTTCTCTTCTACAATTTTAATTTCCCCCTTAATTTTAATCCCTGTCTCCTGGATTTCATTCCTTAATTTAATATTTTGCTGTTCCATATTCTTGTCACAGTCTATCTTCATAATTTTCATTTCTTCCTTGATCTTCAAATTATCTTCTTTAATACTACTAATTTCTCTTTTAAAAATCTTATTATCTTCTTTTATTTCATCTAATTTTTTATTAATATCTTCTTTTTGCTGATCCAATTTCTTGTCCATGTTTTCTTTTTGCTGATCTAATTTATAATTCATATCTTCTCTCATTTTTACATTATCTTCTTTTTGTTGATCAAACCTCTTGTCCATAGTCGTCATGATCCTTTGTAACATGCTGAGCATGTCTAATTGACTTTCTTCCTTTGATTGTGTTTGTACCTCCTGTTCTTCTTTTTCATCTCCACCACCAGTTACATCTGTCTCCATTTCAACCATAGTTCGATCATTCTCTCCCCCTATCTCCATTAAATTATCACCTTCTTCTGATTCTGCTCCTTCCTGTTGTCCAGTTTGGATCAATTGCTCCACTCGATAATCTCCTGCTCCCAATACTCTCTCTTCATGTACTTGTACCGCAACACTCTCTACCTCAATCTCTCCTCCATCACTACTCTCGCTATCCTCTCCTATTACTTTACCATCTCTCAATCTCATTTTTCTATCCATTCTTACAATTTAAAATACCCAGATAAATACAAGTAATGTGCAAATTTCTAAAGAAATACCTTTATACCAATAAATATTTTATAAGCTATTACCTTTGTATTTAGCTTATAACTAATACGGAATCACAAAAAAAATTTTTCAAATGAAGTTTTCAAAAAAAAATATTTTAAATATTAATTATTTAAATAGGCTCTAGTTTGTATTATTTAGAGCCCCACGTTGGGCGCCATTTTTATAACATATATGAAAATGTAAATGTATATTATTAATTGTTTATAATTTTGTGTTGTTTATCTGATTATATGTTATATTTAAAATGATGTAAATTTAAAATAATTATATTTAACTTTAAAATTTGATATGAATTGAATTATTGTTTATAAATTTTTTATCAACGACTCTATCTCAGGGCAGAATTCAATGTTTTATTTTATTAATTTGATATTGTCTTGAAATTATATGCATAATAACTATTATGTACCAAATGATACCTATGGATGTTTAAATTAAAAAGAAGAAGATCTGTAACCTATCTTCTCGTCAATGTGAGATTCTATGATTACTAATTATGTGAGTAAAATGATATGAAAAGATTAATAAATGGTGGTATTATACATATCAAAAAAATTCTTAAAACTAATAAAATATGTGAATAGAGTAAAAGTAAAAATGAGGAAATTAATTGTTCATCCAATTATATATAGAAAACACAAGAAAGTTCTTTATTAAGGTGAATAGTGCAATATTAATACCGTGACTCCAGGATCTATGAATTCTCTCAGCTAGTCTGCTACAGGATTATCAAAAGAAACCATAAACTCGTTCAAGAAAAAGGTCTTCTAACTGCTTAATGAACTCTGCAACGCTGGTATGTACTTATTCCTTCTTTCTATTTAACACGTACTTGGAAATTCAAGATTACATTCATAGCACCATTTGCTATCACGTTCTCATCTTCTGATTTCTTTTATTTATATAAAATTAACTTTCTGCTTACCAATATACTTTAGTTTTCTTCTTACAGACGTTTATAATAATATTCAATTACTCAAGACTGATTTATATTGAAATTTTTTAATAAAAATCGTAAAAAATTACAAGAGCAAATTTAACACGTCTTTCCTCTTTCTGAACAAAAAACAAGAGAGAGTCGTTTAAAATCAACAACTTCCAAAACAAAAATAACAAAAAACAACTATCCTAACAATTCTTATTAGTATCTATCTGATGCCTACTTGATAATAACTTAATTTATGACATCCGTGCACTTGATTAATTTCTATTTACAATTTATCTTATACCTAGGATTCTTATACAAATTTATGTTTTTTATTTATTACTATTAATATTAAAACTTTTCATTTCATTCTTTTAATAAAATTTTTTATTTAAAATTTAAACCATAATAATAGCTTTTAAATACTCATATGCATTAGTTAATACAGCATATAATTCTACATTTAATTTATATTTGAACTTATTCTTTGCATAAAAAAAAATATTATTTCTAGCATACTTTCTCAGACAAATTTCTTGTTTTATAGAAAGAAGATTACATGATTCCTTTTATTTATAATTATGAATATATCATGGTACTCCTTATATTTTATTTTTAAATTTATGTTTCCTTTTTTAGGAACGAAGAAAAAATTAAAACAACACTAAAACTAAGGAACTTGAAGAAAATTAATACTATTTATATACAACCTAAACTTTGTATTCTGCCCAGGATCAAGAATATTCCTTTTTTTTTATGAATTTATTAATAACTTAATTTGATCTGTTCTTTAATTTATAACATATAATAGGATAATATCACAATATATATATATATATATATATATATATATATATAACTGCCAAAAACAAATTGAAAATATTTGCTTTTCAAGCAGTAATAGCAATTTTCACATTTTTCATTTTCACGCCCAGTTCAACGTCGGTCTTGGCGCGCTATCGCTGTCAAAAAAAAAGGTAAGAGTGCGGGGGGCAGTATTTCTTGCGTCGCTTGTTGCGGACAACAGTATCAGATACCAAATTAATATTATTAAGCAGTTTGTAAAGGCTCTGAATCATGTGTCTGAAGCTTTCAACTGTTTAAAGAAATTTTTTGCCGAAACTTTAAGAGGCGAAAATTAAAGCTGGAATCTTTGTAGGCCCTCAAATAAAAAAAAATTATGGATTGTGATATTTTTTCGAAATTACTTAGCAGTGAGGAGAAAAGGGCCTGGAACAACTTTAAGGCAGTGGTTCATGGTTTTCTTGGAAACCACAGAGCTGAAAATTATGACGAGCTGATTACTGATATGATTTTTCCATGCTCGAATGTAGAATGTCTCTAAAGATACACATGTTACATTCACATTTAGATAAATTTAAAGATAATATGGGAGCTTATTCAGAAGAACAAGGTAAAGGCTTCCATCAAGATATAATGCAATTTGAGAAACGTTACCAAGGCCAGTATACTGAAAGCATGATGGGGGCCTATATTTGGGGGTTAATAAGAGAAACTACCACTCAACATGACAGGAGAAGTAAACTGTCCATTTTTAAACATTTGGACTCTTTTTTAAAACTTTTATTGTAAAAATGAATTATAAATCTCTGTTTGGTCTGTTTTAATAAATCATCTCTGTGTGCAATTTTTATGTATTTTACTTGATTTAAATTTTGCATTTTTCACACATAAAAGCAAATTTAGAACCCTTTTTTATTCTTATTCTTGTTTCTAGGTATATAAGCAATAAAAGCAACGTATGTGTAACCCGTGCGCAAAAATGCTGTAGACCGGTGTTATGATTAGTTTTAAAGGCAACACACTTGTTTTTACCACCGATGGACATTCAGTGTTGAAGTTATAGGAACCATTGCATTTGGTAAGTTGTTTAACTCTTTTTTATATTATTACTTTTCTATTATTTCCATATTGTTCACAGACCTGATGATGACCTTAATGTTCGAAACTAGTTGTCAACCTTTGTTAACCTTTTGATTTGATTACATTAAACAATTTGTGTGGTACGGACTTTGTGTTTTTCTTTGGTATTAAAACAAGTTATAATGGTGTCGTGGGACACCAGGTAGGAACTAAGTTCCTTCGGCTAATGTAATATCGACACTACTCGCTTGTGTATACGACTGTAGCGCCTGCGCACGTCTCATTTAACGGTTTTATTCCATAGACTTTTTGTTTCGGTTTTACTATTACTTTTTTTTCAGTTCGGTCGCGCAGCAAAATCCCTATCTCCTCCAAGCCTTGGATTATACTACGTTGTAGATTAATAATTACATTTCTTTTGGTTGTACACATTTTCATAATTTGTACTTTTCGTCTGGGCAGCTTAAAGATCAATAAATTCTCTAAAGATATAATTTTTATAATGATAATGATCGGAATAAGATAACTGAATTAATTTTATTTAAAGTTAAAATAATATTAATGGAAAAAAACTAAAAAAACTAGCATCCCGCGTATTCGATCCTGCAACGATATCCAATCGTGAAGAGTTATCATATGCTAGTCAAATTATTTTTATGTATTTACTACATAAATTTTGATCATATTAATAATAATAATTTATTATAAATTTTCAGATTAACATTAGTAACAGGTGTAGATAATCCAGTTAAATAAAATATTAGAACATAATTTACACATTTTACATTTAAAAACCAATGATTTTCATTAATTTATAGGACATCACAAAAGTTGACATCGTTGGATATTTCTATATTGTTTACAATGTTTATATTATATTATTAAACTTACCTTTCGTTAGGAGATTCTGTAATGAGAAGATCATCTTTTGCTTGATTCATTATAACTATTATATTTTTTGTAAACACTTTCAAGAAAGTTTCGGTGACAGTTAAATATTATATCATAACTGTCAACATTATGTCTATCGTATATTGAACTCTGAGTAGAGGCTAGCGTTGTGTGGAGACTAGCGGTAACCTGCCTACTAGATATAGTGGCACTATTACAAGCGTTACGGTTTTATTGTTACGGTTTTTTCCTATTACATTTTTTTCAGTTCGGTCACGCCGCAAAATCCCTATCTTATCCAAGCCTGCCGTAAGGAACATAGTTCCAAAAATGGATGCTTTTAAAGAAACATCAGATTCATTAATGAATAATAAAATCGAAATTAATCCTAAACAATTGTTATCCTGGATTAACATTCATATGGCATTGACGTCATTTGACGTATTGCAAGTAGAACCAATACTCGGTAGGAGTGAAGGGTAGTTGCCAGGTTTAACTTAGAAAGACTTACCGCGTATTGCTTCCACTTGCATATACGTCAAATGACGTCAATGCCATGGGAATGTTAATCCAGGTACAATATAAAAATTAAAGAATGTAAACAAAAAAATCATAAAGTAAAAATGGCAACAATGGTGCGAAGTGGTCGATTTACCGTTTTGTCTTGGTGCACTTTTGTGACAGCATATATGTAATACTTCTATATGGACAGTTGGTATAGGAAAGGACGTCGCAACATTATGGTGCCCACAATATATTTTATCTACTCTACCTCATATTATGTATCAATTTTTAGTTCGTGAAAACTGTCATTATAGACAGCAGTGCGTGAAGGATTAAAAGTGTGCGTGAAGTAACAATGTATTTTAAATGGGATTTACTTTTTCGCACTGTTTTTGACACACCTTCATATAATCAAATATCCTTAGCATTTGCGTTGTCATGGTATTGCTATGAGAGCATTAAGTTTCAACAAAAGTTATTCTGACAGTTTTGTAGTTTAAATTTTCATATTTGCATTTGTAATTATTTTTGATTTGTTTATCGTAGATAAAATATTGTATGAAACTATGCGTGAAGTGCTTTTTGCGCACTTACGTGATATATAGCACTCGCTTCGCTCGTGCTCTAAACATCACGTGCGTGCGCAAAAAGCATACTTCACGAACTGTTTCATAAATAACTATTTTTTTCTTTCGTTCGAGACCTTTTATACATACTGCGCATGCTTGAAAAGTCTCTAAAATGCGCAGAATTGACTGATGTGCTCGGAAGAGAAAGCAAACGATACACTATCTGTTTCACTTCGTCGGAACACCTTCCACTTATAGAAACTGTCCATATAGAAGTATTACATATATGTATGACAGACTTATCAAGTGACATTTGTATACAAGAAGAAAAAGAAGAAGTTTTTAAAATATGGCTCCTGTTTCCTGCAAGCAGTTGGTTGTATAGGTTGTATAGTTGTTTAGTGTTCCATTTATAAGTAATTTAAAGTGTGTGTACCAAAGTTTCAAGCTCTAGATTAAAGTGAAAGTGGATAAAGTTATCGAGTAGTGAATTTGTTTATACAGTTTGACATTTACTTCAGTTCTTACACTGTTTCTTACAACCAGAATCTTAACAGAAAAATGGATGGTTCAAAAGAAGCGCCAGATTCATTAATGAATAATAAAATGGAAAGTGATCCTAAAGAATTGTTGGTAATCTTGCAGACGGGGTTAATACTTAAAACGTTTCGGTCGCGCAGGTCTCTGCGCATTGAAAAAAGCACCAAATTTACTTCCTTTCTGCGCGAGAAATTCAAATTTCTATGCATTGTTGTCAGATCAATTGTGTATCTGTAATAATCGGTAACTTAAATTTATTGTACTGACTACTTTTTGGAAGTTCATCTTATTAAAAATAATAAAAGCAGTTTATCACTTGAAGTAAGGCATCATATTTCTTAGCTTTTCTCTTTTTCTGTATATTTATACGAAGGTGCTATAATAGAGAGAGATAAAGGATTTATAATAAAGGATCTTGTTATAATTTCAAACTGAATCAACAAGTAGCCAACTTGCGAGACGTCAACCAGCAAATGCAGTCCGAGATAAGGAAGCTTCAACAAGAACAGGAAGCTAGCTGCCGAAACCAAACCATCCACCACGGCGGCGGAGATGTAGAAAGGATCGAAACTGGCCACGTAGACGTCGAACGACGAAGAAACGGGGAGACGACCCAGGTACGAACGACGATGAAACCCCCGACCTTCGACGGGAAGACTTCCTGGCCAAATTACCTGAAACAATTCGACGCAGCGGCCAGAGCTAATGGATGGTCCACCCAGGAGAAGGCATTGTCCCTAACCGTAGCTCTGCGAGGCGAAGCTTTAGACGTCTTGCAATCATTGACACCGGATGAAGCTGACAACTTCGAGTTATTGGTGAATCGTCTAGAGATGCGTTATGGTCAAACTCATCTACAACCGGTGTACCGAATGTAGTTAAAGAGCCGAAAGCAGAAAAATGGAGAGACTATCCAAGAGTTTGAGGCGGAAGTGGCAAGAATGGTACGGCTTGCGTATTCCAATGCAGCGGAGGATTTCCTGGAGTGCCTAGCAGTCCAAACCTTCACCGATGGTCTTCGAGACGTCGAGTTGAAGCGCGCTGTAAGGTTGGCGCGGCCGAAGACCCTTGTGGACGCCTTGACCATTGCCCTGGAGTTTGAGGCGGCGACGGAGGCCTCACGTGGAGTTGCTCGACTAAGGGAAGTCACTGGTAACTACGACCATGCCGTTCATTCCGTTAGCGACGTCGAAGCGGTAGTAGAGAGGTTAATGAAGGTATCTCCAAAAAGAAGGCGCCCAGTGAGATGCTGGAACTGCGGAGAACTAGGCCATATAAAAAATACTTGCCCCCAAAAAGAAAAATCTTCTGCTGCAGTACCCCAGCAGCAGGAAAACTAGAACGGGTTGACTCCTGGAGGGCAAAATCGACCCCAAACATTCCCGAAGCCCCTCACACCATTAAATTGGCAACTCTGCGACATCACGTGGACAGCTTATATGTAGATGGCCTCATTGATGGGAAGAACTTTGGCATGCTGGTAGACACTGGAGCTACGAAAACTATCGTTCGACCATCCATCATTATGCGAAAGAAGATGTGGCCTACCAGTTGGAGATTGCGTACCGCTACCGGAGATTCTGCTAGAGTCTACGGTGAGATACAGGTGACGCTACAGTTTGGTTCAACCTCTCTTGTTCACTCGGTGCTGGTGGCTAACGTTGATGAAGATGTTGTTCTGGGCATGGATGTTATGCTCCACTGTGGTTTTCATTTGGATCTTCGCCGACGTATCCTTCGTACTGGTAATGAAGAAATATTCCTGCACCGAAAACAAGTTGACCATGCCTCGATTAAGCTAATCGATGATATCGAACTTCCGGCGAGCTTCGAATGTGTCGTCACAGCGCAATTGGATGGACTGGAGCCAGATGGTGCCCCAGCCATGATAGAGCCGAAGAACCATGACCATGAATTGGGAAAAGGACTCCTTGTGGGTAAGACTCTTGTTAGATCCGCCAAAGAGGTACCCATTCGAGTTATGAACTTGAACGATCATCCAGTTCTTCTCCGAAAGGACATGAAAATGGGAAGTTTAGAACCAGTAACGGCCATAATTCACAAGGTAAACGTTACGGAAACAGATGACACCAACGGAATTGAACCAATAATGACAAAATTAGATCCCTCTTTGTCAAAATTAGAAAAGAAACAGGTAAGAGATCTACTTTACCGTTATAAACCTGTATTTGGTTCTAAAAGTAAATTGGGAAGAACTGATGTTGTACAACATAGAATGGACACTGGTGATGCACGTCCGATTCGACAGGTACCCCAAAGGATGCCTCAAGTTAAGAAGGAAGAAGCAGACAGAGCCCTTAAAGAAATGATTCGAAATGACATAGTCGAACCATCCAGTAGTCCGTGGGCTTCTCCTGTGGTATTAGTGAGAAAGAAAGACGGATCAATGCGGTTTTGTGTCGACTATCGAAAGCTAAATGATGTCACTAAGAAGGACAGTTATCCTTTGCCAAGGATTGATGATGCCTTCGACGCTTTGGCGGGTTCAACTTTGTTTTCTACCTTGAACCTTAAAAGCGGATACTGGCTAGTTAAAATGAATCCTGCAGACAAAGAAAAGACTGCCTTTACCAGTGGATCAGGGTTGTGGCAATTCACGGTCCTTCCGTTTGGCCTCTGTAATGCTCCTGCGACGTTTGAACGGCTATTGGAGAACATCCTGCGGGGTTTGTCATGGGAAACTTGTCTAGTTTATCTAGACGACATCATCATAATGGGTAAGACCTTTAAGGAACATTTATCTAACCTGGAAGAAGTTTTTAAAAGATTACAGAACGCTAATCTAACATTGAATGTTAAGAAATGCCACTTGTTCCAGAGACAGGTCAACTATTTAGGACATAACGTAAGCAAGGATGGCGTTGCTGTTGACCCCGCTAAGATACAAGCCGTTCAGGAATGGCCAATCCCTATCGACAAACATCAGCTCCGGAGTTTCTTGGGTCTTTGTTCCTATTACCGACGAAATGTCAAGAATTTTGGAGACATCGCCAAACCCTTGGCACGTTTGACAGAACAAGATAAGTCCTTCTGTTGGGATCAGGAATGTCAAGAGGCGTTTGAAATATTGAAGAAACAGCTTACGTCAGCACCTGTTCTTGCTTATCCACTTCCTGATGGTAAGCTTATTCTGGACACCGACGCCAGCAATGTAGGAATTGGAGCTGTCTTGTCACAGCTACAAGATGGTAAGGAAAGAGTGGTTGGTTACTTCAGCAAAACTTTATCGAAAGCTGAAAAGAACTACTGTGTAACTCGGAGGGAACTGTTAGCAGGTGTAAAATCCGTCGAACACTTTTATAAATATCTGTATGGCAGAAAATTCCTGATCAGAACAGACCATGCTAGTTTAAAGTGGTTACTTAGCTTTAGGAACCCAGAAGGACAGATAGCAAGATGGCTCAAAAAACTGCAGGGATATGATGTTGAAATCGAGCACAGACCCGGAACAAGACATCGTAATGCTGATGCACTTTCCAGAAGACCATGTCGACCAGATTGCCCCCATTGTACCCGTATGGAGCAGAACGAGGAAAAACTTGCCTTAGTTAAGGTTGTGCCAGAAGACGAGAGCTCTATGCTGGAGGAGCAACAAGAAAACGATCCCGTTCTGAGAAAGATTCGGGAGTGGAAGAGAATGGACCGTCGTCCGTTGTGGAGAGAGATATCCTCATCCTCTCCTGCGTTAAAAGCATACTGGTCCCAATGGAACTCTTTAGTTTTGGACGGTGGGCTCGTTAAAAGACTTGTAGAAAATTCCGAGGGCCCAGAAACAAGGAAACAAATAGTGGTCCCAAGAAATGCTGTACCGGAAATTTTAAAACAGATGCATAATGATAGTTCTGGAGGACATCTGGGTATCACGAAAACGCTGCAAAAGATCCGAGATAGATTTTACTGGGTAAATTGCACTAATGATGTTAAAGATTGGTGTCGTAAATGCACTACATGTGCTGCCAGTAACGGTCCGCACCGAAAACGGAAGGCGGAAATGCAGCAATACCTGGTTGGAAGTCCTTTTGAAAGAATCGCAGTAGATGTATTGGGGCCACTTCCACAGACCGATGTAGGAAACAAGTACATCTTTGTTGTAATGGACTACTTCACTAAATGGGTTGAAGCATATGCAGTTCCAAAACAGGAAGCCACCACTTTAGCAGATATATTGGTTGAAGAATTCGTAAGCCGATTTGGGGTACCACTAGAATTACATTCAGACCAAGGAAGAAATTTTGAGAGCAAGCTGTTTCAAGAAGTTTGCCAAAGATTAGGCATCCACAAAACGAGAACCACAGCGATGCACCCTCAGTCTGATGGAATGGTGGAACGAATGAACCGGACTATAACCAACTATCTGTCAAAAGTGGTGTCAGATTGTCAGAGGGATTGGGATCGACATATTCCACTATTTCTAATGGCAATTCGATCGGCCATCAACGAATCAACTGGCCAAACGCCTGCGAAGGTCCTGTTCGGTAGAGAAATGAGGCTACCATGTGACTTGGTGTTTGGTTGGAAACCTGGTGGAGAAATGGCACGTGAACAATATGTCACCGACCTTCAGAATCGAATGGAGAATATACACAACCTGGTGCGTGGAAAACTACAATTATCTAGTAATCGGATGAAGAGGTACTATGACACACGGACAATGGGAAAGAGTTACCAAGTTGGAGATTTAGTCTGGCTCTATAACCCCCGACGGTGTCGAGGTATTTGTCCCAAATTACAAAAGAACTGGGAAGGTCCTTACACCATCAAGAAGAAGATTAACGATGTCATTTATCGGATCGTGAAAATTCCCAGAGGGAAACCCGTCGTGGTCCATCATGATCGTTTGGCGCCTTACCAGGGAAACCAAACAAACAAACAAATACATTTATTTTCCAGAGATGTACAGATACATATAGGATTCGTCAGTAAGTACAGTGTGCTCTATAGAGCAAAGAATTCCTCTAAAGTGTATACATTATTGTCATACAAAAATGTCTTTAAAC
The DNA here is from genome assembly GCA_964028335.1 of Altica lythri. Classification (NCBI taxonomy): domain Eukaryota; kingdom Metazoa; phylum Arthropoda; class Insecta; order Coleoptera; family Chrysomelidae; genus Altica; species Altica lythri. Next base: position 4,605,074 of record OZ034810.1, on the reverse strand, counting down.
TAGCCTTAAAACTATACAAATTATTAATACATGATATTGAGCTAGGAATTTTATTAAAAATTTTTAAGCCTAAATAGTGCGGTGATCTGTATGAAACAGCTTAACGGCATTGAGGTACGTGAATATCCCTGGCTTGTCTTGTATTAAAGTGATGTATATCACTATTTAATCTAAATTTACTTCTATTTAAAAACACATATACACACATTTCAAAAATAAAAATACTGGCAAGTGTTAAAATTTTTGCTTCTTTAAAATATAGTCTACAGGAAACTTGTCCTGGAATACCCATGATTATTCGTAAAATACATTTTTGTGCAATAAATACATTAGGTGCTTGAGTTGAAATACCCCACAGACAGACTCCATATCTCAGCCTTGAGCCGACTTGAGCATGGTAAAGAACCAATAACTGTTCAACTGACAGAATGTTTTTAAGATTTCTGAATAAAAAGCAAATAGAATTTAGTTTGGATATCAGGGAGTAACAGTGCTCTTTCCAATTTAAGCATTCATCAATTAACAGTCCCAGGAATTTAACGGACTTAACTGACTTTATAACGGTATTACCAAAGCCAAGACTTGGAGGAGTGCATTGCTTTTGGTAATTGTGGAATCTAACTACATTGGTTTTCGTTGCATTCAACAGTAAAGAATGTGCGTAGCTCCAGTCTGCTAAGCATTCTACAACTAACGAGCATTTATCTTGTAAATCACTATCGGATCTATCAGACACTAATATATTGGTGTCATCGGTATAACCGACAACAGTGGCAATACCCTGGCGGTAGAGATGGCCATGTTCATCTTCTTTTTCTGCATGCTTGTTATTTTTATTATAATTAACGGTTGTACTGGCACCTGGATCTGCTACAGCAGGTCTCCAATTGCTTATTTTTCCTATGGTGTTCGTGTATAGTAAGAACAATACAGGCCCAAGTACAGTGCCTTTCGGGACACCCATTGTTACAAACTGATAATCTGAATTAACTGTATTTGAGGATTGATTTATACAAGATTTAATAGCCACCCGTTGTTGTCGAGATCCGAGAAAGCTCTTGACCCAACTCAGAGCAACTCCACGAATCCCATATGAATACAGTTTTTCTAGGAGCAACTCATGTTGAACGCAGTCAAATGCTTTGGTGTAATCGCAAAAAATACCTACAGGACTCTCACCTGATTCAATTAGCTCGATTAATTTATCGTAAAAAGATAAACCACAGTGGAGATGCGCAGCAACTCCAAGAAGATGGTTTGACTGGCTCAGGGAGTGTGCTGGATTCCGATGTAGGAAATAACATTCCAGGAGGAATGAATCTAAGGAGGGGGCAGTGTAACGGGATAACCGTAAAGGAAGGGACCTTAATTTAAAAGATTGTTATTGACAGTTGATTTTTAGAAGTTTCTAAAAATCAACTGACCATTTTAAATAATGTTTCTAGAAAATTCTAGAAACTTCTAAACACACTGACTAGATTAAATAATGTTTCTAGAAAGTTCTAGAAAGATCTAAACACACTAACTAGATTAAATCAAGTTGTATATAAGGGGATGCATCGGCAGTTAACGTCAGTTCAAGTTCAAGTATTCACAAGAGTTCATTGTATTGTCAAGTAGTTAGACGTTATCCAGCAGAGTTTAGTGTATCTTAACAATTTTGTAAATAAATTGTGTAAAAAGCCCCCATAAGTGTTTCAATACATTATAATATAAAAAACGTTTATTTTTCAATAAAAACTAAAAATGAAATATCCAACAATAAAACCGCAGCCTTGCATAAAAAAGGAAATATCTTATAAATGCTGTCTATGTGAAATACCGAACGAATATTTTAATAAATTAATTCTTAATAATATTAACAATAAACAAATATTGAATCTGTCTCTATTCTACAGAAATCTATAAAAGGTCTCGTTATTTGTTCCAAATCCATCTAGTTGTTTTCTTAGGGATCATTCATAATAGTTATTTATGTATCAAGGGCGTAAAACAGGCGTTTATGGACCGCAACGTGTAAATAAGAGCCCGAGCTGCAGGCGAGGGCTATTAACACGTAAGGTCCATAAACGCTGTTTACGCCCGAAATACATACAAACTTTTATGCACGACCGATTTAATAATCATTTATAAAAAAATTGCACTGTCAATTGAAAAAAGTCAACTGTCAAATGGCAACTGTCAATTGACAAAAGTCTACTGTCAAATTCCATCTGTCAACTGTCAAATGGCAATAGGTGGTGGCCATTTTAATTTAGACTCATTGTCAGTTTGGATGATTGCAAGTATTTCAATATTTAAGACAGAAAAATTACTTTACCGCCTGCCATTTACACTTTATCGCCCGGCGGGCGGTAAAGTAGTCCACGGGCGCTAAAGTGGCACTTTACGCCCGCTAAATGTATGTAATAATCTGTACTTTACTGCACGGTCGTGCATAAAAGTTATTAACTTCCCGCTAAAAAAATTAAACATTTTTTTAAAATCGGGAAGTTATTGGTTTTACCCCGTTTTTCGAAAATCGAGTTTTCATCGGATCTCAACGTTTTGAGGTATTTGAAACCTCCCCTGACTATTTTTACGAGGGTGTCTGTATGTACGTGTGGATGTGTGTGTGGATATATGTAAACCTCTTATAACTTTTAAACGGCTTGACCGATCGGAATGAGATAACAAGTGTTTTAAAGAGTTCCATCTAACTTAGATTCCCTGTTAGTTTGAACCGATTCGAACCGGTAGATTTCGAGAAATTTCAAAATAACCGAAAAAAACAATTGGTAAAAATGATGTTTTTTGGGCATACCTTTTTGGCTATTACATCGATCAATTTCATAACCTAATCAGCTCCTAAGCTTAAAAAACTACGTCGAATACCGTTTTGCAAATTAAAATCGGTTTATTCGTTCGTGAGATATCGTTGTCGAAAATTTTCAAAAAAAGTGTATTTTTTTTAATAACTTAGAGGTTTTTCGACTAATCGATTTTGCACTCCTAGTAACATTTTTAGGTCTCAAAAAACTGCGTCAAATGCCATCTTGAACATCAAAATCGAATAACGCGTTCAAAAGTTATGGCTTTTTAAACATTTCAAAAAAAGTCAAAAACGTCAAAATACGTCACGTTATTATATAGCTTTGCGGTTAAAACTAGCGGGAAGTTGCAAGGATGGCCTTTACGGTCAACCTCTTTTCGAATTTTTTTTTATTTATTTAGCTTTCTGTAATTTATGGCAAACAGAGCTCAAATTATTCGATTTGATACTCAGTATAAAGTATCGATACTCACATTTTATTGAAAAAAAAATATCGATACCAAAATTATCGGTATCAAAACAAAAATATTGATATGTTTGATACTTTTGTTGCATCCCTATATATAAGGCGCCGGGTATGAAGAAAAAATATGGATAGTAAAATCGTGTGAAAGCATTACGTTGAGAAAAGTGTTACACGCGGGCGCAGTGAAACAGAATAATAATATCATTTCTCTCTCTCTGAGCTTCCCCAAACATCTTATACTAAACGCATAGAGAAAGCACTTCTTGAATTTTTCAAAATTCTTAAAATGATTGAATTTTTTTAAATTTTCAAAATTTAAAAAAAATCCATCATTTTGAAAATTTTATTACATTCTGTATTAATTTTGAACGGAATACAGATTATAATCATATCAATATATTTTAATAAATATTTTTTAAAAATAAGGCAATTTTTTGATTTTATATTAAGATTCAAAAATTTTCTAGAAAATGTAAAAAAAAAATACAATTAAATTTTAAACATCCCGTAATATTTATAATAAAAATACAATACGAATAAACTTGATTAGTCAATTATGTACGTAATTGTTGGACTTGACGACTATTAAATTTTCAAAAATACGACAATTATATTTAATAAATTTGTAGTGCCATCTCTTGGTTTTACTATTAAGGTGGTTAAATTGGTGTAAATAGTGTTGCATATTTTTCAGGCAAGTTATATATGTGACACCCTATATAAATGTATTAAAAACAATTATGATTATATAAAACTGCTTATTCATATTTCTTATCTGCTTATTCATATTTCTTATCTTTTTATTGTTTATTGTTTAATATGATTCATTCTATAATCAACTTTGTGAATTATTATTGGAATAAAAGTCAGTCTCTACTTAGCTATTGCAGAAAACAGTAGTTTTATTTAGAAACTCAATATAACAAAAATAAAGTTTTTTTCAAGTTTTTTAAAAAAACACTTCGAACTACAACAAAACATAACTGGCGCAGTCACAGTAGGATCTGCTTCGACGAAAAAAGCAACAAAAATCGTGTTTTTTACGGTCGATTTCAATCGTTTGTGAAGCGTAAAGTGTTAGAAAAAACGGAAAAAACGGACTTTTTGTAAAGTTGCCAGTGGAGGACAAAACATCGCCAAAGCTGACAACAACTGTAGAAAAGGACACAAATAGCCTTTCCGAGGACCCTTTTTGGACAAAAATCGCCAATTGGAACCTGGAAATCTGCAGTTACCGGAGGAAGGACTACATTGCTGGAATCCGTTTAGAATTAAGAAAATATTAGAATATAAGAAAAATACGAAGATTTTTAAAGAAGAAAATGAAAAACTTTTTGGGACTATTACTGTAAGTCATTTTATACTACTTATATTAATTTTGCAATCCTTTTATCCATCCCATTTAGTTTACAAGTGATAATACATAGAGAAAATAATTTATTAATTAAAATTTTATGAGTTTTGTTAATTTAGACGACTTAGCTGATAGTCTAAATAATATTTTATTAGATAGCGACTCTGATTTAGAAGACGAAAAAATGACAACAAATTACCAGTTATTAAAATTACATGTAGATATAATTCCAACTTATGAAGGAAATCCTCATACTTTAGGAATATTTCTAGATAGTTGTGAAAATTTAGTTAGATCTTTTTCTAGTACAACAGATCAGAATATAAATAATTTTATTATACGAGCAATAATCGGAAAATTATCAGGTAGAGCATTAACACTCATAGGTTCTAGAATTGAATTAAAATCATGGAATCAAATAAAATCAGCTTTAGAATTATGCTTTGGAGACCAAAGGAATCTAGATTGTTTAGTACAAGATTTATTAATTTTACAACCTTTTAAAAATGAGGCACCTTATAATTTCGGAATGAGATGCCAAGATTGTCGTAGTTTAATATTTTCAAAATTAAATTCTATGAATACAATTGATGCGGCTGAAAAAGTAATTAGACTTAAAAGTTACGATGATTTAGCCCTAAAAACATTTATACGCGGTCTACCAAGTAATTTACAAAATAATGTTAGACTTAGAAACCCCGATAGCTTAGAAAAAGCGATGTCTCTAGTTGTAGAAGAAGAAAATTTTTATTATAGTCAAAATCGAAGTAATACTTTAAATTCACAAAATAATTTTAAACCTGTACAAAGAATAGTACCATCAAAAAATTTTCAAAAACCACATTTTGCTAATAATCCAAATAAAAATCAAAATCAAAGACAAAACCAAAATTTTGGAAGTTATAATTTTCAAAATAACAGGCCCTTGCCAAATTTTCAAAATAATTTTACTACACCTCCTACTCAAAATAATTTTACTACACCTCCTATTCAAAATAATTTTGGTTCAAGACCTAATTTTGGGCAAAACCCTCCTACATTTAATAGAACTCAACAATTTTATTCTCAAAACCAAAACTTTCAAAGACAACCTTTTGTCAGTTCAAATCAAAACTTTACTAGAAATTCCAATATAAGTAAACGTACTTTTAAACCAGAACCAATGGACACAACTTCAAGTAACACCCCTGTTAGACCACAACCAAAGTTCACTTCACAAGAACTTTATAACCAAAATATTCAAGAATTTGAAAATCCTTTTGAAGAATTAAATAATAATCCTAGTCAATATTCACAAAATTTTGAACAAGACTATATAACAGAAAATTATGAAGACCCTTATAACCAATGTTATGAATATAATCCACAAACCTCTCAAAGTAATATTGAAAATCAATTTGATCCAGGTGCAATGCAACAAAACGAAAATTTTCATATGCAGAGCCTCCAAACAAATCAAACTTGATAAATTTGAATTTAGTTAAAGCTAATTTACCCCACATATATATACCATCTTTAAAAGCAAATTTTCTTATTGATACTGGAAGCAGTAGAAGCTTAATAAACCCTGAATTAGCCTACAAACATTATCCAAATTTTATTTCTCATAAAGATTTTAATATTCAAACAGCCCACAGTATTTCTTATCATAATGAAGTTATAAATATACCAGTTTTTAAAATTTTTAAAGTTAACGAAAGACATAAGTTTTATTTATTTAATTTTAGTCAAAAATATGACGGACTAATTGGTATTGATTTATTAAAACAATTAAAAGCAACCGTAAATTTAGAAAAAAAAATGTTAAAAACTCCTAATACAGAAATACCAATAATATATGAATCAGAAGAATTAACTGAATTAAAAAGGAAACTTAAAGTAAAAAATTATTCTATTACTATTCCTGCTAGAACATCCCAAATTGTAAAATTACCCGTTGACATAGAAACTGGAACAGGACTTGTAAATTATATTAAGTTTGGCAATCAAGTAGAATCACCCTGTGCAGTTGTGAATGTAAACAAATTTTTTGCAACAACCATCATTACTAATGCAAGAGAAGAACCAATAAAAATTAGTATTAATAAACCTTTTAAAATTAAAAAATTAGATATTGCAGATATAAATTTTATTGAAAAAATGGAAACTAATTCTGAATTAAACGAATACACCGATAATATTTTAAAATCTAATCTAAAAAATATACGAGTTGACCATTGTAATTATGAAGAAAAACAAGCTATAAAAAATTTATGTTTTGAATATAGAGACATATTTTACACAGACAAAATTCCCTTAACATTTACAAACCAAATTCAACATAACATAAAATTAACAAATGAATCACCTATTTATACAAAGTCATACCGATTTCCTGAAATTCATAAAAATGAAGTCAAAGACCAAATACAAAAAATGCTTGATCAAGGCATAATACAACATTCCACGTCACCTTGGTCTAGTCCCGTCTGGATAGTTCTAAAAAAATTAGATGCATCAGGTAAAAGAAAATGGAGACTTGTAATTGATTATCGAAAATTGAATGAACGCACTATTGATGACAAATACCCACTTCCAAATATAAATGAAATACTTGATAAACTTGGAAAATGTCAGTATTTTACGACATTAGACTTAGCAAATGGATTTCATCAAATTGAAATGAATCCTGAAGACATACCTAAAACTGCTTTTTCGACTCTTAATGGACATTACGAATACAAACGTATGCCCTTTGGCCTAAAAAATGCCCCATCAACGTTTCAACGAGTTATGGATAATATACTTCGTGGTTTACAAAATGAAACATGTTTGGTCTACTTAGATGATATCGTAATTTTTAGTACATCCCTTCAAGAACATATAGAAAAACTAAAATTAGTTTTTGAAAGACTTAGACAATCAAATTTTAAAGTCCAATTAGACAAAAGTGAATTTTTAAGAAAAGAAGTAAATTACCTTGGACACGTTATAACCCCTGAAGGTGTGAAACCTAACCCAGATAAAATAAAAGCCGTCAAAGACTTTCCCTTACCTAAAACCTCTAAAGAAATTAAAAGTTTCTTAGGATTAATTGGATATTATAGAAAATTTATTAAAGATTTTGCGAAAATAACGAAACCGTTAACAAAATGTCTTAAAAAAGGATCAAAAATTATACATGATAAAAATTTTATAGAATCATTTGAAAATTGTAAACAATTATTAATAAATTCACCTATTTTACAATACCCCGACTTTTCAAAAAAATTTATTTTAACAACAGATGCTTCAAATGTAGCTCTGGGAGCCATTTTATCTCAAGGAAATATAGGTAATGATAAACCAATAGCCTTTGCTTCAAGAACTTTAAATGATTCTGAACAACGATACAGTACAATCGAAAAAGAACTTCTTGCCATTGTTTGGGCATGTAAATATTTTAGACCCTATCTGTTTGGCAGAAAATTTACCATCTTTACAGATCATAGACCCTTAGTTTGGCTATTCAATTTAAAAGAACCAAACTCTAAATTAGTCAGATGGCGCTTAAAGTTAGAAGAATTTGATTATGAAATTATCTATAAAAAAGGAAAATTAAATAGCGCAGCAGACGCTCTCTCACGAATAAATTTAAATGCACTCGAAAATGAGTCAGTTGTTAATAACCCCGGTGATATCAACCAAGAAGCTTTAGAATATTTAAGGCAAATTGCTGAATCAATGTTTAGTACCGAAAATGAGAATTTAAATCCCGAAAACCCCGTAAATGAAGATATACTTGACAATACAGAACAAAATTTACAACATGAAATCCCACAAACGTCAGATACACAACATACAACAGCAACAGAAACAACAAATGACGGAATAAAAATTCTAGACGAAATAATTAATAATAAAGTAAATCAATTTTTAGTTTACCCTAATACTTATCCAAATTTAAAAGTTAGTAATGACACATATGAACATCACAAAATAATAACTATAGAAATTCCAGAACACGATAATGAAAAACTCATTTTTGAATTCTTAAGAGACTATACAATATCAAAAAGGACATATTGTATGTGGTTCCGTAATGATAAACTTTATAATTCATTTAACAAAGTATATTTAAAACATTTCTCTGAAAAAGGACCCAAATTAATTAAATGTACCAAACTAATAAATACTATTAAAGATAAGGAAGAACAAATCATGCTAGTCAAAAATTACCATGAAAGTAAAACGAACCATAGAGGTATACAAGAAACTTTTGAAAGAATTAAACAAAATTATTACTGGATCGGACTAAAAAACTCCATCTCAGAATACATAAATTCATGCGACATTTGCCAACGTACAAAATATGCTAGGAAAAATCCATATTCACCCCTAATGCTTACTGAAACTGCATCAAAACCCTTTCAAATAGTTCACTTAGATTTGTTTTTCTTTGATAATAAAATCTATTTAATGTTAATAGACTCCTTTACAAAGTTTGCACAATCACACGAAGTTGCTGGCAAAACAGCTATTCATATTAGTAACGCCCTAATTAAATATTTTTCATCATTCGGTATTCCCGAAAAACTTGTTATTGATCAAGGAACTGAATTTAATAATGAAACAGTTAAAGAAATTTTAAACCTACATAAAATCAAAATTCATTTCACGACACCAGGTCACCATGAATCTAATGGAATCATAGAACGTTTCCATTCCACAATTTTGGAACATTTAAGAATCCTTAAGGAAATTTATCCTAATGAATCAAATAATATAATGGACTATGCAATAATAGCTTATAATAGCTCTATACATTCATCTACAAACTATACCCCTTTCGAATTAACCTTTGGTCATTCTCATAGTAGAAACCCTAACGAAATATTTTTGCCAACTACTTTCTTTACAGACTATGCGGAAAAACACAAAAATAAACTTGAACATGTTTACAAAAAAGTCAGTCAAAATTTAGATCAACAAAAACAAAAAATAATTTCTAAAAGAAATACACAAGGAGACGAAAATATTGAATTTGTCATAGGACAAACTGTATATAAAAAGAATCCTGGACAAGATAGAAATAAAAAATCTAATAAATTTTTGGGACCTTATAAAATAATAAAACTATTAGATAGAAATCGTGTAGAAATTAAAAACAATAAAAATAATAAATCTGAAATTATACATATAAAAGAACTAAAGAAACCCAATATTATTTTAGGTCGTTCACCTTTACCTATGGACTCGGACAGCGATTGACTACACAAATAATATGTATCAATCAACAATTAAATATATTTATTCTGAATCAATAATTCCTGAAATCACCTTAGCATTACAAATAATTTATGATATATTAGAAAAAATTGAAATTGCTATAACATTTTCAAAACTTAACACTTTTCATAATTCAATTGTTGAACCTAATGAATTACTTGACGAAATAAATTCAATTGTTAACAATCTTAGTCAAAATCAACTGCCTTTTCAACCAAATTTAAATAATATTTTAAATTTTGAAAAAATTATGAGGATTAAAAGTTATAGTAAAGGTAATCAAATTATTTTTATTATTGATATTCCAATTGTAGAAACCGAAACTTATAACTATTATCACTTATATCCTTTACCTACTCCTCAAGAAAATACCTTTAAAGTAATAATACCTATTTCCAAATTCCTACTCCTTAATGAGCAAAATTACATGACTTCAAATACAAAATGTGAAGAAATAGTCCCTGAAGAATTTATATGTAACGAAGAAACCCCAATAAAGATAAATCAAGAAATTCAAGAAAATCTTCAGAAGCAAAAAGAAAACTTAGAAGATATCAACTTTCCAATATAAATTAAAAATATTAATTCACAATCAATAAATTTTGATACAATTAACTGAAAAGAAAATTCAAGAAATTAGTTTATGGACAATAATATTGTATTTCTGTTTAATATTATTTATTTTAATAATTAGTTTGAAGATATACAGGAAGAAATTTCGTCAGCCAACCCCAAATGAAGAGAATGAATACGTCGACCCCCGAGACATGGAACTTAGAAATCCTATTGTTGCCCCTAGGATTTCTCTCTAAGGGTGGAAGAGTTATATATGTGACACCCTATATAAATGTATTAAAAACAATTATGATTATATAAAACTGCTTATTCATATTTCTTATCTGCTTATTCATATTTCTTATCTTTTTATTGTTTATTGTTTAATATGATTCATTCTATAATCAACTTTGTGAATTATTATTGGAATAAAAGTCAGTCTCTACTTAGCTATTGCAGAAAACAGTAGTTTTATTTAGAAACTCAATATAACAAAAATAAAGTTTTTTTCAAGTTTTTTAAAAAAACACTTCGAACTACAACAAAACATAACTGGCACTATTATTTACATAATAGTTATAAAAACACAAAAGTACCATGGTGATCGTTCTTAAGGAGTAAACTCCAGTCGCGTGTCGGAGCTGACACACACACTTTTTTTATATCTAAGACCTTTGGTATTTTGATCAATTTCTATAAACTGGGTGGTAAAACCTAGATAGAAACAGTAATAGATAATAAGTTTATTTAAAGTTATTAAATCTTTTTCTTATTATAAGCTTCCAGGGTTAAATAACTGAATGGATCTGTTATAAATATTAGCTTTTGAAATCATAAATCTGTTTTCTTTTACAATCTATGTACTACGTTTGGTATTTTCATCAGTTTCTACAAACTGTGTGCGGTAAAAAGTGACTAAAAGATTGTGATAAGTTTAAAGTTACAAGAAAATTTTATATTTGTAAAGTTCTGGATGCATCTGTGATAAATATTAGCCTTTGAAGTCACAAGGTGTTTTCTCTTAAAACCTGGTACCTTTTTGTATTTTCATCAACTTCTACAAACTATGAGATAAAAAGTAGATAGAAATATTGATAGAGGTTAAGTAGATATAAAATATTAACTGCGCCACCTTGCGGTGGCGTCTTGATACTTATTTAAGTAAGAATTGTTCGTTTATACGATGGTCTTATTCTATTTGATTTAGTAAGTATTCTCTTGGTTCTTTTTCTGCATTTTGAAGTGATAACTTCTTATGGAAGTGTAAACTGCTTTGTAACGTAACGCGTTGTCTGGATTCCCTTTCTCTCACGCATACGGTAGCAGTAGGCAGGCTATTCCCATAGACGTATAATACCATGTCTATGGCTACTCCTCTCTCACTTTAACCCACAGCGCTAGCCGTATTTCGAATAGACGCTTCCCTCTCTCTCTACTCAGTGTTCAGTATACGATAGACATACTGTTGACAATGAGAATATAACCTAAAAGTATCACCGAAACTGTTTTGACAGTGATTATAAAAAATATAATGAAACAAGCAGAAGATGATTCTCGGATCTTTATAGAATCTCCTAACGAAAGGTAAGTTTAATAATAGTATACTGTAACCCCTTTTTTCTGGATGTTGAAGGCTCACCAGGGGTTAGCAAAATCCGAACGGCACTTAGAGGGTAGGAGGAGAGCGAGTCGTGGATCGAAGGGAGCAATTGGCTGGGTATCGAAGAAACAGAAATATCTAGGGTCTACTTAGGAATCGGTAAAGGGCGCCACTTATCTTTTTGGAAAGAAGTAGGAGAAAAGATAAGAAACCTATAGAGGAAGAATTTACTAAATAGTGAACTGTTAGGGAACACACTTTACTTAAACAATAACTACTGAAATACGTAACTATTTAAAGCTTACCTCGTTGGTCTTAAAGTTCCTTGAATCCTTCAATTTAAATATTTCATATATACTTATCTTTATAAGAATAGAAGTCATTCATAAATAAAAATTTTAAATCAGAACATTTACTAGGAAGGTATAAGAAATAAATACTCAAATGTTTTAGTAACAAAATAACAAAGCAATGTATTTCAAAAAAACTACCAGTATTAATAATTAAAAGGTACTAAAAGAACTAATACTTCTGTGAATACAATATTATATACCTTATTTTAAATAGTATAATTTATTTACTACCAAAATATATGGAGAACTCAATTATAAGAAAATATGATGAAAGTATATTTCATTTCATAGAAGCAAACCTAATTAAGTTCTCGAAAGAGTGCACTCCGGCGTGTTTTTAATAACTAAATAATAATATATATAACAATACTAGTAAAAATCTTATCAACACATGTACCTTGGAGGTAATATTCATGTAAGATAATAAATAATCACAATCACTTGAAAGATTGTTAAAACAAATGTTAAATGCACTAAATACTTATCATCTGATTAAAGTTCTGGAGATTTGAATAGTAACTTGAGAAATTTACTGACTAAATGATTAGATAAAAAAATTTAATAACTACTTGGGATTAAGTAATCCACCAGTAAAAGTTCCAAAATGTAACAGTAACTTGAAACATTTGCGGTTCAACTAACTATTGAACATAAAGGTCCATCATAAGAAGTAATTAAAAGTTTACCTTGAGATCCAAAATCAAATTTGAAAATGTTAAAAGCGGAGTCACGCTTCTAAATTGAAAATTCTTCTTTAAACATACCAAAAATAGGACAGGAGCTATGTGAAATGATCTACCAAATCATAGGGATTCTTCTGTAGTAATGATCTACAAGATTCTAGAACCACCAGGTATTCATTGGCCTCTCTACAATATAGCTTTCCAATACTTTCAAAATGGCGTCTGTTTAAACTTAATCAAGTTCTGATTTACTCAATTTTTGTAAACTTGGCAACGCCGGTTCTAGCGGTTGGTTTTGGAACTACAAAAACCAAGATTAGCCCTGAACCAGAGATAATAGAACAGATATGTTGGTACCTAACATAAAGTTGGCAACAAGTTCCGACATCAGCGCGCCATGGTCTCCTGGAAGAAGCTCATCGATTTAAAAATTGGCGGGATATACAGCATATCTATTTTAAACGTTATATTGGAATAGATACACTTATATTTTAAAATTTTATATTCTTACTGTGATTTAAAACAAGAATATATAAATTTTAAAATATAAGGTATATATTTTCTTACTATTAAAAATAAAATCAACGAAAATCAAGTTTTAATAATTACTATTTTTATTTGAACACAAAAACATAAAAAATAAATACAATATTGCACAAGTTATGTATTTAAGTCTCAATAATAAATAACATATGTTTAACAGATATTTTAATAGGTATAGGGTTTTTACACAAATTGGAAAGAGATGGTTCCAATGACTAGTTCTTTTTTACCATTTCTCAAAAAAGTGGTCTTTCTTCTGAATAGCATCTAAAACAAAAAAAAAAAAGTGAGATGTGTCAAGGGACACCCGGATGGAACGAAGTTCCTTTCGATTAATTAGTGAAGGAATTGTAATTTGTAAACACAACAGAGAGTTTGTACATACATAAGCATTTATCATCGTCTGTATAAAATCTCTACTTACCTAACTCTATCAGCAATATCCGGAACTTGTGCAGAAACACTGTCAGGATACATTATTGTTTTTATTTTCTATTATTTTAATATTTATTATGTACAAAAAACCTGTATAAACTTAACAAAGTCGCGACACTACTCCACTGATCAAAGCAAAATAGCAAAAAAAAATCCATTATTTTCAACAGTTCGTTTCTTTTAACAAAAGTGTCCATTTATACAATACCAGAGGTATTGTATATTCTACCTAGAATTACTTTTTATTTCAATTTAATTTAAAACAGGAATTAACAATTTATTCCAAATTTTAAAATTAAAATATTTGACAGTCATCTCTGAGTCATCTCTGAGTCATCTATGAGTCATCTATTAGTCATCTATGAGTCATCTATTAGTCATCTATGAGTCATCTATGAGTCATCTATGAGTCATCTATGAGTCATCTATGAGTCATCTATGAGTCATCTATGAGTCATCTATGAGCCATCTATGAGTCATCTATGAGTCATCTATGAGTCATCTATTAGTCATCTATGAGTCATCTATAAGTCATCTATGAGTCATCTATGAGTCATCTATGAGTCATCTATGAGTCATCTATGAGTCATCTATGAGTCATGTCATCTATGAGTCATCTATGAGTCATCTATGAGGCATGTCATCTATGAGTCATGTCATCTATGAGTCATCTATGAGTCATCTATAAGTCATCTATGAGTCATCTATGAGTCATCTATGAGTCATCTATGAGTGAGAGAGAGAGAGAGAGAGACCGCTGGACGGTGACTTGAAACACTCTTTAATATTGATAATTTAGATATAATCCACAATTATCTCAATTTTATAATTTTTATATTTATACGTAAATCGCTCCAAAAACTTGTTGCCCAGTCATTAGAGTAAATTACAACTTCAAAAAAGATTTTATAATTCCCTCGTATATTAAAAACTATAAAAGATATAAAAAAAGTGAGAGGTGTCAAAGGACACCCGGATGGAACGAAGTTCCTTTCGATTAATTAGTGAAGGAATTGTAATTTGTAAACACAACAGAGAGTTTGTATATACATAAGCATTTATTATCGTCTGTATAAAATCTCTACTTACCTAACTCTATCAACAATATCCGGAACTTGTGCAGAAACATTGTCAGGATACATTATTGTTTTTATTTTCTATTATTTTAACATTTATTATCTACAAAAAACCTGTATTAACAAAGTCGCGACACTACTACACTGTTCAAAGCAAAATAGAAAAAAAAAGTAAAAAAATTGCAGTTTTTCTGTTCGCTATAATGTTTGCAATTGGGGACGAAACACATCACCATTTTTACTGCAACAGAATACTATTTAATAGTTAAAGAATACATAATTAATTACGAGATTACCATAATAAAATTTATAAACTTTGAAACAAAACATAACCTCAATTCCACTAAAATGCATATAAAATTTAAACACTTACACTAACTTTCAATGTTTATTCACTATCACAAATTGGATACAATAGGTCGTATGAAAAGTGTCCGGAAAACGTTAAGATTTTTGATTAGAAACCACTACAAGTAATAGAAGAATCTTTTATGGCATTTTCAATGCAAATATGTTTTGTAGTTTTGTGTTTTGTTTAGAAAGATTTGTAAGCTCCTCCCATAGCTGACGTCACACTTTTCTATGCATTATAATATATCTATCTATGAGAGAGAGGAAGAGAGAGTTATTTATTTTTTGGTCTGTGAGAGAGAGAAACATGCGTTGTCGGTGCATTGTGTCGGTGCATAGTGTCGTGACAAATTTTGGTATGAATTTTTTTAGGCTAGCTTCTAGCGTCAGCGTAACTGTTCGTAACGCGCGAAAGGGAACTTCGTTCCAAAAACGAGCAGTACTTCTAATACATAAACTTTAATGATTGCTCTCGATCTAAAAAGATCTCTATAATATTTCCTTATTATACAAAGAACTAAGATTTATGCTCTTGGCACATAAACAAATCAAAATCAATAAATTTACTTAAACATATTATTTTTCTATTATTCAATTTTAATCAGTTAACCTTTTTACCCTGAGTGAGGAATTTGAAAGAAATATTTGAAACTTCTAATAATAAAAATATCCGTGGGTTTATACAGCAAATAAGATAAAATAAGAAATAGCATAAGGATTAAGACAAAAATTGATCCGTTTATACAGTCAATTAAGAAATAAGAATCAACCAATGAAATCACGGCTTTTTATGACAATGACGTTCATGTCTACTGACAACTTCATGTTTTTTGTACTTTGTGCGCCAAAACTTTTAACCTAATTTTCAATTTTCATGTATGGTCGTTTAACATTTAACCGGGAACTATTTTATATTTGTTTAGTAAAATTATGGAGGGTAGAGAGTAAAATATTATTTTTCTTTCTTCGCGAAAAAATATTGAAGGTTAGGAATGAAACAATTCTGTCATTTCTGTCTGCAGTCTGCACATGCGTACTTCAATTTCCGAACTAAAATAAGATAAGAATGAAAAATAAGTCCATTCTTATTTAATTCCTCATTTCTTATTTTATTTCAGTACATGTATAAACGCTCTCATTGAATTACGTATGATCTATTTTCTTATCTTATTCCTTATTTTATCTTATTCGCTGTATAAACCCACGGTATGTTTCATATACAGGATAAAAATACTTACTTTTACAATCTACAACACAGCATTTATATCCAAAATAACCTGGTAGTGACATGTTCAAAACTATTCACTATACTTTTACAACTTTTTTATGGTAAAACTACCTTAAATTTATTTTAAACTAAAATTATTAACACTTAACCTATCACTATGCCGCCATAACTGCTGTTTCGGGCTACCACTGCTACCAGCTGATCATATTTCATATTTTGCTGGTTTAGTTCCAATTTTCACCACTACAGAATGCGATTGCGCCTCCAGGAGTGCGCACAAACATGTTGGCGCCTTTGGGCTATGTTTCAAAAAGTCTCTTAATTTGTCTATGCCCTGAACAGGACATTTTTGTAACATTGTAATTGTAACAAGTACGTAGAACAAGATACAAGAAAATAAAGCGTTATAAACGACTCCATTTTTTATTATACAACAAGTGTTTTCTATTACTATTCAATTAAAATACAGTCCACAATTAGTAAAATTAAGAACCAGCAAACATATTAAACAGCGTCGCTTCTCAACATGTTGTGTGGCAAACAAAACTCTATTTATACCATAAATCAAACAGATTGTACTTCCAGCCTTAGTACACTATCACCAAAATGAAATGTATTACATTCTAATACATTTACAACACAGAATAAACCAAAATCTAACCGGTAATTTCCATAAAGCTAATTACACGGTAGCCATTAATATTTTTTTTAATGGATGTTACCGAATATCTCCGGTATTTATAATCCGATTTAAAAAATTCTTTTTATATTTTGCACCTATAATATTTTTCATTATGACACCCAAATGAGTACTATAATGTTTCATTAAAGCACTCAACTTTGGAAACTTTTCCTGTATGCGGTTGGTAGCATTGGATAGTATGATACGTCAAATAAATAAACATCACAAATAACCTTGTAACAAACAAGGAAAAGTTTGTTTGTTTGATTGCTACCAACTCATTTAAAAAGAACTAAAATAAAATACAAAATTTAAATTTATTTAAAAAAGCAATAAAATAGCAAAATATAAAAAGTATTATAAACAACTTATTTCATATGGCTGTTATGACATTCGTCCTTTAAAAAACTCATCGCTACGCGATTCGTTTTTTAAATTTGGACTCGTGTCATAACAGAGCGCCATATGAAATGCGTTGTTTAATATACTATTTTGTATTCAAAAGAGGAGAGTGTCCAATTGGTCCCATAAAAATTTGGTTAAGGTCTGGTCAACAATTATTCCAGGAAATAAGGAGAGGGTCTCAGTTTGACCATATTTTTTATATATGTTATTGAATATCTCCGGTATTTATAATTCGATTTGAAAAAATCTTTTTGCATTTAAAAGAGTAGAATGTCCGTGTGGTCCCATAAAAATTTGATTAAGGTCGGGTCATCAGTGTGAAAGATATTCCAAGAAACACCACAAAAATCATTAAATAACATCTGCAGTTAAGTTAATATGTTAATAATGATGCATAACATAAAAACATAATAATCAGTCGGATCAGTCCGTAAACCGACTTCAAAAAAGGAGAGGGTTCCATTCGACCATATATTTTTTATAGATGTTACCGAATATCTCCATTATTTATAATCCGATTTAAAAAATTCTTTTTGCATTCAAAAGAATAGAGTGTCCCATCGGTCCCATATAAATTTGGTTAAGGTCTGGTCATCAATGTAAAAGATATTCCAGGAAGTACCACAAAAATTAACAGAATAAGCTCGGCAGTTAAGAATATCTCCGGTATTTATAAGCCGATTTGAAAAATTCTTTTTGCATTCAAAAGAGTAAAGTTTTCCATTGGACACATAGAAATTTGGTTAAGGTCTGGTCATCAATGTAAAAGATATTCCAGGAAATACCATAAAAATCAACAGAATAAGCTCGGCAGTTAAGTTAATATGTAAATAATGATGTTTTTTTTAATCTTTTATTAATGACCCAAAAACAGTTTACAATAAAAACTGGCACTAGGGCCTATTCTTTCTTAAATAAACATAGAAAAAAAATAAAATAAATAACAAATTCTAATATTAATATAACTATTCTAAAACACTTATTGAGTATTTCGTACTGGCTTAACACAATATTTTCTTCTATACCTCATATAGCAGGTTTTTTAGATTTTTACACATTTTTTTATAGTTCTGCAAACTGACAATGGATTCAGGTATTTGATTATATGCACAAATACTACTATATAAGGGCGAGTCTTGGCACTTTTTCGTTCTCACTACCGAATTTCTAAGTAAATTGATATTTCTTAGTCCATAATTATGAAAATCTTTATTTTGTATAAGTTTTGATTTTAAATTAGTTTTAATATTATTCAATTGTATACACTTTACAAATTTAACTTGTTCATAAATTCTTAATTGTTTGATATTTAAGATACTAGTTTTTTTGTATAACAATTCACTTGGTGTATTATAGTCGAGCGAGAAAATAAATTTAATAGTTTTGTTTTGAACTCTTTGTATTTTATTTAACAAATATTTTGGAACATTTCCCCAACATACTATAAGATATCTCAAATGGGGTTCTATGAAGCTATTATAGAGTAATTTTTTTGTGTTATTATTAAACATGTGTGAACATCTCTTTAGTGCTCCGATCATCGGACATATTTCACTACAAACTTTTTCAACATGGTTACTCCATGACAGCCGATTATTAATGGTCAAACCCAGATATCTAAAGTCAGCCACTTCTTTTAGCTTATTTTTATTTACAATCACATTAAAATCACATTTTCTTTTATTTCTGTTGCTCATCACCATGTATACCGTCTTTGCTTCATTAATACTAAGCTTATTATGACATAGCCACCCATAATATACCTCTAAATCACGGTTAATTTCTTTTTCAAGTTTTTTTTGATCTGACCCCGAAAACACTAACACTGTGTCATCTGCGAACATGAAGTATTTGCACTTTAAACCCACGTATTTTAAACTATGTACATACAATAAGTAGAGCAGGGGCCCCAGCACTGACCCCTGAGCCACCCCAACACTTAAAACCTCTTCCTCACTTTCATGATTGTTTACCGTCGTAAAATGTCTTCTGCCAACCGAATATGTTCTTCACAACTTCTCACATATGCCACGGAAACCCATTTTGTTTGCCTTATCAAGCAACAGTTCAATATCTACTGTATCGAACGCTTTTTGTAGGTCCACGAAAACTGCCACGACATATTTTCTTTGATCGATTTCATCTGATACATATTCCAAAAGACCTGAGGCAGCTCCCAATGTGTTACTCTTCTTCTGAAAGCCATATTGTTGTGGATCAAATTTAAAATGTTGTTCTACAAACTTAACCATTCTTGCTTTAACCATTTTCTCCACTATCTTAGAAAATGTGCTTAACATTGAAATTGGTCTATAATTGTTAAGTTCTTCACGTTTTCCTTTTTTGTGCACTGGGATGATGTTAGCTGTCTTTAGTTCCTCTGGGAATACCCCTGTCTGTAATATGTTATTTATCATTGTCACTAAAATATTTCCAATGACATGTCCGAGTTTCTTCAGATCTTTGGAAGCTACCTTGTCTATGCCTGGCGAACTATTTTGTTTTAGTTCCGCTATTATGTTCAGGACTTCTTGTTTCTCTGTAGGCTGCAAGTAAATGCTATTTACAATTTCTTCTTCTTTAAAACTTACTTTTTGTGTTCCAATGTTTTTTATTTTCAATGCCAATTTTTTTCCTATGGATGCAAAGTGCTTATTAAACTCTTGTGCTATTTGCTCATGATTTTCTATTTTTTGTCCATCCTTTTCAATGAGTTTCACTAGTTTCTGGTTTCTTTTTTTTTTCTTCTTGCTAAATTCATTTATCACTCTCCATGTTTTTTTCGAATCCCCACTTACTTCTTTCAGTTTTCTTTCAGCATATATTTTTTGCAACCTCTTCCTCGCATTATTTACCTTATTTTTCATATTTTAAAATTCTCTTTCTGTGATTTCATTTTCCACTCTTTTCCATCTAACATACAGTTCATCTCTCTTTTTTAGCATCTTTAAGAATTCTGGTGTGATCCAATCATTTCCTGATCGAATTTTTAAAGTGTATTTTTTAGAGCACTGATTTTTAGAGTTATGAATGATATTAGCTAGTTCTTGAAAATTGTCTATTGTATTTTTTTCATATATTTTTTCTTGCACCATTTGTATCCATTTACCTTCATTTAGACTTAGTTTAGTTACCTTTTCCTTTTTAACTTTTTCAACCTTTTTATTAAAGTTTATTCTCATTACTCTATGATCAGAGATCATATGGTCCTCTAGTTTTATTTGGCATTGTATATTTGTATTTCCCATAACATGATCAAGTATTGTACGACTCGTTTGAGTAATTCTTGTGGCATTTTCAGCATTTAGGTTATTTTCAATGTGAAATGAATTCATATTTATTATATCTTTGTATTCTTGTACTATTCTGGAATCCTGCAGTAGATTTATATTCATATCACCTATTATTATGCACGGTTTTTTTTCTTTTTCCATTATTTTATCCACTTCACAGAGAAATGTCGGTAAATGGCTCTTAGGTTGCCGGTATATACTCCATATAGCATATTTACATTGTGTCAATGTTATTGCCAGAAAATTACAGCCTTCCACCTTTACAGAAGATGTATCTTTTACTGTATAATCTATATTATTTTTGATATATATGTTAGTGCCCCCTCCCCTTGTGTCTCTACAGTTATGCACAGATGTAAAGTTTTTAATCTCGTAGAATTGTGTTTCGTTTTGATATAGCCAGGTTTCTGTTAATACTAGTACCTGCACCTCTTTGTATTTTTGCTCTGCAAGCATATCTATTAAATCATCCATTTTGTTTCTTAAACTCCTTATATTGATGTATAGTATATTCAGGTACTCATAATCAAGTTCTTTTAGGTATTTAGTGTTTTTATTTATTAGTTTAATCTGTATTAGCGTTTTATTATTGCAGGTCTTCAATACTTCTTATTCTAACTGGTGGAGCTTCCAATCGTTTTCTTAAAGCCTCATTTTCTTTTTTAACTGAATTCATATCACCCATGACTTTCTCCATTTGGATCTTGTAACTATCAAATTTATCAGATAAAAATTGCATTGACTTTTTGATTTCTTGCATGTCTTCTTGCATGCTTATCTTTATGGGGCTTAGATATTCTTTAAATAATGATTTTACCATGGTTGCTATTTCATTTTTATCCATTTCCACCTTTTGTTCAGCCCTAACCAAACTTTTGGAACACGTTTTGCACGTTTTTATTTTATTTTCACTATTTGTGACTTTTGCCTGCAGCCCACAACTAGGATGGTAGCTGGTTCCACAGTTTTCACAATCCAATGAAGTTACAACTGATTTCTTGCAATATTTACAAAATTTTTCCTTATCTTCTATTTTTCCACCTGCTTGGCTCGCCATAACCTTACAGCAGTATGATGAGAAATTCCGATCAACTCGTCGTAGATTTTAGATCCTCCCCGACAACATTACACAGATCTCTATGATATTATTATTATTTTTTTTTACGAAAACAATTATTTTTTAAAATCTAAATTATACCACTACGGACCTGCACTTTGTATTTTAATTCAACGTCCACCTTCTTGCTTATTATTATACTTAATCAGAATGGCCAGTTTTTTGTTCTTTCGGATTTTTTCTTTATGATCACTTCTATATATGTTTATATTTTTTTAAGGCTTATATTTCACGTGTAAATAGTTTTAAATTACTCAGCTTTTCACAGCTTTTCTTTGTCTTTTGGTTTGGAAATGTTTTTGTAATTATTCGGTTTCGGTTTTAGACTTACTCACCCAGAAAATATTTGTTAGATCTGCGATCTTAATTATCAATTTGTTGTTTTTCTTTAGTTCAATTCACTGGTTTCTTGCACTTTTACAATATATTGTTAAAAACGATATTCACTTTCACTCCTTGAAATTTCTTGTTTTTATTTTGTTATTTGAATTTTACCACGGAGCCAATATTTATTACACCTTACTTTCTTACTCCAGGACAGTACTGGAGTAAGTATAGCATAAAAACATAATAATTATATAGTATAATTATAATAGCAATTATATAGCAATTATATAGCATAAAAACATAATAATTGGCGCGTTACTGTCCCACTACAACCGATTTTAAACAATAGAGGATTCTCAATTCGACCATAGTTTTTTTTATGTTACCAAATATCTCTGGTATAGTGTCCGTGTAATCTCATAGCAACTTAATTAGGGTCTGGTCATCAATGTGGAATATATTCCAAGAAACACCACAAAAATCAATAAAATAAGTTCTGCAGTTAAACTAATATGTTAATAATGATGTATAACATAAAAACATAATAATTAGCCCGTTGCTGTCCCATTCTAAAGCCAAAGACCTCTCCTCACAAGGAGAAGGAATGAGCATTTAATCAATTCTCTTGCTCACTGCGTGTTGGTGATTTCAGACAATTCAAGTCAACGTTTCATCTCGATGCTTTCCTTTACCGTACGTGCTTCGTGTTTCTAGGTGTTAGACAATTTACTTATGTCTCCAAAAAGTCACATTGGTACATGGGATTGTTAAGGATTGAACTCAGTACCTCTTGCACGGTATTTGGAAGGTTTTGAAAATAGTACATCATGATTCATGAATAAAGTAGCAACTAAAAATGATAAAATAAAAGCTTTTTTAAAAAAATTAAACCTCCTTCAAAAAAAAATGCACTAAAAACCCAGAAATAAAATCTTTATTTCTTAAAAAAAATTGGAAACAACTAGGCATCTGATTTCGATTTCCTTGAAGAGTCGGCTCCAATGGTTTATATCTTTGTAAAAGATTTGAGTTACTAACATTCGAAATCTAGATTTAATAGCTAAGATTAAAATAGAGGGTAATTTGCCATTGGAGCCGACTTCAAGGAAATCGAAATCAGATGCCTAGTTGTTTCCAATTTTTTTTTAAGAAATAAAGATTTTATTTCTGGGTTTTTAGTGCATTTTTTTGAAGGAGGTTTAATTTTTTTAAAAAAGCTTTTATATTTATTTTTTTATACTTTTAAAAGTTCATTATAAAAAATAGTATGTAACACTCGAATTACAATGACGGTTTGTAGTACTCGTTCTTTGCGAAACCTGTCATTGTAACACTTGTATTACAATATACTATTTCACAAACGAAGTATCTTAGTCTTATATTTGTTTTTGTTTATTTTAGATCCTGGTCGCCTCTACCAATCCACCATTTAGTTGAACACATTTGTCGTAGCGCTTGCAAATATTTGTAACTTCTGGGGATTTCTAACACAAAATGTTCATAAACACTGCCCAAGGTACAGGGAAGAACTTTGTACAAGAATTCGACAAGCTTGTGAAGAAATCACCCCGCAACAATTAAGGAATGTCACTAAAATATTCGCAAGCGCTACGACTAAATAGTGGATTGGTAGAGGCGACAAGCATCTAAAATAAACAAAAACAATTATAAGACTAAGATACTTCGTTTGTGAAAAAGTGGTTTATTGTTTAAATTAATAAAAATAATCACAATTTGTGTGGCTAAATGTTGATACAGTGTGTTATTTTGTAACTCTTAGGTTGACGAGTTTTCAAATTTTATATTGTCATAACTTTTTTATTTATGAATAGGTATTCATGAAATTTTAATTAAAGCTATTTAAAGCCACTTTAAATCCAGTGGTGTCTTCATTTTTTAATAAAAAAAATCACTAATAAAAATTCATCATTTTTGACAACAAAAAAACGTTGTGTGGTTTTATGAAACCACAGTAAAAGTGAAACTTTTTTCACACTATAGACATTTAACTAAAAATTTTTCGAATAATATTCCATTAAGGGTATAAAAATCGCTTTATCAATCTTAATTTTATACTTGAAAAATTGGAATGGACCAAATATAAATAACATTAAACACAAATAATATAGCGTGGAGCACACTACAATGTCAGCTGCTGCAAACTGTAGGCGTCGAAATCGAAATCAAAATCGTAATCGAAATTGAAATCAAAAATAAACAACAACTTTGCCTATTTCACTTTGTATTTAAATAAAATTTGCATTTTGTTTCAAATACGAATTCGTATTAATTTTATCCATGATTTCTTTTAGGTACCTACCTACATAGAATACGCAAATATTCACACTTTAAGTTTAGATAATTAGATACGTAATTATTTATAATTACCGCTGACTAGGCGGTCGACCACGCGACATGCCCGACATTCACTAACACAGACCAAAAACGATGTAATAAAAGTTTCACTTTAAAATTGGCATACTAGGCCTTGAAAAGGAAATTAAAGATGTCAAATTAGGTCTTCAAGTAAAACTTTTTTTAACTTAAAAATAACAAAAAAAAATTATTCCAATCGGTTAATAAATAAGAATTCTACAGGGGTGTTTCCATTCGAAATGGGTCACACTGTAGAGTATAAATACAAAATTTATGATTTTTATAAGTAATATTTATAATAATTATTATTATTTAAGACAATTTAGAATTTTTACGGTGTTTCTTTGTCACAGTACATCGCTCATTCAGAGTTCGATTGCTTCTAAATTTATAAAAAGAACTTTTTATAGTAGAAAGTTTTTTTTTGGTGATTTATAAGTCATATTACTATTATTAAATTATTACTAAGTGCAACCTGTCCCGTGGCAAATAGCGCTTTACCAAGATAGATTACGGCATAGTCCACAGTACAGTCTAAAAAACTTTCTAAATTAGTTTATTTTATTAACAGTTAAAATAATAATTAGTTTTCACATGTAGAACAAAAAAAAAAGAAAAAAAACTTCTCTCTCGCGTAATCGATTCCATTATGATAACATAACAGAACTGTCACCTGGACTCATATCCGACGCTTATTCAAATAGGCTACGAACGACTTATTTAAAATCTTTCAAAATTATAATATCATATCATATTTAATAACAATTCAGTATAAATTTCGAAATCTATATATATATATATGCCTAAACACACTTGAAACATACATTGTCATCCAGTTCTTAGCTATCCTAAAAATTTCAGAGCTCTAGGTAGTCGGGAAATAGGTATTAATTTGATTACAAAATTCCACGGAATGTCAAAGAGACACAAAACACGGCGAAAGTATAAAAACTTTCTAAAAAAAGTAACAAAAAGATTGTATTTTCGTATTGCAACCGGTTTCATCTCATACTTTATGATCATAAGTGTCAAATAGTCATCGCAGAGTTACAAAATATTAATTATATAAAAAGTTATGCAAATTTAAAAAATGTCAAAAATGCTATTTTTTAAATGTTTAACGATTTTTAATTTGAAAACGGTGCATCTGATGAAAAAATACATAGGAAGATTTTTTCCTTAAAATCATTCAAGGATTACTGTAATATTTTTTGTTTTGTGACAAAACAGTTTTTTTATTAGTAACAAATTATTTGTTAATAACAAATTTACTAACCATTTCCCATAGGGGTGATTGCGGGGACGTGAAAAATAAGAAAAATTTAAAATCTATAAGTCCTACAGGTTTGAAACTTGGCAAAATAGTTATTTTTATCATTTTGAGATCAATTGTAAACGGATTTTACGAAATTCCATCCACACGGCAGGTTGCGAGGGCGTGAAAAATAACCTAGACATAAAATTAAACTGTAGAAATGAAAATTCTATACATTAAAGATAATGAAAAAATAATTAGCGGACGGGTGTTACTACATCGCTATAGGACCCAAAAATGTGGTTAGATTTTTTTGTCTGTATGTTTGTGCGCGCATCACATGATAACTACTGATCCGATTCGAATGCGGTTTTCACAGATGTATTTGTCGTCTTTCAACTTAGTAATAACAATAATAAAAGGTCTTTATTTTTATAATCCTCGGCGAAGTCCAGCAGAGCTGTTCTACTCAACCGAGTACCAAAATACAACAAATTTCCCTAATTAATACAATACTAGATAATACAACACAATATACTACTAGTAAATAAATGAGTGAGGAGTAATTAAAAAGTTCTGTAATATTCCTTTACAACACGATTAAAACTGCTAAGTGGCTTATTTTTAATGCTCTGAGTAAGAGTTATACATAATAACAGAGTTATATGAGAAAGATCTCTTATAAAAAGAAGTTCTATGTCTAGGCATAACAAG
Organism: Altica lythri; assembly: GCA_964028335.1. Classification (NCBI taxonomy): domain Eukaryota; kingdom Metazoa; phylum Arthropoda; class Insecta; order Coleoptera; family Chrysomelidae; genus Altica; species Altica lythri. The sequence goes on along the minus strand of OZ034810.1, from coordinate 4,578,202 downwards.
AAGGCTATTATTACGAGTAGTTCTGTTATGAATCTCGGAGGTAAAAGTTAATCGCTTATGAATGTAGGAGGGACTTTTACATTTTAGGACTTTATGGACTAAGCTGACGATGTGGAGCTTTCGTCTGTTATACATATTAAGCCATTTAAACTCTTTTAGTTTAGGCGAAACATGATCCCTTGCCTTTAAAGAATAAATATATCTTATACAAGAATCCTGAATCCTCTGCAGTCTTGCTGACGTATCCACGTCCAGACAAGGACCATATGCAATATCAGCATAGTTTGTATGACTCAGTACTAAAGTTTCGCACAACCGTCTTCTTAGTGTTAAATCAATAAAAGATCTACTACGATATAGGTTCTTTAAAGAACTATAACATTTTTGAATTACAGAAGTAACTTGCTGCTTAAATCTCAGCTTCGTGTCTATACAAATTCCAAGACTTTTAACGGTATCAGATATTTCTACAGTTCGCTATCAACTTCATCTGTTACATTACCAAAACATATTGCTTGAGTTTTTGATGGATTAATTTTAAGTCCATGTTTGTTTGAATAAGTAAGGATCTTTAAAAGGGTACAATTTATATCTGAACATGCCAGATCTAGTTCCTTGCCTGAAAAGCTTTTATAAATTTGAGTATCATCTGCAAATTGATAAATAATATAATTTTCAGAATTCTTATTAAGATCCATAGTATATATAATGAACAGCAGAGGTCCAAGGATTGAACCCTGCGGCACTCCTTTCTCAATAAGCCTTGAACTCGATTCACTATCATCTATCTTAACATCTAAAAGAAAGATAACTTTTTAATAGTTGGATTAAATCATTTGAGTAACCATAATAATTCAATTTAGCCAAAAGTAATTCCCTGCCCAATGTATCAAACGCCTTACTATAATCTAATAACACTAAGGTAGTTATTTTTCCTTTATCTGCTGCTTGGATTATATCATCTAGCATTTTTGTTAAGGCAGTTACAGTGCTATGCGAATTCCTAAAACCAGATTGATTTTCAGCAAATAGGTTGTTTACAGATAGAAATTGACCATTTGTACATATATCAGTTTTTCTAAGATTTTGGACAATACAGGCAGTTTACTAACAGGTCTCAGTTGTTTTAATTCTTTCGGGTTTGACACCTTAGGCAGAGGAATCACGCAGGCATTTCTCCAATTAATTGGAAAATAACCTTCGATTAAACAACAGTTATTAATATGTGTTAAATGAAGCAGAATTTTTGGATAACATAATTCCAGCATATCTAATGTAATACCATCCGAGCCTGATGAATTAGATTTGATAGATTTTAATGCATCCAAAACATCAATTTCCGATACAGCTTGAAGCCTAAACTCAATATCATCTCTCATTTTATGGTTATTGTAGTAATCAACAAGTAGCGGATCCGTTTCACAGCCCAGATCTAAAGCTGAATCAACATAGTAGCGTAGCTATTAATCTTTTCCGTATCATTTAAGTTTTCGGGAATATCGACAATATTTTTCACTGGAATAAACATTTAACTGTTTTAGTGCTCGCCAAGTATCCTTACTATTACCACTTTCATTCACACGATTTAAATAAGAACGTTTTTCATTTCTTAATGTCATTGTAAAATAGTTTCTTGCTCGCTTGTATGCTTTCCAATCATCAGGATCCCTTGTTCTTTTAAATTTAGTCAGTAATTTGTTCCTGTCTAACTTTAACTTACGTAACTCATCCGTCAACCACGGTGCCTTTGGTTTTGTAACTTGTACAGTTTTATATGGAGCATGACAGTCAAATAGATTTATAATATTGAACTGGGTCTTCGAACTCCACAGCGTCAGGGTCCAAATTATTATTTACGTAGTATTCACGGAGCCTACTCAACAATACGGATTTGGTCCCAGTAGTTTCCAACTCCAATTCTTCAAGCTCTTTTCTGAGCTCAGCCACCAATAGTTCATGTATTTTCTTTCCAGGCATTCTTGTATCTTCACCCCACACCTGACACCAATTTGAAACAGTTATGGGGGCTTTTACACAATTTTTATTTACAAAATTGTTAAGATACACAGAACTCTGCTGGATAACGTCTAACTACTTGACAATACAATGAACTCTTGGGAACATTTGAACTTGAACTGCCGTTAACTGCCCATACATCCCCTTATATACAACAAATTAAACAAATGAACACTTTGGAACTTTCTAGAATTTTCTAGAAACATTATTTAATCTAGTCAGTGTGTTTAGAAGTTTCTAGAATTTTCTAGAAACATTATTTAATCTAGTCAGTGTTATTTTTAGAAGTTTCTAAAAATCAACTGTCAATAACAATCTTTCAAATTAAGGTCCCTTCACGGTTATCCCGTTACACTGCCCCCTCCTTAGATTCATTCCTCCTGGAATGTTATTTCCTACATCGGAATCCCGCACACTCCCTGAGCCAGCCAAACCAGCTTCTTGGAGTTGCTGCGCATCTCCACTGTGGTTTCCCTGGTAAGGCACCAAACGATCATGATGGACCACGACGGGTTTCCCTCTGGTAATTTTCACAATCCGATAAATGACATCGTTAATCTTCTTCTTGATGGTGTAAGGACCTTCCCAGTTCTTCTGTAATTTGGGACAAATACCTCGACGCCGTCGGGGGTTATAGAGCCAGACTAAATCTCCAACTTGGTAACTCTTTTCCATTATCCGCGTGTCATAGTACCTCTTCCTCCGATCACTAGATAATTGTAGTTTTCCACGCACCCGGTTGTGTATATTCTCCATTCGATTCTGAAGATCGGCGACATATTGTTCACGGGCCATTTCTTCACCAGGTTTACAACCAAACACCAAGTCACATGGTAGCCTCATTTCTCTACCGAACAGGAGCTTCGCAGGCGTTGGCCAGTTGATTCGTTAATGGCCGATCGAATTGCCATTAGAAATAGTGGAATATGTCGATCCCAATCCCTCTGACAATCTGACACCACTTTTGACAGATAGTTGGTTAGGATGGACGGGCAAGAAGGATATGTTAATTTTAGAAATAAAAAAATAAATCATATCATAATTATAGTTATAATTGACATTTTTGGTTACAATATTTAGGCACTGAAGAATCACAAAAAAACTTAGAAATTAAAAAAAAAACTCGAATCTTTTTGAGATCAAACAACTTTTCAAAAATTTGGGTATTATCCGTTTTGCCCACCCACGGCGGGTAAAATGAATACTTGGGTCGGGCAAAACGAATAATGAAATTAAATCGAAGAATCATCGCAAAAATAAGATCCTCGGCCCGAATATGAAGAACATGCTTCATGGGTCCACTCTTGGCAAACATCACACTAAATCCAATCATCGATTGGAGGGTGTTCGTACTGTTCTTTGCAAACGGTGCACAATTTTTTTTATATTTTCTTTGCTTTTAGATGGACATCTCTTGGCAGACGTCTTTCGAATTCGAATGTTTGATGGACCTGGGGTGACGAAAGAAGCGCTCTTTTTTGCTGTTTTTGCTGCTGCAGCATCCATCTTTCTTTTCTGTGCCAACTTTATTGGTGAGCTGGTTAAAATTTCAGATTTTTGTTGTCTGTTGGAAGACTGAAGATTTCTTGTCTTTATTTGAACCGGTGTTGGCCTGATTTCTTCTAAGATTTTCGAATCAGGTTTGAATTTATTTTGATTTTTTTTTATTGGCGGTGTTTGTATGAGAAGAGTCTGCGACAGGACTTGGTGGTACACCTGTAGAGGAGACTTTGTCCGATGGTGAACAGCGATTGGCTGATAAAGATGTATTTAGCTTAGCCACTGATGTATTTTGCCTATCTTCCCTTTCAGGACTAATGACGTTAGTTTCTGGTACGATGTTTGCGGCACTTTCTTGATAAACGTCACACGGTGCAAAATGTTGATCCCCGATAATGTTACTATTGAATGGATATATGCCGCTTGCTCGGAATCCACTGATTGCATTCGCTGGTGTAGCTCGTTTCAAATACGGTCCCGTAAAAAGTTTTGCAATGTCATACTGACTGATGATTCTGCCTGGATGTTGTTTTTGGAAAGTGTTAATTTCGATCTCAAAGTGAGTTTTTATTGGCCCGTAGACTGCAACGTCTAGGGTTGCAATTTGTGTGACGTGTGGGGCGGTATTGACAAGAATATGACATTGTTTTTCGTAGCAAAATCAAGTGCTTCGTAACTTTTGTGCGATTCATGATTGTCTAGAATTAAAAGTGCTTTATGCTCTTTAGTGGGGCGCACTTTTTGCACAAACATTTGTAGCCAGTCTAAAAACTTGATCGAATTAATCCACCCACTAAGAGTAGTCGTGGCTTCTGCACCAGGAGGAGCACCGTCTAAGAGCCTTGGATTGAGTCTCTTTCTCTTAAAAATGAAAAACAGTGGGATAAATATTCCCGTGGCAGAACAGCAACAAACTACGGTCGTCAAGACTCCTTTCTCATTATTTGAAACAACTCCAACTTGTTTTTTTCCATATGTCGACAGTACTTTAAGCGGTTTTGTTGATGAAGTTCTACCTCCAGTTTCATCCATGTTGAAAATCATATCCGGTGCAATATCGTTTTTATTTATAACGTCTTCCAATAAATTGTAAAATCTAGTTACAGCTTCTCTATTGAATCCTTTGACTCGAGCTATTGATGTTGATTCAAGAGATCTCAGTGTCAGTATTGGATGGCGAAGCTTGAAATTTTTAAACCACCCTTTGCCAGCTATATTTCCGGAAAAAACGCTAGTTTTTCACTTTTTTGTAGCAAATTCTCCAGATATTTGCAGAAATTCGGTTCGTGTGAGGCCATAAAACAAGGAATCCATTTTTTGAACATACAACAAAAGCTCTTCTTCTTCCTCTGGCGTGAAAACAGATACAAAGCGGCCTAAATTTCTTTAGAAGAACCACTTTTAATGTGTCTGTGCAAGGTTGCATAAGGAGTGCCATACATCTTACTTGCTTATAACATTGAAGTTTTTTTAGCTTCATTTATTGCTTTAGCTAAATTTTCTTCTGACCAATTAGCCCGAGTACTCTTACGCTTATACGTATACACCATCTGCAAAAAAACATTATTTATTAGTAAAATGAATAAGGAGGGCAAAATGGATACTTTTACCCGGTTCCGTTTTGCCCGTCGGGTACATTTTGATATAACCTCAACATCAAATTAATACGGTTCATGAAAACGCAAAATAAATAATGCTTTTTGCACGTCTAATAGCATCAAATTTTACTGATAATATTGAAAGACTGATAATATTTAACAAAATATAATAAACAAATAGTAATTACGGTGGTTTTATAATAATTTTTGAAACAAAATCCTTTGCGAGCACGGGAAAAATTGTTTATCTATTTGAACTGTCACCAGTACACTGTTTTGCCACCACTTGTATGTGGCGCACCAAATAAAATTACATTTTTCTCTATCTATCAGTTCAGTGGTGATCTAGACCAAGTATTCATTATGCCCGTCCTTCCCCTAGTCCGGTTCATTCGTTCAACCATTCCATCAGACTGAGGGTGCATCGCTGTGGTTCTCGTTTTGTGGATGCCTAATCTTTGGCAAACTTCTTGAAACAGCTTGCTCTCAAAATTTCTCCCTTGGTCTGAGTGTAATTCAAGTGGTACCCCAAATCGGCTTACGAATTCTTCAACTAATATATAGGCTAAAGTGGTGGCTTCCTGATTGGGAACTGCATAGGCTTCAACCCATTTAGTGAAGTAGTCCATGACAACAAAGATGTACTTGTTTCCTACATCGGTCTGTGGAAGTGGCCCCAATACATCCACTGCGATTCTTTCAAAAGGACTTCCAACCAGGTATTGCTGCATTTCCGCCTTCGGTTTTCGGTGCGGACCGTTACTGGCAGCACATGTAGTGCATTTACGACACCAATCTTTAACATCATTAGTGCAATTTACCCAGTAAAATCTATCTCGGATCTTTTGCAGCGTTTTCATAATACCCAGATGTCCTCCAGAACTATCATTATGCATCTGTTTTAAATTTTCTGGTACAGCATTTCTTGGGACCACTATTTGTTTCCTTGTTTCTGTGCCCTCGGAATTTTCTACAAGTCTTTTAACGAGCCCACCGTCCAAAATTAAAGAGTTCCATTGCGACCAGTATGCTTTTAAAGCAGGAGACGATGAGGATATCTCTCTCCACAATGGACGCCGGTCCATTCTCTTCCACTCTCGAATCTTTCTCAGAACGGGATCGTTTTCTTGTTGCTCCTCCGGCATAGAGCTCTCGTCTTCTGGCACAACCCTAACTAAGGCAAGTTTTTCCTCGTTCTGCTCCATACGGGTACAATGGGGGCAATCAGGTCGACATGGTCTTCTGGAAAGTGCATCAGCATTACGATGTCTTGTTCCAGGTCTGTGCTCGATTTCAATATCATATTCCTGCAGTTTTTCGAGCCATCTTGCTATCTGTCCTTCTGGGTTCCTAAAGCTAAGTAACCACTTTAAACTAGCATGGTCTGTTCTGATCAGGAATTTTCTGCCATACAGATATTTATAAAAGTGTTCGACGGATTTTACAACTGCTAACAGTTCCCTCCGAGTTACACAGTAGTTCTTCTCAGCTTTCGATAAAGTTTTGCTGAAGTAACCAACCACTCTTTCCTTACCATCTTGTAGCTGTGACAAGACGGCTCCAATTCCCACATTGCTGGCGTCGGTGTCCAGAATAAGCTTACAATCAGGAAGTGGATAAGCAAGAACAGGTGTTGACTAAGCTGTTTCTTCAATATTTCAAACGCCTCTTGACATTCCTGATCCCAACAGAAGAACTTATCTTGTTCTGTCAAACGTGTCAAGGGTTTGGCGATGTCTCCAAAATTCTTGACATATCGTCGGTAATAGGAACAAAGACCCAAGAAACTCCGGAGCTGATGTTTGTCGATAGGGATTAGCCATTCCTGAACGGCTTGTATCTTAGCGGGGTCAACAGCAACCCCATCCTTGCTTACGTTATGTCCTAAATAGTTGACCTGTCTCTGGAACAAGTGGCATTTCTTAACATTCAATGTTAGATTAGCGTTCTGTAATCTTTTAAAGACTTCTTCCAGGTTAGATAAATGTTCCTTAAAGGTCTTGCCCATTATGATGATATCGTCTAGATAAACTAGACAAGTTTCCCATGACAAACCCCGCAGGATGTTTTCCATTAGCCGTTCAAACGTCGCAGGAGCATTACAGAGGCCAAAAGGAAGGACCGTGAATTGCCACAACCCTGATCCACTGGTAAAGGCAGTCTTTTCTTTGTCTGCAGGATTCATTTTAACTTGCCAGTATCCGCTTTTAAGGTCCAAGGTAGAAAACAAAGTAGAACCCGCCAAAGCGTCAAGGGCATCATCAATCCTTGGCAGAGGATAACTGTCCTTCTTAGTGACATCATTTAGTTTTCGATAGTCGGCACAAAACCGCATTGATCCGTCTTTCTTTCTCACTAATACCACAGGAGAAGCCCACGGACTACTGGATGGTTCGACTATGCCATTTTGAATCATTTCTTCAAGGGCTCTGTCTGCTTCTTCCTTCTTAACTTGAGGCATCCTTCGGGGTACCTGTCGAATTGGACGTGCATCACCAGTGTCAATTCTATGTTGTACAACATCAGTTCTTCCCAGTTTACTTTTAGAACCAAATACAGGTTTATAACGATAGAGTAGATCTCTTACCTGTTTCTTTTCTAATTTTGACAAAGAGGGATCTAAGTTTGTCATTAATTGTTCAATTTCGTTGGTCTCATCTGTTTCCGTAACGTTTATCTTGTGAATTATGGCCGTTACCGGTTCTAAAGTTCCCATTTCCGTGTCCTTTCGGAGAAGAACTGGATGATCATTCAAGTTGATAACTCGGATGGGTACCTCTTTGGCGGATCTAACAAGAGTCTTACCCACAAGGAGTCCTTTTTCCAATTCATGGTCATGGTTCTTCGGCTCTATCATGACTGGGGTACCATCTGGCTCCAGTCCATCCAACCGCGCTGTTACGACACATTCGCAGCTCGACGGAAGTTCGATATCATCGATTAGCTTAATCGAGGCATTGTCAACTCGTTTTCGGTGCAGGAATATTTCCTCATTATCAGTACGAAGGATACGTCGGCGAAGATCCAAATGAAAACCACAGTGGAGCATAACGTCCATACCCAGAACAACATCTTCATCAACGTCAGCCACCAGCACCGAGTGAACAAGAGAGGTTGAACCAAACTGTAGCGTCGCTTGTATCTCACCGTAGACTCTCCAGATTCTCAGGTAGCGGTACACAGTCTCCAACTGGTAGGCATCATCTTATTTCGCATAATGATGGTTGGTAGGACGATTGCTTTCGTAGCTCCAGTGTCTACCAGCATACTAATATTCTTTCCATCAATGAGGCCATCTACATATAAGCTGTCCACGTGATGTCGCAGAGTTGCCAATTTTATGGTGTGAGGGGCCCCGGGAGTGTTTGGGGTCGATGTCGCCCTCCAGGAGTCGACCCGTTTAAAGTTTTCTTGCTGTTGGGGTACTTCAGCAGGAGATTTTTCTTTTTGGGGGCAAGTATTTCTTATATGGCCTAGTTCTTCGCAGTTCCAGCATCTTACTGGGCGCCTTCTTTTTGGAGATAACTGCAGTAACCTCTCCACTACTGCTTCGACGTCGCTAACGGAATGAACGGCATGGTCGTAGTTACCGGTGACTTCCCTTAGTCGAGCAACTCCGCGTGAGGCCTCCGTCACCGCCTCAAACTCCAGGGCAATGGTCAAGGCGTCCACAAGAGTCTTCGGCCGCGCCAACCGTACAGCGCGCTGAAACTCGACGTCACGAAGACAATCGGTGAAGGTTTGGACTGCTAGGCACTCCAGGAAATCCTCCGCTGCATTTGAATACGCAAGTCGTACCATTCTTGCTACATCCGCCTCAAGTTCCTGGATAGTTTCTCCATTTTTCTGTTTTCGGCTCTTTAACTGCATTCGGTACACCGGTTGTAGATGAGTTTGACCATAACGCATCTCTAGACGATTCACAAATAACTCGAAGTTGTCAGCTTCATCCGGTGTCAATGATTGCAAGACGTCTAAAGCTTCGCCTCGCAGAGCTACGGTTAGGGACAATGCCTTCTCCTGGGATGACCATCCATTAGCTCTGGCCGCTGCGTCGAATTGTTTCAGGTAATTTGGCCAGGAAGTCTTCCCGTCGAAGGTTGGGGGTTTCATCGTAGTTCGTACTTGGGTCGCCTCTTCGTTTCCTCGTCGGTCGACGTCTACGTGGCAGGTCTCCATCCTTTCTGCATCTCCGTCGCCGTGGTGGATGGGCTGGTTTCGACGACAAGCTTCCTGTTCTTGTTGAAGCTTTCTTATTTCGGACTGCATTTGCTGGTTGATCTCCTCTCGGATGTTGGCCACTTGCTGGTTCAAGTTGTCCACTTGCTGATTCAAGTTGGCCACTTGCTGGTTTTGCTCGTCTCGCAAGTTGCACATTTCGGAGCGCAAATGTGATATTTGCTGGGAGAAGGAACTGGATAACTCTTCTGGTAGGGTAGACATCCGTTGTGATGCGCTAGCTTCTCATCTGACTGGATAGCTCCTCTTGCTGGCTCGTCATTCGTCCTGACAGCTCCTCTTTCAGCTGGGACATATCTTCGCGCTGGCTCTTCATCTGACTGGATAGCTCCTCTTGCTGGCTCTTCATCTGACTGGATAGCTGCTCTTGTTGGTTCGTCATTCGTTGTGACAGTTGGGACATATCTTCGCGCTGGCTCTTCATCTGACTGGATAGCTCCTCTTGTTGGTTCGTCATTCTTTGTGATAGCTGGGACGTATCTTCGCGCTGGCTCTTCATCTGACTGGATAGCTCCTCATGTTGCCGGGAAAGTTGTTGAGTTAGTTCGGAATTTGCTTTTTGAACTGGGTCTTCGAACTCCACAGCGTCAGGGTCTAAATTATTATTTACGTAGTATTCACGGAGCCTACTCAACAATACGGATTTGGTCCCAGTAGTTTCCAACTCCAATTCTTCAAGCTCTTTTCTGAGCTCAGCCACCAATAGTTCATGTATTTTCTTTCCAGGCATTCTTGTATCTTCACCCCACACCTGACACCAATTTGAAACACTTATGGGGGCTTTTACACAATTTTTATTTACAAAATTGTTAAGATACACAGAACTCTGCTGGATAACGTCTAACTACTTGACAATACAATGAACTCTTGGGAACATTTGAACTTGAACCGTTAACTGCCCATACATCCCCTTATATACAACAAATTAAACAATTGAACACTCTGGAACTTTCTAGAAACATTATTTAATCTAGTCAGTGTGTTTAGAAGTTTCTAGAATTTTCTAGAAACATTATTTAATCTAGTCAGTGTTATTTTTAGAAGTTTCTAAAAATCAACTGTCAATAACAATCTTTCAAATTAAGGTCCCTTCACGGTTATCCCGTTACACTATTATTAGTTAGGATATCAATTTTTGTATCTATATCCCGGACAGAAAAAATTCTATTCCAATCAAGTGCAAATAAATCATTATTAAAATCATTCATATTAAAATTCTTGTAGTCTCTAAAAGTTTTGAATTTGGCTTTTTTAATAGGTACTTTAGGGACTAGATCACAAAAATCTGTCACTGAATGCATATCTATATGTTTAACTTCATTTATAATTAATCGTGGATTACTAACGCATATTATGTCTAATAGAGTAGATGAGGTCTTTGTTATGCGAGTCGGTTTGTTTACTAATTGCAAAAGGTTAAAAGATTCTAACAGATCACTGAGCAGTGATGTAGTACTGTTGGGTTTAAGCAAATCCAAGTTCATGTCACCCATGACTAGGATCTCATCCGACAAGACAAGCATACCAGCAAGTGATTCTTCCAAAATATGTATAGCTTCCTTAACATTATGACCAGGAGGTCTATAAATTATTCCGCATGTATAATTTATGTTTGACAATTTAAAAGAAATCCATATTTGATCGAGCTCTTTATCAATGAATCAATGTTCGACAACTAAGTTAGCACGTATTATGTCAGGCCTGAAAAATATACCAACACCCCCTCCTTTTTTATCATTACCTCTATCTACCCTCAGAAATTCATAACCCTGTATATTTACATCATCCATTCCCGTATTGTTGTTAAGCCATGTTTCTGTTATGCCTGAAATATCTAGGTCATATTTTTGCAATAATAACTCAACATCATTACAAGCTGGGTTAAATGACCGTACATTTACAATATGTCCAATTTTTAGATTTTTGACAGCCATTAGAAATAATGAAAACAAGATCAGTTACAATTACCTTCCTAAAAAATATAAATATGAACATGCTTAGGGGTTTATAAGAGAATCAATTTGTTGAAAATTTTTTATTCGTATCAGTCTCTCTCCTTCATCTTTCCTGGCATAAACAGTTCCATTTTTATACCATACAAACCTGAAATTGTGGTTTCTAAGAGCTTTAGCTTTATTGAACAACATTCGGACACTTTTGGGTACATCCTCATTAATGTATATTATTTTATTTTCACCTCCAATTCCACATTCATTAGTATTTAATTTCCTATTTTTCTTCATCTCCAACAATTTGTCCGTAATTGATTTTTCTTTCATTTTTACTAAAACTAAACATCTGGTGTATAAAAATTTCTTCCCCCACCCCTTTAATGAAGTCGGGGGAGAAATTTTTATGTAACAATCAACCGCGAACGACGTCGTGGGTACAGGCTAGTTATCTATACATATAATAAAACTGTAGAAATGTATATATTTGTGCACGCATCACATGAAAAGTACCTACTGATCCTATTCGAATGCGGTTTTCAAAGACGTATTTGTCTTCTTTCAACTTAGCATCTGGTGTATAAAACTTTCTCCCCCCACCCATTTAACGGGGTAAGGAAAGAAATTTTTATACATAATTCAACATGCCACGCGAACGACGTCGCGGGTACATCGAAATAGAACCCAAAAATGTGGTTAGATTTTTTTGTTTGTCTGTCTGTATGTTTGTGCGCGCATCACATGAAAACTACTGATCCGATTCGAATGCGGTTTTCACAGATGTATTTGTTTTCTTTCAACTTAACATCTGGTGTATAAAAATTTCTCTCCCATTCCTTAAATGAGGTGGGGTAAGAAATTTGTATACAACAATCACAAGCCACGCGAACGACTTTGCGAGTACAACTAGTTTAAAAAAATAAAATGCAGTTTGTTGGAAATTATGGGATATTCAATGGTTAATTTGTGAAATAATTAAGCTTTAATTATTGGAATTGTCTTTATTTTAAAAAGAGAGTCTAGGAAGTATGTCTTTACAATCTTAAATATCAGAAAGAACTGGCTGACTACTTTTACAACTATGGTTGTTTGTCCCTTTACATCTGGTAATATTTTGGGTAAATTATACCTGGTTTTATGACTCGTAGTTTAAGAATTTTATCTTACTCTTTAGAAACAGAAATGTAAAAACACCAAATGTTAGCTTAAAAGAAAGCTTTCACTTTTAAAATATCTTCTGATAAAATAAACTAAAAATATAAAATTATAATATAAAGAGAAGGATTTTTGAACTCAATATATTTCTACACGCCCCCTCAAAAATTAATCTCTTTTAAGATTTACAATATCAATAATTATAAAATTAAACCAGATATAATATTAAACTAGAATACTTTTAATATTTACTGACATATCTTCCGTTAACTCTTTGTCTGGGATGGTTATTACTAACCATATACATAATGATCCGACATCTGTCTTAACGATAAGGGAAACCCAGAAAAATCAGATCATAAATTAAAAGAATAAAATTATAATTATACTATTATTACATCTAGATATTATTTAATTTTTTTTTTTTTTAATCAATCTTCCAATCCCAATTTTGCTCTCAACTCCAGGAACTTGACCCTTGGTAGTGGCTTGGTCAGCATGTCTGCAATTTGCTCACCTGTTGAAATATGTTCAAGAATTATAGTCTTTTTCGCAACTTCTTGTCGAGAAAAATGATATTTGATGTCAATATGTTTGGATCTTTTGTGGCTGGTTGGATTATTAGCTATGCTGATACATCCATTGTTATATTTTTATTACTTTGTTTCGGTACTAAAGTCCAAGTTTTATTTATCATTAAAGAATTTAATTCATCTTTAATTGCCTGTTGCCATTGTTTAGCATCATTCCTATACTCAATTTCATCATACGAATTAGGTATAGGATTTATAATGGACTGTGCACATAATAAATAATCGTCAGGTACATCATCTTCATTATATGAAGCTTGGCTACGATCTTTGAGTCTATCACTCCGCCTAAGTCCTACACTATCTTTATCTTGAGATGAAGAATTATCTTTTAGTTTTTCAACACTGTCTGTTTGTACGTCATTAAGTCGAGGTATTGTATTGTGTGTATTTTCAATACTACTATTTCTATCTGTCTTATTATTGTAGAGTTCGTTACAAGGGTCGTCTACTGAGTTTAACACATCGTTAGGGACTTCAGTTTTTCTACTTGAATCGACCTGACCTTCAAGTACCTTTAATTTCGGTCTGGACTTAACAAAATTTGTCTCATCTACAATTACATCTCTTACTACCACGTATTTATCATTCTCCACTTCATATACTCTATACCCATTTGGTTCGTAACCTACCAGTATTCCCTTTGATGACTTTTCATCAAATTTGTTTTTACTGGTTTTAACATGCACATATACAGTTGTACCGAAAACCTTTGGGTATTTTAATTGTGGTTTCTTATTATACCACATTTCATATGGTGTTTTGTTTGCATTCAATGATTTTGTTGGTGTCATATTAATTAGATAAGTTGCAGTTAAAACTGCATCACCCCAAAATACCTTATCTAATTCTGCACCAGATATCATTGTTCGCGCTCTCTCTGTGATGGTTCTATCCATTCTTTCAGATACACCATTTAACTGTGGAGTTCGTGGTACTGTAAGATGATAACTAATGCCCTTTTGAACACAATAATCCTTCATCTCGTTAGATAAATATTCTTTACCATTATCTGTATATAAATTAACAATTTTTAAATTAAACCTGGATTCACTCTTTGCTACATAATCTTTAAACATTGCAAAAACATCAGATTTATTTTTAATTAAATAAGTTACACAGTAATAAGTGAATTCATCAACAAACAATACAAAATAATTTTTATTATTTATCGCAGAAGGCGTAATAGGACCACATACATCTAAGTGTATGTTAAATAATGGTCTTTTTATGTAATCTTTATTTTTAAATTTATTGAATGATAGTCGCGCTTGTTTTCCGTTAATGCAAGCTTCACATAAATCATTATCAGGTATAATTTTACTTAATGTTTCTACGTCATTTACTAATTGCTTATTTCTTATTTCATTAAATTTATCTTTTCCGATATGGCCTAATCGCTGATGCCATAATTTGTAATCGGAATTAGATATGTTATTTGAATAATTAATAAAGCTTTTACTTACAGAAAATTCGAGCGTAAATAAATTGTTCCTCGGCTTACCAGTTATTACCGTCTTACCGTTATGGCTTATTATTACTCCAGAATCACTGAAGTTTACCGAGTATCCTGCTTGTTGCATTTTGTAGACTGATAATAGATTATACGGTACATCAGTTCTGTACAGTACATTGTCCTTCCAGCTTTTTCAAAAATATTTGAAATGGCCATGTGTCGAAGGTTAATGGACTTCATGAAGCATTGTAGTTACTTAAATAACATTCAACATGGCTACATAAGTGGCAGATCAGTGGAAACTGCCATAATACAATTCACCGAAAATATTGTCAATACATTTGAGCGAAATCAAATAGCACTAGGGATCTTTTTGGACCTTTCTAAGGCTTATGACAGTTTAAATCATGAGTTTTTATTTTTAAAATTGGAAAAATATGGCATCAGAGGAAATGCCTTAAGAGTGGTTTAAATCATACTTAACTGACCGGAAACAAAAAGTTAAAATTGTGACAAATGGGACAATATTTAAGTCTGATATAAAGATTAACAACACAGGCATACCACAGGGAAGTATAACGGGTCCAATCTTGTTCATAATATTCATGAATGATATATTAGAAATTCTCAAGAATACTGATAATGTAACAGACAATACCTGCAAAATTACGTGTTACGCCGATGATACTAATCTACTAGTATCAGAAAACAATTTTCCCAATCTGGTAATGAGATCAAATAACTTGATTAAACAAGCCAATGATTGGTTTTCAAAAAATAATTTAGTGTTAAATATCGACAAAACTAATATTTTACTATTTCATACACAACAGCGACGACTTGAAATTCCACAGAATATAAATATATTAAATAATGAGATGAAATTGGAAAATTGTACAAAATTCTTAGGAATATACATAAATCAACATCTTCGTTGGGAGACACACATAGTTGAACTAGGGAAAAAGTTAAACCAGATATGTTATAGTATTAGGGTTATCAGTAAATATCTAAATGAGAAATCTTTAAAAATAATCTATTTTGCTAACTTTGAAGCTACAGCTAAATTCGGAATCATTTTCTGGGGGAGTAGTCCAAATATAGTAGAAATTTTTAAAATTCAAAAACGAGTAATTCGGAACATATTTGAGTTGAAATTTAGAGAGTCTTGTAAAGGCATTTTTAAAAAAAATAATATTTTAACAATATATGGGGTATACTTGTATGAGTGTTTAATTTATCTATTTAAAAATAAATCTAACTATTCTACATGTACAGACACTCACTCGTACTACACTCGACACCACAATATTATGTATCCAGTACACAAATTAGTGCTCTCTGAAAAACATCCAGCTTATGCAAGCATTCGTTTCTTCAATAAGCTGCCTGAACACTTGAAAACTCAAACAAGCTTGACTAAACTTAAAAAGGATGTCAGAAGCCTTTTAATCAACTTAGAACCTTACTGTATTGGTGAATATTTAGATAGATGAATTAAATAAATCTCTCTCTGTTTGTGACACTATTTCTACCATGTTGTATGTTCTTACTGTATGTATAATATGTAACATTTTGTGAAATAAAGTTTATTATTATTATTATTATTATTATTATCATTCTCGATTTTCCCTTGGACTCTAATGTTGCTCTCCAGTACAATGGTCCCCATCTTAGTTGCAGTGATGAAAGCTCCATTCTTGGCAATAGAAATCTTAATGGGTGTATGTAAATTAGAAAAGTTTTCGGCTAGATCTTCTCGGTTTATCAGATGATCGGAGGCACCTGAATCGAGTAGAAAAGAAATTTTATTCTCTTCATTTGCTAACTGAATGTTACCAGCCATAAATGCAAATCCTTCTTCTGTTTGTGGGGCAACTTGGATTGTCTGGATGGTCCTTGGTTTTTCTGCATTTTGTTTAGGCTTTAAAGTTTGCAGGTAGTAACGGCACTCATTCTTATAATGTCCTTTTCTGCCACAGTGATGACACTTAACGTTCTTTTTATTTTTACTTGCATGCTTTGGCTTAAAAATTCCGCGATGATTCTTCGGTGATTTTCTAAAATCCTTAAAATTCCGTTTCACCTCATTATTTTTCTGCTCTACATGAAGAACCTTTTTACTTGTATCAAGATTTTCATTTACAAGTTTAACTTCATGGTCTAACAACCGAGATTTTACAATTGTCTTCTGATAACGTCTCAATAGCCGTTATAAAACCATTGTAAGAATTTGGTAAAGTCAGTAATAGTTGGGCCACTTTATCAACTTCAGAGATAGTTGCTCCAGCTGATGCTAATTCTGATATCAGAGTATCAAACTGCATAAAATGCTTACATAAGTCTGTATCACCTTCTAATTTTAAACTAAACAATTTCTTCCGAGTTCCGAGTTGTTTCGCTACACTTTTCCGTTCAAAGATATTGTCTAGTGCGGCAAAGATTTGTCTTGTCGATGATTCCGGTTTTACGTAACTTAAATACGAATCGGACAAGTACTCGATTAAAACATTTTTCGCGGTTAATTCCGATTTCTTCCACTTGTTGTCCGGGTTCGCCGGTTCCGGTTTGTCGATCACATGAATCACTTCAAGTTCACTGAAAAGACTCCGGATTCTGAACTTCCATATGTTGTAATTTTCACCATTAAACGGTTGAATGTTTCTCTTTGATTTAACGTTTAGATTCTCCATTTTATGTATCAAACAATAATTTAATTTTATAATTAGAGTTATTACTTTCACGTTATCACTCACTTTTATTTTGCACTCACTAATTTTTATTAATTAATCACAAACGTAACCTGGGCCCATAACCTGTTGGAAATTATGGGATATTCAATGGTTAATTTGTGAAATAATTAAGCTTTAATTATTGGAATTGTCTTTATTTTAAAAAGAGAGTCTAGGAAGTATATCTTTACAATCTTAAATATCAGAAAGAACTGGCTGACTACTTTTACAACTATGGTTGTTTGTCCCTTTACATCTGGTAATATTTTGGGTAAATTATACCTGGTTTTATGACTCGTAGTTTAAGAATTTTATCTTACTCTTTAGAAACAGAAATGTAAAAACACCAAATGTTAGCTTAAAAGAAAGCTTTCACTTTTAAAATATCTTCTTATAAAATAAACTAAAAATATAAAATTATAATATAAAGAGAAGGATTTTTGAACTCAATATATTTCTACACAGTTAAATAATAAATTTATTTATGTTAATTATACGAGTGTATTAACTACAATTAAAAGGTTTCTCACCAGTGTGATTTTTAATATAAAGTTTTAGATTATCTTGTCATGTGAAACACTTTGAAAAAATTTTTCATTTATAAAGTTTTTCGCCAGTATGAATTCGAATATGCTTTTTTAAATCACCGGATGTATTAAAACATTTTTAACAAATTTCACATCTGAAAGGTTTTTCACCAGTGTGAGTTAATATGATGCTTTAAATGTTCGTTTTGTGTGAAACATTTTGAACAAATTTTACATTTAAAAGGTTTCTCGCCAGTGTGAATTCGAATATGCTTTTTTAATTCACTGGATCGTATGAAACATTTCGAACAAATTTCACATTTAAAAGGTTTCTCGCCAGTGTGAATTTTATGATGATTTTTCAATTCCTTTTCTTGTGGGTAACATTTTGAACAAATTTCACATTTGAATGACTTTTCACCTATGTGAATTCTTATAAAATGCTCTTTTAAGCTACTATTTTGTGTGAAACATTTTGAACAAATTTCACATCTGAAAGGTTTTTCACCAGTGTGAGATTTAATATGCCTCTTTAAATGACCAGATTGTATAAAAGATTTTGAACAAATTTTACATTTAAAAGGTTTCTCGCCAGTGTGAATTTGAATATGATTTTTTAAATCTTTTTCTTGTGAGTAAAATTTAGAACAAATTTCACATTTGAATGGCTTTTCACCGATGTGAATTCTAACAGTATGTTTTTTTAAGCTACCTTTTTCTGTAAAACATTTTGAACAAATTTCGCATCTGAAAGGTTTTTCACCAGTGTGAGTTCTAATATGACTTTTTAACTGAGAGGATCTTGTGAAAATTTTTAAACATATTTTACATTTAAAAGATTCCTCGCCAGTGTGAGTTTGAACATGCTTTTTTAAATCCTTTTCTTGTGGGTAACTAATTTTACATTTGAATGACTTTTCACCGATGTGAGTTCTAATAGTATGTACTTTTAAGTTACTTTTTTTTGTGAAACATTTTAAACAAATTTCACATCTGAAAGGTTTTTCGCCAGTGTGAGTTCTAATATGGCATTTTAAATGATCAGATTGTTTGAAACATTTTGCACAAATTTTACATTTAAACGGTTTTTCACCAATGTGGGTTCTAATATGTCTTTTTAAACTACTTTGTTTTGTAAAATGTTTTAAACAAATTTCACAACTTACAGAATTTTCACCAAAATGATTTTTAGAATGTAATTTTAGATTATAAGATGTGGATATTTGTTCACTGTAAGTTTGCATCTGTTCGTTTAAATTACCAAGATCTTTTACGTTTTTTCTAGTAGAATTGTTCCTTCTCAAAATAACAGATTTTTTAGAATTAACTAAACAGTGGTAAATATAAAAATGATTTAAAAATAGCACTTTATCATAGAAAAATTGTCCACAACAGGAACATGTTCCATAGAGTTTTCTAAACTGAGTTTGCCACTTTTTTGTCGCAGATTGTAGACCTGAAATATATAAGCATATATCAATCGTAATAGTGCTACAAATAAATAGCAGTAATAAAATAAAATATAGTAAAACATCAATACTAAAAAAATTAAATGGTTAAAAAATGTGAAATCATATATTGCAATTTTAAGTAAAAGTGTTACTTAACCAAAATGTAACATTCTATGCAATATCATAACGAAATAGCGGTACATAAAGTTCATAAAGTACGTACTTTAAATATAAGGGTACCGTAAACAACAATTTAGTCAAAATATGCAAATCTTGTTTTCTTTTAAAATTTTAAAAAAATATTTGAAATCATCTATTAACCTATATTAACCATCGCTACAATTTATTCTTACGATATAATCGCTGGCTACAAACGAAAAATATGTCAACATTTCAGAAATATTTGTTAAAATTTTTTGAATTAACTTTTAATTGCTTGCGTGAAAAATATATAAAAATATAAATAAATGCTTACGTTGTTTTCTAGAAAACATTTTGATTATATGCACTGGTTGTCGAGTTTAAATTCGGCAACGTCGTTTATGCTCAACCAGTTGATATATTGGAAATATAAAATTTTTATACGTGATAAATTTATATTCATCACTCGCGTACAGCGTTGCCAAGTTGTTTCTGTCCGACTCTGTGATTGTCTACGACTTTAAACCGTTATTTATAAATAATTAGACGGTAAAAAATTTTTATAATTTTTTTTAAGTCATAATAAATGTATTAAAAGACTGTGACATTTTGAGAAATTAGTTCTTCTTTTATAAATAAAAAAGTGGTCAAAACTACGGAGATCGTATATAATCAATGTTAATTATCTCAGATTCTATACGGTGGGTCGACTTCAAATTTTGTATTATCGTGCCCTTAATAAGTATACAAAAATCTATAACTTTCTGACGGTGTGCCCTAACCACGACAACTACCTTAAGCACAGGAAAGCAACATATTTAGATCACGTAATAAAAAACGAAAGATATCAAATATTATATCTGGTAATTATCCGATTTTTCGGGGTTGCAGTGGAAAACAATTAACGCAAAAGGCATATAGTGAAAACATAAGAATCTTTATCTACTCTACCTCATATTATGTATCAATTTTTAGTTCGTGAAAACTGTCATTATAGACAGCAGTGCGTGAAGGATTAAAAGTGTGCGTGAAGTAACAATGTATTTTAAATGGGATTTACTTTTTCGCACTGTTTTTGACACACCTTCATATAATCAAATATCCTTAGCATTCGCGTTGCCATGGTGTTGCTATGAGAGCATTAGTTTTGTTAGTATCTTGTAAATGAATTGACAATAAATTGCTTTCTTGTAATTATTTTTTATTTAATTATCGTAGATAAAATATTATATGAAACTGTGCGTGAAGTGCTTTTTGCGCACTTACGCGATATATAGCACTCGCTTCGCTCGTGCTCTAAACATCGCGTGCGTGCGCAAAAAGCATACTTCACGAACTGTTCCATAAATAACTATTTTAAGTGCAGGTGTATGTGGTTTGTAAAAAAAAACAAGTGATTAGTGGACTAATTGTAATGAAACTGTGATAAAAACACAGGTTATAGTGATAAGAATTCTGATAAACAACTACATTCCGATCGAAGTCACGTCGATTTAAAGGCGACGTTGCCAGACTGTGTGAAAAAGACAATAAATAAAAGATAAACAAATAAAGAAAAAGAAAACACGGATAAAGGTGTGGTCTCCGACGGGTTGACTGGGACCGTCATCTTTTACGCTATAATTACGAGAAAATCATTTGTTACTCAAGTATATATAATATAGTAATATAGAAGATGGCAGAATCGGACTCAGAGTACCAAACGGATAACGGAAAAAGAAAGAAGGATGATCTGGATGATCTTCACAGTACATCTAATAAGAGACCGAGGACGCCACCTACAGAATCGGACGCTAATAGGTGGATGATGGATCAAATGAAAAAAATGATGAATATGATGAAAAGCCTATCTACTAATGTCTCTGAAATAAAAGAAGAACAACAGGAACACACTAAAGAAGTTAAATCATTACAGCAGGAAATTAGAAAACTAAGATCAGAGCAGCGTGATGTTAAAGAAGAAGTGAAACAGCTTAAAGAAGTAAACGAAGAAGCTAAGAAAGAAATAGAGACTCTTAAAAAGGAGGTCATGGTGTCGAATGAAAGAATAGCAAAGTTAGAAAGAGAAAATAGGAGAAAAAATATAGTAGTCCAAGGTTTAACAATGGACACGAAGGATAGCAAAGTAATAAAACAGGGTATGGAGAAACTTATGGAAAAAGAACTAGGAATACAAATCAAAATAGAGTCAGCTAGGAAAATAGGAGAAAAAACCTGTCTAGTAGAGTTAAACAGTAAAGATGATAAAAATGCAGTTATGCAAAATAAAAGTAAATTAAGGAATAGACCAGATAAAATATACATAAATGATGACCTAACTAAACCTGAAAGGGAAATACAGGACATACTTAGAAAAAGAGCTAAAGAAGAGATTGGCAAAGGAAGAAAGGTAAAAGTAGGCTTCCAAAAATTGATAATTGACCAACAGGTATGGACATGGAATGATGAGAAAGGTCAATTAGAACTATTATCTTCAAAAAACTAACTAGATACAATGAAACCGATTGGATTACGACGAAAAAGGCAAAGAAAAGGGCTTATGATACTGAAACAGAAAATTCAAATAAAGATAAAAGTAAGATAAATAATTTTAAGCAGTGTGGAAATAAATTTAAAGAAATAAAAATGGGTGCATGGAATGTAAGAAGTTTGAATGGAAAAGAAATAGAATTGATTCAAGAGTTCGAAAAATCTAAATTAGACATATTGGCAGTCACGGACACAAAGAAAAAAGGAACAGGATTGCAAGAAGTAGAAAATGGGCATGTACTAATCTATAGTGGAAGAAAGAAAACGGAAAGAGCGGCACTAGGAGTGGGTTGTATAATACACAGTAAATTAAAGGACAAAGTGATAAGATGGGAGGGAATATCCGAAAGAATACTGTTAGTGGAGCTAAAATATGAAGATCACATTAAAACAATAATATCGGTATATGGTCCAAACGAAGATGAAAAAGCTGCAACTAAAGATTCGTTCTGGGATGAACTGGAGTGGTGTGTACAAGATGGAAAAGGCAAAGTTTTTATTTTAGGCGATTTTAACGCACGAGTGGGAATACAGGATGGAATATATGAAACGGTCATTGGAAAATATGGAGAGAAGATAAGGAATAACAATGGGGTACGGTTATTAGAATTCTGTCAAGTTCATGATTTAATAGTAACTAATACTTTCTATGAACATAAAGATATACACAAGTATACGAGAGAAGAACCTACTAGAAAAACAAGACAGCAATTATGGATGTAAGAGTAAAGCGAGGTTATGAAATTGGTAGTGATCATTATCTACTAGTAGCGAGAATACGCGAGAAAACATCAGAAAAACAACCATTAAGCACAAATAAGATCAAAACAACAATACAATTTGAGACAATAAGAACATATATGTTAACCCAAGAAACAATAGCAAAACAGAACGAAAAGGAAATTGAAAAAGGCATCGAACAAAATCTGAGAAATATAGATGACATAACATTGGACCAAGCCTGGAATATTTTTAAGGAAGTGATAATTGAAGCTGCAAAAAAACTTGTGGAATATGCAAGACCAGTAACAGAAAGAAACAAACCTCTTGGTGGTCGAATGAAATCAAAGAGCAAGTAAAATATAAAAAGATACTGTGGAAAACATATTTGAATAACAAAACAGATCTAAATTATGTTAGATATAAAGAGCAAAGATCAAGGGTAAAACAATCAGTAGTAGAAGATTGGGAAATAGGTCGTATATTACCAATATATAAGAAAGGTGATAGTAAACAGTGTGAAAACTACAGAGGGATAACAATTTTAAGTACTATGATGAAACTTTATGAACAAATCATAGAAAGGAAACTAAGAATCATCATAGAACCACAACTTACAGAATCCCAAAGTGGTTTTAGAAAAGGCAGAAGTGTACAAGATCATATTTTTACCATAAAAGAAATCGTCAACAGAACATTATTATTTGATAAAACAACATGTTTCGCTTTCATGGATATGGAAAAGGCTTTTGACCGTGTGCCCCGTTGTAAAATTTGGAAAAGTCTCCGCAATAAAAGTACTCCAGAAAAATTGATCAAAATAGTTAAAAGTATGTACAAAAACACCAAGAACTATGTAATATGGAAAAATAAACAATCGGAAACATTTATGACCCAAGAAGGAGTGAGACAAGGAGGAGCACTAAGCCCGTTCCTGTTTATAACTTATATGGATGACATCATTAAAACCTGTAGACAAAAAACTAAGCCGGTGTATATTGGTTATCGTAACCTGCAGAAAGTAGAAATTTCGGAGTGCGCTTTTGCGGATGATGTGGTAATAGTAGCAAATAACGAGAGGGAGCTAAGAAAAGACCTACTAATTTGGGACAAGTTATTGGAAGAGTTTGGAATGAAATTAAATCTAAAGAAGACGAAGGTAATGGCTGTGTCACATGCAGAAATTAGATTAAATATAGAAGTAAAGGAAACTAAAATTGAGCAGGTCAGTACTTATCAATATCTTGGAGTCACAATTCACGATACGGGGAAGCAAGATCCGGAAGTAAATAAGAGAGTCGAGAATGCTAATAAAGTGTATTATGCTATGAATAAGGGATTCATTAGTAACAGGTATATATCAAGAGAGACAAAAGTAAAAGTATACAAGAGCATCTACAGACCAATTCTTACATATGGATGTGAGTCATGGGTTTTAACACAGCAGCTGAAAAGTAAATTGCAAGCAACAGAAATGAAATTCCTCAGAAAAGTCAAAGGAGTGACCAGAAAAGACCGATTAAGGAACGATTACATCAGAGAAGAGCTGCATGTTAAACCACTGAGCATGTTTATAGAAGAACGACAACTAAGTTGGTGGGGTCATTTGCAAAGGATGGATACAGAGAGGCCTACCAGGCAAGTATGGGAATCCAGAGCACAAGGAAAGAGGAGAAGAGGACGACCTAAGGAAACGTGGGACAATGTACTGGCTAAGATATTGAAGAGCAAAAACAAAACGTGGACTGAAGCAAAGGCACTAGCTAAAAATAAAAAGAATGGGCTAAGTTTGTGCACTCATGAAGTGCAAAACCCCTACACCGTTTGGGTAATTGGGGTATTTTGATTATATATATATATATATATATATATATATATATATATATATATATATATATATATATATATATATATATATAATTGAAGGGAGACGAGGAATTTCTAGAAATAAATGTGAAAGAATGAACAGGACTAAGAACAAAAGGGGATTTGTTCAACGCCATCAGAAACAGAGAAGAGTTGACCCATATGATCGCTAATATCCATTAATGGAAAAGCGGAGTTAGAAAAAGTTATGAACTAATTATATTAGAGACAGTTTTAAAACAATTTGATTTTATAAATATTAACAACATTTCGATGAAATTAACCTCTGATATAAAACTTGTATACCCAGATTTTTTACTTGATCTACGGATCTGCAGATTATCATTTCAAATCTACGGACTTTAATTGACCTATTGATTATTATTTTAAATCAGCAGAATTTAAATTGATTTTGAATCAGTGCAAAATTTGTAAACAAATGCAAAAACTGCGTCTTCGTAACTTTGTTTTGGTTTTTGAGATATCGATATCTCGGTTTTTTGAAATATTAAAAAAGTAAAAAAAGCATTTATTGGTCGATTTTTAAAAATTCAAAACGTTTCTAAATCGAGACAAAATTTGGAACCAAATGCAAAAATTTACATTTTAATATCTTTTTTGGTTTTTGAGATATCGAAACTCAAAAAAAAACATTGAGTATTTTTTTCGAAAAATTGCCATAATTCATTAAATTTTTAATATTTTGTATAAATTTAAATGTCTCAAAAAATTCTTTATGATTTTTGTAAAAAATTTACTTTATATTTGTAAAAATCCGCATTTTTTGTAAAAAATCGCACGTTTTTGTAAAGATTTATTTTTTTGTGAAATTTTTTATTTTCTTTTAAATTTCGTTTTTTGTCAAAAATATGCAATTTTGTATAAATCAAAATTTTAAAATATAAACTGCATAAAGAAGTATAGACTAAAAAATTTTTTATCTTTGAAAACGACAACCGATCTGGTTGTCGAAAGCTCAGAATTATTTTTAAACAAATCATTTTCATTTTTGTTAGGCACTTTCAGTTTTAAAAGACGACCCTTGACAAATTTGACATATCTATCAACATCAATAAGCAAGGGTCATTTTCAAAATATTGATTTATATTTTTTATAAGTTTGTTTTAGTGACAAAAAGATCCCCGAATAAAGAAGTAAGATAGACATTATTATGCCACAAAGAAGCTATCGAGAATATTTAAATATAATTTGATGTTTAAAAGTGTATTTTAAATAAAAATTAAATTTCGAACCTATTTCAAAAAACTACTATTGATATCTATTTTGGTTTTCGAGACATCACAGATTGGAAAAAGTGTTTTTTTTTTGAAAAATTGCTGTATATTAGTTGTTTTTGTTTTTTCTTTGTAAATTTGGATTAAATTTGTAATTAAATGGAATAAACTTATTATGATATCTTTTTAGTTTTTGAGATATCGATATCTCTTTCGTTTTGAAATTTTGAGATATTTTACTTGTTTTTTTAGGATTTTATATATAAAAAAAAGATTTTAAATAAAAATTAAATCCAAAAAACGCATTTTGATAATTTTTGTTTTTTGAGATATCCAAAATCGAAATCTCTATTTTTCAAAGTTGTGAAAATTTACTTATTTTTGAGATTTTCCAAAATTGCAAAACAGTTTTTGTATTAACAGAAAATTTGAAAATATGAAAATCGTATTTTGATATCATTATTCGTTTTCGCAATGCATCGACGTCTCGGTTTTTAAAATTGTGGAAATACCAAAATTGTCATAATTCACTTAATTTTTGAGATTTCTTAAAATTTTAAAACAATTTTTGTATCAGTTGAAAATTTTTGATTCAAAAACCAAAGTTTGATATCTTTTTTTGTTTTCGAAATATCTATATCTCGATTTTTCATAATAATGAAAATTTACTAAATTTTTGAGATTTTTCAAAACAGTTTTTGTATCTACAGAAAATTTTGATTTAAAAACCGAAAACCGCATTTTGACATTATTTTTGTTTTTAGTAATATATCGATATCTCAAATTTTCAAAATGGTGAACATTTACTTATTTATTGAGATTTTTCAAAATTTCAAAACAGTTTTTGCATAAACAGAAAAATGTGATTTAAAAACCGAAAACCTCATTTTGATATCATTTTTGGTTTTCGAAATATATAGATATCTCGATTTTTCAAAACTGTGATATCGATACTTACGCTTCTTACAACTTGGACTCTGTTGCCTGGAATATCTTTTGATGCTTGGCTCTGAATGTAATTCTTCATCAAAATCTTGTAACTCTTCTTTTTTAATGTCAAATTCAAGATTAGTTTGGCTTGAAATATCTTTTTCACTGCTTATTAACATTTTAATTTTAGTAGTTAAAGAATTTATTGAAGAATTATCCATTGTTACGAATTGTTGAGTTTTCGTATTCGAAATTTGGTTCTCTCTCAAACATACTACGTTTGTAGGGCTCTTCTTGCACTAAAATCAAAGATAAACAGATGTCATGGTTTAATATATAAGTAAGTTCACAGGTTTTTTACATAATTGTTGGTAAATACCAAGTAAAATAAATCAAAGTCTCGGTCTCAGCAAAATATTTATATTAATTCTTATTGTGACGCGTTTCGCTCATACGAGCATCATCAGACTTCTAAAATATAACAAGAATAATTGCTGGAGTACAATAAATAAAATTAATAAACTTACATTCACATATTACACATCTCACTGACAAATGTAATTTAATTCAACCTAAAAATTACATTTGTCAGTGAGATGTGTAATATGTGAATGTAAGTTTATTAATTTTATTTATTGTACTCCAGCAATTATTCTTGTTATATTTTAGAAGTCTGATGATACTCGTATGAGCGAAACGCGTCACAATAAGAATTAATATAAATATTTTGCTGAGACCGAGACTTTGATTTATTTTACTTGGTATTTACATATTCCGGTCTCTTTGAGAATTATGGACGAATTTTTTGAATAATTGTTGGTCATGATATTTTGACAAATTTCGCTTCAATTCGCTTTTTATGTCACACTAGAATTTTTAAACTATTAAATAGGGGAACCATCTGGTTGTATTAAAGAGTGTTCATCGAAAGGGAACAATTTAAGGTGGCGCCATAGTTGCAAGTAGAAAGATTTTAAAAACAGCGCTATTAATCATTTTAGACGTTATTTTAAGAGCTTTTTACATAATATTTACTTAACTAGATGACTTCGTACAGCGCTATTAATCATTTTAGACGTTATTTTAAGAGTTTTTTACATAATATTTACTTAACTGCATGACTTCGTACATAGCTGATACTTTACTATAAATTTACATTAAATTTTTTAACCCAGCAACTTCACTCTGTTTAAAATCGCTAAATTCATATCAATTTGTCACCCATAAAAGACGGTTCTCCTTCCTTCTAACCTCCCCCCCCCCCCCATTCCATTAAATGTATATTAAAATACATGTTAGAAACAGATAGAAAGTATACAAACAATTTTTTATAATTCACGTTCACAAAGTTTCCATTTCGACACTAAAAACAGTATCGAAATAGATTCATTGTAACACTGTTTTTGGTAACTTTTTGTTTTACACAATTGGTTGCACTGCACTGATTTTCAACGAAAGAGTTCAGGTAGTAAATCAAAAAGTATGTTGTAGTAAATTACTAACTACATTATCAGCGTTATTGCTAAATTCGGAATATTTTATACAACTTTGACAAACATTCTAATTTAAAATCATTAAAACTGACAAGTGTCAAAACTGTCAAGATTGCCAACATAAATAAATATTTCGAAAATCTCTCATTTTACTTTTTTTTATACTTTTAAAAGTTCATTATAACAAATAGTATGTAACACTCGAGTTACAATGACGGTTTGTAGTACTCGTTCTTTGCGAAACTCACCGCTTCGCGGTTCGTTTCACAAACTGAACTCGTACTACGAAACCTCTGTCATTGTAACACTTGTATTACAATATACTATTTCGTTAATGTCATTTAAAATATTCTTGTTTGTACACTTTTTTCGAAGAGAGATATCTCAATTAATCGTCTACTAAAAATCCATTGTTTCGGTCTCCTAAACGAATAAAAATATAAGACAGGGCACAAAAAAATACTTGGATTTGATTTTTCAATTGTCGATTTGACAAAATCTTCTTCTCAAAATTTTTCAAAAATCCCATGGGAGATATCTCATCTAATCGTTTACTAAGTCATGCTATATGTGTTGAATTTAACGATCAAAAAACGAAATAATGACTAAGCATTCGTAGCTTAGTTGTTAGAGCGTTACCAAATAGAGGCAAAGGTTGTCTGTTCGCGTCCTGTTGGATGCGAAATTTTTTATTTCTCCTTAATGTCATTCAATATATTCTTGTTTGTATACTTTTTAAAATTGCAAAATAAAGGTTATATAATTTTACAAATTTTAAAGTAGAAACTTTTAAATCGGCATTAGGTACCTTTTTTCTTCATTTTTATTGAATTTTAGTAGTACGAAAAATCTTGTAAAACAACCGAATTATTGTAATTTTTTAATTTTGTTTCGCTGCACCAATTTTAGTTGAGTGGAAAGGCTTTTTAAGAGAGTTATAAAAAATTGTAAATATCTCGAAAAGTAAGCGTTTTATTAAGGGGTTTGAGCAAATCTAATGTAAAAAATAATTTTCAACTTTAAGTTTTGAAATTAACTATAGGTATAAACAAATACGTCATTTCTCTTATCCCAAAATTTTAAAAAGATTCACCGTTTAGTTACTTAGATATTTAATTTTAAAAATAACAAATTTTATCTCCTTATACACGGGGCTCTTATGGCGGACAAACTTTTGTCGATACTTTAATTATTTTTTTCAATATTAACCCCCCCAACTTTAACGAATAAAAAACTATCTACAAGAAACTTGGATTATTGCAAAACAAAAAAACGATTTAATAATAATACATTACCGATATAATTATTCAAATATTTAAAGTTAAATTTTATGTTTTTAACTCGTCTATCGTCAGCTATTCATTCGAATAAAGATTTGACGTCGCGAAAACAACTGAAAAAAAAAGATAGACGGATAGAAGCAAGATAGAAGTATCATTAGAGAGAGAGAAATGTTTAACTCACACACTCATGCACGTTTCTGTAGTGGGTATAATCAAACGCGCTATTGCCAATTTTGACGAATATTGGGAAGACTAATATTAAAAAAAAATCTAACATTATTTTGACTCATTAGTTACGCTCAAACTTCCTTAAAAAATGTTAATTGTTTGTTGTAACACAATTGAAATAAATATGGCAAAGTAGCCAGAGAAACGTCACAGAAAAAGTCAAGTAAATGGTATTAAAATACTAACCATAACTCTTTGTTTCTGGTGCGTTTTTAAATGTTTAGACAGGTGATCTGATCTCATAAATTTCTTGTTACATTCACTACATTGGAATCGTTTTTCACCTGTATGTGTTCGTCGGTGCCTTTGTAGATCATCCGAACGAGTATATCTACAAAAACATATATTTTTTTTGAGTAAAAAAATGTTTTAAAACAAGAAATGATACATACCTTTTTCCACAAAATAACCATGTACAGACAAAAGGTCTTTCTCCCGTGTGCAACCTTAAGTGTGCTCTTAAATGACTTGTTTTGCCATATACTTTATTACATCCAGGGATATGACAGATATGTTGTTTTTTACGATCAGTATGCCTTTCACCTGTAAACAAATAATATACACATTATTTCCAAAACGGAATATTGTTTAGTGATTCGAAGAAACTAATCAATTATATTACTTATTTTATTTGTACCTTCTTGACAGTAAGGACATGTACATGCAACTCTTCTAACCCTTTGCTTTTGCATAGCGTCCTGATTGACATCATTCTGCATTTGAATGGTTGACGCGTTGTCTTGGGCAGTGACAAATGTTAGTGTAGTTGTCATTTGACCTGAATTAACAGCAGTAGCTGCTGGTGTAGATGGTTGAGCTGAAGTAGCTTGAATTGTGGCTGTAACTGAAGGAATAACTTGCCACTTGTTAGGGTATGTAGGATCTTGTTGGATATGTTGACCCATTGATATTTGTGTTTGTGCTGCTGCTTGTTGTGTTATTACTTGCACAGTACCAAGACCTGGAAATAGACATAAATTAAAAGCCATAGAAAAATAACAAATTTATTCAAAAATCAAGTGGTGAAATAATGGTAAAACAGTGAATTTAAAATTTAAAAAAATATATGTCAATTCATCTGTGAATGTCTCTTAACCACCATTTACCTACATTTTTTATGCTTATAATCGACTGCTACAAACTCAAAGTTTATCTCAAGAGTTTAGACATATTTGTTAAAACCTATATACATGTAAAACAATGCACAAACTTACGTTTTCCCCAAGAATACATTTTAATTGTTTGCAGTGTTTGTCGATTTTCATTTCTAATGTCTGTAATGTTTGTCTTATTTTCCATATCACTTTTACTTTCTTGAATACCCCCATTTGAATCAACATTTTCGGTTTTTATAGTTTCTCTGCTTATTAACACAACATCAGTTTTAGTTGGAGAAACTTCTTTTTCTACACAACTTTCCGTTTTGATCGTACAAAGATCGAATTCATACAAGTTATCGAATTCGAGTTTACATTCTTTAATATCAATTTCTTCAGTTTTAATATTAGATAACAAATCTATAGAATTACTTTCAATTTTATTATTCATTAATGGATTTGATGCATCTTTGAAAACATCCATTTTATAATAATTTTCTGGTTGTAACAAACAAAAATAAAATTAATTAATTGTATGGTTAATTTCACTATAAGATCACTGCACTTTAGACTGTTTATATAGATAGAACACTACTTATTTACTTATACAAGTAACAAATAGAAGATACAACGAATGGCCGGAAGCGGGAGCCATATTAGAAAAACTTCTTCTGCTTGTGTTGGCCTCTTGTCTTTCGATATCCAGATCCAGCCAAGTTTACTTGTTGCTATTAGTTAATGGCTACGTTCCACTACACTTAACGCCCGGAACTAAGGCTCTATAGATATAGGTATTATCATCAGCCATTTTTTTCCAATGTCACTCAATTTACGTGTCAGATTATAGACAAATTAAAGAGACGTGCAATCGTATTTTGTAGTGGTGAAAATGGGAACTAAACCAGCTGGTATCTCGAAAAGCGAAAAAGTACTTATAACGGTATAGTGACAGAGTAAGTACTAGTGGTTTTAGATTAAAATAAACTTAAGGTACTTTAAGCACAAAAAGGATGTAAAAGTAAAGTTTAAACATGGTGCGCTGATGTTAGAACTTGTTGCCAACTTTATATTAGGCATCAACACATCTGTTCTAATATCTCTGTTTTGTGGTTGACATTGGACAAAACATGGCTGACGATAAACGAGATCCTAAATGGCTGTCTTAAGTTGGCGGGGGGAAATTAATTTTTTGCAATTTTTTTTAGCTATATCAACTGTTCGTCAACTGTTCTTCATTGTTCTATCAAAAATTTTTTTTGTTCGTTTTTAGTTTTTTTTCTTTTTAATATTCAAAATAAGTTCCCTTAAGTTGGCGGGGGGAAATAAATTTTTTGCAATTTTTTTTTAGCTATATCAACTGTTCGTCAACTGTTCTTCATTGTTCTATCAAATTTTTTTTTGTTCGTTTTTAGTTTTTTTCTTTTTAATTTTCAAAATAGGTTCCTTTAAGGTGGCGGGG
The DNA here is from genome assembly GCA_964028335.1 of Altica lythri. Taxonomy (NCBI): domain Eukaryota; kingdom Metazoa; phylum Arthropoda; class Insecta; order Coleoptera; family Chrysomelidae; genus Altica; species Altica lythri. Next base: position 4,546,008 of record OZ034810.1, on the reverse strand, counting down.
AGAAATTAATTTTTTGCAATTTTTTTTAGCTATATTAACTGTTCGTCAACTGTTCTTGATTGTTCTATCAAAATTTTTTTTTTGGTCGTTTTTAGTTTATTTTCTTTTTTATTTTCAAAAATTGATTTTTAAGTTAGCTCTCTCTCTCTCTTTTTCTTATTGGCCTTTGGACTCCTGTCGCAATTGGCCAGCACATTTAGTTTAATATGAGTCCGGGGTCATCGAGGAGGGATCTAGGTCGATTCCATACCCCATCCACTTTGGAATGTTGAAGTTCCTATAACACTTAAAACAGTCCCCACAAAGTAATATATTACGCCTCTAAATGCTCGAATAGAATTAGAAGATATAATTGGTAATAAAAAGCTGCGTAACCAAGATAGCAGCATGTCATGTCGGTTACGAGACTTTCCAATTTTTTTAAATCTCAAAGAAAATGAAACAAAATATATACGGTATCGGTTAAATTAGTATGATTTTATTACTTTCTTTCTAAAATTTTCAAAAATGTATTTTAATTTTATTTTTAATTTTAAGTTTATGTGGACTCACTGGTTATAATTAGAGCTTGGAAAATATGCAAAATGCATAATAAATGCATGAAGGCATATTTTCAATAAACTACATTAATGCATATGCAAAATTTTATTTTGCATATTATATCTATTTTTGATAAATCCTTTAATTTTAAACAGTTTACTTGGAATTATGGGAAATCCCAATATTTATTTTTATTACCTCCGTTGTACCTGAGTAAATGTTATTAAGGGTATTTATACATTTCTTTGAAAATTATATTTATACCTGAATACTTAATATTACCTAAAATAAATTATCCGTTTAAAAGAAATCTCTTCATTCATAAGTTTTGTCTCTTATTGAAAGTATTGTGGTGAATACAAAATGCCAAAGCAACCATCAGACAAAACATATGTTAATGAAAGTTACAATTCAGTGATGGCTACAATAAAACAAAAAATTGGCAATAATAATTGTATATGGTTCTCTGTTGATGAAACAACCGATGCACAAGGTCGTTACATAGCTAATTTTGTTATAGGGGTTTTAAATGAAAATGAACCCGGTCAAGGATATTTGATTAGTACCAAATTGTTAGAAAAAACCAATAATCTAACAGTTGCACGGTTTGTTAATAAAACAATTATGAATTTTTATTTACCTCATCAAATACCTTCTGAAAATATTCTGTTAATGTTAAGTGACGGTGCAGCTTATATGATTAAAGCTGCTGAAAATTTAAAAATATTTTATCCAAAATTGGTTCATTGTACATGTTTAGCTCATGGCTTAAATCGAGTTGCCGAAGCAGTTAGATTGGAATACCCCCAAGTAAATAGTTTAATTAATAATATAAAAAAAGTTTTTGTGAAGTCACCTTTAAGAATTCAAGTATATAGAGAAAAACTACCCGGTTTACCTTTACCACCTGAACCTGTTCTTAAACGGTGGGAAACTTCCCACATAACAAAAAGGAACATTCATATTCCTGGAATGTGCTCCCAAAGTGATTTAAAGAATATTCCTTTACATACATTCATTTCATTTAACTAGAACATCAACTTGAAGAATATTCCAACAATTACTTAAAAAGAATATTCCGTAATGAATATTCTTTAGTAAATGATTTTGTTACATGACAGGCATGTGCTAAAAAATTTTGTATTAAAAATATATATATTTATTATTTTTTGGACAAAAATTGTTAAATTACTGTCATTCACATTTTCTGTACATTAACTTATGTTTTAATTAAAATGATATGAATGTCAGTTATTAAACAGTAATTTAACAATTTTTGTCCAAAAAATAATAAATATTTTCAATACAAAATTTCTCAATTGAATGAATAATATGCGAATTTTATATTCAATTAGATGGGTTAATAAGTAATCTTCGTAATTATTAGTATTAGTATGTATATCCACGGGATTATTTCTTTGTGATTACGGTTTAGAAATAGTTTGGCTAGCTAGAGTGCCTTAAAAGTCCAGACAGGAGATAATTTTAATTCGAATAAAAAAGAAGATTCAACTTAACCTTTTTTTAATGTTTAGTTTTATTAGCGGGTTTTGTGTTTGATGATTGTGGTTTAATTTTATTCTTGTTGAATTATTTATCCTTAAAAATATTTAACATCTGCTATAATACAAAAATATATGTATTGTTTAATACTAGAATCTCTAGAGAGGGTTACTTCAGACATTATATTTTCTATTTTGATTTACCAGTTTGTGATTACTGGTTAAATCAAGTTAAATAGTGTCGTTCTAATTCTAAGGTAATACTTTAGTAATTTTACATAATTACAACGTTCTTTTAGTAATATTATAGTAACGAAAACTTGGACTTCATCAACAAGAAATTTCCTATTGGAATTGAAGAAAACCTTTAACAAGCAGAGGAATGGCTGATTAAGGAAAATAATTACTGCTTCTTGGTAATGTATTTTTTGTATTTATATAATAAGCATAACAGATTATAGTAATTATATATTTTTGTACATAGACATGAAGTTGTTAAGCGGTATTCCTTATTTATTTTATTTATTACAGAACAGTCTGTTCTTAAGGTTGTGATACTTTACTTATTATTTTAGATATCTGAATTAAAAAGAATCGAAGTATATTCATATGGCCAGGCTACAAGAAATTATATTGCACAGAAATTCTCTTAGGACGGAGTAAAAGATAAAGAACCCTTTAAGCGTCTAATATTAGCCAAAAGAGTATTAGGTAATATATGTATAGTTTAACATTTTTAACGCATTGTTATTGCACCTTTTCTGTTTTTAGATACAATTAAAGGAGAATATCCAGAGAACTGAAAACGAAATAATTACGGTTATAAAAATTTGGCTGGTGAAAACGAAACACCGCACTATATAAAAGATAACTACATTTTATTTTTTTAGATTGTTTTTTCCTGTTTTCTTTAATATATATTTATAGTTCGAGTTTTTGTTGTTTTTTGATCAACTCCAAATATATAGGAATATTTCGCTTATAAATGAAACGTTCTTTTTATGCACTATGTGCATACTAGCAACTAGAATAGAATATTTTTAGTAATATTAGGAGCACATTCTATTACTTTGCAAAAATAATATTCTTAACACCTAACAGAAACAAGCTCAAGAACATTCCAGGCATATATAGGGAACCTTTAAGTGTGGTCATGTAACAAGTTCTTATAACCTTCCGGTAATATTCTGAATGATATTACGGAACCTTATTAGAACGTGAAAAGGTACTTGAGGAATATTCCAATCACATATTAAAAATGTAAATTTGTTATGTGGGTTGGTTGAATAGTGTTAAGTTTATCGCCGAAAATTATGATGGAATTAAAAATGTTATTTCTGAATTTGACAGTAAAGGTTTTGCGGCTATTGAAGAATGTCATATTTTATTTAAAAATCAACTAATTAAAAAAAATCTAATTTTTATAAAAGATAATTACTTGTCAATTGCAGATGGTATTAAAAAACTTGAAGCAAGAAATATAACTCTTAATAGTAGCATTAATATTGTACATTCTTTAAAAGAAATAATTGTTAAATGTAAAGGTGCAAGTAATATACAAGAAAAACTAATGTACAATTTAAATAAAAAAGAGGGATTTAATACATTATGCGAATTTAATGAAATATTAGAGAGAAATAGAAGTAATGAAAATTATAATTACAATATGTTGTGTAAATTTAAATTTGCCCCTATTACTTCTTGTGAAGTGGAAAGAATATTTTCCAATTATAAGCAAATTTTTACAGACCGCCGTCAAAGTTTAAATATCGATACTATGGACAAATATTTAGTTACATATTGTTTTTATTTTAATGGATAAATAGTTGTAGGTTGTTATTGTATTTAGTATGTATATTATTCTAGCCAATAAGTGTTATATTTTTTTTTTTTAAATTTAAACTTAATCTTAATATTATAATAGGTGCATATATAAAAGCATAATTGCATATATAAGTGCATATTAGACAAATTTTAAGTGCATATTTGCATGCATATTTCGGATATTTTAAATGCATATTTTCCAAGCTCTAGATAATGCACGACATTATATCGCATATTGCCAGAGATTATGTGGAGATTGGCGACTTTATAATGATTTAATGAAGGACTCCCAGCCAATTGGGAAGCACACAAAAATTCTGCCACATGGAGTTGTTTACTTATTAGAAAATTGATGAATTCAAACTGAATTTTCAAAAAGAAAAAGTACACATTAAATAAATGTTGATGAGTTAATTCATTAATTCAACTTATTATTTTTTTACTTTAGTACATAAGCGTTATGTTTACTGAATAGTAATCGTAATACTTGATTATTATAATGATGATTGTAATACATAATTTTAAAACATGTTAAGTTGATCTTGAAGATTTTAAATTTTTATCTGTTTTTAAATTATTTATTCAGTGGAATTAAAATTTTAGTTTATGCATCCTCTTACGAGAATGATACCAAATTATAATAGGTAACTTATTAAAAGAATATTCTATTTAATTTATTTATAACTGGATATATCTTTATTACAGAATTTATTAGTTGTTAATTTTTTTGTTAATGCCACTTTTAACTTTAATAAAAAAATTATTTTTAATTATAAATGCGTAGTTTTTTAATATTTTTTAATCCTAATTAATTAAGTATGAAAATTCTAAAACTTGTTAAATATGTTTGTTTAATTTTCATTTTTATAATCCAACAAAATATTTATACTTTAATTATTCTTTTGTAAAAGCTTTTGCTATTTCGGAAATACCATCCATCCTCTGCTAGTAAATGTAAGATATTTTAGTTATTCTCACGTTTTGAAATTTTTATGCTTATTGCTCTTATTATTTTGCTTTGGTCCTTTTCAGAATTATTTGCTCTTTTTTAATAGGCAATAATAAACATGATAAACTTCTCTTTTTTAACAGGAGAAACTTCTATTTTGGATTTGCCATCTGTTGAGATATTCTTTATAACTGCCAGAAAGATATTCTTTTCTGATTTTTATAATTTGGGAAATTTTCAACGACCATGAGGATGGTATCATAAGAAAGCAGATTAAACAAATACACGTTATCTCGCGCATGCGCACTAACAATTAATCGGCGTAAATAAAAGTTTTTAATTAAATTACAGGACAACGAAGAACGATCAAATATTTTTTTTATAGAACAATGAATAAACAGTCATAAAATATTAAAATAAAAGTGAAAAAATCTATATTTAGTGTCAACATCAAGATTTTAAAACTCATTTTTTAAAAATTTTTAAAATCAATCAATTACTTCTGTAGAAATAGACTTACTTTGTAGGGACTGTTTTAAGTGTTATAGGAACTTCAACATTCCAAAGTGGATGGGGTATGGAATGACCCCGGACTCATATTAAACTAAATGTGCTGGCCAATTGTGACAGGAGTCCAAAGGCCAATAAGAAGAAGAGAGAGAGAGCTAACTTAAAAATCAATTTTTGAAAATAAAAAAGAAAAAAAACTAAAAACGAACAAAAAAAAAATTTGATAGAACAATAAAGAACAGTTGACGAACAGTTGATATAGCTAAAAAAAAAATGCAAAAAATTAATTTCCCCCCGCCAACTTAAGGGAACTTATTTTGAATATTAAAAAGAAAAAAAACTAAAAACGAACAAAAAAAAATTTTGATAGAACAATGAAGAACAGTTGACGAACAGTTGATATAGCTAAAAAAAATTGCAAAAAATTAATTTCCCCCCGCCAACTTAAGACAGCCATCCTAAATGCCACTCTGGGCTCCTCGTTCTGCGCAGTCGCTCGATGTGTTAGAAACTTGCTTCCTTAATAAAAAAGTAATAACATTCTACTATGCTAAAACTTATTGTTTTCGAGAAAAATATTTTTATTCATGTCGTTCAGATAGCAATTTGGTAAAAATACAAAATATTTCTTATGAACTGTGCACACCACTGGAAAAATATAGAACTCACCATTGTGCATTAAAATAAGTAGTCTATAGATTTAAAAATACTTATATAAAGTTTCATTTCAATCCATCGCACCAATTGAAATTTATAGCAACTTAACGATTTTATTTTTATCTGATTTACAATTCCATTTTTTTCTATAAAATTTTCAATTTGTAGTGATAGAATGAATGAAGGTTGACCACTAATAGTTGTAGAAAAAGTTATAAATTTTGTATTATTCAAGTTTATAGGTACATTTGATTTCTGACTAGGGTAAGTTTCATTCTATTTATATTTTCTGTTAATCTAAATAAAATCAATTTGATATTACCTACCCACACATACGATACGAGACAAAAAGATAGATATGTCATCCCCAAAATGAATAAAACAGTTGGACAAAAAAGTTTCCATTACATAGCACCCAAAATATATAATGAATTACCTGACAACTTAAAAACTGAGACTTCCCTAAAGCAATTTAAAAAAATGGCCCTTGGTAAGCCAGGCGCATCAGTAGATTTATATTAATTTATATCATTTAAAGTATACGTTTTAGAAAAAAATGTTTTAGATAAAAGTTGTAGGTCTTTTTGAGACAAACAAAAAAGTCAACTAACATTTTTTTGTACAGGGTGAAGTAAAAAAGTTACGAATTTTTTTCCATTTTGATTTGATGTCACGCCAAAACGGCTGTACCGATTTGGCCCATTAACGAACTCGACCGAGATTTTTGGACGATTGATTTTTGTACCAAATTTCATTTCGATCCGTTAAGAAATGCGACCGCTATCGTGTCCACAGATTTCGTTATATTGGAACTATACATACATATATATATACATATATATATATATATATATATATATATATATATATATATATATATATATATATTGTTATGGTATTCAATAGTTGGTCTTTATATGTAATATAAGTGTAATTAAGACTAACTAGATATTAGAATTGAATAATCAATTTATGCAAATTATCAAGGAATCATAAATAAAAAAAAATTTGGGTTGCGAGGTTTCTAGGGGGATAAAAAAAAAAAAAAAAAAAATTATTAAAAAGAATGTCATAGAATTTTGGAGAAAAGTCAGAGAAAAAGTTTAGGGAATGATATAGAATTTTAAAAATTGAAAAACCATTATAAAGTAAATATAATAATAATAGAAATTGAATATGAAGATAAATACTGAATGTTAATGAATATAAATATAAAAATTATAAAAGAAGATTAATGTATGAATAGAATGTTATAATAACTATATGGTAGAGTTAAATATGGAATAAAATGGATATATATAGAGAAGATTAATTGGATATTTGCATAGATTGGATTTTCAAAATAAAATAAGCATAGTTTATAAAGATAAGTATTTCTGGTATAATTTGTTATCAGCTGGTAATAGAGGTATATTAGAAATAGTTATTCGGGGATTTTAGGAAAAGAGGGCAAAATTTCATTTAAAATTAATTAGTGTTAAGTTTATGACAGGATAAATGATGAATGTTATATTGTTTTTTTAAAGTGTTGTAAAGAATTAATATATTTATATATTAAATGATGTTAAAATTGAGATGGACTTTTTAGTTTAATATTATCGAAGAACCCAACCTTGAAGAGTCACAAGAATACAATTATATGAGTATAGAGATCATAACAATTATGGCGAGCCAACGTGTGGCGTGAATAAAACAAGAATCCAGTTTAAAATAGAACAGTATATTGAAATTGAGAGGGTGATATAGACAATTGAAGTGATTAGAAAATTAGAACAGTGAAGAATTGAAATAAAACATAAATACATTATAATAGAAATAAGAGGATTAGGTGAGAGTTTTAAGTATATTTATATTTATATATAAAGACCATAAAATTTTGAAAATTTTAAAACTAAATACAAATCGAATAAATATAATAAAGTAATATAATAAGTTAACATTATAAATTAAATAAATATATAAAATAATTAAAAGATTTGAATAAAATGAATACAAGACAAAATAGAAGAAATAGAAGGAGAGAAGATGGAATACAGGAATCTAATGAAAATATGCATGAAACAGAAAGTAATGATGGATCGTCGGAAGGAGAAGAAAAAACAATGTTTCAAGTGGTACAAGCTGATGTGATAGGAGATGCGACTAGTTCAAAACCACATCAAGAAACAGAGATGGAGAAAATGTTTAAATTTTTGGAAAATAAATTTGATGAAAATAATAGAAAAATGGATTCTATGAAAAAAGAAATAAGAGAAGATATAAAAAAAGAAATAAAAGATATGAACAAGAATATGGAAACATTTAAAGATGAAATGAAAAATATTATTAAAGAAGAAAATATCAAAATACAAAAAGAAGTCGATCAATTGAAAGATGGAATTAAGGCGATGGAGGAAATGGGTAATATACACCAGGAGAAGATTAATAATATAGAAAAAAATGTGAAGGAGCAGAAAAATGAAAATAAGAAAGAAAATGAAAGAATACTACAAACTATGGAAAGGAATGTAATGGAAGTAGCAAAGAAATTTGAAGATGAAACAAAAAAATTACAAGAAATGCAAAATGAAAGAACTGAGGATGGTTCCTATATGATAATACATGGAGGAGAAGGAGCAGTAAAATTTACAGGGAATATCAGTATATTACATCCATGCACGTATATGAATATGATTAAAACTAAGACTAGGAACAAAAGAGATTGGAAAGAAATTATAAGAAGTTCTTTGAAAGATAATGCTGCATTATGGTATGCAACACAGGAAAATGAAATATTAACCTTTAATGATTTTGAAAGGGAATTTCTTAAATATTTCTGGGGTGAATCAAAACAAGGGGTGAGTAGGGAAAATTATATTAATAAAGTAGAAATGTATATCAATGATATTCCAAATGTAATAACAGAAGAAACACCAACATATTTAATGTTAGGTCAAAAACCAAAACGAAATTGGGAAGAAGAAGAAGAAAGAAAAAAATATGATGAAATTATAGAAAAAGTAAGAAAAAGGTTAATGGATGCGTGGGAAAAATATTATAAAAAAATTAAGAAAAAAGTGAAATATCCTGTAAGGTTTAAGAAAGGAGATTTGGTAATAATAAAAGCATATATAAGTGGAAATTTAAAGAAAAATGAATCAGGGAAATTAAAAGCTATATTTGAAGGACCATATAGAATAGTAAATGAGGAAGGTGTTAATAGTTATATTGTTGAAGATCCGATAACAAGAAATGTTAGAGGAGTATTTAATATTGAAAGCCTATATAGGTATTTTGAAGAAACTTAGAGTATTCAGAATTTGTGTTAATATGTTAATTGTTATATACTTTAAATTTTAAATTATTAAAATTTTTTTCTAAAATTTATAAAATTTTAAATTTGGGAAATTGTTATGGTATTCAATAGTTGGTCTTTATATGTAATATAAGTGTAATTAAGACTAACTAGATATTAGAATTGAATAATCAATTTATGCAAATTATCAAGGAATCATAAATAAAAAAAAATTTGGGTTGCGAGGTTTCTAGGGGGATAAAAAAAAAAAAAAAAAAAATTATTAAAAAGAATGTCATAGAATTTTGGAGAAAAGTCAGAGAAAAAGTTTAGGGAATGATATAGAATTTTAAAAATTGAAAAACCATTATAAAGTAAATATAATAATAATAGAAATTGAATATGAAGATAAATACTGAATGTTAATGAATATAAATATAAAAATTATAAAAGAAGATTAATGTATGAATAGAATGTTATAATAACTATATGGTAGAGTTAAATATGGAATAAAATGGATATATATAGAGAAGATTAATTGGATATTTGCATAGATTGGATTTTCAAAATAAAATAAGCATAGTTTATAAAGATAAGTATTTCTGGTATAATTTGTTATCAGCTGGTAATAGAGGTATATTAGAAATAGTTATTCGGGGATTTTAGGAAAAGAGGGCAAAATTTCATTTAAAATTAATTAGTGTTAAGTTTATGACAGGATAAATGATGAATGTTATATTGTTTTTTTAAAGTGTTGTAAAGAATTAATATATTTATATATTAAATGATGTTAAAATTGAGATGGACTTTTTAGTTTAATATTATCGAAGAACCCAACCTTGAAGAGTCACAAGAATACAATTATATGAGTATAGAGATCATAACAATATATATATAAAGTTTTGAACGGAAGGTGTTTTTGAGGTCAGGGGGGCCCAAAACGAAAAACTGTAGTGAAATTTTCCCGAAGTCGTGACATGCGAACCAGCTGAATAGTAGATATAAATCTACTAAAAATCGCTAAAACAATATATTTCCTTTTGATAGAAAGAAAAAAAGTACGACAATATATCGATTGAATTATGTATTGTATTTTTACATTGATTGCTTGTTCAGCTCAGGTTTATGGCTTCATTAAAATCATCCATGCACTAAAGTTTAAGTCATATGTTTTAAATTGTATTCAACACCCGTTGAAATAGAATAAATTGGAGTAAAAAAAAAATAAAATAAAAAAATAATAAAAAAAAATGTATTTAACTTTCGTAATATGTATCTATAAATGTTGTAATGTATTGTGTAATGTTATTGGATTGTTTTGTTCATTTAGGTATAGTAAGTAGTTCATTATTGTATAATATAGGTGTGTGTATGTATGTATGTGTATATCTATATTTTGTAAGGAATAATTTTTTAACATTTTTTTTGTGTTTACTAGTTTCTAACCACACACAGGCTTAATGGCCTCAGTGGTATATTGAATTTAATCTTATTACTGTACTTATACAGTCAAAAAAAAAAGTTGTTGATGAATAAATTATTATTATTATTATTATTATATAGTCGTATTAATTTTTTTTAATAAATCTATTTTATTTCAAAACTTTCAACTCTTGCGTTTTTTTTAATAGATAGGTATACAACCTGTCCAAGAAAGTATGCAATACATGGAAAACTTTATTAGTAATTAAAAAAATACCCTTGTAAAAGTTTGTGCTTTGTCTAAATCCTATAAGAAACCTCAAATAAATGTTTTGCACTGTCAAATAACACAAATACAAGTATTTTAATATATTTCATACTTCCATAAAGGTATTAAAAACGCCATTTTAATGCAAAATTATGGCAAACTGTTTAATTTTACAAGAACGAATATTTCATAATTTTCCTATAATTTAATAATAAACTTTTGGAAAGGTTCTTAGTTTTTTATTGGTTTTCAACAAAGCACAAAATTATTTGAGATATTGTAAAGTTTTCCATTTTTGTTGCATAAATATGTCCCAAATAAATTAAATTAGTCTATTCCACGACGCACATGCATCCTGCAGAGAGACATCTGTATCGTTTTATATCATGAATTATAATTTTCTGCTTAGGATATTTTGATATTTACCTTATGTAGGTAATTCGTTATCTGAGAATGTAAAATAAACGTTTTTTACTCAACGACAACAGCTAATCCTTTAGGCAAACACACGATGGTAGATTTTTTCCAGGAGAAGTATGATATTGCTATTGAATTAAAATTTACAAATGTTTCAAATAAGAATTATATATTCATGACTTTATTATTTATCTGCGGCATCAAAACCAGCGCGCGCCATGACTGAATGTTGTGTCTATTGAAGGCCAAAAAAGACGCTATGATTATTGACATATATCGTACATGCGCGCTGAGAGGAGCCCAGAGTGGCATTTAGGATCTCGTGACGATAATACCTATGTTTATAGTGCCTTACCGGAACGACCACGACCGCTGAAATTGCCGTTCCACTAACATAAAAAAGGCCGCGGTCGTTGTAGGTTGTAGTCCAATCTTATGAGTGGAACACATATTTGGGCGTTGTGAGCAGTGTGCGGCATATATGTAATATATGGTGTGCGGCGCCTAAATGCAGACTTCTAATCCAGTGTTGCCACGATTGAAACTTCATAAATTTAAAAGGTCCTAGTGTTATGCGCATGACCACGTGAATTCAAAATGTATGTGCTATTGCGAGCGCTGTTGTCAAATCCCGCGTTCAAATTTAGAGTGGAGGACAACTTGCGAGTGTTTTAAACGAGCACTAATACCTACTACCAGTTTTTATTCTCTTTGCATGTTTTAAAAAATATAGGTATATTTGTTCTGATGGTCATAAAATATTAGAATCGATGAAATATTCAGTAAAATATAGATCATATAGAACGAAGTACAATTTTATTATTGTGGCATAGATCATACCATACGTACATATTTTAATATCACATCCATTACATATACGATAACATCAAATTTCTCTTTCTACCGGATGCGGATAGTGATAGTTTTGACACTTATTGTGCCCTACCAAGGGCGCTAACATTTAAATGTTGCGCTAACGTTATGATAAGGCACTATAGATGTAGGTATTATCATCAGCCATTTTTATTCCAATGTCACTCAATTTCCGTGTTAGACCATAGATAAATTAAAGAGACGTGCAATCGTATTTTGTGGTGAAAATGGGAACTAAACCAGCTGGTAGTGCGAAAAGCGAAAAAGTACTTATAACGGTATAGTGACAGAGTAAGTACTATTAGTTTAAAATAAATTTAAGCTACTTTAAGCATAAAAAGGGTGTAGAAGTAAAGTTTTAAACAAAAACATGATGCGCTGATGTCGGAACTTGTTGCCAACTTTATATAGGCATCAACACATCTGTTCTATTATCTCTGGTTTTGTGGTTGACATTGGACAAAACATGGCTGATGATAATACCTATGTTTATAGTGCCTTAGTTATGATAGTTTATTTAATATAAATGATGTATAATAAATTTAAATATATAATATAAAATCGTATATTTGTTGTCTCATAGCTAAACGGGTAAAACAACTTGATAAAAATAACCCCTCTGTTATTCCCTCAGATCCTTAATTGTGGCCTCGGTCTAGGTTAGTTGACAATACAATACATTTGGGTTTTAAAATTTCAAGTAAATCTATGATATCTCATTATAAACATTTTAGATACTTTACGTGGATATATAGGATTAAATAAGAGTAAGTGTTTAGCACATTAATAGAATTTTTGTTAATTACCTAGGAAATTTTTAAAACTTAAGTATTTACTTTCAACCCGTGATAGAATATTATTTTTGTCCAAATTTATAATTAAACAAAGAGAACAAACAAAACTTTCACACTAAAATCAGAATATTTTTTAAAAGTTTTGAACATACTTTCTCAGACTACAGAAATTCTAACCAACATGTTTGTTTACAAAACATTCTACCTAACACGTCAATTTAGAGTCATGGACAGAACAAGAAAATCCGTTTTTATGCTGTACTATAACTTACTAGAACAACAATATTTTGTGATATTTCAGTATTTTTACAAGTTTCCGATTATTACAGATATACACTTAATCTGGCAACAATGCATGGAAATTTGAATTTCTCGCGCAAAAATGAGGCGAATTTGGGTTCTTTTTAAATGCGCAGAGACCTGCGCGACCAGACGTTTTTAACTAGGATCCACAAATAAAACATAGCCAAAACTTGAATGTCATAAAATCAATGGAATCAAAATTTGTGCAACTAAATTTAAAAAATATATTGAAAACCTCAAACCCCATACTGTTTCTACTGAATCTGCAACAAGAACATATATAGTGGAACAAAAGTTCTTTTTTCGACTAAAAAGACAACAAAAATTGAAAATAACAATTCCAAAGCATGCTTAGATGAAACTTAGGTACATAATAAAAGAATTTTTAAACAACTCTGTTTTTACGTCGAAAGACTAGTTATGATCATACACACGAAACAATTTTTTGAAGTTATACTTCTATTCATGCACTGGATTTGTGTGGGGTTAAATGAGAAAAATCATTACATATGTAATGGTTTGAGTAAGAGAGAGACCGAAACACATATAAGGTATATTGGTCGATAAAAACAAAGATGAAATAATTACCACATATTTAGTCATAACTATAAGTCCTTTAAATACCGTTTAAATATTCTTTACATTGAAAAGATTCTGAGCTAATGTTTTGAATATCATAGTGACGGATAACATTGTGTTTGACAGATTATTTTATAATTCTGTCACGTTAGTATACATATAAAGTTTAGTATTTTTTATTATTGATATTAATGATAATATTTAGTTATGAGTATTGTATTGTAGTCCATAGTACCGTCACATGGTTGCATTATATCCTGCACTATGTTTTTGAGGTTTTTGGCTACATAAACAGAGTTTTTAAGAATAGTCCAAAAATGCATTTCGAACAGACAATAGATAGAAAAATTACAACTCGGTAAGTACTCCAAATGGGTTCAATTTATGTATTCGGATTTTTTGGGGTCGCTGAACATGAATAACATGATGTCGAAAGTCTCCGCGCCACTTGGTGCCTAGGATATTTACCTCTTCTCCTGGGGTTTTATGTACATTCTGTACAAAATCAGTGCACACTTGGAACTCGTCGGTTTTTGGGTAGCTGAATACGAATATGATAATGGTGTCCGAAACACCTGGTGCTTAAGACGTACCTCGTCTCCAGGAATTTTATGCAAATTCGATACAAAATGAGTGTGCACTCGGTACTAGGAGGTTATTGGGGTCACTGAACACGAATATCATATAATGATTTTACTAAATCATTCGCATACAAATTTATGAATCCGGGCGCATTCATAGAAGTATAACTTCTGCCGGCAGTCCCACTGACTGCCACACTCGTTTTTTTTTGTTATAAATTAATGTCTGTGTAGCGGAGTAATATAATAATTAAAAGGGCTTAAAGATTTTAATGATTATGCAGGAAAGGAAGTTAGTTGTTACCTTGATTTGTAGGCACTGGTTCCCTTCAATTGAGCTCTTCCAGATTCTTAAGTCGCATTCACCAAAGGTTGCGTAACGCGTGCGGGAATACGATACACTAACCGCTAACCGGTCGGTTTTAACCTTCAGTGATGTTTTAATGGTAATATTTTTGTGAATTATACCGGAACTAATATTATAATCGCCTTCGGTATGTCCAGTAGAATTTTTACTTGTATTTGTTCTGTTGGAAACAAAAGCCACCGTTTCGTTCGAGAATCTACGCCAAACTCGTCCCTTCTTCTTATTGGAACAACTTAGGAAAAAAGGGACAGGAGAAGGAGTTGGATAAATAAAATATAGTTTAGGGGAGAGGAGCAGATTGTAATTAATATTATACGTATAATTATTAGTTATAATTTTAAAAACTATAAAATAAATGAGCGAAGACGGAACAGTCTGTGTACTTAAATTTAAATAAAAAGTTTATTAAAAACTTATATTTATCATTTATATATTTTATCAAAACAAAATATAATAAAAGTATGTCATTTTGAACAAAGAATCTCGCACTAAATTAATGGAAATGTACTTCCTGTTAAATTGTCTGAAATTTTGTGACTAGATAGTTCTAAGTGAGTAAAACAAATATCTCAATAGGCACCAAGCGTAAAAATAGACAATATAAAGACATTCAACAGCGACCCCGAAAACCCAATGCTATCCTAGGATTTTTGGCAAAAAATTTCTAGTGAGTTCTAGTGATACTCAGTATATCTGATCAGTAAATCACTCTTTTGATAAAACTTCAAACCTCTATATCTCAAGTATTGTCCATTTTTAAGCTTGATGCCCATTGAGACTTTTGCTCTACTCACATAGAGCTATTTATTCACAAAAATTCCGACCAGGGTGCAGAAAAGAGATGGCCTAACGATGGTATTTCATAACATAATAGTTTAAGCTTAAGCAGTGTCACAAAGCTTGGTCCTTCTACATTTTTAATATAGATGTCACCCTAGGTTCCGGTCCTATACTGCTGTGTGTAAAGCATGTAATACAACAGATATCTACTTTAGCATTATGATAATCAAAGTTTTTATCACGAAGTATAGATCGTGGTTTTTATACTGTATTAATTAAAGTATATATGTTAAAAGTGTTTAAAATTATTCATTATTCATGCAAAAGGTAGAGCCATCTACCAATCATTTAATGAAATGATAAATAATGTGACCACAGATAAAGGGTGCATTCGTCTTGGACGCTCACACGCTTTCAGCGCACTCAATCGTCTTTTTCAGCGTTCGACTTGGCGCTGTGAGTAACAAAAAGTCACGCTCGTGGCTAACTTCGTGAGATTAATCTCGTGCTCACAGACGCTAAATCCACAGAGGTAGGGCAGCAAAAGCGTGAGCGCTTAATGGTACTGTTTTTCTAAACGAATGATGCACGAGCATAAGCTAACCAAACTTTGTAATCAAAAAACAAATTGTTAATATTAAAAATGGCGAGATTTAAATTCTTTGTTCGTAAAACCTGTCCAACGAAATGTTTATGCCTTTATAAGCATTCTTTTTATTAAATAAATTTAAATATGTACAACAATATTCCCATTCCATTTCATTATCACTAACTTCTATCATATTGTATTCATCATCACTATCGTCAGAATCATTTATAATTTCCAATAAATTATGTATTATCTAAAAAACATTTCCTTTATTCGCCATGCTGATACAAACTAACGCAACGCTCACAACGTCCAAAACGAACGATATTTTCTAAACGATTCTAAGCGTTCTTGGGCCAACACGAACAACAATAATTTGTGGTTATAAGCGTGAGTGCTCAAAGCGTGTGAGCGTCCAAGACGAATGCACCCTATAAGGTAAAATAAAATCTTTGAATGTGACATAGCCAAACAAATCGCTAGACCACCTCTTTTCTCCACCCAGGTTCAGACAATTTGACGAAAAGTACTTTTTCATTGATTTTGCGAGGGATCCTTTCACATTTCAAAGTTTTTTTCAGTGTGAGTTTTAATATGAGTTCTTAAATTACCGGATTGTGTAAAACTTTTCGAACAAATTTTACATTTAATTTTTTATCGTCAGTGTGAGTTCTAATATGCTTATTTAATATACCGGATTGTGTGAAAAATTTTGAACAAATTTTACATTCAGAAGGTTTCTTATCAGTGTGAATTCTAATATGAAATTTTATGTGACTGGAATATGTAAAACATTTCGAACAAATTTGACATTTAAAAGGTTACTCGTCCGTGTGAATTCTAATATGAACTTTTAAGCCACTGGAATTTTTGAAACATTTCGAACAAATCTTACATTTAAAAGGTTTCTCATCAGTGTGAGTTCTAATATGAACTTTTAAGTGACCGGATGGTGTGAAACATTTTGAACAAATTTTACATTTAAAAGGTTGCTCGCCAGTGTGAATTCTAATATGAACTTTTAAGTCACTGGAATTTCTGAAACATTTAGAACAAATCTTACATTTAAAAGATTTCTCGTCAGTGTGAATTCTAATATGAGCTTTTAACTGACCGGATTGTGTGAAACATTTTGAACAAATTTTACATTTAAAAGGTTTCTCTTCAGTGTGATTTCTAATATGAACTTTTAAGTAACTGGAATTTCTGAAACATTTAGAACAAATCTTACATTTAAAAGATTTCTCGTCAATGTGAATTCTAATATGAGCTTTTAAGTGACCGGATTGTGTGAAACATTTTGAACAAATTTTACATTTAAAAGGTTTTTCGTCAGTGTGAGTTCTAATATGAACTTTTAAGTCACTGGAATTTCTGAAACATTTAAAACAAATCTTAAATTTAAAAGATTTCTCGTCAGTGTGAGTTATAATATGCCTTTTTAAATTACCGGTGTTAGGAAATTAAATTTTTATTGCTACATGTGGCAACGTAGTAATGCCAGTCTATAAGCGAACCAGCCAAGGGCAAGTCGATTATTAATAAGCGAATGTAAAATTATAATATTAAAGTGTTAAAAGTTAAAAGTAGTTTCAATAACACTCAAAGTGCCCAGTAGACTCAACATTTGGTCCTTACGAGCCATATATTGGTAAAAATAAAAGAAAAAATTAAGAATAAAACAATAAAACTAGTGAGGTAAGGACGTCAACCACGTTGAAGGAAATTTACAAGTTCCAGTACATTACATAGTTGTCCAGTCCACACGGCGTTGCCAAGTAGCCCACTATACCTGTGAGTAATTTCACATTTATTTTATTCCTAAATTTTAGTGTGTACTCTCTGTTGTTGTAAAGTAGTTAAAATGACCTCAAAAGCAGAAAAAATTAAAAATTTAACAAAAAAGAAGGGTGTAATAAAATCCAGATTAACAAAGTTAAAAAATTATTTTGAGGGTTTAGACACGGAGAATTTAATAGATTCACAGGTAAAATCATTAAGGGAAAGGGTAGATAAATTTGAACCCGCGTTACAGGAATACCTAGAACTAGATACAGAATTAATTTTATTAAATGAGGAAGAAAATAATGATCCAGATCCGTTTGAGGACTTGTATTTTGAATTAATAGGGCAAATTAAGTCAATACTCGAAAAATATGAAAGTGCATTACAATCATTTAATACGCAGGCTTCAGATGGTGGATCGGTAGTCAGTAATAATAATATAACAGATACCGCGAAAGTAAAATTACCGCCAATTCAATTAACACCTTTTGATGGTCAGTATAGTAGTTGGTTGGAGTTTCGAGATGCATTTACCGGTCTGATAGATAGTAATTCTAACTTAACCGACTACCAAAAATATTATTATTTAAAACAAAGTCTAGGTCCTGAACCACTTAAAACAATAAAATCATTGCAAGTAACTGCAGCAAATTATAAAGAAGCATGGAAAAAGCTTACTGATAGGTACCAAAATGAAAGTATGATAATTCATAGTCATATACGAAACATATTAGAATGTCAACCGATTCAAAAAGAATCCGCGAGTGCTTTAAGAAATCTATACGAACAAGTCTCTAATAGTTTGGCATCACTAAAATCCTTAGGGGAAAATATAGAATCGTGGGATAGTTTAATAATATATATTTTAACATCAAAATTCGATGCAGTATCAAAAAGAGATTGGGAATCGTATAAAGAAAAAGACAAAAGACCGACACTTAAAAATATAGAGCAATTTATTCAGGAAAAATGTGAGACTTTAGAAAAGTTACAACAAATAAAAGAACCGAACAAATTTATTAAAAAACATTCCGCGTCATTTGTTAGTTACTCCGAAAGTAAAAAATGTATTTTATGTCACAACGATCATTTAATTTATAATTGTGAACAATTTCTACAAATGAGTTTGCTAGATCGCAATTCAAAAATAAAGGAACTAAAACTCTGTTTAAACTGTCTTAAACCAGGACATCCGAATTGGAAATGTAAGGCACGAAGATGTTTTAAATGTCGTAGATACCACCATTCTCTTTTACATTTGGATAAAGATTTACTGACAAATAATACTCAGATCGGCACTGGCAGGGCTGGCGGAGAACAGCAATGTGTAGGATATTCAAACACAGAAACTACAAATCTGGCAACAGCGGCAACAGCAAATTCTAGTAACGCATTATTCAGCGAAAATATTACATTGACGACAGGGACAGATAGTTTTTCAGAAGTTTTGTTAACAACTGCGATAGTTCAGGTCGGGGATAAAACCAATTATAAATATTGTCGCGCATTATTAGATTGCGGATCGCAAAGTAATTTTATAACTGAACGGATTATTAAAGAACTAAATATTAAACCTAAGAAAATACAACATATTATTAAAGGTGTTTCTCAGTCATTAACAAATATAGAAAAACAGGCAGCTATCACAATTAATTCTTATTATAATAATTACAGCGATACGATAGATTGTTTAGTATTACCAAAAATAACAGATAAAATCCCTGTAAGTTCATTTAAAAAGGAACTTTTAACAATACCAAATGAAATTAAATTAGCAGATCCGAAGTTCTACGTATCTGACGAAATAGATTTATTGCTAGGGTCTCATGTGTTTTGGTCTTGTTTGCGTCAAGGACAGTTTAAGTTAGGTAAAAATATGCCAATATTGCATAATAGTTATCTCGGTTGGTTATTAGGAGGTAAAATAAATGTAAATCTACGCGAAAACGTATCCTTTACTAATTGTTGTGTAAATGAGAATGAACAATTTAAATTATCGGATGATTCAATCACTAAATTTTGGGAAATTGAAGAAGTGCGTCATACTAAAATATTTACAAAAACAGAAGAATATTGTGAATCATTTTTTGATAATACTACGAAACGAGATGAAAGGGGACGATTTATAGTTTGTATGCCATTTAAAGATAATTTAACGGAATTAGGTACGTCTCGCGATATGGCTATGAAAAGATATTTTAGTATGGAAAGAAAATTGAATAATAATGCTGCATTAAAAAAAGAATATGATGATTTTATGAGAGAATATATTGAATTAAACCATATGACAAAACTTTTAGATGATAAAGAAAGTAAAACAGAAGGTTATTACATGCCTCATCACGCAATTATTAAACCAAATAGTTCAACAACACGATGTAGAGTAGTTTTCGATGCATCGGCAAAAACTTCATCTGGACTTTCACTCAATGATGTTCAATTTGTAGGTCCTACCCTTCAGGAGGATATATTTTCTATCTTAGTAAGACTTAGAAAACATAATTATGTAATGAGTGCTGATGTTTCGAAAATGTACCGTCAAATTTTGATAGATGAATCACAGAGAAAATACTTAAAAATATTCTGGAGATTCGATGCTACTGATGAATTAGAATGTTTTAATTTAAATACCGTTACCTATGGAACAGCTAGTGCACCTTATTTGGCCGTAAAATGTTTAATGAATTTAAGTAAAGAAAATGAAAGGCTGTTTCCAAAGGCAAGTAAGGTTATTAAAGAGGATTTTTATATGGACGACCTTTTAACTGGGGCAGAATCTGAAAAGGAACTTTTAGAACTACAAACGGATATATTTAAAATTTTAAAAGAAGCTGGGTTTGTACTACGTAAGTGGATGTCTAATGATAAGGAGATCTTATCAAAATTTAAAATGGAACAAAACTTGGAGGCAAACGTGTTGCAAATAGGTCAAAATGAATCGAGTAAAACTTTAGGAATATATTGGGATGCCAATCAGGATAATATAAAATACTGTATAAGTTTAACAACTAAGCCATTTATCACAAAGCGTAATGTTTTAGCATTGCTGTGTCAAATATTCGATCCTTTAGGTCTATTAGGCCCAATCATCATTATAGCAAAAATACTTATGCAGGATCTTTGGCAAAGAAAATTAGATTGGGATACAACTTTACCCAAAGATTTGGCAGACCGATGGAATTATTTTGCTTCACAATTACCAGTTATTAATAATTTCCAAATTCCTCGACAAGTTACAACACGTCAGTATCAATGTATTGAATTACATGGATTTGCCGATGCGTCCGAAAAGGCATATGGAGCAGCAATTTATATTCGATGTTTAATTTACGATGGAAAAAGTTCAAGTTATCTATTATGTGCAAAATCGCGAGTAGCACCTTTAAAAAGATTAAGCATACCTCGTTTAGAATTATGTGCATCATTATTGTTGGCTCATTTATATCAAAAGGTAATTAACAGTGTATCTATTGCATTCAACAGAATTTATTTATGGACTGATTCTACCATCACTCTAGCATGGATTCGAGGAGAACCATCACGTTGGCACACCTTTGTAGCCAATAGGGTCAGTGAAATTCAATCTTTAACCGAAATTATATATTGGCATCACGTACAATCAGCTGATAACCCATCGGATTTATTATCGCGTGGAGTTTTTCCTCAAGATCTTACAATAAATAATCTGTGGTGGCAAGGTCCATCATGGCTTCTAGAAGATTCTTCAAAATGGAAGGTAGAAGAAAACATTGAATTAACTGATATTCCGGAAACAAAAAGGTTAATACACGTCCATCAAGTAACATTAGTATGTAACATGGCATATGTAAAACGGTTCTGTAAAAATATAATATTACGAAAAAATAAAAATATAAGGCAAAATACTTCCTTAGATAAAATAGAAGCATTAAGTTTGGAAGAAATAGATAGTGCAGAAAAATCGCTTATAAAAATAGTACAAAAATATTCCTTCTCCGAAGAATTTCATGCACTAAGCAACAATAAAGAAATATCAAAAAGAAGTAAAATATTAGAATTGAATTCATTTATACACGATGGTATTATTAGAGTAGGAGGGAGATTAAAAAATGCAGCTCAAATATTTGATAAAAAATATCCTATAATCTTGCCAAAAAATCACGATTTTACAATTTTAATAATAAAAAATGAACATAATAAATTATTGCATTGTGGAGTTGTACATCTTCTTGCTCATTTAAGAGAAAGGTTTTGGCCTCTATCAGCTAGAAGTACCTGTAAAAAAGTTATTAAAGATTGTGTAGTTTGTATTAAAGCTAAACCAAAAGGTTCTACTTACCTGATGGGTGAGTTACCAGAACATAGAGTCAATACGTATTCTCCATTCTTAAATGTTGGAATAGATTATGCAGGGCCATTCGTCTTAAGGGATAAAAGGGGTCGCGGCGCAAAAATGTCAAAGGGGTATTTATGCTTATTCATTTGCATGAGCACTAAAGCTCTACATTTAGATCTGGTTACCGATCTTACCGCAGAAGCATTCTTAGCTACTTTAAAACGATTCATAAGCCGTCGAGGTAAACCCGCCAATATCTTCTCGGATAATGGTTTAAATTTCGTAAGAGCAAACCGTGATTTAACCGATTTATACAAACTATTAATTCAAAAGGAACGAGTTATAGCTGATCAATTATCAATAGATAGAATTAACTGGAAATTCATTCCTGCTAGGAGTCCTAATTTTGGTGGCATTTGGGAAGCGGGTATTCATTCAGTTAAAAATCATTTAAAAAGGGTTGTGGGACAAAATTCGTTTACTTACGAGGATTTTTTGACTGTTTTATTGCAAATAGAGAGTATACTAAATTCCCGTCCAATTTCTCCTTTAAGTTCCGATCCTTCCGATCTAAACCCTTTAACTCCAGGACATTTTTTAATTGGGAGAAGATTAACAGCTATACCGGAAGTAAACTTATTAGACATACCTGAAAACAGATTAAAGAAGTATCAACACCTCCAAAAAATGGTCCAACAATTCTGGGTACGTTGGCAAAAGGAATACTTATCAGAACTCCAAATAAGATCTAAATGGAGACAACGATTCCCGGAATTATTAAAGGTGGGCTCCTTAGTTCTGGTACAAGGGAGCAATGAGCAGTTTGTGTCCGAGTGGAAACTAGCTCGAATTGTAAGACTTCATCCAGGTGCAGACGGAGTGACCCGAGTGGTCGATTTAAAAACAAATAATGGTACTTTACGACGGCCTATAACCAAAGTGTGTGTGTTACCAATTGAATAGTGATCGCGAGTGATTAATACAGTAATAATCTGAACAGTTTGTTAAAAATGTAGTTAGTAATGTAAGCAAATACTGATTGTTTCAGTTTTCAAATTTATGTTAATTTTTAAGTATGTCAAGTTATGTTAAACCTTACAGGTAAATTTTCTGTTAATTTGAAGAAATTTGTTATAATATGTTGAAAATATGTTGATATTTTCAAGGCTGGCGGTATGTTAGGAAATTAAATTTTTATTGCTACATGTGGCAACGTAGTAATGCCAGTCTATAAGCGAACCAGCCAAGGGCAAGTCGATTATTAATAAGCGAATGTAAAATTATAATATTAAAGTGTTAAAAGTTAAAAGTAGTTTCAATAACACTCAAAGTGCCCAGTAGACTCAACAACCGGATTGTGTGAAACACTTTGAACAAATTTTACATTTAAACTGTTTCTCCTTAGTGTGGGATATGCCTTTTTAAATTACCGGATTGTGTGAAACATTTTGAACAAAACTTACATTTAAAAGGTTTCTCACCAGTGTTCTAATATGGTTATTTATATTAGTGAAACATGTAAAACCTTTCGAACAAATTTTACATTTGAAAGATTTTTCGCCATTGTGGGTTTTAATATATATTTTTAAATTATTTGGTTGTTTGAAATTGTCCACTCTTATCTGTTTGTTTAAATTACTAAGATCTTGTCGGTTAATATGTTTTGTGGCAGAATTATTCCTTCTTAAGTTAACAGATTTTTTCGAATTCACGAAAATGTGGTAAATATAAAAATGGTTTAAAAATAGCAATTTATCATAGAAAAATTTTCCACAAGAGGAACATGTTCCATAGAATTTTCCAAAGTGAGGTTGCCATTTTGTTGCCGCATATAGGAAACCTGAAAACACATTATGATAATAATGATACAATTAACAGTAATAAAGGCCACCCTTGCAACTTCCCGCTAATTTTAACCGCAAAGCTATTTTGTCATTTTTGAGGGTTTTTTTAATGTTTAAAAAGCCATAACTTTTTAACGCGTTATTCGATTTTGATGTTCAAGACCGCATTCGACGCATTTTTTAAGACATAAAAATGGTGTATGAAGTGCAAAATCAATTAGTAAAAAAAATCTCAAACACAAACACACACACACACACACACACAAACACACACACACAAACACACACACACAAACACACACACACAAACAAACACAAACAAACAAACACACACACACAAACTCGATTTTCAAAAAACGGGGTAAAACCAATAACAAAACAGATCAAGAAAACCAATAACTTCCCGATTTTAAAAAAATTAATTTCTTTAGGTTAAGTTAAAAAAATGAATAACATGTTAGATCCAAAATATTCTAAAATGTTGAGGTCAGAAGTAGCTGAATTCTTCGAAGTACATTAATTTTCATATATCAGTCTAATGGCTTAATAATCATACTTTTTATGAAGATGTTAATTACACAAAAACTTACGTTTTTTACAACTT
Source organism: Altica lythri (assembly GCA_964028335.1). Classification (NCBI taxonomy): domain Eukaryota; kingdom Metazoa; phylum Arthropoda; class Insecta; order Coleoptera; family Chrysomelidae; genus Altica; species Altica lythri. Next base: position 4,521,231 of record OZ034810.1, on the reverse strand, counting down.
GGAACCTGTTTGCTGGAGTATCTTTTGATGCGTCGCTCTGTAGAATTATCCACTGTTACGAGTTGTTGTGAGTTTTCGTATTCAAATTTCAGTTTTTTCTTAAAAATACTACTTTTGTATGGCTGTTCTTGAACTAAAATCAAAAATCAACAAATGTAAGGTTTATGTATGAAATCGCAAATTATTAATCTCCATTAAGCGCAGGAAAGCAGCATATTTAGACCACGTAATAAAAAATGAAAGACATCAAATATTATATCTGGTAATTGGAGGGAAAAGAGGAATTGGTGAAAAGAAATGTGAAAGAATGAGCAGGGCTAAGAAAAATAGGAGATTTATTCATCGCCATCAGAAACAGAGAAGAATTGAGCCATATGATGGCTAATATCCATTAATGGAAAAGCAGAAAAAGAAAAAGTTAATGAAATAATTATATTAGAAACTGTTTCGAATCTTAAATAGACTTAAAACAATTTGATGTTATAAATATTAATAACATTTCGATAAAACTTGCCTCTGGTATAAAATTTTTATTACTCAACACATCTACAAATTTTTTAGTGGATTACAGATTACACCGACAAAATTTAAAAACAATTTTTGTATCAGTTGGAAAATTCTGATTCAAAAAACGAAAACCGAATTTTGATTTCTTTTTTGGTTTTCGAAACATAGCAATATCTTGATTTTTGAAAATTGTGAAACTTTACTTATTTTTTGAGGTTTTTCAAAATTTCAAAACAATTTTTGTATCAGTTGGAAATTTTGATTCAAAAACCGAATTTTGATATCTTTTTTGGTTTTCGAAATATATCGAAATCTTGATTTTTCAAAATTGTGATATCGATACTTCCGCTTCTTACAACTTAGACTCTGTTCCCTTGAACATCTTTTGATGCTTCGCTCTGAAGGTAATTTTTCCTCAAAATCTTGAAATCCCATTTTAAAATCCGATAAATCGCAAATAGAGTGCAATTCTTCTTTTTTAATGTCACATTCAAGATTCATCTCATGATTGGTTTGACTTGAATTATCATTTTCACTTCTAATTAACATTTCACTTTTAGTTTCAACGAATTGTTGAGAGTCTTCGTATTCGAATTTCGGTTCTTTCTTAAACATACCACTTTTGTAGGGCTCTTCTTGAACTAAAATCACAAATAAACTAATGTAATGGTTTAATATATAAATAAGTTCACAGGTTTTTTACATGATTTTTGGCCATGATATTTTGACAAATTTAGCTTCAATTCGCTTTTTGTCACACTAGAATTTTAAAACTATTGAATATGGAGGGTAGAAGAAAGAAGAACCATCTGAATGTATTAAAATGTATCCATCGGGAGGGAACAATTTAAGGTGGCGCCATAATAGCAAGTAGAAAGTTTTTTAAAAAAAGTGTCTTAGAGTTTGATATTTCAATAGTCGATTTGACAAAATCTTCTTCTCAAAAATGTCAACAATCCCATTGGCGATATCTCAAATAATCATTTACTAAGTCATGCTATATATGATGAATTTAACGACCAAAAAGCGAAATAATGACTTCATAGCTTAGTTGTTAGAGCGTTACCGTGTAAAGGCAAAGGTGTGTTCGAGTCATGTTGGATGCGACATTTTTTTAATTTTTCATTAATGTCATTCAATATATTCTTGTTTATAAACTTTCTAAAATTACAAAAGAAAGGTTAAAAATTTCACGAATTTTAAACTAGAAACTTCTTAAGCGGCGTTAGTACATTTTTCCTTCATTTTAGCGAATTTTAATAGTTCGAAAAATCTTGTAAAACAACCCACTTATTCCAATTTTTTAAATTTGTGTCTCGGAACCAATTTTAGTTGTGTGGAAAGGCTTCTTAAGAGAGTTATAAAATCTCGAAAAGTAAGCATTTTATTAAAATTTAAAATTAGTCATGTAAAAGTTATCAATATAAAATCAAAGCAAAAGAAATATTTCGCAACAAACAAAAAAGGTTTTTTCAACATTTTAGGAAAATAAAAAAAAATTTGGAGGAATAAATATTGAAACACGTATGGGGGCTTTTTACACAATTTATTTACAAAATTGTTAAGATACACTGAACTCTGCTGGATAACGTCTAACTACTTGACAATACAATGAACTCTTCTGAACACTTGACTCGAACTGACGTTAACTGTCCGTGCATCCCCTTATATACAACATTATTTAATCTAGTTAGTGTGTTTAGAAGTTTCTAGAATTTTCTAGAAACATTATTTAAAATGGTCAGTTGATTTTTTTACAAACTTCTAAAAATCAACTGTCAACAACAATCTTTCAACTTAAGGTCCCTTCCTTTACGGTTATCCCGTTACACTGCCCCCTCCTTAGATTCATTCCTCCTGGAATGTTATTTCCTACATCGGAATCCCGCACACTCCCTGAGCCAGCCAAACCATCTTCTTGGAGTTGCTGCGCATCTCCACTGTGGTTTCCCTGGTAAGGCGCCAAACGATCGTGATGGACCACGACGGGTTTCCCTCTGGGAATTTTCACGATCCGATAAATGACATCGTTAATCTTCTTCTTGATGGTGTAAGGACCTTCCCAGTTCTTTTGTAATTTGGGACAAATACCTCGACGCCGTCGGGGGTTATAGAGCCAGACTAAATCTCCAACTTGGTAACTCTTTTCCATTGTCCGTGTGTCATAGTACCTCTTCATCCGATCACTAGATAATTGTAGTTTTCCACGCACCAGGTTGTGTATATTCTCCATTCGATTCTGAAGGTCGGCGACATATTGTTCACGTGCCATTTCTTCACTAGGTTTACAACCAAACACCAAGTCACATGGTAGCCTCATTTCTCTACCGAACAGGACCTTCGCAGGCGTTTGGCCAGTTGATTCGTTGATGGCCGATCGAATTGCCATTAGAAATAGTGGAATATGTCGATCCCAATCCCTCTGACAATCTGACACCACTTTTGACAGATAGTTGGTTATAGTCCGGTTCATTCGTTCCACCATTCCATCCGACTGAGGGTGCATCGCTGTGGTTCTCGTTTTGTGGATGCCTAATCTTTGGCAAACTTCTTGAAACAGCTTGCTCTCAAAATTTCTTCCTTGGTCTGAATGTAATTCTAATGGTACCCCAAATCGGCTTACGAATTCTTCAACCAATATATCTGCTAAAGTGGTAGCTTCCTGATTGGGAACTGCATATGCTTCAACCCATTTAGTGAAGTAGTCCATTACAACAAAGATGTACTTGTTTCCTACGTCGGTCTGTGGAAGTGGCCCCAATACATCGACTGCGATTCTTTCAAAAGGACTTCCAACCAGGTATTGCTGCATTTCCGCCTTCGGTTTTCGGTGCGGACCGTTACTGGCAGCACATGTAGTGCATTTACGACACCAATCTTTAACATCATTAGTGCAATTTACCCAGTAAAATCTATCTCGGATCTTTTGCAGCGTTTTCGTGATACCCAGATGTCCTCCAGAACTATCATTATGCATCTGTTTTAAAATTTCCGGTACAGCATTTCTTGGGACCACTATTTGTTTCCTTGTTTCTGTGCCCTCGGAATTTTCTACAAGTCTTTTAACGAGCCCTCCGTCCAAAATTAAAGAGTTCCATTGGGACCAGTATGCTTTTAAAGCAGGAGAGGATGAGGATATCTCTCTCCACAACGGACGACGGTCCATTCTCTTCCACTCCCTAATCTTTCTCAGAACGGGATCGTTTTCTTGTTGCTCTTCCAGCATAGAGCTCTCGTCTTCTGGCACAACCTTAACTAAGGCAAGTTTTTCCTCGTTCTGCTCCATACGGGTACAATGGGGGCAATCAGGTCGACATGGTCTTCTGGAAAGTGCATCAGCATTACGGTGTCTGGTTCCAGGTCTGTGCTCGATTTCAACATCATATTCCTGCAGTTTTTCGAGCCATCTTGCTATCTGTCCTTCTGGGTTCCTAAAGCTAAGTAGCCACTTTAAACTAGCATGGTCTGTTCTGATCAGGAATTTTCTGCCATACAGATATTTATAAAAGTGTTCGACGGATTTTACAACTGCTAACAGTTCCCTCCGAGTTACACAGTAGTTCTTTTCAGCTTTCGATAAAGTTTTGCTGAAGTAACCAACCACTCTTTCCTTACCGTCTTGTAGCTGTGACAAGACGGCTCCAATTCCCACATTGCTGGCGTCGGTGTCCAGAATAAGCTTACCATCAGGAAGTGGATAAGCAAGAACAGGTGCTGACGTAAGCTGTTTCTTCAATATTTCAAACGCCTTCTGACATTCCTGATCCCAACAGAAGGACTTATCTTGTTCTGTCAAACGTGTCAAGGGTTTGGCGATGTCTCCAAAATTCTTGACATATCGTCGGTAATAGGAACAAAGACCCAAGAAACTCCGGAGCTGATGTTTGTCGATAGGGATTGGCCATTCCTGAACGGCTTGTATCTTAGCGGGGTCAACAGCAACGCCATCCTTGCTTACGTTATGTCCTAAATAGTTGACCTGTCTCTGGAACAAGTGGCATTTCTTAACATTCAATGTTAGATTAGCGTTCTGTAATCTTTTAAAAACTTCTTCCAGGTTAGATAAATGTTCCTTAAAGGTCTTACCCATTATGATGATGTCGTCTAGATAAACTAGACAAGTTTCCCATGACAAACCCCGCAGGATGTTCTCCATTAGTCGTTCAAACGTCGCAGGAGCATTACAGAGGCCAAATGGAAGGACCGTGAATTGCCATAACCCTGATCCACTGGTAAAGGCAGTCTTTTCTTTGTCTGCAGGATTCATTTTAACTTGCCAGTATCCGCTTTTAAGGTCCAAGGTAGAAAACAGGGTAGAACCCGCCAAAGCGTCGAGGGCATCATCAATCCTTGGCAGAGGATAACTGTCCTTCTTAGTGACATCATTTAGCTTTCGATAGTCGACACAAAACCGCATTGATCCGTCTTTCTTTCTCACTAATACCACAGGAGAAGCCCACGGACTACTGGATGGTTCGACTATGCCATTTTGAATCATTTCTTTAAGGGCTCTGTCTGCTTCTTCCTTTTTAACTTGAGGCATCCTTCGGGGTACCTGTCGAATCGGACGTGCATCACCAGTGTCAATTCTATGTTGTACAACATCAGTTCTTCCCAGTTTACTTTTAGAACCAAATACAGGTTTATAACGATAAAGTAGATCTCTTACCTGTTTCTTTTCTAATTTTGACAAAGAGGGGTCTAATTTTGTCATTAATTGTTCAATTTCGTTGGTCTCATCTGTTTCCGTAACATTTATCTTGTGAATTATGGCCGTTACTGGTTCTAAACTTCCCATTTCCGTGTCTTTTCGGAGAAGAACTGGATGATCGTTCAAGTTGATAACTCGGATGGGTACCTCTTTGGCGGATCTAACAAGAGTCTTACCCACAAGGAGTCCTTTTCCCAATTCATGGTCATGGTTCTTCGGCTCTATCATGGCTGGGGCACCATCTGGCTCCAGTCCATCCAACCGCGCTGTGACGACACATTCGCAGCTTGCCGGAAGTTCGATATCATCGATTAGCTTAATCGAGGCATTGTCAACTTGTTTTCGGTGCAGGAATATTTCTTCATCACCAGTACGAAGGATACGTTGGCGAAGATCCAAATGAAAACCACAGTGGAGCATAACATCCATGCCCAGAACAACATCTTCATCAACGTCAGCCACCAGCACTGAGTGAACAAGAGAGGTTGAACCAAACTGTAGCGTCACCTGTATCTCACCGTAGACTCTAGCAGAATCTCCGGTAGCGGTACGCAGTCTCCAACTGGTAGGCAACATCTTATTTCGCATAATGATGGTTGGTCGGACGATAGTTTTTGTAGCTCCAGTGTCTACCAGCATGCTAATATTCTTCCCATCAAGGAGGCCATCTACATATAAGCTGTCCACGTGATGTCGCAGAGTTGCCAATTTATTGGTATGAGGGGCTTCGGGAATGTTTGGGTTCGAAGGCGCCCTCCAGAAGTCGACCCGTTTAAAGTTTTCCTGCTGCAGGGGTACTTCAGCAGGAGATTTTTCTTTATGGGGGCAAGTATTTCTTATATGGCCTAGTTCTCCGCAGTCCCAGCATCTCACTGGGCGCCTTCTTTTTGGAGATAACTTTATAAACCTCTCTACTACCGCTTCAACGTCGCTAACGGAATGAACGGCATGGTCGTAGTTACCGGTGATTTCCCTCAGTCGAGCAACTCCACGTGAGGCCTCCGTCGCCGCTTCAAACTCCAGGGCAATGGTCAAGGCGTCCACAAGGGTCTTCGGCCGCGCCAGCCGTACAGCGCGCTGCAACTCGACGTCTCGAAGACCATCGGTGAAGGTTTGGACTGCTAGGCACTCCAGGAAATCTTCCGCTGCATTTGAATACGCAAGTCGTACCATTCTTGCTACATCCGCTTCAAATTCCTGGATAGTTTCTCCATTTTTCTGTTTTCGGCTCTTTAACTGCATTCGGTACACCGGTTGTAGATGAGTTTGACCATAACGCATCTATAGACGATTCACCAATAACTCGAAGTTGTCAGCTTCATCCGGCGTCAATGATTGCAAGACGTCTAAAGCTTCGCCTCGCAGAGCTACGGTTAGGGACAATGCTTTCTCCTGGGATGACCATCCATTAGCTCTGGCCGCTGCGTCGAATTGTTTCAGGTAATTTGGCCAGGAAGTCTTCCCGTCGAAGGTCGGGGGTTTCATCGTCGTTCGTACATGGGTCGTTTCCTCGCTTCTTTGTCGTTCGACGTCTGCGTGGCAGGTTTCCATCCTTCTTGCATCTCCGTCGCCGTGGTGGATGGTTTGGTTTCGGCGGCTAGCTTCCTGTTCTTGTTGAAGCTTCCTTATCTCGGACTGCACTTGCTGGTTGATCTGGTTTTGCTCGTCTTGCATGTTGGTCACTTGCTGATTCATGTTGTCCACTTGCTGATTCAAGTTGTCTACTTGCTGATTCAAGTTGGCAACTTGCTGATTTTGCTCGTCACGAAGATGTGATATTTGCTGGGAGAAGGAACTGGATAACTCTTCTCGTAGGGTAGACATCCGTTGTGATAGCTGGGACACCTCTTCGCGCTGGCTTCTTATCTGACTGGATAGCTCCTCTTGCTGGCTCGTCATGCGTCCTGATAGGTCTTCTTGCAGCCGGGAAAGTTGTTGAGCTTGGTCTTCTTGCAGCTGGGAAAGTTGTTGAGTTTGTTCTTCTTGTTGGCTCGTCATTCGTTGGGACAGCTCCTCTTGCAGCCGGGAAAGTTGTTGCGATTGCTGAGAAAGTTGTTGGGCTAGTTCAGAATTCGCTTTTTGATTTGGGTCTTCGAATTCCACAGCGTCAGGGTCCAAATTATTATTTACGTAGTACTCACGGAGCCTTCTCAACAATACGGATTTGCTTCCAGTAGTTTCCAACTCTAATTCTTCAAGCTCTCTTCTGAGCTCAGCCACCAATAGTTCATTTATCTTTTTTCCAGGCATTCTTATATCTTCACCCCACACCTGACACCAATTTGAAACACGTATGGGGGCTTTTTACACAATTTATTTACAAAATTGTTAAGATACACTGAACTCTGCTGGATAACGTCTAACTACTTGACAATACAATGAACTCTTCTGAACACTTGACTCGAACTGACGTTAACTGTCCGTGCATCCCCTTATATACAACATTATTTAATCTAGTTAGTGTGTTTAGAAGTTTCTAGAATTTTCTAGAAACATTATTTAAAATGGTCAGTTGATTTTTTTACAAACTTCTAAAAATCAACTGTCAACAACAATCTTTCAACTTAAGGTCCCTTCCTTTACGGTTATCCCGTTACAATATATAAAATATAATTACTTATTTCCATCTGATCGAAAAAATGCAATTCGGGTTTCGGTTCATCAACAATTTCTATTTCTTCTTCTTCTTGTTTAATTACAGAAATATCCATGTTTCCTCTACGATTGTTCTCGCCTGAAATTAAAATTATATATATTTTAAAATTAATATTTCTTCATTTTCTAGTGTACGTTTTTTTAGATGCAAAAATTTTAATTCTTGTGTGAATTACGACAATTTCTTACGAATATGGTTAGTTATGACCATTTTTTTTTCAGGATATCCTCGTAGGTATAGATCTAAATACAAATGTACCGAGAACATCTATTGGGACAGAAGAGGCAATTTATTAATTTGCAACCATAACAAGATCAATTAGAAGAACAAAGGTTCTAGATGGAGTTATTAGTATTACTTATAGCGTTTACAGAATGCGAAGTAGTGCTTTTGGTAGGGTTGTTTCGAGCATTTAATTTCCTTTCAAAGGCCTTTGACTGTGTGTCCCACGAAATCTTACTAAGAAAATTATGGAGTTCGCGGCATTCCCCTTGACCTTTTGAAAAGTTACCTTAATAATCGCTGTCAGTCAGTATTTTATAACAATGAATCATCTTCCTTCATGCAAATTAAACATGGCGTTCCGCAAGGTTCGGTTCTTGGGCCGCTGCTGTTCATAATTTATGTCAATGATTTATGCTTTCACATGCAACCTTTTGAAACTACTTTATTTGCTGACGATTCTACTTTTTTCAATTCGAAGAAGACTATGGTGGATTTAATAACTACATCAGATATATTAGAACAGAATGCCGGTCTGTGGTTTTTAGGGAATGGTCTTAAACTCAACAAGGACAAAACAAAAAAGTTGTTTTTTTCTAATGTATCTCATAAAATAGAAAGTGTTAACTTGCTAGGAATAACTATCGATAATAAATTGACATGGAGCTGCCATATTCAGCAATTGAATTCAGGGCTGTCCAGTACCTTATTTTTATTGCGGCAGCTGAAACCCGTAATAAATTTTGACACTCTAAAAATTGTTTATCATTCCCTGTTTCATTCAAAAATTAATTATGGTATTCTTTTGTGGGGTAATGCAGTAAATTCTATCAGTACGTTCCGGTTACAAAAAAAAAGCTATAAGAATTTTGGCAAACTTGTGTCCCAGAGAACACAGTCGCCCTTGGTTTGTTAAATACAAAATAATGACATTGCCATCATTTTACTTACTTCATTCACTTATTGAAATGCATAAGCACTCAAAATCACTCACTAGACAGTGTGATATACCTACATGACCACTATACCCGCACTTCGTCGTATCTGAGACCTCGCCGATTCGTCTTGCTAAATCTGAGAAAAACTCATTAAATTTTAAACTATACAATGTTTTGCCTTTAGAATTAACCTCTCTTGGCAACAAAAAATTTAAGAGAAATCTAAATAGTTACTTGTTAAAATATTGTTTTTATACAGTCGGTGAATTTTTTTATAGCTTCCAAAAGCCACTGCCAGAAATCATTACAGGTGGTGTTGATACTTAGCGTGTTTACAACATTTTTCTTTTTTTAATAATATCTGTGATTGTTTTAGTGTTAACACATTTCATAAATTTTGTCTTTATTTTATTAGGTGTATTTTAAATCTGCCTGTTTTTTATTCTGATTGTTACATTTAATTTTTATTTTTAATGTTAAAATTGTTTGATATATGACTTGCTATAATTATACTTTGTATAAAAAATAGTTAAATAAATAAACACACTCTAAACACACTCTAAATTCTTTCTTCGAGTATCCATAATTTTTGCAGTAATTATACAAAACGGATTTTTGTTTTTTTAGAGTAGTATTGTCATTTAAACTTATCAAATAATGTTTTTTCGATAACACGAGCAGTTTTGAGGAATTCTTTAAAATTTTAGATTTTATCACGTCTCATATTCTCTCTAATTCTGTGATTTAATAAACCATAAACAAGATCAAGTTAAATGAAAAAAATTGACGGTTTAACAAGATACCACCACGTAGCAGCTTCACTTATAAGCAACATTGACAATCCTTTGAGAGCATTTTCAGCGGAAATGATTATGCAATCTTTATAAACTATTACTGAAAAGTATCAACGTTTTCGTTGGGTTTATCAGAAAACCGTGATGTGTATCTTGAGAAGGTAGAATTCACATCAGTGTTGTTGTTGTAAGCTATACTTATATTTATATGTTCATATATTTATATATTTCAATTTCTCTTTCCTTCAGTTTGTCATTGTCATTCGTCATGCGCAACGATTTTATAAAGCTCGGTCTGATTCCATTTTTGACGCTTAATTCTCCATGTTTAACAAGAATTATAAGTTAACAATTAATTTTTTGGTCATTAAATCTGGATTTTTCGTTTCTCTAACAACAGTTTTTCCTGTTCTCCAAAAAATTTTTTTGTGTAATTGTGTTCTATGGACATTATTCAATTGTATTTTTGACCACGCCAGCTTCCTGGAGTACATCTTTGAAGTTCCGCCAGCTATTATTTCACAACTTTTATATTTTTTAACTTTTCATACATTTGATTTGTTAAAACTTCGATTGTGTGAACATCTTTTTACGCTGAAGACCGAAATTTTACTTGATCTCAACACATGGATGTATATAAAAATACCTTTATGTGACCTGTAATTTCTTCGTTCCAAAAATTGTATTTGTACTAGGTATGTACCTTTTTAACCTTTTTTATAAATTTCTCTTCATAGTGTTGACTTAATTGTAGGCCTGAAGATGGCTCTTGGTAGCCGAAACTAGTCGCCAACTGATATTTACTCCATTAAATTGTGTGGGATTGATTTTGTGTTTTATTGTTCATTTTGTATATTGAACCACCACATTTGAGAAATGAATAATCTTTTTCGATTTATATATTTGTTAAGTTTATTAATAAGTTAATTAAGTTTAGTTAAGCATGTTATTATTTAGACATAATACATAATGTTAATTATGTCGTCACCTATTCCGGCGACTCAGCAAGAGTTATGAACTTGTCGGAGTAAGTGACCGAAAATCGGAGCTTATATAATAAAACTTTTAAACTAATAAGATGTGTTTAATATAATTAAGAAGTCAAACTTATCAATATATGCAAGAGATGTTTTATTACATTATTATTTCGATTAGTTGTAAGGTTAGAGATTAAGTTTTGAAGCATTGCTTGGGTCATAACGACTTGATTATTATTGGGCATAGTTACGTTTAAATCGCGTACAGATCGTAAAAACATACAAAGAAATTGAACTTACTCGGTTTTTTCCTAAAATCTTGCTTCTGCTTCACGTTGGATAGCCAATTATAGTGGGTCTAGGTAGTGAGGGTTTATTCCTCTTGTGCACAAACTTAATCTTCGGAAAAGGAATCAATTGTAGTCAGGGAGCAAAGGGGGGTTCCGTGGCCGATTGAGATCCTTACAAGCAGCAAAGTTTTTTAAATGTATTTTGACTCGCTGAATCCGAATATTCAACCTGCTTTTTGACCAGTTGCCTTGGAAATTTGTTATTAACAATTTAATTGTTTGAATAATTATAACTAACAAACTAATTAAAATACATTTTTTTTCTAAACTGTTTTTTGTTCCTTATAAAAAAACCAACAAAATGAGCTTTGAAAAATTAAAATCGGTTAATTAGAAGCCGAGTTACTGTAAATATAGTGCAAAAACATTGCAAAATAACGAATCAGGCTTGCGCTGCCTCTGTTTTTTACTTATATCTCGGCTTCTAATGAACGGATTTTAATTTTTTAAAGCTTATTTTAAAGAAAATGAATGTGGCTTCTAGTTTTTTACTTTGTAAAAAAAAATTGTTACTACCAATTAGATGTATATGAATTTAAAGACAAAAATTTTTGTTAAAATTTTGGGAGATATTTGTTTATAAACATATTTTGTTTTTCTACTCCACAAACTTCGATATTTAATTTATTTGAAGTTATTCTGCATCTTAAGAGGAACATTTTAAGCTTTGGTTAGTGTAAGTACGTCGATTTTTCTTTAAGATATACAACTTTAAAGGGACCTTGCGCGCACTTCAACTTTCGCGAACTGTAGCGCTCGAGGCCGCTTGCAAATTTTCACTTATAATTTTTTTAAAATATTCAGTAATTTATTTTTGACATTTAGAACAATTTATTGCAACGTTACTAAGTAAATATTCTGAAATACAAATTAATCTGTAACATATTTTTTTAATTATTAGTTATTTGGCATTTATTGCTTTTACGGCAACATTCTATACCCGATTCAAAGCATATACAACTTTTTGAGTAAGTGCTGTGGGTACAAATAGGTACTAATTCACACACTGGAGGCAATAGCTGCTCTTCTTTTTGAGGTAGAAGAAATTGACCAATTTCTTTCCATACAAATTTTACATATATTATTTATTACATGAAAATGTACCATTTTTAGACTTTACGGATGCAAGTTGGTACTGGTAAAAAGTACAAGAAATATCCCGATACATTCAATAGCTTCAAATCTTGGCGAAACATTATGTTCCACTCGACCAGCTTTACACCAATTAACTGGAGCTGATTACACAAGTAAAGTTGGTACGAAATATTCAGCTTTAAAAGCTCGCCCAATAGAATATTTACAAAATTTTGGGCAAGGTGAGATTTTTTTAAGGAATATCCTTTTTAATTTGTCATATATTATTATTTGCGTTATTCAGTATGTTTTTCCTTTTGTATATTTTAGTTACGTCTGAAATATCTTTAGATCGTGATTCTTCATCGAATTGCAAGACATTTACAGAATATCGTATATGGTCTTACTTTCATGCAACAAATTGTTTGATAGAAGAATTACCGGTTACTTCAAGTTCCATAAAATTAAATGCGTGCAATTTATGTAATAAATATACAAACGAATTGTTTTACAAGAAATTTAAATGAAATTAACTCAACGGATTTTGGGTGGAAAGAAATTGGTCAATTTCTTCTACCTTAAAAAGAAGAGCAGCTATTGCCTCCAGTAAGGGAATTAGTACCTAGTTGTACCGATAGCACTTGCTCAAAAAGTTGTATATGCCTTAAATTGGGTATTATAATAAATGTCAAAATAACTAATAATTAAAAAATTAAGATTAATTTGTATTTCAGAATATTTAGGTACTTAGTAATGTTGCAATAAATTGTTCTAAATGTCAAAAATAAATTACTGAGTATTTTAAAAAAATTATAAGTGAAAATTTGCAAGCGGCCTCGAGCGCTACAGTTCGCGAAAGTTGAAGTGCGCGCAAGGTCCCTTTAAAGTTGTATATCTTAAAGAAAAATCGACGTACTTACACTAACCAAAGCTTAAAATGTTCCTCTTAAGATGCAGAATAACTTCAAATAAATTAAATATCGAAGTTTGTGGAGTAGAAAAACAAAATATGTTTATAAACAAATATCTCCCAAAATTTTAACAACAATTTTTGTCTTTAAATTCATATACATATAATTGGTAGTAACAATATTTTTTTACAAAGTAAAAAACTAGAAGCCACTTGCATTTTCTTTAAAATGAGCTTTAAAAAATTAAAATCCGTTCATTAGAAGCCGAGATATAAGTAAAAAACAGAGGCAGCGCAAGCCTAATTCGTTATTTTGCAATATTTTTGCACTATATTTACAGTAACTCTAATTAACCGATTTTAATTTTTCAAAGCTCATTTTGTTGGTTTTTTTATAAGGAACAAAAAACAATTTAGAAAAAAATTGTATTTTAATTAGTTTGTTAGTTATAATTATTTAAACAATTAAATTGTTAATAACAAATTTCCAAGGCAACTGGTCAAAAAGCAGGTTGAATATTCGGATTCAGCGAGTCAAAATACATTTAAAAAACTTTGCTGCTTGTAAGGACCTCAATCGGCCACGGAACCCCCCTTTGCTCCCTGACTATTGTGGGAAACACTTTAATAAGGTTTTCACAAAACAAAACAATAATAACTAAATATAATTATAAACAGGACTATGAATATCAGAATGTCGCCAAAATATTAGTTTATGTCATTAATCTTCTTCTTCTTCTTCGTTTCGGCTATTCGGCCTATGGCATTAGTCATTAGTTGACAGAACCGTTCTCTTAATAATCTCTAATACTTTACCTATGCAAATTTAGCACCCCATCAATAGAATTTTGGGTCAAAAATGACCTTAATCGATAGGTCTCTGTTAGGTCCTTCAAGGTCCCACAATTTTTTTGTTAGGTCCTCTTTAGTTTTTTTATAATTCATTTTTTAAATTTCGGGTATAAAAAAACTACACTTAAGCACCTCATCCATTGCAAAATTAACAAATTTAATCAAAATTGTATTCTTTATCGTTAGGTCCGTATTGGTCCATCGTTTTAATTGTTAAATTATTTTTTTTTTTTTTGAAACAACATTTATTTAGGACATCTGTTAATATTCAATACATAAAGATTTATAATAATTACATATTCAGTGACTTACAAGCTAACAAAAAAAATCCTAAACAATGCTTGTCAATAGCATTGGTACTGGAATTTAATTATATAATATAAAGGGTACATTGCAAGTGGCCAACATTGAGTTAATTCTATAAAGTATTTAAATAGGCTTTAAGTTTTTTAACAAATTTAGAATAGGGAATTTCTTCTCTTATACAAGTAGGCAGTAGGTTATAGGTTGAAATCGCAATTAAAATCTGCGCATGCGCACATCATACATAAACAGCGCAAAATTTAAATTGGTATCGTTTCATTTACCTTGTATTAGTGTCAGTATATCTATGCATATGTTGATTCAAATAGAAGTGTCATCAAGTAGTCTCTGGAAAATTCAAATTTGTAGTGGCAGTACCCACGTTTAGTGAAATTTGAATCGCAATATTAGCCAGCTTGTTATCAGATTGCTACATATGCTCAATATAACAACTATAAACATTTTGACACATCGCGATGACATATAATTCCCTAACTAAAGTTCTGTTTCCATTGAATCTAGTAATAAAGTTAAAGATGATCTCACACGTACCCAGCCCACTTGATGACACTTCTATTTGAATCAACTATACGTTCTTGCTATGCATCATTGTAAAGCAGATCTCGTGAAAATGGTCACGAAGTATACTTCGTGAGAATGGTTCTCGAACAACCTAATACGTCGAGCTTTCGCTGATTATATAAAAGACCATGGGAAAGAAGAGACCGAAAGCTGCCAAAAGTCATTAGTGTCAAGACAGAAATAAAAACATTAGTTAACCTAAGAATATTACCCTCCATACCTAACAATCATAAATTATCTCTGCATAAAATCGTTAATATGATATTACTTTCATATTAGTCTCATTGTTAAATTCTTATTTTAGGTCCCAAGGACCAGTTATGAAAAATATCCAATACAGAAAGAAAATCGAAGGAACAAGTATTAGAAAATCGAAATGTAAAAAACAAAGCTAAATGAAAATAAAACATCATTTACAAATTTTATTTAAATACTTTATTTTTGTTCATTTATATTTATTACTATTTAAAATCACTTTATTTCGTATTTTGATTCAAGTTGTACTTGTCGGTGTAGATTGTAGGTGTAAATTGTATTCCATCAATAAATTAGTTTTTGTAATAAATTAGTTTATTTAAAAGATAGGTATCAAAATTTTGTTTATTATTATTATAGTTTCTAAATCATTTATCAGGAGTTGCTATAGATAAAGAAATTCATAATTACATCCAAGTACTAGAAATATTTATAGATCCTGAAAATTCAACCATACAATTATATTATACTGTCACAAAATCGGTATAGCAATTGACTATCAAACGCTTGTTTAATATAAATTAAACTTCTCACGGTTTAAAAATAACAAATTCTTAAAATTTTATTGAAAATCTGTATTTATTTTTTCGTATTAATAGTTTCAGTAATAATAAGAAATAATGACATCGATGTTTATTTTTTATTACCTACGTGTTTATCTACTTTTTCAATAGGGATGTGGACTATTTTTGGGAAAGTGTTTAAAACCATGCATAAGTACCAAATATAGCCTAAACTACTTGTTATTATTTTTTTACTACAACTAATAGCTTTAAAATAAGTTATTTCAAATTTCGTGCCAAAACGAGGATATCTGTGAAACGCCCGCTGTGACGTAACTTGCTCCTAAACATTGTCGAAGTTGTATGTAATAGAAAGTTATTTCGTAGTTTTTTGTTAATAAGATGGATTCTACATTTTATAAACATAAAGTTTAAAGTAAAAACAGTAATAATATTATCCAAATATCAACAAACACCATATTACTTGACAGCGAAAATTCTTGTTTGGAAACAAGTGACGTCACACATTTTGTTTGGTGTTCATTGTCACGTGACTTGAGAGTGAAATATTTAATTACATTTTATTAAATAAAAAATTAATCCCCTGTTTATTGAAGAAAATATTGTGTTTTTTATTATTTTTATTATAGAAACTAACTTTTCGTGGTAAAATTTTATACTTATTTGAGTACAGTCCACATCCCTATTGAACGAGCAGCATGAATATTATATTGATAATTTAATTTGACATTAATAGCACATTAATGTAATAATTGCACTTAACACTATTATAACTTCTTTTTAATTTATTAAATAAGCAGATTTTTTTACCAAATACATAGTAGAACTATTAAAGTATTTTTACAGAAAACTGTATCATTGTCATATTTAATAAAGCGTGTTATCAATAGATAGCAAAGAATAATATTATTCTAACGCTTTATAAGTTATCTTATAGATATGCCAACCCCGTTTGACTTTGAAGTATAATCCAATATCCGTTGGGGCATATAGCCCAGGAGGTAGTTGTTTCTTCTTAGTTGAACGGTCATTGTCTTTGAAAATGTTTTTTCAAAAACTTATAAAGCGTTAGAATAATATTATTCTTTGCTATCTATTGATAACACGCTTTATTAAATATGACAATGATACAGTTTTCTGTAAAAATACTTTAATAGTATCAAGACGAAAGTCTTGTTGTCAAATCGAATTTTGGTTTGCAGTTAGAGGTAAAGATGTCACTACTATCATATCTTTTACACTTTCGTAATTGAAAGATATATAAAGATTATGATTTTAGTGCAATCTTTAGTCAGCGATTATGCTTTAAGCTCACTGACGGATAACATATACCTTATACTGACGAGGTGCAAATACACCGAAACCGGTCTATAAGTTATGTTGTCCCTTCTAACTGCAAACCAGAATGGTTGGTTTAAATATCTTGTAGATATGCCAACCCCGTTTGACTTTGAAGTATAATCCAATATCCGTTGGGGCATATAGCCCAGGAGGTAGTTGTTTCTTCTTAGTTGAACGGTCATTGTCTTTGAAAATGTTTTTTCAAAAACTTATAAAGCGTTAGAATAATATTATTCTTTGCTATCTATACATCGTAGAACAATTGATATAACTTGTTAACAATAAGAAAAAAACTCTTATTTTATATTTATAATTATTAATAATGAGAACTCATTATAAAGTTTTTGTGTGATCAGTAAGTTAAGCTTAACGATAGAGCATACTATTTAAATTCCTGTGTATACCTTATTTTTTTCTGTCTTTTAGTTGTATTATCATTTTGACTATGTATAGCTGCTATTTATAATCTTTGGTCTTGACACTAATGACTTTTGACAGCTTCTTCTTCTTCTTTATCTTTGGCTTGTTCGGTCTCTTCTCTCACATGGTTTTTTACATAGTCAAGGAAACCTCGAAGTATTAGTAAAGACTACATCCTCAGATCTTCTTATAAGGCACCCTTACTTGTTACAACTTCAGGTTGTTCGAGGATCATTCTCACGAGATTTGTTTTACATTTATATGTCTGTATTATGCACTAATACAAGGTAAATGAAACGATACCAATTTAAATTTCGCACTGTTTGTGTATAATGTGCGCATGCGCAGGTTTTATTTATTTTATAATTAAGAATAAAACAAATAAAATAAATTATTTATCAATTAAAATAATGGACCAATACGGACCTAACGATAAAGAATACAATTTTGATTAAATTCGCCAATTTTGTAATGGATGAGGTGCTAAAGTGTAGTTTTTTATACCCAAAATTTAAAAAATTATTTATAAAAAAACTAAAGGGGACCTAACGAAAAAATTGTGGGACCTTGAAGGACCTAATGGAGACCTATCGATTAAGGTCATTTTCGACCCAAAATTCCATTGATGGGGTACTAAATTTGCATAGGTTAATACTTTGAATATAAAGAGGTTTTATATTCAAAGATCTAATATTACGGGTGTGTTAACGGTAGACCTGAAGAATTTGTACCCAGACAGAACGCGCTTTTAAAGTCAGATTGACTATGGCAAACGCTGTTGTCAACTCTCGCGTTCAAATTTACGGTGGCTAGAATTTGTTTACTTGGACAACTTGAAGTGTTTTAAACGAGTAGTAGTATCTACTACCAGTGCTAATTCTCTTTGGATTTTTCATCTTTTTAGTTTCCATTTGTGTCAGAGTTGTCTATGATTTGTGTACATTATAAGTGTGCGTGTTAATTTATTAAATGTTTTTTAATTTCTAGATTAATTAATTCAATGTTAGGATGGTATCATATTTTACATCATATTTAAATGCTTTGATAGTAATATTACATACAAAATCATGAATTTTTGATATGTCCGATTGTATTAAAAAAAAGCATTGTGTGGTTTTATGAAACCACGGTAAAAGTGAAACTTTTTTTTACCCTGTAGACATTTAACTAAAAATTTTTCGAATCATGTTCCATTAAGGGTATAAAAATCGAAATCGAAATCGAAATCGAAATCGAAATCGAAATCGAAATCGAAATCGAAATCAAAATCGAAATCGAAATCGAAATCGAAATCGAAATCGAAATCAAAATCGAAATCAAAATCAAAATCAAAATCGAAATTGAAATTGAAATCTAAATCTAAATCAAAATCAAAATCAAAATCAAAAGGTGTGTGTACGATTCACACACGATAGAAGTGAAAACTTCAGTAAATCGACAAAAGAATGAAATGAATATATATAACAAGGGTAGGATAATTACAAAGTTTATTTGTTTAAAAATGAAAGTGTTTTGATTAATTTTAAAAGATTTTAATTAATATATGTTACATAATTTATTGCTCAAGTTCCATATTTTCAGTTTCAAAAATTATTATTTACGACTGTAATATTTTTAAAACGTTACATGTCGTAGATACTTACGCAGTCGAAGTTCGTATTAATACGAATAGGTAAAATATAACCGTCGACGTTACATGTCGTAGATACTTACGCAGTCGAAGTTCGTATTAATACGAATAGTAGGATTGTTTTCATTAGCAGATGTGCTGACTCCCGTACATTTTTGTATTAAACTATAAGCGCCGCCTACTTTATACTTTATACCTACTCGGAGTTCGACCGACATGCGACATGCAACATGCACTTAAAACGATCTAATAAAAGTTTCACTTTAAAAAGATATATTAGTCATAGGTATACAATGTAGAAAAGTTTCAGTTATTTTAGAATACATATTTTATAGCATAAGCAATTGTAGTTGGAATAGTTCAAATTTTAATTTATCATGTTTAACAAACTTTTGATGAATTCTGAAAGCTCTTAATCTATGTACAAAAATGATGAATAATATTATTTGTTAATACGTTTATACAGAAAGACCTTAAATTTTATAAACTATATTGAAAATAAAATGGTATGTTTTTATTATTTTTACTTCTTTTGTACAATAAACATTATTACATTTATTTTGTTTTTTTTTTGTAGACCCTTATTAAAATTCAGTTTAGTATAACTAAGGAGCTGCAAACATATATCATCCTTAATTTTTTGTTCAAATTTTCTTTTAAATTCATAAATTGAATTATTACAATTAAAGACTTTTGAGTACATTATATTTTCCGAAGTACATACATATTGGTTAATATGGAATTAGATTGGCATATATGTAACCAAATGATTACTAAAAACTATTCTGGAAGGTCCACACAGTAAAAATCGGACTTTTTAACCTATTGTAAAGAGTTCCTTACCCTGAAAAATATACCTACTGAATATTTTGTAACGTTTTTCAAATAGACATGGGTATGGATAAATCTCTGATTTTAATACAATAAATTTATTAAATACAGCTTTAAAACTTTTCTTAATTTTAAAAGACTATTAAAATGTTTTATGGCCTTCTAGAGAATTTGTTATTTTGTTTTTAAATTTGCTTTAAATAGTACATTACAACTTGGCTTATAATTAACACTAAAATCCAAATAACTTAATCTTTTAACAGTTTTGAACATACACACTTTCTCAAAATAAAGTATTTTCAAATAGAAATTCTAACCAAAATGTTTGTTTACAAAACCAACACGTGAATTTAGGCTCATTGGACAGAATATTATAATCGGTATATTTAATGATATATTTTGTGGTATTTCAATATTTAACAAGTTTCGGATTATTACAGATATGCAATTGAACTGGCAACAATGCATGCAACTTTGAATTTCTCGCGCAGAATTCAGGCCAATTTGTGACTTTTTTCACTGCGTACAGACCTGCGCATATTGTTCATTTTTGTAGGTACAAACCCTGCAGGAAGACCGAAATATTTTCTAGTTGCTTCTTCTCTCATAAATTTTATGAGATTACTAAACTCTGTGTTAATAAATAACTCTCTGCTTTGACAACTTAAAATTTTATTTTTGTGATAAATGATAAATAAATTAACAGTTAAGTGCCTTAGTTTTAACAATGTATAGATAAAATAACTCAAAAAGGAAGAATAAAGTTAATATGGCAACAATGGTGCGGTGTAGGCGATCTACGATTTTGTAACTTGTCACATTTACCACAAGTGACATCTGAATGTGGCTGGATGTCACATGACAAGAGGCCTATAGAAGAAAGAAGAAGAAGTTTTTATAAAATGGTTCGTGTCAAGTTCGTGTTTATTTAATTTATGAGTAACTCAAAATTTACAACAGTTTTAAGACCTAGATTATGCCACGATTTTAAATGGAAACTGTGATCGAATAGTGAAATTGACCATACATTAATTTCAGATATCACACTATTGCTTGTTACAACAAGAAAAATGAATGTTTTCAAAGATGCATCAAGATCAAACCCATTGTCGAGTAATAAAATCGAAACGAATTCTAAAGAATTATTATCCAATATTAAAACAGAAGATATTGAAATCGAAGAATGTAAACTCGAATTCAAGAACTTGCATCAAATTGCTTTTTATATGACAAAAAGGGAAAGTTCTGTAGAAAATATAAAAACCGAAAATATTGATTCAATAGAGGATATACAAGAAAGAAAAAGTGATATCAAAATTAAGACAGAAAATATACAGCGTAAATTTGATTTTCCTGTTATTAAAAATGATTTTGGTGAAAATCGACAAAAAGTACAAACAATTAAAAAGTATTCTTGGAAAAAATGTAAGTCTGTGTATTTTTTTTTACATAATTTATTTTGCCTCATGCACGTAATTTAAAATTTAATCAAAAACACTATACAATCATTTATCTACTCTTGACAAAATGTAGAAAGTTTGTAGAAAGCGATTATATTGTAAGCATAATATAAATTATAATAAAGGTTAAGTTTCATTAACAATTTTTAAATTTTGAAGGAAAAAAAAATTGTTTGAAAAATTTGATAAATTGTGATTTATAGCAGTTGGTATAATTTTCATGTAAATCAGAATTAATATACACATTCTAGAGATAGTTAAAACAAAACTACAAATTTTTTTCTCTGAATC
This sequence comes from Altica lythri, assembly GCA_964028335.1. Lineage (NCBI taxonomy): Eukaryota > Metazoa > Arthropoda > Insecta > Coleoptera > Chrysomelidae > Altica > Altica lythri. Next base: position 4,499,603 of record OZ034810.1, on the reverse strand, counting down.
ATGTTTTATCTTCAAATCAAAAAAACAATTTTTTAATGATTTCCGGCTAACAATTTTGGTTTTTGATGCATTAAAACCATTTTCAGTAGTTTTTATCAATTTTACAATAATCGCTCAGAGAGCAATAAACATGTCCCTACTTTTTTATTGTATCATTAATTATATTTTGAATAAATATTTATATCATTAAATTCTGATACCAGTTTATGGTGATTTTACCAACTATTAAAAAAATACAGAAGTTTATAAAGGTACACCAAACTGTGTTTTTTTTATTTGTAAAATTAAAATAGTTTTACATGTTTCTCTAAAGATCATTGATGTTGTACTATATTTTCTTTTATTACTTTTATTTATTTGTAGCATTATTACTGTTGATATGAGCTTATATATTTCAGGTTTCCTATCTGCGTCAAAAAACTGGCAACTTCACTTTGGAAAATATTGTGGAACATGTTCCTCTTGTGGACAATTTCTCTATGATAAATTGTTATTTATGAACCATTTTTATGTTTACCACTTTTTAGGTAATTCTAAAAAATCTTTTTACTTGAGAAGGAATAATTCTGCTACAAAACACGTTAACGTAGAAGATCTTGGTAATCTAAACGAACAGATGAGATCTCACAGTGAACAAAAATCCTTTAAATGCGAAATTTTTTCAAAATGTTTCGGAACATCCCGTCAATTAAAAAAGCATATTAAAACTCATACTAGCAAAAAACCTTTCGTTTGTGAAATTTGTTCAAAATGTTTCACACAAAAAGCTAGCTTAAAAAACCATATTATCAGCATTCACACTGTTCAAAGGTCATTTAAATGTAAAAATTGTTCTAAATGTTTCTCACGAGAATTTGATTTAAAACGGCATACTAAAATTCATACTGACGAAAAACCTTTTATGTGTAAACTTTGTTCAAAATGTTTTAGATTCTCTTATGATTTAAAGGTGCACTTTAGAATTCATACTGACGAGAAACCTTTTAAATGCGATATTTGTTCAAAATGTTTTATACATTCCGGTAATTTAAAAAGGCATATTAAATCTCACACTGGTGAAAAACCTTTTATTTGTGAAATTTGTTCAAAATGTTTCACAAATAAAGCTAGCTTAACAAAGCATATTATTAACATTCACACTGTTGAAGAGTCATTTAAATGTGAAATTTGTTCAAAATGTTTCAAAAAAAAAGGTAGCTTAAAAAGGCATCTTATTAGCATTCACACTATTGAAAAAATATTTAAATGTGAAATGTGTTTACAAAGTTACCCGCATGAAAAGGATTTGAAAAATCATATTAAAATTCACACTTGCGAGAAACCTTTTAAATGTGAATTTTGTTCAAAATGTTTTATAGGAGCCACTGATTTAAAAAGGCATGTTAGAATTCACACTGGCGAGAAACCTTTTAAATGTGAAATTTGTTCAAAATGTTTCACACAAAACAGCACTTTAAAATCTCATATTATGACTCACACTGACGAAAAGCCTTTTAAATGTAAAATTTGTTCAAGATTTTACAGAGGATCCAGTGATCTAAAAAAACATATTAGAACCCACACTGGTAAAAAACTTTTCAGATGTGAAGTTTGTTCAAAATGTTTCGCATATTCTGGTAATTTAAAAATTCACGTTAGAACTCACACAAACGAAAAACCTTTCAAATGTGAAATTTGTTTGAAGTGTTTCACACAATCCTATCACTTAAACCTTCATATTAGAACTCACACTGGCGAAAAACCTTTTGAATGTAAAATTTGTTCAAAACGTTTCAGAGGACAAAGTCATTTAAAAAGACATATTATAACTCACAGTGACGAAAAGCCTTTTAATTGTAAAATTTGTTCAAAATGGTACAAAGCATCTAGTGATCTAAAAAAACATATTAGAACCCACACTGGAGAAAAACCTTTTAAATGTAAAATTTGTTTAAAATGTTTCACACAACAAAGTAGTTTAAAACGGCATATTATTAGAACTCACACTCCTGTTTAAATATAAAATTTGTATCAAATGTTTTACAAAAGAAATACAAAAAATAATAAATGTACAATTCAACTGAATGTTGTTTTGTTTATAAACAATCAGGGAATATTTAGTCCGGCAGCTAGGGGGGTTTCCGTGGCCCATTCTCCTCCTGTTGATCAAGAATGTTTTTTTTATGTATTTTTTCTCCCTGAATCCGAATATCAAACCTGTTTTTTCGAAAAATGGTCGGGTAAATTGTTATTAACAATTTAATTGTTTAAACAATTATAACTGGAAAACTAAGAGAGATACTTAATTTTTTTTTAAATACTTTTTTGATCCTTGAGAAAAAACAAAAAAAAATGAGCTTTAAAAAATTAAAATCCGTTTGTTAGAACGCGAGATATTGCAAATATAGTTACAGAATATTGCAAAATATCACTCCTAATGGTTTTGATTGCAGATTTTTTTATCATAACTCGGGTTCTAATAAAGCTATCATATTTCACGACATCTTATTTTGAAGGCAACATTATAAGCTTTAAATTGAAATAATATAAATGTCTCTTACAATGTTTTTAACAAAGTTATACCTACTTAAAAGCCAAATTTTTACATAAAAATCGCTAAGTAATTTGTTTATAGCAACTTTTCATTAGGTCAGGTATAAAAAGTCTCAAAAAATTTTTCTGCTAAGCTCCTCTTTTTAAAGGTATTATAAACATACAAATAAAAAAATATATAGCTTATTCACAAATATATAAATAAATATATAATGAATACAAATTCATTATTTATAAATACACTTTAGATGGCATACAATGGATACGAAATATAAACTTATATTTTCTTCTTATATTTATATATACATTAACATTTTTAACATCAATTATTAATATTTTTACATGTATTATATTTGTGACAAACACAAAACATACAACAAGGGATGTTTGAGGAGGCACAAATACACCACTTTGTGAGCTGCTCCTCTTTTTTTAAAGGTATTATTATTGTAATCAAGCTAGATCCTTAAATGATTTATTATTTATGCTGTTTTAGCAATTTATATTTAAAGTAAGTACATAACACAATATAAATATTTCTATATTAATGTATATTTTTGTATATTTTTCATGTATTATCCATACTTATATTATATATTATGATTTTTTTAAATAATTATTTTGTTAATTACCTAATTTGATAAAAATCACTCTTCGTGCGCTTATTATCGAAATTTGAATTTGTTGGCGTAGGATGTGCTACCCATTTAATTCATGCTTCAACTTGTTTTTGACAAGGTGAGCGTTTATAATATTAATAGCGTTATTATATCGTATGGTGCATCGCGAAAAACATCAAATCAGTAACTTCTATAAAAGTTAAATTGTATAATTTATTAGTAGAATAATAGAATAATGATAAAAAACGTAAACGTAATAAAAATAAATAAATTAAACCGTGATCAATGCATTATATGTTAAAAGTCTGTTAAAAATTTAGTTGTTATACTAGCACATCTAATGGGAGAAATAAAATAAGAGAAGCTGCAAAAATTCGTCAACATGAAGTTTTACAAGAATTAGTTGACATAGACTTGAAGCGAGCTGAAGAATTTTTTGTTAAAGTAATAAGTAGTAAATCTGGCTGTAAAGCATTTGATGAACTGCGCTTTCATTTATATTTCCATTCAAATAAAAGTTTAATAGAAGAGTTATTCTGAGAACCATTTATATAGTTTACTGTCACACTAATTTTTTTCAGATAAATTTAAATCTTATTAATCCGGACAATTTTGGATGGGTAAGAGATGAAAATATGCTTTTACCAACAAAAAATTCCAATTTATTATTACTTTCAAAAAAACTTGTTGTACCTTCATGTACATGTAAAGAATGTACCACAAAGTGGTGTATTTGTGCCTCCTCAAACATCCCTTGTTGTATGTTTTGTGTTTGTCACAAACATAATACCTACATGTAAAAATATTAATAATTGATGTTAAAAATGTTAATGTATATATAAATATAAGAAGAAAATATAAGTTTATATTTCGTATCCATTGTATGCCGTCTATAGTGTATTTATAAATAATGAATTTGTATTCATTATATATTTATTTATATATTTGTGAATAAGCTATATATTTTTTTATTTTTATGATAATAATACCTTTTAAAAAAGAGGAGCTTAGCAGCTCACAACTCGACCAAAAGCACTCGCGCCGTGCTTTGCTAGCGCACATAAATATCTATGTTATTTAAAAGTGCTATATCTCAGGAAAGAAATAACTTAGATATATTAAACAAAGCGTAAAATGTTCTTCTTTAATCGTAGAATACATTACAGAAAAAATTTTTGAGACTTTTTATACCTGACCTAATGAAAAGTTGCTATAAACAAATTACTTAGCGATTTTTATGTAAAAATTTGGCTTTTAAGTAGGTATAACTTTGTTAAAAACATTGTAAGAGACATTTATATTATTTCAATTTAAAGCTTATAATGTTGCCTTCAAAATAAGATGTCGTGAAATATGATAGCTTTATTAGAACCCGAGTTATGATAAAAAATCTGCGTTCAAAACCATTAGGAGTGATATTTTGCAATATTCTGTAACTATATTTGCAATATCTCGCGTTCTAACAAACGGATTTTAATTTTTTAAAGCTCATTTTTTTTGTTTTTTCTCAAGGATCAAAAAAGTATTTAAAAAAAAAATTAAGTATCTCTCTCAGTTTTCCAGTTATAATTGTTTAAACAATTAAATTGTTAATAACAATTTACCCGACCATTTTTCGAAAAAACAGGTTTGATATTCGGATTCAGGGAGAAAAAATACATAAAAAAACATTCTTGATCAACAGGAGGAGAATGAGCCACGGAAACCCCCCTAGCTGCTGGACTAATTAGACACTTTTGTTTATTAAACCTTAGCTTCAAAGGTCTATCAAACTTTTTCTTAACCTAATTCCAAACCTAATTACCTGTCCGCATCATTCATTTACACCTGTCTCCGATTATTGCATCCTCTCTTTTCCATTTTTTCTCTTTTATTCCACAATTATGTTATCTATCCATATCAACTTTGGTTTTCCTCTTACTCCCGATCTCATATTCATGTACCCTTTTACTGACATAATTCTCATCCCTACTCTCCTTATGACCAAACCATCTTAACCTATTATGAATCTGAGCATACTGAAATAAAAATAACTTAAAACAAACATGCGTTTAATTTAACAATAAAAAATGGACTTTATCTTAAATATAGCTCTGTATCGAACAGTGACTCGACAGTTACTTATTACACCACCCGATGTTGTAACGATCTATCGGATCGTTTTAGTTAAAGAATTCACCAGACTGACCAGACTATTGTTGTACCGCTAGTGGTGTTACTGTTTCGCGCTGTTATTAGAATTTTAAGTTCATTTTACTATCCGATTGCTGGGTTGTACCTCCTCTTCAATACAAGGTCAATCCATATCTGTGAAGAGGGCCACGTTAGAGAGTTACATACATTTTTTGCGGCGACACTAAATTTACGCCATTTTGTGGAGAAAGCAGAACAGATTGGAAACCCTGGTTACGACTTATATAGAAATTGAAGAAAATTCTTCCCAGGATAAACTATCCCGATACCAGCGAAGGCAGATCTCCTGAAGCAGTTATTTTTTTTACCAATTTTTTTTGTTAATATTTTAAATGATTGATTTTATAATTAATTCAAATAAATTATTCAAACGGGTGTTTGCGTATAATTTGTTTAGTTTTGACTCTGGTGATCTTATATTTCATGTTTGGGGAGGACTGGTAAAACTCTTTAAAGAAGTCACAACTTAGTGAGCTAGCTAGGGGATTTACGCTCAAATACTCCTTCGACCACCTTGTCCAAAACCCTTGAAACATTTTGCTTAAAAGTTGTTTTTTTTAATCTCTTCATATGACATCCTCTTGTGGACACAACGTAAATGGCCTGGTGTCAAGTAATCTAGGTCTTCAGGATTATCGGAAAGTTGAGTCAAAGCTATACAATTTAAGCATGATTCTACCTGTATTACTATAGTGTTAAGTGCTTTAAAACTTAATAGTATATTCTGTAACAAGGTTAGAATGAAAATTCGATACGAGTGGAGAATTCCGAACGCGAGCGTAGCGAGCGAGAGGAACCACGAGTTATCGAATTTTCATTCTAACCGTGTAACAGACTGTATTTTCTCCATGACTATGTAATAATTCTGTTTATTTAAATTGAAATATGTAGCAATACAATTAGAACGTCGCACTGGCAAACTGAGTGACAGTTTTAAAATTCGCAGGGCAATCTATGTTTTTTGTTGAGCAATTACAGAATGTTATTCCGTCACTAGTTATAGAATGGAAATACATGCAAAACACATAGGAAGCAAGTGTTTCAGAATGAATATTCTATCTCAAGAGTGAGAATGAACACTTTCTATTATTAAAAATGAAGTCGGAATTATTGCATTCATTAATGGTCGTGGAGAAAATTTATTCTTTTATTGGATATTCTGCTCGATCGAGTAATAAATCCTTTATTTTTTTTAATTTATTTACATTGACCACTTTATAATGTGAAGAAAGCTTATTATGATCGAGTGATATGCTCATGTGTGTCTCCTAGCAAAATAGGATTCGTTTTATTTGATTTTATATATAATAAACAGTGCAATATGTAGAGCGAAAGAAGAGTTAGTATTTTTTGTTGTTTGAATAAAGGTTTGCATGACTCCATAGGAGGACTTTTTGTTAAAGCACGTATGACAGCTTTTTGAATAATGATTTTTTTTGCCAATCCACTGAATTTCCCCATAGTAATATCCCATATGTCAACTGGCTCTAAAAAAGTCCCATATAGGCAGTTCTACAAACTTCATTTGTAGTGTACCACCACGAAGTATAGATACCAGGAGTCTATACGGTATAGGCTTTTCTCCACGACCATTAATGAATGTAATAACTCCGACTTCATTTTTAATAATAGAAAGTGTTAATTCTGACTCTTAAGATAGAATATTCATTCTGAAACACTTGCTTCTTATGTGTTTTGCATGTATTTCCATTCTATAACTAGTAACGGAATAACATTCTGTAATTATGCTCAACAAGAAACATAGATTGCCATGAATTTCTAAACTGTCACTCAGTTTGTCAGTGCGACGTTCTAATTGTATTGCTACAAATTTCAATTTAAATAAACAGAATTTATACATGGTCGTGGAGAAAATACACGATTAGAATGAAAATTTAATTTACTCGTGGTTCCTCTCGCTCGCTACGCTCGGTTTCTGAATTTTCCACTCGTATCGAATTTTCGTTCTAACCTTGTTACAGAATATACTATTCCATAATATTTCTGGTACACAATAATCAACCCAGATCATATAGTCCACCGCGCACAACACTTTTTTCGAAATGATTAATACATTCTTGAAACTTTGTGTATAGCTTCCTATTGTAGAGTCCAACAAAGGTTGAAATTATCTAAATTTAAAACTGCTGCTTTTTCGAGCTAGAAATAAACGAAATTTTTAAACTGTCGGACAGCAAAAACGCAGCAATAAATTTGTCGGACAATGTGAGCATTTGATTTAATACTTAATTATAGACAAATTGTGTAAAAATGAATTACATATATATATTATATATTTTAAAAAACGTAACCGTAAATTTCGCATTTTCGAGGTTACTTTTTTTAATATATATAATATATATTTAATTCATTTTTACACAATTTGTTTATAATTAAGTATTTAATCAAATGCTCACATTGTCCGACAAATTTCTTGCTGCGTTTTTGCTGTCCGACAGCTTAAAAATTTCGTTTATTTCTAGCTCGAAAAAGCAGCAGTTTTAAATTTAGATAATTTCAGCCTTTGTTGGACTCTACAATAGGAAGCTATACACAAAGTTTTAAGAATGTATTAATCATTTCGAAAAAAGTGTTGTGCGCGATGGACTAATAGTTCTAATTTTTATCACTAGCTGTGCAAGGATTCAGGATGTACCATTATAATACGTAGTTGGACCCGGCAGTCTTCAGGTTTACTTCACTTTTTGTGTTCCCTTCTTACGAGAGAGAGGTTGGAGAGAGAGATGGAGCTAAATTGGGCAACTCATATTAAGAACAGTGTTAATAACATACAAATCGCGCCAAATTTTTTAATAAAACGAGTAAAATTTTCGCAATAAACATATTTTATTTGAATACAAATACAGTATATATAATAAAAGAACATTTATAAGGTTTTTGTTGCATAAAAATTGTATAATGAAAAAAAAATACAAATAAATTAGGTATATTTAAATATTCTCTAAAAAAAGAAGATATAGATAAATCTAGGATTTGTGAAGATGCTGTGAATTTTCTGAATCACGAAATAAAATGGAATGACACAAAAATTATATATAAAGAAGAAAATTCTACAAAAAGAAAATTAAAAGAAATCCAAATGAATGTATTTCAAATTTTACTTTGGATTTATCTAGATCTTGGCTAACCACCTTAAAAAAAGACTGAGTTTATAATCTATATATCTATAGAAACCACAAAACAAATCAAAAAAATTTAAACACAACTTGCATAAAGAAGTATACAGTAATAGTATATTACGTATCAAGAGTGGTAAGTAGGATATTACGTACGAGTGGAAAAGTTACGCACGAAGCCGCGTAGCGGCGAGTGCGTAATTACACGAGTACGTAATACCTCTTACCACTCGAGTTACGTACTATGCTTTTTCTACGACTCAATATTTTAATTTTAATTCTAAATATTTGACATCTCTTAAAAAATATATTACGAAATTTGGCGTTTAAAATAACATTTATCAAAGTAGTGACATTAAGTAACATCCTAGATTAAATAATAATTTAAAATGTAATATATGTTGCCTAAATCTGTTTTATTTTTATTTTATTTTTTAATAAAAACTATTATATATTTATGTTTTAAAATTGACAAAAAGTATGTAAATAGACCAAATAAAGTAGTACGTACATAAAAAATTTTATTGCAATTTAATTAAACAAAAAATTTAAGTTTTCTTAACTAAACGCACATGTATGTTATGAGATCTCATTACGTGCATGTTATTGTTAAATGTCACTTACAAGGAATGTCTACAGTACGATTTTTGACGTTTACAGTCATGGGCGTAGAAAATAGTATATTATGTTACTAGGAGTAGAAGGCCAACATTATTGTTGAGCCCAGATTCTTGCACTGCCGAGGCGCTAGCCGAGGCTGTGCAAACTGGGCGAAACATATAATGGGCCTTCTGCTCCGAGTAACATATACTATTTTTTCTTCAAGCGTAATAATAATATGCATTTTATAAAAAATATAGAAGGCTTTGTTTATATCTCAACTATTTAATTAATACAAACGAAAAATTACATAAAGTGTTACCTATTTATTAACAGTAATATTAAATGTGCAGTTTTGTATACTGCAGTTGTTTAAATTTAAGCCACTGCCACCGCTTTCAGCTTCGACATTTACAATTTTGTCATTGGTATACATCATATTATTAGTAAGTTGATTGTCGATTATTATGTCAGCGATTCCAGAACTATTACTTGGTTGTTCTTGCCAATTAAGTATTTTTTGTGCAGTTTGTGTTTTACTGGAAATGGAATCCTCTAAGTACCCTTCAGCAACACTGGTGGATTTCCATCCACCATGCCGCTTTAAAGCGGTAATATCACCTCCGTTGTCAACTAAAATAGTTGCGGAAGTCCTCCGAAGGCAATGCCCTGTATATTCATGAGGATTTGTTAATTTCAAAAACGTAGCAACGTCTTTTGGTACGTTTGATATTTTGTGGATACCCATTACCACACGGTGACATTTACCATTCTGGTATTTAATAAAAAATCGCTGCAGGCCAATATCATCCGGACGAAGAGCCGTATACTGTCTTACCAAATTCAAATAAAAATCGCCAATTATAGTAAACGACCGTTGTTTTTTGTTTTTTGTGTTTATGATTTTAACCAAAATTAAATTTCCCAAATCTTGGATTTCGCTAGACTTTAAATTAACAAGTTCATCGCATCTAAGGGCTCCTGTGACTCCAAATATTAATATAACCTAAAACAAACGTTGAAATAAATAAAAAAAAAAGCTGGTAGCACCGGGATTAGAACCGCTGACCTTTGCGACCGAAGACAAAAGCTCTGCCACTGAGCTACCGTCATTAAATGTTATAAGTAGGAAATGAGGTAATATTTGCTGTCAAGTTAAATATTGATCTGCTAGTAGATATCACTGTCAACGGTTTAATAAACGTAATAATGATTAAAAAGAAATAAGAAAGTACCTACCTTTGTTGCTAAATAAACATTATTTGGTGCATCCTTGAGAAATTTATCAAATTGATCTTGTGTTAATACTTTTGATTTTTTCGGTGTATAATTTTCCCCTTGGCGCTTTATAAATGCAATTAATTTGCTATATTTTTCTATTTTAACATTATGTTTAATGTTTAATTGACTTTTAATCATTGAATACTGTGCCCATAGAGTAGAACTTTTAAACTTTCTGGACAAATTCGTGAAGTATGCAAGCATAACGTTTTCCGTGTATTGCTGTACATTATATGTATTCATTGCACCATTTTAGAAATTTTTCGTATGCAAAATCATACAGTTTACGCGACTTCGTTGGAATTAGAGTTTCAATACTGGAATTAGCTATTTCAACTAATTCCGGAGGCGTACATTGCAATTCTTGAGACATTTTTCACAAAATTTTCAAAACAGACAAACGTCAAATTAAATAAGTTTAAAAATGACAGTTCCTACCTACTTGATTACAACGCCCCATTATTTTATTAGTACAATAATGAAAATTCATTTTTGTACTAGTAAAATAATGGGATATTTCTACGGTCTGTGTTGCAAAAAGTAATATAGTTATTATTATACGCTTGAAGAAAAAATTATTTATCATCTTTGAATACTACACCTGATCTGGTTGTCGAAAGCTAAGAAACATTTAAAAAAAAATTATTTTCATTTTTGTTAGGCATTTTCAGTTTTAAAAAACGACCATTAACAAATTTGACATATCCATCAAGATTAATAATCAAGAGTCATTTTCAAAATATTGATTTATATTTTTTATCAGTTTGTTTTAATGGAAAAAAGATCCCCAACTAAAGAAGTAAACAAATAAATTATATTTCAAACCATAAGAAATATTTTAATATGTACTTAGAAATAAAAAGGAAACAACGTATACTACTTAGAAATATGCGATAAAACAAAAAAGTGTAATAGTTAATAAAAAAAAGAGTGTGCGTGTAACCTTTACGCGCGATTGAAGTAAAACTTGTTGACGTACGTATCGGAAAATAAATATTTAATTACAATTCAATCATATTTATTGCCTATATACTTTACAAAAAAAATGAGATGTTATATTTATATTATTCATTAGAAATAGGAATTTGAAAGTTATCATTATTTTTTTTATATATGAAATAATAGGTTTATGATAACTAAAATGTAAAACATAGATTTTAGTCTATAAATACCATTAATGTATTTGAAACCGTTTGAAAATTTCATAAATAAATTTCGAAAATTTAAACTCCTCCCATAGCTGAAATTATACAGTTACTTCCATCAGAATCTTCCGTTAGAATCTACCCCTAGTCGTGCCTAAAGAAGTTTTGCTTCAATAATAGGTAAACAATATTAAAAATATACACACATTACGTTTAGAATGTGTGATTTTGTAGCTGTATCTACCTTATTGTAATACATCACAACACAAGAGCCTTCGATAGTTAGATAACCATTTCATTTTGTAGCATTTTATAGCATATTCCATAAAATTTAAAATCCTGAGTTAAGTTTGTTTCCTTCACGTCTACGAAGGATCTGTTATTGGTGGTAAAAGATCAGCCATCTTGACTAGTGGTTTAATGGCCTTTATGGCTACCTAACCAAACCTAAAATAAGTATAAGAAAGTGTTAAAATATTTTGAATATTATTATTTTATGAACAAAAACGTGCAACATGCTTCTTTACTCAACGTAAAGATTCCGTATAAACAATTATTTACTATCATAATATGTATGTATGTATATAAACTTACTTAATCAAATCATAATGAATGTGGCTGTCTCGTCATTTTTTCATTTTTGTCATTTTTCTTCAAATCTTTCTGGCGCTTATAATATCCCCTTTGACGTTCACAATTTCTTTTTCTGGCGGCGCTATAGACGGTGGCCCATTAAGATATCAATTTGAGACATACCTCGTTTGAAAGCTTATGATGAGTGCTTTTCAACAAGGTATGTCACAACCATACCACGCATTTTAGCTCTTTAAGTCTATAAAACGAAAATAGCTAGGTATAAATAATAGGTATAAATAATTAGGTATAAATAGTGTAATTACACACCAAAAATAAAATTTATGCATATAGAGTACCTACCTATTCACTCATTTTCAATCAATATTTTTTCATCACTTTCTTCATTAATAAATCCACATTGTTTATTCATATTTAATACAAACACTTTATACACAAAAAACTATTTATACAATGTATTTCGATTGACAAGATGATCAGCTGTCAATTCATACAATTACAGATTTAATTTTATTTAATATAGGAGGCAAAATCGCATGAGCGCCGCCAGAATTATTTTCAGGGGGTGCATCTGCATCTACACACTATTATGATCTAATATATATATAGAATGTAGAATGATTTGGACAGCAACCGCGACGCCTTTAGTTTTTATTCAAACAATAATTTAATAAAAAAATTTAAAAAATATATAATTTTCTGGTAAATTCAGGTATTTTCTTTCATAGCAGGGGGGTGCAAGCGCACCCTCTTGCACCCTGCTGCCGGCGCCCATGCAAAATCGTGTCAGTATTAGGTTTTGTTTCCGGTTTCTGTTATTAGAATGACGTAACGTCCGTTAGAATAACTTTTTTACTCCTAGTGTCGCTAAAGAAGTTTTACTTCAAAACTTTTTTAAAAATATAAACCGCTTTCAAAAAAAATGCACTAAATCGGACAGTAACTTAGCTTATAATTCTTTCTTCGAACTGCGTTCACCCACAATTTTCGAAGCGCCACATCTTTTGGAAACCTTAAATTACAATGTATTATCAACTGAAATGACTTCTTTAGCTATTTCTGTTGTAGTTATGCCAATAACAATACTTAAATGTAGTATAGGTGGTTGCATAATAGTAGTGTAGTATTACTATGATGTTTTGTTAAGTTGTCCAAATGACATTTAGTAATTTTGACATTTTATGAATTCTAATTCAACATTAGTTTTGTGAATAATAAAGCCTTAGTTATTAAAAAGGTTTTCATTACAATTTATTATTCACAAATATTTCAAATGGATCGTTTTCTTAAACCTGATAAATTTGACACCGATCCACATTCGCCTACCGCCACTCAGGAATGGAACTACTGGTTGAAAACTTTCAAAAATTTTGCCGATTCCTTTCAAGATCTTGATGATGCTAGTAAGTTCAGACTTCTTATAAATCACGTATCTCACAGTGTGTACCAATTGATAACTGAAAGTGATACTTATGAATCAGCAATGAATATTTTGAATACAGTGTATGTGAAACCTAATAATGAAAATTTTGCACGGCATAAACTAGCTACGCGAAAACAGGAATCGGAAGAATCGATCGATCAGTATTACAGGGCACTACAACTACTTAGCAAAAACTGTGAATTTGTGGCTGTAGATGCGGAAACTCATCGAAAAACATATGTTCGTGATGCATTTATCCGAGGTATAAACTCTAACCAGATTCGCTTAAGACTTTTAGAATTCAGCACATTGACTCTTGATGAGGCCATTGAAAAAGCTCGTGCTCTAGAATCAGCAAAAATTCAATCCGCATCCTATTCACTGGTTGAGGCAAACGTAAATGCAACCTCAATCCAAGACGAAAAAGAATGTTTAATAGATTCAGCAAACCTAGCTACTGTTCGTACTATCCAAAAATGCTATTTTTGTGGATATTCTCGCCACAAATCACGTCAACAGTGTCCTGCAATTAATGCGGAATGTAATAACTGCAAAAAGATGGGACATTGGGCTACCGAATGTAGATCTCTTAAGAAGTTTCCGAAGATTAAATCCTCAGCACTAATCGCTGCTTCCTCACCAACCTTAGATAAGGCTACAATAACCATTAAAGTTAATAATATACCTACTCGTGCTTTAATCGATACGGGAAGTTCAGAAACTTTCATATCAAAGCAATTTGCTGATAGCTGTGGTTTTAAGATGTTCAAAACAACAGGTTCCGTCTCTATGGCTTCAACGACCCTCAGTTCAAAAATTATAAATTATTGTTTGGTTCGACTGGATTTTTTGGATCATCATTATGATAATGCAAAAATGAATGTGTTGTCTGATTTATGCACTGACGTAATTGTTGGTCATGATTTACTGAAACTACATTCAGAAATAAAATTTTCTTTTGGGGGCTCTAAGCCACCACTCACGATTTGCTATCTAGCTCCTGCAAAAATCGAACCACCTCCTCTTTTTGAGTACCTATCCGGAAATATAAAACCGATTATTACAAAATCCCGAAGACATTCAAACGAAGATTATAAATTCATGAAGAGTGAAATTGAGAAATTACTCGCTGACGGAATAATTGAAGAAAGTAGATCGCCATGGAGAGCCCAAGCGTTTGTAGTAAAGAACGAGAACCACAAGAACAGGATGGTCATTGATTATTCTCAAACAATTAATCGTTATACATTATTAGATGCTTACCCCATACCTGATCTTGAACGAATAGTGTCAAAAGTTGCTCAAAACTCGTTTTTCAGTACCATAGACTTCAAAAGTGCTTATCATCAAATTCCCTTGAGAGAAAAGGATAGACTTTTTACTGCTTTCGAGGCTTGTGGTCGACTTTATCAGTTTTGCCGCCTTGCTTTTGGTCTCACTGATGGAGTCCCTTGTTTTCAACGTGTTATTGATGAAGTTATTTCAAAATAAAAATTGGAGAAAACATACGCTTACCTTGACGATGTGACAGTTTGTGGAAAGGGTAAAGAAGAGCACGATCGAAACCTCCAGCGATTTATGGAAGCAATTAACAAATACGGTTTTACAATAAATCAGAAGAAAAGCAATTATGCTCAAACATCAATAAATCTGCTCGGATATAAAATAGAAAACAATACCATTTCACCTGATCCTGATCGTCTAAAACCATTACTTAGTTTACCTCCACCGAAAAGCCCCAAAGAACTAGTTTGTATTATTGGAATGTTCGCTCATTATTCCAGATGGGTATCTACCTATTCCGACAAAGTCAGAAGGCTTTTGAATACCAAAACATTTCCGTTATCTCCAGAAGTAAATAATGATTTTGAAAATCTTAAAACAGAGATATCGAATTCAGTAGTAAAAACAATCGATGACAAAGAACCCTTTGTAGTGGAAACAGATGCCTCCGATTTTTCTATTTCTGCTGTTCTTTCTCAATCTGGTCGACCTGTAGCTTTCTTTTCACAAAAACTCAACGATAGTGAGCGAAGACATTCGGCTGTAGAAAAAGAAGCGTATGCTATAGTGGGTGCCTTAAAGAAATGGAGACATTATTTGATGAGTCGTCATTTCTTAATAATAACTGATCAGCGTTCTGTATCTTTTATGTTTGACATGAATCATAAAAACAAGATTAAGAATGAAAAAATTCAAAGGTGGCGCCTAGAACTTTCTTGTTTTTCTTTTGATATTGTTTACAGATCTG
The DNA here is from genome assembly GCA_964028335.1 of Altica lythri. Lineage (NCBI taxonomy): Eukaryota > Metazoa > Arthropoda > Insecta > Coleoptera > Chrysomelidae > Altica > Altica lythri. The sequence continues at coordinate 4,483,827 of OZ034810.1, read as the reverse complement.
GAAAACAAAATTAGGTTGCTGATGCCTTTTCAAGAGTGTGCAATTCCATTCAACCAAACAAACTCTACTCACTTCATTGTGACTTGTGTCACCCAGGTGTGACTCGAATGATTCATTGGGTAAGAATTCATAATCTACCATTTTCCGTTGAAGAAATACGCAAAATGACTGCATCCTGTACTTCATGTAACGCTGTAAAACCAAAATTCTATAGAACCAATAATTATATTCTCATTAAAGCTACCCATCCTTTCGAAAGACTCAGTATGGATTTTAAGGGTCCACTTCCATCAAGAACTCGTAACAAATATCTACTTACAATTATTGATGAGTATTCTAGATTCCCATTTGCATATCCTTGTGCAGATATGAATTCTTCAACTGTAATAGATTGTCTAGTTGAATTATTTTCTTTGTTTGGAATACCTTCTTATATTCATACGGATAGAGGTGCTTCTTTTATATCGAAAGAAATACAAAAATTCCTTCACACACGCGGTGTTGCTACATCTATGTCTACTCCATACAATCCTCCTGGAAATGGACAAATAGAGCGCGAAAATGGCACTATTTGGCGGACAATATCTCTTGCACTCAAACAAAGGAATTTGGAAATTTCAAATTGGGAAGTAGTAATTCCAGATGCATTACATTCCATTAGATCTCTTCTATGCACTGCTACTAACGAAACTCCCCATGAAAGAATGTTTAAACATAATAGAAGATCTGCCAATGGTTGTTCTTTACCTTCCTGGCTGGTTCCTTCTAACAAAGTCTTTATGAAGAAGCATGTACGATCGAGTAAATATGACCCACTAGTAGAAGAAGTGGAGCTTATTGATGTCAATCCGCAATATGCCCGAGTTCGGCTAGAAGATGGAAGGGAGACAACCGTGTCTTTAAAACATTTGGCTCCTAACGGCGAAGGAGATTTAGAAACGGAGTTTCAACCGCTTTCTTATGAAAACTAAGAACAAGCAGAGGATATTTCACAAGGTGAAAAACCTGTAGACCCATCTGCTGATGAAATAAGCTTAGACTCCCCTACTTCCGAAGATTGTTCTACTCCTAATAGTTCTTCTCAAGAAAATACTCTTCCTCGCTCAACCAGGGAACGTCGAATGCCTCAACGATTCAAGGACTACTATTTGTAGGGTGGAAGAATGTAGTATTACTATGATGTTTTGTTAAGTTGTCCAAATGACATTTAGTAATTTTGACATTTTATGAATTCTAATTCAACATTAGTTTTGTGAATAATAAAGCCTTAGTTATTAAAAAGGTTTTCATTACAAGTAGTTAGTCTTTTATAGTAGTCAATAGTTGGCACGTCTGTGACAATTGTCAGTAAAGTCAAGTCAAGTAAGAAGTATTAATGGTTTACGAGTGTTTGATATCTTTTATCATTTTCTTTGTTGTTAAAGTTATTATTAATAAACTTTTGTTTTGCTTTGTTTATCTATAAATATATTACCACTGCTTTTACCCAGAACCACAGGTTAAGGGCCCAGATAAAAGCAAAATTTTTAGATAAACGATAACGTGGTTAGAAGTTAGATTTGCCATTACAAAATGGCGGACAACGAAGAAATGTTTAAAATGATCGTTAAATTTGATGGAAGTAACTATCAGCAGTGGAAGTTTCAGATGAAATGTGCTCTGAAAGCTGAAGGAGTTTACAAAATTGTTGACGGTACAACTCCAAAACCTTAAGATGCTGGTGGAGATCTCGAGAAATGGGTAAAAAATGATGCAATTGCTATGTTCACCCTAACGGCGGCTATGGACTTAAATCAAATTACACTCGTCGAAAATTGTGAAAGTTCCACAGATACAATGAAGAAGCTTGATTCAATTTATCAACAAAAATCTGAAGTGAACAAGATGATATTCCATGAACGGTTTCACCAATATAAAATGAACCCGAACGATAGTGTAGTACAACATATCGCCAAAGTTGAAAGTCTAGCGAAAAATATTAAGGAAACTGGAGAACAAGTAAGTGATACAGTTATTATTACAAAAATTTTAAGTACTTTAATAATAAATAATAATAATAATAATAATAATAGCATTTATTCCCCAACAGTTTCCCATTTACAGAGGAATACAATACATACAATGTAATATTTACAGCACTGGTTGCTTAATACATATAACTTAAAATCTAAGATTACATAAAATAAACTAAGTAATTCAAATAAGACAAATAAAATCACGAAAAAAAAAACAGGTGAATAAAAACAGATACATGTGACAAGAATAATCAAATAGTAAATTTATATATAAATTAAATATATGTTTTACATTTGTTTTTAACCGACTTCAAAAAAGGAGAAGGTTATCAATTCGACCATATTTTTTTTTTATTTTTTTTTTTATGGATGTTACCGAATATCTCCGGTATTTATAACCCTATTTTAAAAATTCTTTTTGCATTCAAAAGGGTAGAGTGTCCCATTGGTCCCATAGAAATTTGGTTAAGGTCTGGTCATCAATGTGAAAGATATTCAAGGAAATAAGGAGAAGGGTCTCAGTTTGACCATATTTTATTATATACGTTACTGAATATCTCCGGTACTTATAATCCGATTTAAAAAAATCTTTTTGCATTCAAAAGAGTAGAGTGTCCGTATGGTCTCATAGAATTTTGATTAGGGTCTGGTAACCAATGTAGAAGATATTTCAAGAAATACCACAAAAATCACCAGTTTAGCAAATATCTCCGGTATTATAATCCGATTTAATAATTCTTTTTGCATTCAAAAGAGTAGAGTGTCCCATTGGTCCCATAGAAATTTGGTTAAGGTCAGGTCATCAATGTGAAAGATATTCCAGGAAATAAGGAGAAGGGTCTCAGTTTGACCTTATTCTTTTTATATATGTTACCGAATATCTCCGGTATTTATAATCCGATTTGAAAAAATCTTTTTGTTTCAAAAGAGTAGAGTGTCCGTGTGGTCCCATAGAAATTTGAAATTTGACTGGTCACCAATGTGGAAGATATTTCAAGAAATACCACAAAAATCAACAGAATAAGCTCTGCAGTTCAGTTAATTTGTTAATAATGATGTATAACATAAAAACATAATAATTAGCTCATTACTGTCCCACTCTAAAGCCAAAGACCTCTTCTCACAAGGAGAAGGAATGAGCATTTAATCAATTCTCCGTGGAAGAACCATTTGCTAATTTAGTTCTCCCTGTGTAGTTTTCTAGGTGTTGCTGGAATGCGTTTGCAATTTTCCCTCCGGCATAATTTTTAATAGTGCCTGTATCGATTAATGCTTTATACGTCCTGTTTCCAATTTTTAATGGTACAAAATGTCGGATGTCTTTTGTTGTGGGCTTTGTAGTAGCAAGGGTACATGGAGTCGACATTTGATTCACAGACTGGAACGACTCCTTACTTCTCCAGTCTGTTACTCGTTTCCCTGGCGCCTCATGCAGCATTCAGTGCTATAAACGCCATCCTTGCCACAACGCGAACAGAATTTTTTCCACGGGTTCCTCCAATTTTTTCGAGTATGTCCAGGCTTCTTACATCTAAAACATATTGTTTTAGCGTCATATCTTTCCGGTGTGGGGGATTCTTGGTTTCTGAAAAGGTCTCTGGTTTCTCGTCTCTTTTCGTCCTCTATAGTTTCGAATTCTTGGGCTAAGTCCTGTAGCTCCCTCAAATTTTCAAAGTCTCGCCGCCTGATATACAATTTGTAATCGGGTAGCATATTTTTGTATATTCGTTCTAGTTCTTGATTTTCATTTAATGAACCTTCCCGTCTTATCAGTGTTCTAATATCCGTTATGTAATTTTCTGCCGGTTCATTTTGTTTCTGCTTCCTGTTCCTAATTTGTTCCTCTAATTGTAACAAATATCCTCTTGGGTAGAAAGTTCTTTTAAAATCTTCGTTAAAATCTGTCCACGTTTTCCAAGACTTGATATTGTTTCGGTACCATAACAACGCATTGTCCCCTAACATTTCCGGCAATGCCTTAAGCAAATCTTGTTTCGTTATTTCATAGGCTGTGCTAAGCTCGTCTATCTTTTCCATAAACCCTACTGCGTCGGTGTGTCTCTTATCGAAATGTGCATTCCATTTCCGTATTTGGTTTAGCGACTCTGCCTGCGACGATTGCTTAGGCAGTGATAAATTATGTATTTCCCTCCTTAGGAGAGAAATCGCCTGAGGCAGTTCGTCGGATTCTGATTCTTTGCGTGGTTTAGATTTTGGGGTCGTTCCGGTTTGTTCTCCGCGATCCTTGAAAAAATCCCTTAGCCTTAATCTCAGTTCATCGACGGTCCCTTTGTTATCTAAGCCGACTTTTGTGGCTTCATTTTGTAACTCTTCTTTACTTAGGCGGTAAATCCACGACGTACCTGTCGTGGCACCGGTTACTGAGTCGGTGTCTGGGTTAAGCGGCATCTTTCTACCTTTTTTCTTTTTGCTCGAGCGCCAATTTGTAACGGGTAGCTCTTTCAGACACCAGACTCAGTAAAATTCGGTTTTAATTTAAATAAAGATTTATTTTTCTAAATAACTATGTACAATAAATAAAAATAAAATGTAGATTCTATAATAAAGAAATAAAAAGCGATTCTGCGACTCCCGCGGACCTCGGATGGATCTCCCTGGAAATAAATAAATTAATTATAGATTACGGTCGGTACCGGATAGTTGGGGTAGGTTACAACCGATCAATACTCGGTTGCGGGGTAGGACAACCCTTGGTCAATACCCAAGGATCGGAACGGTGTAACCGATCAATACTCGGTCACGGGGTAGGACAACCCTTGGTCAATACCCAAGGATCGGAACGGTGCAGCCGATCAATACTCGGTTGCGGGATAGGACAACCCTTGGTCAATACCCAAGGATCGGAACGGTGCAACTGATCAATACTCAGTTGCCGGGTAGGATAATCCTTGGTCAATACCCAAGGAACGGGACGGTACAGCCGATCAATACTCGGCTGCGAAGGCAGGGAAGGTCGGTGGCTACTGGTCAATACCCAGAGCCCAGGTTGGAGTTCTTCCAAGATCAGTACTCTCGGTCGAACTGCCTTCAGCGACGATGGCATCGCCTTTTTATTCTAGTCGAGGGCGCTCCCACTCACTGAATGTGTATGCGCGAGTCTTGACGACGTGTCGTATCTTCGTTGCGCATCTCGAACGGATGGTGGGAATGCTGGCAACTACAGACGATAACACGGGATTTCTGTGTTATCGTTACACTGCGAGTTGGTGATTTCAGACAATTTATTCCACGTTTCATCACGATGTTTTCCTTTACCGTATGTGCTTCGTGTTTTTAGGTGTTAGACAATTTACTTATGTCTCCAAAAACTCACATTGGTACATATCGGGATTGTTGGGGATTAAACTCAGTACCTCATCTTGCACGGTTATTGAAAGTCTTTGAAAATAGTACATCATAAATCAAGTAGCAACTAAAAATGATAAAATAAAAACTTTTTAAAAAAAATTAAACCGCCTACAAAAAATTTACTCTAAAAAGCCAGAAATAAAATCTTTATTTCTTAATAAAATTGGAACCAACTAGGCATCTGATTTCGATTTCCTTGAAGTCGGCTCCTCTATTTTAATCTTAGCTATTAAATCTAGATTTCGAATGTTAGTTACAAAGATATAAACCATTGGAGCCGACTTCAAGGAAATCGAAATCAGATGCCTAGTTGGTTCCAATTTTATTAAGAAATAAAGATTTTATTTCTGGCTTTTTAGAGTAAATTTTTTGAAGGCGGTTTAATTTTTTTTAAAAAGTTTTTATTTAATTCAGTGAGGCTACAACAAAAAATATCACAAACAGATGAAAGTTTATTTGCGTTAGCACACATCACATTAATCGGCGCTTTCAACATTAGATTTGTTTGAGCTCGATTGCACAGAAACGTCTCATTTTGTCGTGATGCAAGCCTCGGAACAAAAAAATTTTACTTACCTAGTAAATATAGAAATATACGTCAAGCTTGGTTGTCACTTGATGAAAGTAGACAAACTATAAATAATTTAATGTCAAGATTAATTGATGAAGAGGCAAGCTTAACAAATCAAGAAGAAATGGAGACAGCGCTAGCAACAGTATCACTAAAGCAAAATGAAAAAGTTCAGTCCCAATTTGTTAAAAAATCAAAGTCAAAAGGTATAATTTGTTACAACTGTAACAAACGAGGACACATATCTAGAAATTGTAAGGCTCCTAAGAAAGAAACAAATCAAAATATAATCAAAAATTTTTACAAACTCTGTAGATTCGGGATCCAGTGAAACAGCCTTTCATGTTACTACTGATAATATAGAAAGCGACAATTGGATCATGGATAGTGGTGCATCAGCCCACATGACATATAGAAAGGATTTCTTTTCTTATCTAGATGAAACTTATACATCAACAGTTACTTTGGGAAATAATAAAATACTGAGAGTCGAGGGAAAAGGAACTATAAAAATTAAAAAGCTTATTGATGACAAATGGTCAAACGCAACTATAAATAATGTACTTTATATTCCAGAACTACGTAAGAATTTATTCTCTGAAGGAGTCATTACAGAAAAAGGAATGAAAATTGTAAAAGAAGGAAAAAATGCTTATATTTATGAAAAAGGAAAATTAGTTGCATGTGGTGTCAAAGAACCGAATAACTTATATAAAATGTGTTTTAGTCCATCAATTTTAAATGTAAACGCAACCGTAGATAATTCTCTTCGTTTATGGCATGAGAGACTAGGTCATGAAGGGAACAAAATTGACCAGGAAAGATCAAATTTAATAAAAATTGACATTGACAATGATGATATCACCGAAATACAATTTGAGCAAAATGAAAATTGTCAGGAAAATATAGATGAAGGTGATCAAAATTATCAAGAAATCGTAGCTGAAGTAAATGGATTACATAATGAACGTCCAAGGAGAAATGCACAGTTGCCAAGGTATCTTGAGGATTACCAACTACACTTTGTGGAAGAAGATGTTCCAGCGACCTATGAGGATGCAATTAAGGATCATGGTTGGAAAGCATCAATTGAAAGTGAGCTGAATTCGTTAAAAAAAAGCAATACGTGGGAATTAGTTAAAAGACCTTCGGATAGTGAAATAATCGATTCAAAGTGGGTGTTTCGTGAAAAGTTAGTGAATGGTGAAAAGTTAAAAAAAGCAAGGTTAGTGGCTCGCGGTTTTAAGCAACATTCTTTAGATGAAGATGTATATGCGCCAGTTGCTCGTATAATTACACTTCGTTTATTGTTATCTATGTATATTGAATTTGATTTATGTGTTCAACAATTAGATGTAAGTAAGAGGAGAACATCCATTCCTAATTATTCTGACTTCTTTGAACTTTTGGATGTAAAGACTTATTCTTTAATCCCTATGATTCAAGTTACCCCTCTTTTATATGGACTTCCTAAAATCCACAAAGTTAACGTTCCCATTCGCCCTGTTGTGAGTTTTACTAACACTCCTGCTTCTAAGCTCTCTTCCTTTCTAAATAATTTTCTTAGAGATATTACTGATTTTAATAATTCGTTTTCCATCCGTAACTCCGTTGACCTCACTAACAGGATCTCTTCTATTACTGTACCCCAAAACTCTTTCCTTTTATCCTTAGATGTTTGCAACCTTTTCCCTAGTATCCCTCCACAAGATTGTGTTTCTCTTATTCACTCGATGCTCCTTAAGAATAATACTGACCCGGTTTTTGCTCAATATATTTGTGATATTACTACTCTAGTTCTAGAACAAAATTTCTTCCAATTTAATGATAAGTTCTATCGACAGTCTACTGGCTTAGCTATGGGTTCTAATCTTAGCCCTCTCTTAGCAGAAATTTTCATGAATAACTTGGAGAATCATTTTCTTTATCATCCTCCGTTTGTAGATAACATCGTTTTTTATTATAGATATGTTGATGATTGTATTGTTCTTTTCAAAGGTGATAGAGCCCAAGCTACTTCTTTTTTAGATTACATCAACTCACTTTATGAGAGAATAAAATTCACTATAGAATTTGAATCCAACAATAGTTTACCCTTTTTAGATATTTTGATTTCCAGAGATGTCTCTTCTTCTAAACTAAATTTCCAAATTTATAGGAAACCTACCAATACAGACTGTGTTATCAATTATTTTTCTTCTCATCCTTTCAGCCATAAAACAGCCTCTTTCCAAAGCCTTCTAAACAGAGCTTTTTCTATACCTTTGTCACAACAATGTTTTTACGAAGAAATTGACATCCTTAAACAAATAGCAGTGAATAATAACTTCCCCTTACATATTTTTAACAAAATTTATTTCCAACTTTTCTACAAATTCAAACTTTGTTCTGTTCATCCTGTTTCATCTCCTGATCTCTTTTTCTTGGGTTCCATCCCCTTTTTAGGTTCCATTTCCTATAAAATTCAAAAAGTTTTTAAGAAGCATAACATCTCAATTGCCTTTAAAACTATACATAATCTTAGAACTTTCTTTGTAAACACTAAAGACAAAATCCCTATTCTTCACAAATCTGGCATATATAAACTTACGTGTTCTGATTGTTCCTCTTTCTATATTGGTCAAAGTGGTAGAAGACTTTCTACTCGTGTAAATGAACATATCCACTACATTAAGAAATACAAGAATACTGAGTTTGTTCACAGTCCGTCAGCTTTCTCCAACCACATTCTACAAGAAAAACATTCCTTCTCTCCTTCGAATACAAAACTACTTCACCTCTGTTCTAAAGGCCCTAAAATGAATTTACTAGAAATTTTCGAAATTAACCAAAACCTTAATAATCCGAATACCACTTGCCTTAATGAACAAGTTAATTCTTCGGAACATTATCTGTTTTTTGACTTACCTTTCTGATCATCTTTTCGATTCTCATTTTCATAACCTCTTTTGCTCCTTTTCACTTCCTCTTTCTCCTTATTACAAGAATTTTTGTCTTTATTATTACCTTTGTTTACATTATATATTATGTTCGACTTCTTCTTCTTTTTTCTAAGATAGTTCTTTGATTTATGAGCTACCGTTTTCTTCTTTTTCGAATTTATATGAGCAGTTTCTTCTCCGTCTTCCCTTGCCTCTTTTTCCTTTTAAATTAAGATTTTTAAAAAAGATTATAGTTACTTAAATCTTTATTAGTTATTTTATTTTAAAATTTCGATTTCTTTAAATTTAAATGTTAATTGTTTATAATTTCAATTGTATTAAAACAAATTTATATTAACTTTCTTTCATGTTCCAACGTCGCTTATTTTACTAACTTTAACATACGAAATTTCTTTAATTAATTTTTAATATTAACATTCTCTTTTCCTTACATTTCACAACATCTATCAACAGCTTGTCTTATTGAACATATTTTGTATTACTTTGAATTACTTTGTCACCTCTCACTTTAATTTTTTAAACATTCTTTGTAACTCATGTTAATATTATTATTGATTTTCTCTCTTTGTTAAGTAACCTATAATTAGTTTTCACATTTTGAATTAATTCTTTTAACTATAATGTATTTCATGTTTTATGTATCACTTTAATTATGTTTCATGGTTCTATGTTTTCTTCACTCTATGTCATAATTTGATCATGTTTTCCGGGTTCTTGTTTCCGCTCAAGCGCAGTATCCTTCCTTTACATTACATTTGCCACGTAGCTTCCTTCGTTATCATACAGTGCTTAACAAGTTTCACTATACAAAATCCGCGATCATCTCATATTTGTTATATATTTTCTTGTGTGTTAGTGCGGTGTTATAGACTTTATTTGATCTGGAGCCGTTTCACCGACAATGATGATCCTTTTTATAACTTATGGCATATTAGTTGTCCATCTTTTCATAGACTCTCTCCTCACGTGCCGATGTGTATTGGTGGACCAATCACTTTTCCACTCCTCATCACTTTGCTTTATCACTCTTTACATCATATTTGGTGATCTAAGATCCCCTCTTTTTCTGTGGACTTATTCTCCGCATTTCGTTGAACCACTTCTACTTCCATATAAAGTCCTAAGTACCTTTCTCCTACGGTCATTTTACAAGAACTTATTTACTGTTAATCACCTTGGTTCACATACCAAACATCTCTCTAATCTCTTTAATGACTTTCTTTCGAAGTCCCTCTTTGGGGTTACTTCATTTGACGTTAGTCCACCTAACAACAATATTTTTGGGATCTTTAGTCACCTTCATTAACCTTCGATGCTGCAGTTGATTCCGTTTTTTCCTTTTATGACTATTTGTTATTGTGTTCAGTTAAATTTTTACATTACTACTATAGTAATGTTCTTAACATAGAATTTTTCGTACCAATTTGGCTTATTTAGTCTATTTTACCTCTTTACTTTCCCACTACACACTTTAGTCTACCACCGATGGACATTTTGTGTTGATTACATAAGAACCTTTTCGTCTCATTCCAATAATGTTTATATAATTAATTTTGATTACTTTTGTTTTATATTTGGTAAGTTGTTTAAACCTTATTTATTATTACTTTTCTATCGTTCCATATTTTTACAGACCTGATGATGACCGTTACGGTCGAAACTAGTTGTCAATAAATTTCATTTTACAATAAATATACAGTGTGGTACGGACTTTGTGTTTTCTTTGGTATTAATTAGATGTAAGTTCTGCGTTCCTTTATGGAAGTTTGAATACACCTGTATTTATGGAACCACCTCAAGGGTTGGTAGTTGATTCAAATGTAATATGTAAATTGAATAAGTCACTGTACGGACTTAAACAGGCTCCAAAATGTTGGAATAATCTTTTTCATCAAACATTGATTAATTTAGGTTTAAAAAGATCACAAAAAGATCCATGTCTGTATTATAACTCTGAGATTTTTCTTTTAATTTATGTTGATGATATAATTATATTTTCTAGTGTTGAAGACAACTTAAATTTGTTAAAATTGGAACTTCATAAAAATTTTAAAATGAAAGAGTTTAAAAATAATAAGATAACATTCTTAGGTTTGGAAATTGAAAAGATTCAAAATGATTTGTTTATCAATCAAAGTGAGTTAATTGAGAAGGTATTAAGAAAATTTAATTTGTTGGATAGTAAATTTTACGATATTCCAATGCAACCAACATTGTAATTAACAATTAATAATGAATCTGTCCAGGAACAACTTCCATATCGAGAACTTATAGGTTCACTGATGTATATTATGTTAGGCTCCAGGCCAGATTTGAGTTATTTGATCACTTATTTTAGTCAATTCCAAAATAATTATTCTCAAGAACACTGGAAACATTTAGAACATAATATCTTGAAATATTTGAATAAAACTAAAAATTTTGGTCTAAGATTTATAAAAAGTAAAAACTCAAAAATGTCCTTGATTTCATATGTAGATGCTGATTTTGCAAACAGTATTATTGACAGAAAAAGTATTACAGGTTTTGTTATAAAATTAAATGAAAACATAATTTTTTGGAAAACTTAAAAACAATCTGTTGTTACACTTTCAAGTGCAGAATCAGAATTTGTAGCACTTTCGTCGTGTATTGTTGAAAATTTATTTTTAGGTCAAATGATCGAGGAAGTCTTTAATGCAAATGTCTTTCCTATTATTATCTATGAAGATAATCAGTCTTGCATTAAGATTGCTTCGACGCTTGAATGCAAACGTACGAAACATATTGATATAAAGTATAACTTTGTAAAGGATTATGTGATTAAAGGCTCTGTTAAGTTGCTATATGTTTCGTCGGATAATCAACAAGCCGATATTTTTACAAAAGCTTTATGTAAAGTAAAATTTAACTACTTTAGAGATTGCCTTAATGTCGTAGACAAAAATATTTTTTTGTAAAAGTTTTTAATTTTTGTAATATTAAGAACATTGAAGTATTGAAGGGGGGTGTTGTAGTTATGCCAATAACAATACTTAAATGTGTAATAGGTGGTTGCATAATAGTAGTTAGTCTTTTATAGTAATCAATAGTTGGCATTAAAGTTATTATTAATAAACTTTCGTTTTGCTTTGTTTATCTATAAATATATTTACCACTGCTTTTACCCAGAACCACAAGGAAACTGTAAATCAAGTAGTTAACCCTACAAAGCCGAGAGGTTTTTTGTCAAATAGAATTTTAGTTTGCAATTAGTTATGGAGATGTCGCTATTATCGCACTTTTAACATTTTCTTTACTAAAGATAATGTATTTGTGTGATTTCAGACATATCTCCAATCTAGATGCTCTTAGAGCGTATGGATGGATATCTTCCTTGTACTGATGAGACGCAATACGTCGAAACCGGTCTACAAGTGATATCCTTTCGAATTGCAAACAAAAATGGTTAGTTCTATCTTGCAGATATACTAACCCCGTTTAACTTTGAACTGTAATTCAATGTCCGTCGTGGCATATAGCCAGGGAAGTAGTTGTTGGTTCTTAGTAAACGGTCTATATGTTCTTTGACATGTAGGTAAAGTTTTCTTGTTTCACTATTTGAACTATAGATCGCCCAACGAAAGTTTGGGACAGCCACGTGGCATCTCGTTCAATGCGCAGTGGTTTTTTTTACGAGCGTTACGATAACAACGACCGTTCTGAAAGCTTGTCAGTGTGGTAGCTAGAATGGTTTTGTAAAGTGTATTTAGCTACGAATATGCTGAGAGAGTTTCTGAGTTGTTTTTTAAATGTATGTATTTTTTTAGTTTAAAGTGGGCAGTAACAAATTGATATAAAATAAATTCTTCTTAATTATGTTGGCATCATACATTAAAAATTAATTTAAGATGTATAATATATTTTTATTTCCGTCCTCCACTGATAGAAAGACTCCGCCTACCTGCGCCGACTAACACGTGGCTGTCACAAACTTTCGTTGGGAGACCTATACGTTTAATACCCGATACCATTCAATACTTGGTATGTGTTAAAGTTAAAATTTTTAAAGATAGAAATATTCAATAAGCAATGCCAAAAAAAAATCAGTATAGAAATATACATCATTAAATGTTAAGGTATGTTTAAGAAACAAAGCAACAGCTGCGGATTTCTTATTTAAATCATTTTGCTCAGATCTTTACCAACGTAAGTACCTATTTTTTTTAATCAACAAACACTAATAGCTAACATAAAGTTATATATTTTGCATTAGATTAATTGAGAGAAGTTTTTGTAATGAATTTATAAATATGTATCACTTTTTAAAATAAAATTTATTTTATTAACATAATACATAGCCGTTTTTGACAGATATCATAATAAATTATCAATGTCAGATTTAAAATTTCGAAATCATAAAGTTTTGTAAATTCAAAATTTTGTTAAATATTTTTAAATCTCTTAACTACCTTTATATAATCGAGGTATATTTTTTCAAACTAATTAATATGAGAAACATTCTAAATGCTTAATCTATTTAGATCGGTATTTGGAAAATACAGAGAATTATTAAGGAAAAGGATTGAAAAATAATGAGAAAGTCGCACATAAAGAAAGTAAAACTGATACATTTGAGAAGTTTATTTTAATAAAAGACTTACAGCGACAGATTTGTATGTACCATTCTAAAACTGAACATTTTACTTTAGACAAACTTTTGACTGATGCTAAACAAAATTTTGAGGGGGACGTACTACAGTATACGAACTTATGAAATTAATAGGATACAAATTTAAAAAAGTAAATGGACTACATATTTTATGTAAACAACGACACGTTAAAGTTAGTAAGATCGCTTTCATTCGAAAACATAAACAACTAAAAATCTATAGTAGGTATATCAGATCTGGATCATGTAATTTGGAAAAAAAGGTGTGTGTGCGATTCACACACGATAGAAATGAAACTTCCGTAAATCGACAAAAGAATGAGATGAATATATATAACAAGGGTAGGATAATTACAAAGTTTATTTGTTTAAAAATGACAGTATTTTGATTATTTTTAAAAGATATTTTATTTAATATATGTTACATAATTTATTGCTTAAGTTCCATATTTTCAGTTTCAACAAATGATACAAGAGGCTCATGATAACTAAAATACGATACAAATGTTTTAGTTTACGTTGTCCTTTTGTAAACCACACAGCTTCACATTGTTCAGATGACAGAGACAGCTTATGTGTTTTGAGCCATTTTTGAATGGTAAGTATTTCCATATTCATTTGGTTAACCATATTATGAATATCTTTCCCAGTTATATATAAGACTAAGTCATCTGCATAACCACAAATATTTACCCTCTCAGACACTATAGCGAATAGGTCGTGGGTGTATACAGTGAGGTCTAAAAGTAACGGATAAATTCATTTTCTCCGTTAATAAGCGAGTAGAAGAAAAATCCTGAAACACGTCAATTTTTAAATTTAAAATGACACTTTACGACGCTAAAAAACCACCCCCCACTTCAAACCCCTTTCCAAGGGGTGAAAGCACCCCATTTTTTTAAATGGCATGAGAGGTCATTTGATATCTCGTCTGAAAGAGCATTTAATTGCCTATTCAGCAATGTAAAAATTTTTAGATTTAATTTTTTTATTTTCAAGAAAATTCAATATTTAATACTGTAATAGGTAGTCCTGCTAAATTTCCTAATAATAAAACAATCTAGTAGGCATGCTGCATGCTTGGTATATCAATACGACACGTTTCAGGTACATTTTAAGTAACACATTCCAAAATTGTAAATTAAATTTATTTGTTTTATTTTCAAGAAAATTCTATATTTAATACTGTAAAAGGTAGTTTACAGTTAAATTTTCTTTTAATAAAATAATCTAGTAGGCATGCTTGATATATCAATACGACACGTTTCAATACATTTTAAGTAACACATTCCAAAATTGTAAATCGAATTTTCTTGAAAATAAAAAAAATGAAATCTAAAAATTTTTACATTGCTGAATAGGCAATTAAATGCTCATTCAAACGAGGTATCACATGACCCCTCATTCCATTTAAAAAAATGGGGTGCTCTCACCCTTTGGGAAGGGGTTTGGAGTGGGGGATGGTTTTTTAGCGTCATAAAGTGTCATTTTAAATTTATAAATTGACGTGTTTCAGGATTTTTCTTTTTCATGCTTATTAACGGAGAAAATGAATTTATCCGTTACTTTTGGACTTCACTGTATATTAAAGAGAATAATACTTAGGGGTGATCCTTGAGGGAGACCTTTGGAAGATGTGTATAGTCCTAGAAAGTTACCGGTACATGATGTTGAATATAGCAGTCTATGTTGTAAGAGGTTGAAAACTAGGTTGTTTATTGCGAAAGGGATATTTAAGTTTTGAATTGTATTATATAGTATCAAGATATCAACATTATCATATGCCGACTTGATATCACGAAAAATGGCTAAAACTGTTTGTGAGGATTCTAATGATTCTAATACAAGGACTAGATTGTCATATGTTCCTCTACCTTTCCTAAAACCAGATTGGAAGATTTTGAATGAAAGTGTATGTTCCATGTGCCAGTCCAGGCTATTTTTTATAATGATTTCAAGAGTTTTAACGATACAGGAAGATAAGACTATAGGTCTGAAGCTATCAGCAGACAAAGGATTCTTGAGAGGCTTTAATATATTAATTATACTAAAATCTCTCCAATAGTCGGGAATAGAGCCTCCATACAAACAATTGTTATAAAACGACAATAATATCTTTTTGGTAGAGTGGTAGGTGTTTTAGCATTGGGTAAGAGATATCGTCCATACCTGGAGCAGAGTCTTTTTTATTGGATAGAGCAAGATCAAGTTCATAAATTGAAAATGGGACTACTAATTTATTATCATAGGAAAGGGAGAAATTAGGGTCTATATTGATGGAAGACATTTTATAGAGTCTTGTTTAATATTGTCTGAGGGGTTGTAGAATTCTTTGAAGTTGTGGTAATTTGAAAATTTTTTGATTTTATCCCATGCATATGAAATATTGGATTCTTTATTTAGTGATTCGCAGAAATTTTTAAATTTATGTCTTTTCTTTTATTTTAGGTTTCTCCTGTTTATGGCAATCAAACGTTTTGTTTCGATGAAATTTTCTAGTGAAGGGGAATTATTAAAGTTGGCTATTGCCTTTTTTCGGGATTTAATCCACAGCGAACATTCCTCGTCCCACCATGTATTACTGGGTTTTCCACGTACTCCACATTTTTTAAAAGGAATTGTTTCGTTAGCAGCCGTATTAATATTTGATAGAAATTCCTCGTAACTTGGATATTTGGGTATATTGCGGATATATGTAGAATGTTTTGTGAAATAAAGCTTCCAATCAGCTTTTTTGGTATTTCTAATCTTGTATATGTTACAAAAGGATTTATTAGATATATTCATCTCCGAAATATTCAAGTTGACAAAAGTGGGAAAGTGATTGCTGTTGCCACAATCCTGTATAACATTCCATTTAGAGTATATAACCATATTATTGTTTATAGTACGAGAGCCCACGACCAAGATTTTTGTCTCATAGCAATACGGCCAAAACCGCATCAAATCGATAGATACGATTATCCTGAACTCGAAAATACCTATATCAGACATTTTCCGCGTAGCGTTTGACCTGACCAAATTTTCAAAATTGTCAAAGAATTTTACCGAACTGCATCATAGCAATATGTCTGATTTTCAGACTGTAGTTGAATGATAGTTCTGAGATACCGGAAACATATTTTTCAGACGTTAATGGTGTAGCGTAAACCCGGAAAATCACTTACAAAAATTAGAAATGAGACAAAAAAAATGTCTCATAGCAATACGTCTGAAAATCTTTTTGATTAGTAAATTTTGGTTATTTGATGCGAACAAAACAATTTTCAGACATTTTGCGCGTAGCATATAGCCTGAGCGCATTTTTCAAAATGTTAACAAATTTTACCGATCGGTATCATAGCAATATGTCTGAAAATTGTTGGACTTGATAAAATAAGTTGTCCACATGTGCAAAAAATTTATATCAGACCAATTAAGTGTAGCACCTTCTCTATCAGACAACTTTTCGATATTCAGATATCATTTCAAAATCGTATTGAGGCATCTTGAATTCTCTGTTACAAACCAATGAATAAGTTGCGACCCTGAATGATGAATGATAGTTCTAGTTGCCATTGAATTATTTCAAAATGTATTTCCCTTCTTCATTCTAAAAAAAATACTTGCACACAAGATCCAAGCTCAAACATTTCTAATCCGGAAGTATCTGTGATAAAAATTGCAATTACGAAGATAATTCGTTCATTTTAATTTCAATACGACTCCCTATCGGCCTACTATTTTTTTTCCACTCCTCAGTGGTAATGCTGGAGAACTTCTGTCTTGCAAGATTTTTGACGTGACCACATCTAAATGTTATATTATGACTTCCAACCCAATTTTTGACCGCGGCCTAAATCTAAGTGAGCGTCGTTCCAACGTTTGGAGCAGCTGCCGAGTGAGCTGTATAATAGTAAGAGAGGGGCAGGAGCGTAACACACGAAAAGCCGTACCCGCCGCAGGAGCGTAACAAGCGCTGAGGCGTCTGCCGGGCGACTACGAAACGTTTTTTTCATTTTAGGGAGTATATGCTACACTCAAAGTGTCTGAAAACAGGTTTTTGGTAATCCTGGCAGCAATACGAAAAGTTTAAAAAAAATTTTCCGTATTGCTATGATACAGGTCGGCTTAATTTTTTGACATTTTCAAAAATGCGCTCAGGCTATATGCTACGCGCAAAATGTCTGAAAACAAACTTTTTCGTAATACAATTATAAAATCTATGTACATTATCGATATCAGACGTATTGCTATAATACCGACTGCCTTTTTTTTGACACAGCAGAAATGGCCTCCCACGCAGTAGCTACACTTTCGACCGTTACTGCACACCTAGTTGGGTTCAAAATCATATAATCTAACGATTTCATAGGGTTTTGGCCGTATTGCTATGAGACATGGTTTTGGTCGTGGGCTCTCGTACTATTATGATTGATAGATCTACTGCACTGACATTCTTGTTGGGAGATATATTTATGAGATAAAGATTGTCAATGTTGATAATTATGTATTGTATTAAGTCAGAATTGAATTTTCTAGTGGTTGAGAAGAATATGGATTTTTTGACACATGTGATTACACCACCGTATCCGTCATCTCTATCTTGACGAACAGTGTTGTAAGAGTTTAGGGAGAATCTTGACTCATTTCTAAGCCATGACTCATTAATGAAGATAACATCGGGATCTTTTTCGGAGATTAAGTTGGTTAAATTATCCCTATTTGCTTCAATGCTTCATATATTCGTATATTGTAGAATTTTTAATTTTGTTTTACAAGACATAGTTAAATAAAGAAAAATTAATAAAATCAGCTTCAGAGGATGAATCTAGGTCCATATAGGAACCTACATTTAAATGGGATAAATTTTTTTTAATGTTATTTAGATTATCAGATGTTGCGTTATTTATAAATTGTAAGCAAGGATTTTTAATATTATAAACGGGATCAGAGTCCGAATTTTGAATAGGATGCAAGGCACTGGAGTTCCAGGCTAAATTTTGTTGAGAAGATGAGGGGGATTTTTCTAGAGAAGTAGATTTAGAAGATGACACTAAGGTTTGTTGAGGAGACACTGAGGATTTCATTGCTCTTCCATTAGGAAAGAAGAGGGCTTCTTCATGGGCTTTCTTATCATAACCTTTCTGTAGTACTCTAAGTTTATTATCAGAATTAGCTACTACTTGTTGAAAAGAACGTTTGGTAGTGGAGGACTTGAAGTTATGTACTCTTCTTTGCGTAGGTGACACAGAATTGTTGGTATTGGAGTTAGTGTTGGATGTAGTATTGGAGTGTCTGTTAGGGAAAGCCTGAAAGTCTTTAGCATTCATTATAAATCTTTCATTTTCTAAATAGGATTTAGGTATAGCATTGTTCGCATCGAAAAATGTCATCTTTTCGAAAGCCATTAATTCTTTGGTATTTTTTTGTCTGAAAAACTCTGGATATTCTTTGTCAGTAGCTTTGTGAGGGCCTTTACAATAAAAACATTTTACTACGCAATCATCTGAATGAGCGAGTTTGCCGAAGTTACAGCAACGTGACTTGCCCTTACAATGAGTTTTTGTATGACCAAATCTAAGACAATTGAAACATTGTGTAACTGGGTCAATGTATATATCAACGCGTTTGGGCAAATCGTAAAAGTTTATAGATTTGGGCATTATTACCCCCTTAAAGGTAAAAAGTGCGGTGCCGGTTGGTTCGTAAGTTGTAGTACCGTTATTAATGACTCTTCTGTTGAGACCTCTAACACTTATTTTTTCAATATCCGTATCAGTACTGCAACATTCTAGCAGTTCTTTGTCATCAACATCCATATCTAGTTGTCTAACTAAGCCTTTACACCTAACAAAGTTAAATGGGATGAAAATTTTATATCATTTCTCCAAAAGATTTTTATTGTTTAAAAATTCATTTTCAGATTGAAAATTTAAAAATTGTACTGAGATTCTATTCAACCCTTTGCTTGAAATTTTCTTGATATCTTTTAATTTTAAATTAAAGATATCGCTTGCAATTTTTATGCCATTAAATGTACCTACTTTAATACCAGATATATTAGTCGATTCTAAGTAGACAAAAAAAGGGACCACTATCTTTATCAGTATAAATGTTATTGTTTTTTTTGTGCTTTGTCGATTTGTGAAACGGAATTTTCGAATAAATTAGCCGAAATAATATCGTTTTTTATTAAGGAAGCCGGGTTATTAAAAGAATTAAGGGAGGGCAAGCCTCCCCCTTCATCATCCATAATTTTAAAAGGCCGTCAGCACAACTCTGCAGAGAAAAAAACAAGAAACAAGAACAAAAAAGGAAAAATAATTAAATGAAAGAGAGAAAAAGCAATTGGGTTTTTGAAAAAAAAATTGTGATAAATGGAGAGATCATATATAAGTTTTATAGAAAAACTATTTTTTTATTTTTTTTTTCGCAATAATTCCAAAGTTATTTCAAAATAAAAATTAATTTTTGAATCCGGTACCGAAGACACGCCGACAGCTCCCGAACAAATCGAAGCGCGTGTGACGTCATAATGTTAGTTTTCACTCATTGCACTTGATATAGAAATAATAATAGACCGGCAGATGGTGACACAAAATATTAGGTCATTTGTACCAGTATGGCGGTTCTTCAGGGATCTAATTACGTAAACGCAAAAAGGAAAATGATGATCATAGCGCTCGCACCGGCGGCCCAATCGCGTGGGCGTTAATCGAACGCGTCGGATAAATAACGAGTGTCGAACGATTTGTTCCACAAAAATGCTTGTATTTTCAGATAGTCGAAAAAAAAAGAAGTAGGCGGTAGCGTAATGCCATACTTATCGGGTGTGACTTACAGCCCGCCATACCGACGTGAATAAATTAATTTAAATAAAACAATTCAACCATTTGTACCAGCCTAATTTTTGCTTAGCCAATCATCGTCGAGTAGCCATTCACGAAAATCACCTTGCCATACTTTTCCGACAATTCCCAATGGCCGCCATACCACTGCAAAGGATTAATATTTTTTTTTTCTGCCAAACGATTTGTACCGGTATTGCATTTGAATTTTTGGAAAGTATTTGACAAAATGTGACCGTTATTATTTTTCCCATACTTCTAGTAGGGGGAAAAAGTGCTGCCATACTTCAAATACTTATTTATTTGACACGTTTTAAAAATACGACTGTAAAATACGTAAAATCATTTTTAACATCATGGCATCATTGTATTCTCGTCATTTGGATGCAATTATACCTAAAAAGAATTATTACAGATTTTAACCATGGGGCGGATGACTGTCGGACTTGAGCTAAAAGGTGAAAAAAAATTAAAAAATTTAACGATTTGTACCAGTATGGCATTTGGATTTTTGGCAATTATACGATACAATGTGACCATTATTATATTTGCCATACTTTTAGTCGAGGGAAAAAATGGCGCCATACTTGAAAAACCTGATTTTTCGACACGTTTTCAAGGTACAAGACATAAAATCATTTGTTACAGTATGGCATCATTGTATTCGGTTCATTTGGATAAAATTCAACCTAAAAAAAATTATCCCATAATATAACTATGGGGCGGAAGACTGTCACACTCGAGCAAGATATGAAAAAACAGTTTTTTTATTAGTAACAAATTATATGTTAATAACAAATTTCCTAACCATTTCTCGGGAATCCACCCTTGATATATGTAATCAGGGGCTCAAAATACATAGAAAAAACTTTGGTGTCTCTTTCACTAATACGATGAGCCAAGATCTCTACAATTCGAGAAATCTTTCGAGCGGTGGGAGCCGCAGAATATTATACAACATAACATCTAACTTTTGCTTATAAGACAAGATTGCCGCCAATTAGGTGTTTGAAACTTTGTATTTATATTCGTTAAACCTCAAAATTACAGGAAAAATTAGTGCCATACTGGTAAAAATTGTTCGAATTACGAATAAAATCTTAGAATTTGAAAAAAATATTGTTCACTTTCGCCACCTCCCACAGGTATGGCATTATCAGAATTCTATTTATGATCATACAGGGAACTGTTAAAAAAAGTTTCAGGGAGGTACAAATCGTTTGGCAAAAAAAAAATATTAATCCTTTGCAGTGGTATGGCGGCCATTGGGAATTGTCGGAAAAGTATGGCAAGGTGATTTTCGTGAATGGCTACTCGATGATGATTAGCTATGCAAAAATTAGGCTGGTACAAATGGTTGAATTGTTTTATTTAAATTAATTTATTCGCGTCGGTATGGCGGGCTGTAAGTCACACCCGATAAGTATGGCATTACGCTAACGCCTACTTCTTTTTTTTTTCGACTATCTGAAAATACAAGCATTTTTGTGGAACAAATCGTTCGACACTCGTTATTTATCCGACGCGTTCGATTAACGCCCACGCGATTGGGCCGCCGGTGCGAGCGCTATGACCATCATTTTTCTTTTTGCCTTTACGTAATTAGATCCCTGAAGAACCGCCATACTGGTACAAATGACCTAATATTTTGTGTCACCATCTCCCGGTCTATAAGTACAGTGTTTTTATCTATTTAATTTTGTTGTCATTGTTAAGTATTTAAATTTATATTGAAAATGTCGAACCTTGTATGTACGAATACTACAAAAACAACTCCTGACAAAATGTTTTTAAATGTTCCCCAAGATGACAAACGTCGAAATAAATGGTTTCAAGCAGTGCACCGTGATAATCCCAAAACAAAAGCGATTTTTTTTTGTTGTGAAAATCATTTCGATGTAGGTATTTCCTAACACCATTGTTATTAATTATTATTTATCTAAGTATACAAATCAAATAAGTATTATATACCTACTTAAGTAGAATTCAGTCAATAATTTTTTTTAACTGGACTCCAAATCATAACCTTTAAAATCAAAGTTTGTCGCCGTAACTCTCACGCTATGCTCTACGATTTATGAAATAAATAATTATATTTAATATAATGGAAAATAAATACTTAAATATTTTCATTTATTATATTATTAACTTGATGCCTTTGCACCTCGAACTTCCGCAGAATTAAACCGAACGTCATTTTTAAAAAATTGGTTATTATAAATATATCAACATCAGGAATATTATCAGACTTTGAATTAATATATCCTTTATCACACATAGCTATTTGGAACCAACTAACAACTCGTTTTTTAACAATAAATTTTAAATATTATTGTCTAGTTACATGTACAGCCGTAAAAGCTGTACTGTTGTTAAATACAGTTGAGTCCGTGGTTCTTTACCCGTGCGTCACTAAATACCTGGCGAGATAAAACACATACTTTTAATCTAGCGTCATTGTCTTCCACGCATGAAACTACAGACAAAACAGCTACCGCATTTTATTAAGTTGCAATTTCCGACTTACTTCGTATGTTTTAAATGATGACGCACGGGTAAAGAACCACGGACTCAACTGTAGCTAGTTATACGTGGCAACCAGCGCTACGAACAAAGAAGATAGAAACAGCAAGCTTGCATTTAATAGATAAATACGAGGTTATAAATATTTGATATTGTAAAATAAATTCATTCTCAATTTGTCCATTACTAATTAAAGTTCTCTGTAAAAAAAATAAATTTGTTTTTAAAAATCCTGTCGGCCCATGCCTACAGTTAACTGGCGCAGTCAGTAGGATAGTTAACTGTAGGCATGGGCCTATCCCAGACCAATGGAATTAAATAATTTAGGGACTGAAAATTCTATAGAACCTATATATTTTGAAAATCCTTTTGAGAACCAATATACAGAACAAACTTCAGATGAAATTCAAAATTTTAATGAAGAATATTTTGAAAATACTTACGAGACAACGAATGATTGTAATTTTGAAAATTTTGACAGCAATAATGAGGAAGTTTTCGAAAATGGAAATTTTCCTATGGCTTCGACAATAGACCAGAAAACTTGATAAATATTAATCCCTTATCGGAAAACGAATTGCCTTTTATTTATATACCACAATTAAAAGCTAAATTTTTAGTAGATACTGGCAGTACAAAAAGTTTAATTAATTCGGAAATAGCTTTCAGTCTTTTCAAAAATTTTATTGGAAATGAAGATTTTCATATACAAACATCTCATAACATTAGCTATCATAACAAAGTAGTTTTTATCCCAATTAATGATATTTTTAATGTAAATGAAACATACAAATTTTATATTTTTAATTTTAATAGTAAATATCAAGGTCTCATAGGAATGGATCTTTTAAAAAAATTAAAAGCCGTAATTAATATTGATACAAAATTATTGGTTACTCCAAAAATAAAAATTCCTTTGAATTTTGATAATGTTCCAAAATTAAACGAAAATTTTAAAATTAACAATTATTCAATAATAATTCCAGGCAATACAGAACAAGTAGTAAAACTGCCTGTTTATCAAAAAGAAGGTATCGGTTTAATTGAACAAATAACCTATGACGAAAATGTGACTTCCCATGAAGGGATAGTTAACATTAAAAACTTCTTTATTACGACAACTATCACAAACAAAAATGATGACCCAATTACAATAACAGTTGTAGAACCATTTATAGTAAGGGAGCTTAATAAAAATGAACTTCATTTTATAAATAGTAAAACAAATTCAAATTGTAATCAGGAATATGAACAAATTTTAAACGAAAATTTAAATAAATTAAATTTAGACCACTGTAATCATGAGGAAAAACAAGCAATTTCGGACTTGTGTTCCCAATACAAAGATATATTTTATTCAGAAAAAATTCCTTTAAGTTTTACAAATGAAATTAAACATAAAATAAATTTAACAGATGAAAGACCTATTTTTTCAAAATCATACCGTTTCCCGGAAATTCACAAACAAGAAGTATGTAAACAAATAAGAGAAATGCTCCAACAGGGCATAATAAGAAATTCAACCAATCCATATAGTTCAAATATATGGATCGTACCAAAAAAATTTAATAAGAAGGCAGGAAAGCAAACATATCGAATGGTAATCGATTATAGAAAATTAAATGATAAGACGGTGGGAGATAAATATCCAATCCCAGTAATTTAGGACCTTTTAGATAAAATGGGACGTGCAAATTATTTCACAACCCTAGACTTAGCATCTGGATATCATCAAATTGAAATTGAGGAAACTGATATTCCGAAAACTGCATTTTCGGCAATGAATGGTCATTACGAATTTACCCGTATGCCATTCGGTTTAAAAAACGCGCCCTCAACTTTCCAACGTGTCATGGACAACGTTTTAAGGGGTTTAAATAATGTAATTTGTGTAGTTTATTTAGACGATATACTAATTTTTAGTAGTTCTTTACAAGAACATATTTCAAATTTAAAAGCAGTATTTGACAGATTAAGGAAAGCTAACTTCAAGGTACAACTAGATAAATCAGAATTTTTACAAAAATCAGTAGGTTATTTAGGTCACATAATTACGCCTGAAGGTGTCAGACCAAATCCGGATAAGATCAAAGCAATTGTAAATTTCCCAATTCCTAAGACTCAAAAAGAAATAAAATCATTTTTAGGCTTGTTAGGTTATTACCGACGTTTTATAAAAGACTTTGCAAAAATTACCAAACCATAAACTCAGTATCTAAAGAAAAACGCAAAAGTTATTCACGATCAAAATTTTATTCAAGGCTTTAATACCGCTAAGAAAATTTTATGCAATCAACCTATACTTCAATACCCTGATTTCTCAAAACCGTTTATATTAACTACCGACGCTTCAAACGTCGCAATCGGGGCAATATTATCGCAAGGTACTATTGGTCAGGACAAACCAGTAGCATACGCATCTCGAACTCTAAATGAAACTGAAAAAAGGTATAGTACCATTGAAAAAGAGTTACTTGCTATAGTATGGACTTGCAAGTATTTTAGGCCTTATCTTTTTGGAAGAACATTTACCATAGTAACTGACCATCGAAGTTTAGTATGGTTATTTAATATCAAAGAACCAAATTCAAAATTAATTAGATGGCGTCTCAAATTAGAAGAATATGATTATAAAATTGTATACAAAAAGGGCAGATTAAATGGTAACGCGGACGCTTTGAGCCGTATCCAAATTAATGCGATCGAAAATGAATCAATAATAAATAATCCGGGTGATATAAATCAAGAAAGTTTAGAATTACTTAGAAGTATAGCCGAAGACCCTAGAAATTTCATGTCAGACAAAGATTTCGAAGAAGCGGGATCTAGTAGCAATCAAAATGAAAAACAAAAAGTAAATGGTATATCAGATGTTCAAGTTAATCCTCCAGATAAACCACCATCTGACGAAACCCCTCATTCTCTTTTAAAGGAAACACAAAATGATGGTATTTTAATATTAGATGAAATAATTAATAATAAAAATAATCAAATATTAGTCTTTAAACACAATTTGGACAAGCTTTCACTAGAAACCGAAAATTATGATAATCAAAAAATAATTACTGTTAAATTACCTACCTATAAACAATAATCGAAAATTAATAATAGACTTTTTAAAAAATTATTTAAGTCCGAATAAATCATATTTTATGTATTTTGACGAAAGAACTTTTATTCCACAGTTTAATGTAATCTACACAGAAATATTTAGAAAAGATTATTTAAAATTAACTATGTGTACGAAAATGATAAACACAGTTAGAGAGGTAGAGGAACAAATAATGCTAATAAAAAATCACCATGAGGGAAAAACTAATCATAGGGGTATAGATGAAACATTAAATTATTTAAAAAGAAATTACTTCTGGACAAATATGAAAAAATCAATAAGCACTTATATTAATTCTTGTGACATTTGTCAAAGAACCAAGTACGCACGTAAATTACCCTACGTACCATTAAATTTAGTTGAAACAGCTTCAAAGCCTTTTGAAATTTTACATATTGATATTTTTCATTATAATAAAAATCAGTATCTAACAATTTTAGATCCATTTTCAAAATTTGCGCAATGCATCCCTATTGGAGGAAAAAATGCCATAAATGTTTGTGATGCACTTATGAAATATTTTACAAGTTTTGGTGTTCCACATAAAATTGTTTTAGACAGTGGAACCGAATTTAAAAATGATACAGTTCGTGAACTTCTAAATTTACACAAAATCAAAACTCACTTTACCACACCTGGCCATCATGAGTCAAATGGACCAGTGGAACGTTTCCATTCAACCCTGATAGAACAATTACGAATTTTAAAAGAAATACACCCCAACGAAGACAATTTAATAAATTACGCTGTTTTGGGTTACAATAGCTCAATACACAGTGCTACAGGCTTTACACCTTTCGAGTTAGTATTTGGACATACTAATTCTCGTAATCCCGACGAGGTTTTCAATTCGAAAGAATTATTTTCGAGTTACGTTGAAAACCATAAAGAGAAATTAAAACACACATATAGTAGTGTTAATCAAAAACTAGTTAAAGATAAAGAAAAAGTAGTTAGTAAGCATAATGTAGAAGGAGATAGTAATATAGATTTTAAAGTTAATCACATAGTATATAAGAAAAATCCATATTATCGAAATAAGAAAAATAACAAATTTATAGGCCCATTTGTAATAACTAAAATATTAGAAAATAACAAAGTTGGAATTAAAAACCAGAAAAATAAGTTATCTGAAGTTCATATTAAAGAATTAAAAAAGCCTCATTGTCTTTTTCAGGAGGAAGATAATGAAATTCCAGATAATAATAATCCCATTATACCTACAGATTAGAAGTCAAGAAATAAATTTAAATGACATCAGCGATTCTCCTGAAAGTAAACATAGTCACACAAAGACATATTTTCTTACATAACATTAATATTAAAACGCTGAGAACTCAGATTGAACAACACAGTTTATCGTGATAATAGTCTAGAATTGTTATCTTTGCAAAATAAATATGAACATATGAAACCCATAGTAAATGACTTACTTATTAAATTACAAAATATAAATTTATTTAAAATTAAAAGACCTAAACGTGGATTAATTAATTAAGGTGGTAGTATTTCAAAATTCCTATTCGGAACCCTTGACGCCTCAGATGGGGAAAGAATTGAAAAGGCAATTAATACATTAAAAAATAATCAACAGAAAATAGTACTACTAAATTATCACTTTCTAAAGAATTAGTAAATAAATATTCAAAAACTATAGACTCAATTATCACTAATCAAAAACGAATTGAAAAATTTATTAACGATCAAAAAATAATTATGGACGAAGTCACTGACAGTTTTTATAAATTTTCCTTATGTTCAAATTTACTAGACCAAATAATTTTAAATACAAATATGATATATAATTTTATAGACAACCTCGAGAATGCTACTTACTTTTGCTCAATTACACATTGTACATCCAGATATCTTAACCCCCGAAAACTTACAAGATATTCTAAAGGATTTACGTAAACATTATAAAAATGATGAAATATTAGATTTTTTTTTTTTTATTTTTTTTATTTATTTCTTTATTTCCTACCAACTACATAATAGTTTATTACAGGAAATACTAAACATAAAAGTTATTCATAATGATTATAAAAATTACTACGTATACTAATAATAACACATAATAAATAATAACAGAATTAAGTTAAATTTAAAAAAAAAAAATTTAAATCTGAAACAAGTTAAAATTTTTTTTTTTTTTTTTTATCTTTCCAGAATTTTTCGTTGTAATATTTTTTTAAGTTTGTTATCTTGCGTAAATTTTTATCTAGTTTATTATAAATTATAATTCCGTTATGCAATATTGATTTTTTTCCAAAATTACTTTTCACTGGAAAAATTTTAAAATTATTTTGGTTTCTTGTACCATAGAAATAATTGTTTTGTTTAAATTTAATTAGAGATTGTTTTTGGTTTTTAATAATGGAATGAATAAGAATGCTTATTCGAAGATTATATAAATGGTCTAGGTTTAGCATAGCTTTTGGTTTGTATAAATTTATTGTTGGTTCTAAGAATGGTAATTTAAATATACATTTTAAAACTTTATTTTGTATTTTTTGTAGTGGCTTTATATTACATTTATTTGCTGTTCCCCAAATGCTAATTAAATATTGAAATTTTGAATATACTAGTGAAAAATAAATATTTTTTAATAGTTTTAAGCTTAGATAATGACGAATTTTGTATAAAACTCCTACTATTGGAGATATAGTTTTTCGAATATTTTCTATGTGTTTTTTCCAACTTAAATTTTCGTCTATTAATAAACCCAAAAATTTTATAATGCTTGAATATTTAATTGTTCCATTATCAAATTTAATAAACTTTTCAAATTTTTTATCAAATTTTGTTTTGCCTATGAACATAAATTTTGATTTTTCAAAATTTAAAGATAATTTTCTTGAATTCAGCCATATCGAAATTTTTTTTATATCTTTTTTTATGTCATTAAATATTGAATTTAAATCTTTCGAAAAATAAATAAGCGTTGTATCATCTGCGAATAATTTAATTTTTCCTTGCAAATCTAACTTTGAAATTGAATTTATGTAGACTAAAAATAATTTTGGACCCAAAATAGAGCCTTGTGGTACGCCACATTTTATTATTTTTTCTGAACTTTTTTCTTTGTCAATTTGTACAAATTGTTTTCGATTTCCTAAATAACTCTCAAACCATTTATACAGGTTTCCTCTTATCCCAATATTATACAAAGAATTTAGTAAGATGCCGTGATTTACCGTATCAAATGCCTTACGAAGGTCCAGGGATAATAGACAACACTTTTGTTTGTTATCTATCATTTTCTGAATCTCCGTAATAACATCCGTCACAGCAATCTCGGTATTTTTACATTCTCTAAATCCGTACTGGCCAGTGAAAAGTAACTGTTTAAATTCTAAAAAATTTGTAAGTTTTGTATTCATTATTTTTTCCAACATTTTTGAAAACACCGGTAATACCGAAATTGGTCTATAATTATTGCAATCGTTTGTTTCATTTCCTTTAAAAACTGGTATAACTTTTGAAATTTTAAGTTTTTCTGGAAAGATTCCCTGACTAATTGATATTTTTGCCAAATGTTTAATTATTGGAACTAGCTCATTTTTAAGAAATTTAACAGTTTTAACGGAAATGTTGTCGAAGCCACTAGCTTTTTTTAAATCAAGATTTTCAATTATATTCTGAATATCTTCATCCGAGATGGAGTTTTCTTCCAAGTACATCGAATTTATATTAGTCTCTTCTTCAATTTTTGAGTGATATCCAAAATTGGTAGTAGCTGTACCTGTCACAGCGGCATTCCCAACTGAAACAAAATGACTGTTCATTATTTCACATATTTGTTTCTTATCTTCTATTTTTGTCCCATTGACTTCAAGATGATGTATACTTGTATGCTTTTTTCTACTTGTATTCGTCATTAATGAATTTAGTCCTTTCCATATAGATTTCTGGTCTTTACTAAAGAAATTTTCGTTGTAATATCTCGCTTTTTCTTGTCTTAAACTTTTTTTCACTAGTTTATTATAATTGTCATATTTCATTTTTAGTTCCGTATTGTTGTTTGATTTTTTAAAATTTTTATAGTATCTGTCTCTACGTTTTATCATGTCTCCTAAATTTTTAGTAAACCATGGCTGTGAATTTGATTTAATTTTTATCGATATTTCATAAGAACATTGCTTAAAACACTTGGATATTTCTTCATAAAATTCGTTAGGCTCTTTAAATAAAAATTTTGCATGATTTAGTTTATTTAATTGAGTTTTTAGTTGATCTGTTTTAAAATTTACTTTAGTTATATGGTTATATTTTGGGATTATTTCTTTATGATTTTTGTGGACATCAATAAATTGAATTTTATGGTCACTTAATGTAGTGGAGTCCATGGTTAAATCTATTTTTATTTGAGAATTGGTTAAAACATGGTCAATTAGAGAGCTTGACATATTTACTTCTCTTGTTGGAATAATTTCATTAACAACTGTAAAGTTATTAGTTTTATAAATGTCTAAAAGTTGTTTTGTAATATTTTCACTGCTTAAAAGATTAATATTTATATCGCCCACTATTAAACTTGGTAATTTTAAATTTGTTAAGGTTTCAAGTTTTTGATCTAAATTATTTAAAAACTGTGGATTGTTAAAGTTAGGTGGTTTATATAAGCCGCACAAAATTAAATTAAAAGTATTTAATTTTACACAAATATAAGATAGTTCACTTTCAATTTTTTCTAAAATTTCAAACCGTAAACTTTTTTTAATAAATATGGCTAAACCACCACCACGTTTCTCTCTTGAAGCATATATGGAATTAATTTTTTTTA
This sequence comes from Altica lythri, assembly GCA_964028335.1. Taxonomy (NCBI): domain Eukaryota; kingdom Metazoa; phylum Arthropoda; class Insecta; order Coleoptera; family Chrysomelidae; genus Altica; species Altica lythri. Next base: position 4,453,049 of record OZ034810.1, on the reverse strand, counting down.
AATTATAGTACTTTTCTTCTAATTTGGTAACCCAAGTTTCAGCTACTATTAATATGTCTACTTTTTGCTCAGACGTAATAATTTCAATTTCTTCTATTTTATTTTTTAAGGATCTTGAGTTTATATACAGAATTTTTATTGAGTTAGCCATTATTTTTAGTTATTTAAATCTAAAACCACTTTTATAACGTTTGGAAATTACGTAGACTCAGTACCAATCTCGATTCCTGTTTTCATAAATGGCAATAGACTAAATAGAATAAATAATTACAAATACCTGGGACTTACTTTTGATCAGCATATGAAATGGGATATACATGTAAATAACATTATAAGCAAGACCAAATACTTGGTGTCAGTATTTTATAAACTTAGAAAAATAATGTCTATGAATCAACTATTGCAGCTCTACTATGGCCTTTTTAATAGTATAACTACATATGGTATTATTGGATGGGGTGGTTTGTATAAAACCACATACAAGATATTACACAGACTTCAATGCAAAATATTAAAAATAATAGGAGCTGATAAACAAAATAATAAAAATATCCTGGAGATCAAACAAACTTTTATATTAAAATCCATCATTTTCAAATATCAAGAACTAAAAGAAAGATACTTAAATTACCCAAGAGACACCAGAAACAAAAGTCTATCATTACATAAATTTGGAGCTACAATAGGACAAAGAAGTTTCGAATACTATGCAGTTTATTACTTCAACAAACTACCTAATTCACAGAAAACATTAACAACAAATAAAAAGATACTAAAGAAAAATCTACAAAGAACCATAAGTGACTTCAGTGAAATTAAGTAAAATTAGCATAATAAAATCTAATTAGAGCGCAATTACAAACAACAAAAATTATAAAAAGAAAAGACTTTATTCTATAAAAGTTGAATTGTAAATAAATATTAGAATACAGTTATTATTTTTAGTTTGTAGGATTATTATTATTATTTTTAGTTTGTGGGACCACCTATGTACGGGCAATTTCTGCCTCCTATAGGTCCTCAGAAAATGTATCATATTATATTTTTTGAAGGAATTTGGAAATAAATTATTATTATTATTATTATAAATTATAATCAATTTTCTCCTTGGCTTCTTTTATTTTATTTTGATGTATTGGACAATGAACAGTATTGGCTTGATGTTTGTAGTCATAATTCTTATTAAACTTTTCATTGACTATTTTGCAATTACTACATTGAGAATTTTTTTCCTTGCATTTCCAAATTTCATGATCCTTAGAGCAAAATGAGCAGGTGGTGTTCTTCTTGCATTCAGCAGTCTTGTGGCCATAACCGCAGCATTTATAACAGACTTGTATGTTAAAATCTTCTTTAAAAATACATTTATTTAATCCCAACCAGACTTCTTTATTTAATAATTTTTGGAAAGCAGTACCATTTGCTTCAATAAAAATAACAAATTTACTAGTAGATTTTGATTTTCTGCTATATTTTACTTCCAATTTATCGTCATTATCTATATAATTAATCAGTGTTAGTTCTTTGGTTATTTGTTCACCAGTAAAGTTTTTTTTTGATCCCAGTAAAACCAATCTGGGCAACTTAAGGCTTGGCATTTGTACTACATAGTTATTGCTTAATTTTTCTTCGGATAACTGCTTAATTTTTTCAGAAGCTTCCTTCGTTTTTCCCTTTATTATAATGCCGCCATTGCGAAGTTCTTTTACATCTTTAACTGTATTTAAAAAATTAGATGGAAGTATTGTTTTTTGGACTTCTTCTTTGGTTGCTTTACTACTTTGAATTTGTTTTGGCTTTATAATGATAACTGGAGCATTTTTGACATATTCTACTGGATTTTGTTGGAGTTTCAAAACCTCAGAGTATAGAATGGTATCTTGACTACAATTCATTAATTTCTTATTATCTAAAATACTGAAGATCTTATCAAAATTATTTTGTATTTGATCAAATTTCTTGTCTGCTTCAACTTTTTCCAAATTATTGATTTGTGTTTCTAGTCTTTCAAATTTTTGGTTTAACTCCTGTATCACTTGTTTAAGATATGAGTTTTCGTCTTTTAAACTTTTAATGGTTTTACAGTTTTCGCACTCCCAGTTTGACTTGGTTTTATCCATCGCAACTGCTTTCTTTTTAGATAGACCACTACATTCCAAACAAAACCATTTGGTACAGATCTTACAACAAATATAGTACATTTTACTGTTATAACTTGCCAAACATTTTGCACAGTACTTACTTGGGCCTGCTTCCTTCATATCTTGGGTCGAAATACAAAAGTCACTTACTTTATGTTTTTTATTGTTATCTGTTGCATATTTTAATGGCAAATAGATACTTTCATCTGCACTATCATCAATTTCTTGAACTTGATTCTCCATACTATTTTGGAATTTTTGGCTATCCGTCACGGTCAGTGACGTTGACACTTTTGTTTTCTTTTTATTTACCATTTTTTGAAGCTCTTGGAGCTTCTATTGCTGTATCCGTTATTAGTGTATGATAAGAGATACCTTATTTACTTGTAGTATAGCTCTTGTCTATTTTATGTCTCAAAAAGAGATCAAAATTTTAAAATTTTAACGGAGCGAATATCAGTCAATAGGTAACTTAACTTTCTATAGTATTCTTGGTATTCAATAATTCATACAAATTGTTATTTTGCAACTGATAGCATAATTTTTGCCATAGAAGTTCCTATCCTATATCCCAAAATCTTCCAATACTTTCAACTATTTCTAGTCTAGTCGAGAAGTTAAAAACATTGATAATAAGGGCTCCAAGAAAGGAAAAATTTTTAGAACAATTAATAAAACTTTTATACCGCCTTTTATAATAACAGAAATCCGTAAAAAAATTGTTAATTAACAATTAAATAACTGTTTAAAAAATGATGATACAACAATTTTTATCGCGTGACCATTTTATTTGAAGTGTTTAGATGACATCTGAATTTTTTCTAATTTTTATAATATTATTTAGTGGCATAAAAAAATTATTGAAAAGTTGCGGTCATTACAGAGGCAACGCGCGCATGCCAAAATTGCTGCGCGGAAGCCGATTTTCAACGTTAAATTAAAATTATAAATATTGGTGCTACAATTCCGAGAATCCAGAACATCCCAGCTGAAATTTTCTGCTCTTTCAGAAATGTTTTTAATATTTTAGCTATCACTTATACTTTTTAAGATATTAACAAAAACCGAAAGGACTATTTATTTTTTCAGTTTTTTGTTTATAACAATTGTAATTTTTATCTCCAGAAAAAAATCGAAAAATGGTCTTTCTCTAAATGCCATTCTGGATCGTTTGAGCTATCACTCATATTTTTAAGAGACTGGTAATTATTTTTCGCAGGAAATCAACTTCTCGACTAGACTATTCCAATTCCAACAAAGAATGATACTATAATTATCCCTAAAAAGCCCTACTTAGCTCATCAATAATACCCACCAATATATAAAAGAAATTTGTATCCAAGTAGAAGAACACTATATTTGCCCACAAATTCAACTGGAAATCAACACCCCTGATTGTGTTACGGCCCTTATTCAAGACAAGAAGCCCTTCTGCATCCAAGTGCCAATCCAGCACCCCACTCTAATGTTCAACAAAATTAATGACGAATACTTAGTAGTCATTACTTCAGAAGAAATGAAAATCAAAGCCCACTGTCGAGATGATCAATACATCTTAATTCACAAGACAGCCCTGGTCCATGTTCACGAAAATTGCAGCATCGAACATTCAAGGTTCAAATTTGGTAACCAAAAAGTCAAGACTTTTGGAAAGCCCTTCATTCTACCGCAGATCCATAGCAGGACTCCATGTTAGACAACAGAAACCCCTGTCCATAGAAGACATCCCTCTGGAGGACATCCATAAACTTCAGAATCATATTTTGGCTATCAACCCCTTGTCAACAGAAGACATCGATGGCTTGACATCGACAAATTGGATCCAATGGATCGTCATTTCCCTCATCATCATCCTAGCCCTCAGCTACTTGGTCTGGAAGTACAACCCCATCAAGAAATATAGGAGGAAGAAAGAAGAAAAGAAGTATTCGTCTTCCCCAGAACCCGAAGCCTTCATCTAAGGGTGGAGGAGTTATACGTGGCAACCAGCGCTACGAACAAAGAAGATAGAAACAGCAAGCTTGCATTTAATAGATAAATACGAGGTTATAAATATTTGATATTGTAAAATAAATTCATTCTCAATTTGTCCATTACTAATTAAAGTTCTCTGTAAAAAAAATAAATTTGTTTTTAAAAATCCTGTCGGCCCATGCCTACAGTTAACTAGCTATAACATTTTGACGTCACAACTATGGTGACTAATCATGGCGCGTTTATAGTCACGTGATTTTTTTTTTAAATTTTATTAGTTTTTAATTGTTTATAATTAATTGAAAAAAATTTTTTTAAATTTTTTGCATCAAATATCAATATTATTAATAATAAAGTTTTAAAATAAATAAAACAAATCAATATTTTTTTTTTATTCAAAATCCCAATTGCCGCACACTAATGCAAAATAAATGTAACCAAAAATAAAAAACTAATGCTCAACTTACCCACACTAGACAAATAGGTAGGGTGATTAAAAAAGCTTCTAGTATGCGATGTTTCACCACCAAGCACAGGTCGAGAATGGTTAGATTCAATTGGGCAGAACTGTTCTTTTTTATATCTAATAGGCCAACTCAGGACTTTGACGTTTTTATTACTAATATGGCCGCTGGGAGGCAAACAAAGGTTGTGTTTACATTGATTTTGTCTTTAAATCCATGTTGCTTCGTGTTTAAATTGCCTTTTCCTAACTTTTTGCCGATTGTGTAGTTATAATAGTGTTTGAGTGACTTTATTTATTGTTAAGTTCTAAAGAAATAATCATGAGTGAATATTTACAGAAGTTGTCATTAAAAGATTCAGATGTTACCACTAGATATAAGCAAAAGATAAGTAAAATAAATAATTTAAATGTAAAATCAAAGGTGTGTAGAGCTCTTAAGTGATTTAAATAATTTATATTATGTCAGTCATTATATTTTATTAATAAAACACATTTTAATAAAGTTTATTTTTATTTCTATGTTTAGTAAAAATCATTTGTGTTACTGCAGTTAGCAGCACTTGATGGCAAAACAGTGTTTAAGTGAATTTTCAGAAATGGTTCAATATAATATAAAACAGTCTTAAAAGCATTGTATGTTGCTAAGCCAGTGTAATATCTTGTGTTTTACATAATTATTTTCTTCAGTTTCCATGTTTCTTGATAACTCTACTGTGGCAGCCTGCAACAATAAGAAATGTTTAAAATAATACATGCAAACTAAGTGTAGGGCATAAGACAGTCAAATGACTTAAATAAACTAACCTGTTTCCTTTTAATTCTTTCATATCGGTCCACTTTAGATTTTGAGGAACTGGACTTTATACCCCAAGTTTAATAAAGATACCCAGTCAGCAGGTTTTCCTGTAAAGTTAAAAAGTTATGTTGATGAAATCATCTTTAAAACACCATTCATTTTGCCACTTACCAGAAATAAAATGATTGGAGCACACACGAGCGTTCTTAATTTTCGTTTCGCTAGTAAAACCTTCACGTTTTATCGCCTGCAACCATTTTTTTCTGCCTCTCAAAAGATAAAGTATTTAGCTCAGATTTATGCTTAAAATGTACTACCGAAGTTAAGCGAAAAAACTGCACTTTATCTAGATTACTTCGCATTCCACACTTTATAACGCAACAGATATGAGGCATATTGTCTTTCTAACGAAGTCTTTCTATTTGTTAATAATTTTAAAACACAAAATTGTCCAACAAATCACTAATAACAATACAGAAAAGATCACTCAATTGACAAAATAATACAAAACACAGTGGAAACTGACAGAAGTCTATCTTTTGTTTGCCTCCCAGCGGCCATATTGACTAAATTTTGACAGCATGTTGAGATGCCCTATACAAGAAGTATAGATAACAAGAGTCTACACGGTATAGGCCTTTGAATATAAAACCACTATATTCAAAGGTATAGGCTTTTCCATAATATGTTTGGTACACAATAATCAACCCAGATCATAGTTCTAATTTTTACCACTAGCTGACATTTGAAGTCACGAATGTTAAATTAAATAAAGGGATCGTGCGTGAAATATAGAGGCAGCACGGCAGCACTACTGTCGGAGTGAGCGCTCTCTGGCGTTTCATTGGTGAACATACTGGGATCAAAACAAATATTAAATAACATTAAAAAAAAGTTACAACAATGGAAAAAATAATAAACCTGTAGTCAATAATATAGTACATGGCCAGAACGATGAGAAAGGCAAAAAATTATTCAAATCAAAGCATGTGTACGGTGTCGTTGAAAAAACGAATAAAATTAGAACTGTCATAACAGGTAAAGTTGTGCCACAGACAAGTGTATCAAATCTTCATGATGTGACAATTTCTGTAAGTATAAAAGCAAAATAAACAATTATATATTGCACTTAAATTAGAAAACTGGGAATTTTTTTTATTTATTTATAAGAAAAATTATAGAATTATTATTTTCAGGTTGATACAAACCGACACGTTCGTAACGCTGTTTGCACCTGTAAAGCTAAGGCACTATAGATATAGGTATTATCATCAGCCATTTTTATTCCAATGTCAATCAATTTACGTGTCAGACCATAGACAACTTAAAGAGACACGTGCAATCGTATTTTGTGGTAAAAATGGGAACTAAACTTGCTGGTAGTGCGAAAAGCGAAAAAGTACTTATAAGGGTATAGTAACAGAATAAGTACTATTAGCGGTTTTGATTTAAAATAAATTTAAGGTACTTTAAGCATAAAAAGGGTGTTACAGTAAAATTTTAAACAAAAACATGGTGCGCTTATGTCGGAACTTGTTGCCAACTTTATATTAACCATTAACACATCTGTTCTATTATCTCTAGTTTTGTGGTTGACATTGGACAAAACATGGCTGAGGATAATACCTATGTTTATAGTGCCTTAGTAAAGCTGGTCTTGGGAGCAAGTGTAAGCATATATGTGCGTTAATTCATTACGTTAATTCTCCTGAAACATCGTCATCGAAAACGAGTCATTCTCAGCAATGGGGTAAGCCTACTCAAAAGCAATTACTAGGGTACGACAAAAGTGAAAGGATGTCCAAACTCTTTCCTCCCCCAGTTTTGTCTGCTGAAATGACTAAGTTAAAACCTATCAAACTTACAGTAGCAAGTATGCCTGAATCTTTGAAAAATACACCGCTTCGAAAAATCTTAGAGCTTGAAGAGGAAGAAGATATTGTAATAAAACCAGTAGAATCAATGTTACAAATGATACAAACTAAGGCGAAAAAAGTAGTAAATGATATATTTATATTGCAAAATTGTAATGTAATATTTAGTCAAGAAGTTATGGTTACCAAAGAAATATATACATTCTATCAAAATAAGGTATGCTGTGATGCTACGACAGCATTAAATCTGAATCTTTTAACCATTTAACAATCTGATAGAAGCGAATGGTTTGCACAACGAGCACTGCGAATAACTGCCAGTAATAGATACAGGTTGAAAGGTCAACATTTTAAGATTGAAACAGTTGTGACAGATATGTTATACCCAAAACTAACTAAAAATGCAAAGATGACGTACGGAAAAAATAATGAGGATTTAGCATTGAATGAATATAAACAGTAAGTTGATCCAAAGTGGGAGATTGTAAAAGTTGGTGTAATAATTTGTCTGCAACAACCGTGGCTAAGCTGTTCTCCGGACGCAATCCTCGTTTATGGGAATGAAGTATGGCAAAAGCGACTCATAGAAATTAAATGTCCATATACTTGCCGCGATATTCCTGATTTAAACCAGTCAAATGTTCCATATCTAAAAGTTGATAAAAATGGATTACATTTAAGTACAACGCATTCCATTAATATTCAGGTCCAGCTGCAGATGTATGTGACTAATATAAAGTTTTGTGATCTGTACGTGTACTCGCCAAAAGGTAGTGTGTTACTTACCGTTCAACGTGACAATCAATTGTTGAATAACTTAATACCTCATCTTGAAAAGTTTTATTTTACCCAATACATACAAAAATTATACGCCAAAGACTTAACAAACTAACAATACATTTATGATTATCATTAAAACATTACTTTTTAGATGTAAATTATAAAATGACCTAAAAATAATTTTGCAATCGACCAAATGTGGAGGAGTATTGAAAAAATGTTATAGTAGTTGTTATTTCTAAGAATGAGATTTTAAAGTTTCCTAAAATTATTTTTATTATTATCTTAATTTTATAAAAATCGTAAGAAATTATTTTTTGTACTAATTAATTACGAAAAGTTTTATAAATGTTATCTTTATTAAAAACATTTAATATTACAAGCAAATAATATAATATAAAAATATTTATCATTTTTGAGTCTGTACTTATGTCAGAGTTATTATAAAACAGAGAAATAATAAACGTTGAATTTGAAATTATTTAAGAAAATAAAACCTTTCTTTTTTGTAAAAAATTAATTCGTTTTTATTTTATACAATTAGAAATTTAATTCAGTTTTTACAATTATTTAAAAATGGCTTATTTGTCTCAACTTCTTTTTCTTTAAACAATGGCTTCTGCGTACATTTACCAAAGCACAAATAACAAAAACAATTTCATCAATATGAGGAAATAATGAATTAGGTACTTTTGACAGAATTCTAAAGTCATTAATTCGTTTATTTACTCGTTCTATATGTATCCTCACAGAAGCAATGTTGTATGTTTCGTCAACCTCTTCAGGGGTGAATTGATCTTTGTGGCCAAAAGGAGGCATGATAAAAATAGCATTTCTGTTTTCGACTTGAGTTTTTATCTGGGGAAATCCTTTGTCAGCAAGAACAACGTCACCGGGTTCAATTAAATCAACTAAACCACAATCGTTTGTAATGAAGCAATCACCAGCACGGCCACCATAACATTTGGAAACATAAGTTATAAATCCATCTGGTGCACAACCCACCATAAACTTGACAGTATGATGATGTTTATATTCAGAATACATGAATACTTTTTGATTAACTTCTGGTGGTACTTCAGTGTAAACTTCAGTACAATCAATTATCACACGCGTGTCTGGGTAATACCGCTTAAAAGATTCAGGTAGAGATGCACGTATTGTTGATTTTGATGGCCAAACCATGAAATTCTGTAGTAAAATATTTAACTGCTGTATGTGTTTCACAAATATCCTATGTGCAGTTGTTCTATGAATATTGAAAATTACTGCCAATGCAGTAAATGATAAACCCGTCTTCAATTTGACTAATGTTATCAGAAAACTTGTTTTTTTGTCTACCTTAGAGGCTTTACAGTATGGTAACATAGTTAAAAGCCATGAAAAAATTGCTAATGTCACACCTGTTACACTGCTCATTGCTTCGTCGGTAGTAATTGAAGACAGTCCATGAAAACCTTGACAAGATTTACTAAGGTTTATATTTATTGGATCGCAACTTAACATTTTTTATAATTGGTATTTTAGCTTCACAAATTTTATTTTGTGTTTTTTTTTATTGGAATATTTACCTATACGGCTGCCGTGTTTAAATCGTTAAAATAGTTAAGATTGCAAAAAAAATATGCCAAATCTTCATAAGCTCCATCTGTGACTATCTCTGTTTGATAACTTATGCTCCGTTGCACAGGCTTCACCGTAATAGTTTCAACATGAATATCAATCGGATGTTCTTCAACACTACTTGCATGTTCTTCATTACCTTGCTCCATTACTGTATCTATCGTATTTTCAATGTTTATGTTATTTCTTTTTTTTCACTCACAATATATTTATTGATGTGGATTGTGTTTGTTTCACGATTCATGACTCGTTTGGAAACGTTCTAAGAATTGAATTATTTCTTTTTATATTTTCACGTCCAGGAAAAATCGAAGGAATATAAGATGGGTGTAACGGATGCTCTGATTTTTCATTATTTACAAAATGGGTACTACAAATTCTCGTATGCTTTCAGAATGAAAATACGGCGAAATTTCACACAATAGTGATTGTCGTATTTGTCCAAACCCCGCAGAGCAGCACCACTGTGGCTACGCCCATGGACTGAATTAGAATAAATATTATTGATTTTTAGTATCAAATACTAGTCATTGCTAGTTTTTAAAGTAAAAGTAATGGAACAAATCATGTTCTTGTATTTTTTTTAAATCAACGCGATTACAGTTAAAATACCATTTTTTTAAAAATCTCACGTGGGATTTGGGGAGGGGGGAGGGAGTTCGGAAAATGTTATGAAATCTCACCAGAGGGGGCGGGGGGTCGAAAAATCCAGAAAAATGCCTAACGTAAGTCATAACTATGTAGAAGATAAATGGCACCAATATTTGAAATTTCATCAATTAAATGATCAATTTTTATATACGTCGTATTTAAATGTTAAAATTTTACTGAATGGTGCACTTCGTTTTTATAAATTTTAATTAATATTGTACTTACACTTAATTTTTCACTGCATTCATCCACTGTTTACGTTTTAATATTTTCCATGAGGCTCGTAACACGCTCTCAGGAAATTTATAAAATTTCACTTCTACACCGAATCCACGTTCTCGACGTGATGTATTATTACATCCAAGAATACAACAATTTTTTCTCGATGCTGGCATTGTTTAAAAAAATTAAATATATTTTATTTATAATTATTTAAAAGTAAATCACATATGTTTACGTCAAATACATGATTCCAACTGGTTTGGATACTTGCCACTACTTGGCGTTAAAGTCTAGAAGCACGATCCCCATATACATAATATTAATTTATTTATTTAAAATTAGTTGCAATAAAAGATACTTTCCAAAGCTATCAACAGCAACAAAACTTCCCGCATAAGGATTTAAACGGGTATTTCTTAAACAATGGCGCACTGTACCGGCAATAGTTATGTCCCCTAAATTGAGACCATTCGTTCAACATTACGGCTTCACTGAAGTTAGCCCCCCCAAGAAATTGTTTTTTAACTTTTTTTTTTAATGTATCGTTTGTTCGTCGATTGTTCTCTATAAACATTTGTTTGTTCTCCATTAATTAATAAAAAAAAATTAAAAAAGAACCTTTAAGTCTTAATGCAATTTTGATGCTTTTGTTATTATTACGTGTTAATAAATCTATTTTTATGATTGTTCATGTCTCAAAAATGTTTGTTCTTATTTCACATTGCTTATTTTTTGTTTAATTAACATTTTTAATTAGTTTAATATTTTTAACCTAAATATTCACACTGCGCATGCGTCAAATTTACGTTCAAACTTTAAATGCGGTTCTATTAAAAATTATAGTAATAAGCATAGTGAGTGTATTATTTTTACAATTTTATGAATAGAAGTAACAAGATAATTGGTTATAATATTGGTGTTATAATGTTATAAACGTTAGTTGCCCTAACAGCTCGCAACGTTCTAGGAATATTCTGTCATAATGCTATGAAAACCTAAATCTATCACTCTTTGACTAAACATTCAAAAAATACTCCATTTAATACATTCCTGGAAAGTCTATTATATTCGTTAGAATTTTTTCTGAATAGCAATAGCACAATGAGAGGAAGAAGGAAGTTGAGGTAGATTTATAAATTATGCTGTAGTTTAATAAACAATTGTGTCTAATATCCCATCATCTATACTAATATTATAAAGAGGAAAGATTTGATTTTTTGTTTGTTTGAAGTGAATAGGCTCCGAAACTACTGGACGGATTTGAAAAATTCTTTCACCGTTGGAAAGCGACACTAATGCCGATGAACATAGGCTATATTATATTTTCAAAAAAATTAGGGATCCTTACTAAAATGCCATTAATGTAACCAAAAATGACCTTAAAATCCTTACATCGCGTGCGCTGAGAATACTATTGATTATAGAATAAAATAATGTACTACGATTTTGACGAATATATAATTATCTACAAAAAATGCCGCGACAGCATATGTCTAACTGTTATAGTTACGTCACAATAACTATTTTTTAATTTTTTTAAAAGTTTTTATCTTGGTATTAATCCTTATCAAAATAACTTATTTCATAATCACGGCAGATATCATGACAAATATTGAAGACGCAGTCTATTATCCACAGGAATTTTTAAATTCACTCAACCCTTCTGGTCTGCCACCACATGAATTGGCGTTAAAAATCGGAATTTCAATCATGCTTTTAAGAAATTTAAGCCCTCCGTGCATGTGCAAGGGGACGAGGCTACTTATAAAGGAATTAAAGGACAATTAAGTTGTAGCAACCATTATAATTGGCCCAGCAGCTGGTCAACTAGCTCATATACCGAGGATACCGATGATCCCAACTGATCTACCAATTCCATTTAAACCGCTTCAATTTCCTATAAAAACATCTTTCGCTTTTACTAATAATAAATCTCAAGGCCAAACCTTCCAATTAGTAGGGATCAGCCTACGATAAGAATGTTTTCCTCATGGCCTAACGCGGGTCGGAGCACCTAAATCAATTTATTTTGCTGCCAGAAAATAAAACAACAGGGAAGCGTTGACCCAATAAATTTAATGGCTTTTGTTTTTAGATGTAAAACTTTTCACAAACATTAGTGCAAATAAATATAAACTAATCAAATATTTAAAAAAAAAATTATTAATAACAAACAAAAGTACTAAGAAAAAAAAATGAAAAAATAATACTAAGAAAAAATAAATTATTAAAAACAAAACAATATACTAATATTATTCGAATTTTAAACTTTTTTAGTAAGTGTGTTTGTAAAAAAATATTTTTCTTTAATCCCCGTGCAAAGACGGGGTTGGCTGCTAGTTGTTTATAAAATAAAACTTGTAGATGAATTAAAAATTTATTTACAGCATTAAGTTAGTTTACGTGTGTATTAATTACACTTTATAGGTTTTTCGAATTAAAACATTTTAAACAAAGGATCTCGCCCAAAATCAATGGATAAGTAATTCCCGTTAAATTGTTTGAAATTTTGTGACTAGATAGTTCTAAGTGAGTAGAACAAATATCATCTCAATGGGCACCAAGCTTAAAAATACACAATTTAAATGATCTTCAACCGTGATAGATATTCGAAATCAGCGAACCCAAAAACCCTATGCTATCTTAGGATTTTTGGGAAAAATTTACTAGTGAGATCTAGAGATACTCAGTATATCAAACTTCAAACCTCTATATCTCAAAAATTAACATTTAACATCTGTTTAAAATCTTCATCAATATCAAGGATATGGAAATCCTCAAAGGTCTTTCCAATCTTCAAGTAAGGAGATAGACGAAATATATCAAACTATCGGCCTATATCTATTATATATGCGAAGGTCTTTGAAATCCTTATGGAGCGAGTTATATATCGACACGTACAGTCCGACAAGTATCTCGTGACAAGGCGGAGCTTCCAGTTCGCAGAGAGAGAAAGTATTCGGCTAGTGTAGGATGGATTTACCTGAACATTTACGCTTGATTAAGATTTTAACATTTTTACAATGTTGTCAATATGTTGATGATCACAGACTTTGACTATTAATTTGCTCTTAAACTCCATGCTACAATTAAATAACAAATACATTTACAGTTTTTAATTTTAATAGAGTTCTGAAAAGAACTTTTTTATAAAATAAGTAAAATTAAAATAATTATAACAGAGATAGACACAATCAAATATAAATAACGCGAATAAATAAAATAAATCAAACAAGGCAACAGTGTAGATGGAGAGAGATGCTCACAGCATAAAGTCTACCACACAAATGGTTTTTGTGTACGCCCACCATGCCCTCACTTTCAAATTTGTTACGGCGCATCTTCACCTTATTTCACGAGATATTTGTCGGACTGTAAGCTGCTGTATAAATGTAAATCAACATGGTTTTATGAAGAATCCCTCAACAGTCACCAACCTTTTGATCATTACAAAATATATTGCTGATTGTATTGACAACAGGGACCAAACTGATGTAATTTACACAGACTTTTCTAAAGCCTTTCATTGACTTGACAATAGCATTCTGCTTAACAAACTTTTTTCTTTTGGATTATCTCCTAAGTTAATAAAACTAAATCCTACTTATGGGATTGAAAGCAATATGTGCAGCTCAATGGTTTTAAATCTGCTGAATATACTGGTACTTCCGATGTTTCAAAAGGATTTAATCTAGGGCCGCTGCTTTTTAATATCTTTATTAATGATAATGATAGTTTTAAATGTAAATTTCCTTTTATATGCCGATGATTTAAAACTATACAGCCTAGTGGAGAATATAGGTGATAGCGATAATCTCTCGGAAAATTTAGGACGTGTTGTTAAATGGTGTTACCGCAATAATTTGCCTCTAAACCCGGATATTGAAAAATTTTAATATTTCCGTTCCCTAATACTTTTTATGCCAATTCAGGTGACACAAATATTCTGGAGAATTCTTCGCTTCATATAATATGTAAAAGGACAAATAACGTTAGCCAGGATTTATATTTTATTCTAAGCTGTCGAATATAAAATCTTACTTCTTATCATAATTAGTTAATTAGAAATTATTGTGTGTGTGCAATTCCTGCTCTGTAATTGTGTTTAAGACCTGTGGAGTATTGTAAATAAATAAATAAAAATTGTCCTTTTTTAAGCTTGATGCCTATTGAGACTTTTGTTCTACTCACATAGAGCTATTTATTCGCAAAAGTTCAGACAATTTGAAGATAAATACTTTTTCAATGATTTTGTGCGGGATCCTTTCACATTTGAAAGTTTTTCCACCATTTTTAAATAACCGGATTCTATGAAACATTTTGATCAAATTTTATATTTAAAAAGCTTCTCATCAGTGTAAGTTTTTAAGTTACTGGATTGTGTGAAACATTTTGAACAAAATGTCACATTTAACAGGTTTTTAGTTAGTGTGAGTTCTAATATGTCTTTTTAAATTACTTGAACGATTAAAAGATTTCGAACAAATTTTACATTTAAATGGTTTCTCGTCAGTGTGAGTTCTAATATGCCTATTTAATACACCGGATTGTGTGAAAAATTTCGAACAAATTTTACATTTAAAAGGTTTCTCATCAGTGTGAATTCTAATATGATCTTTTAAGTTACTGGATTGTGTGAAACATTTTGAACAAATTTTACAATTAAAAGGTTTCTCGCCAGTGTGAGTTCTAATATGTGTTTTTAAACTAATGGAATGTTTGAAACATTTCGAACATATTTCACATTTAAAAGGTTTCTCATCAGTGTGAGTTCTAATATGGCTATTTAAATTACTGGAATCTGTGAAACATTTTGAACAGATTTCACATTTAAAAGGTTTCTCGTTAGTGTGAATTCTAATATGCTTTTTTAACTTACTGGATTCTATAAAACATTTTAAACAAATTTCACATCTAAAAGGTTTTTCACCAGTGTGAGTTCTAATATGCCTTTTTAAATCTCCGCATTCTATAAAAGATTTTGAACAAATTTCACATTTAAAAAGTTTCTCGTTAGTGTGAATTCTCATATGTTTTTTTAAAGCACAGGACGCTATGAAACATTTTGAACAAAATTTACAAGTGAAAGGTTTTTCACCAATGTTTCTATCAATATGCCTTTTTAAATTTCTGGAACTTGTATAACATTTAGAACACATTTTACATTTTACATCACCAGTGTGAATTCTAATAAGTTGATTTAAGGCACTATTTCGCTTCAAACATTTTGACCAATGTTCACTTTTAAAGGATTCTTGTCCACTGTGAGTCCTCATTTGTTTGTTGAAATTACCAAGATCTTCTAGGTGAATGTGTTTTGTAGCAGTATTATTTCTTCTCAAGCTAACACATTTTTTAGAATTAACTAAAAAGTGATAAATATAGAAATGGTTTAAAAATAGCAATTTATCACAGAAAAATTTTCCACAAGAGGAACATGTTTCATAGAATTTTCCAATGTGAGGTTGCCCTTTTTTTGGCGCAGATAGGAAACCTGAAATATATAAGCTCATTTCAATGATAATAAATAGCAGTAACAAAAGAAAATGTAGTTAAACATCAATAATCTTTAGAGAAACATGTAAATAAAATATTGCAACTTTACAAAAAAAAAACTATTGGGTGTACGTTTAACAATACTAATATGAGAATTTTAAAGGTATAAATATTTTTTAAGTAAAATAATTGTTTTAATTGATGAATAAATCAAATATTAAAGAATAAAAAAATATCGACGCCATTACAGTTAACGGTGCGATTTTCGTAAAATTGCCAAAAAACACTGAAAATGGATGTTTCAAAAAAATATATAATATATATATTTTTTGTCGATATCATTAAAAACGTTTTTTTGTGAAATTTTGATATTATTAAAAGGCAACGTTGCTAGATTTTACACATTATACTAAAAAGCTGAAAAAATGATACAATAGTATCTTGCACAATGTTGTCAAATGTCAATATATACAGATACATAACCTGGATTTGTGCCAGGTTAGAATCCCTAAGTTAAAAGCACATGATCCTGCGACGTTAATATAAATATCAACCAAACTGTAGACACTGTGTTTCGCTCTATTATAGCTCATCATCACAAGTAAAGGCTCAAAGAATGATATGGCCAGACTACCAGAAACGAGAGTAAAACAAAAAAGAGACAGAGAGGAAGACACAGAAGGCAATCGTTGACGGCAGTGAAGGAAGATTTAAAGCACCTAAGTGTCGGAAACTTGAAAGAAAAAGTCTTAGACTGGAGCGAATGGAGAAAAATCTCCCACCAAGCCTAAGGCCTGTCGAGCTAATATATATTACATTTAACTTCCTTTACCGACCTAGTGACTTAATAATCATATTTATCAAAATACTAATTATGGATTTTTATTTTAGCAGATAAAACTTATTAGTATAAAAAAAATATTTTGACTAATATATCAAAATTTACGTCAAATGAAAATATTTTTAGGAAGTGCTGCACTAAATACTAATGTTGTAAGGATACTAAACAATTTTTTACTTACGCTTTTTACAACTTGGTCCCTGTTTCCGGGAATATCTTTCGATGCGTCCCTCTTCATCGAAATCTTGAAATTCCATTTTGAAATCCGGTAAATCGCAAATAGAGTTCAATAGCTCTTCTTTACTGTCAAATTCAAGATTAGTCTCAAGAGTAGTTTGACTTGAAATATCTTTTTCATTTTTATCATTTTCACTACTAATTAATAATTCACTTTTAATAGTGAAAGAATGTATTGAAGAATTATCCATTGTTATCAATTGTTGTGAGTTTTCGTATTCTAATTTCGGTTCTCTTTTAAATATATTACTTTTGTGGGGCTGGTCTGGAACTGAAATCAAAAATAAACAAATGTACGAGTAAGTTCACAGTTTTTTTTTACATGACTCTTGGCCATGATATTTTTTAACCATTTTAGCAGTGCGAATATTACTTCATTTGCTTCAGTTGGTTTCTTAGGTCACATTAGAATTTTTAAACTATTGAAGATTATATTACATGACAGACATATAGTAGCGGCGGTGCAGGAATATTTAAAGCACCTAGGTGTCAGAAACTGGAAAGAGAAAGCCTTAGAAAGGAAGGAATGAAGAAAATTCTCCAATCAAGTCCTAGGCTTGCAAGGCCTGATCCAGTTTCAAACTGTGTTCCGTTATTAAATCGATTATTCCTTTTATTATCTTGATTACTCCTTGTTCCATATGAATTTGTATTATTGAATCGTTCCCCATATTAACTTTATTTTCATCATATTATTTCTTTGCAACCAATCGAAATAAAACTATTAAATTAAATACCAGAAATAGTGATGCTATAATAATAAATATATACCTACATACATACATAAAATTTACCAAATATGTAGAACCAAACCAGTAATTTTTAAACCGACTAATCGCGATCTCTTTTTACCAATTCCTCCTATTTCATTTAAATTCATTGTGGTAAATATAAATCGTTTAATCCATTTTTTATATCATCACTTTGGAAATGCAGAAAACTATTCAAAATTATATCAAATTAATTTAATCAAAAATTAAGTGGTTAAAAAATGGTAAAATAGATTAATTATATATTCTAATCTTGAGTATATAAAAAATCAAATAACTTTTTTTCTATTGATTCCAACAGAATGTTGATATAAAGTTATATTTTCATGAAAATCGTACAAACTACTGTAAATCACAATTTAAGCAAATATAAGTGAAATATTTTTATTAAATTTTTCAAAATTTTGGTATCCCTTCAAAATTTCAAAAAAATATTTAAACCCATCTGTTAACGTTATTATTATATTACGCCTACAATATAATCGCTTTCTACAAACTAAATTTTTATGTCAAGAGTTTATACATATTTGTAAAATGTTTTTGATTAAATTTTAAATTACGTGTATGAGGAAACATAAACTATGTAAATATAAAAAAATTGCACCAACTTACATTTTTCCCTTGAATACATTTTGATTGATTCAACTGTTTGTCGATTTTCACCAAAATCATTTGTACAAACAAGGAAATCAAATTCACGCTGCATATTTTCTGTCTTAATTTCGATATCACTTATTCTTTCTTGCATATCCTCTTTTGAATCAACATTTAACACAACATTACTTTTAGTTGGATAAACTTTTTCTTCACTACTTTCCGTCTTGATCTTACAAAGGTCGAATTGATGCAGGTTCTCGAATTCAAGTTTAGATTCTTCAAAAATATCAATTTCTTCGGTTTTAATATCAGATAATAAATCTTGAGAATCCGTTCCGATTTTATTACTCATTACTGGGGTTGATCAATCTTTAAAAACATCCATTTTTCTGGACAGTTTATGGTTGTAACAAACAAAAGAGTAAGATGTGAAATTAATGTATTATCAATTTAACTATGCGATCACAGTTTTCATTTAAAAGCGTGACATAAAACTTTTGTGCATTTTAAGTCACTTATAAATGAAATAACACGATTTATACCAAAGATTTATACTTTATACGACCTACTGACAAGGAACCATTTTATTAAAACTTCTTCTTCTTCTTCTTTTATTTTATGGCTTGCATACTAGTGCATCTGCCAGACTTCTGTTCTTCTTTTCTTCTTCTACTGGCCTCTTCTCTTTCGGCATCCAGCCCAACTCATTTGTCCCATTCTCTGACCATATTTTGACTCCCCGGTAAACCTGAAGAATTTGTACCCAGTGACATTTGAATACAAAAAGAAAAAGAAGAAGAAATTTTTTACAATATGGTTGTCGAGGTTTTATCATGGAAACTAGACAAGGAGTACGAACTCCATGTATTCAAATAGGGCTACCAAAATAAGAGGGCGCTGGTGTTCCATTTGTACCAAAATGGCGACCAATGAGGACGTAGTTTGAAATAAAATAAATAATTTTTAATTATTTGATTATTAATTTATTTACACAATGAAACAAATAGTTCGATCTTTCAGATATAAATAATAAAAACCAATTTAATAATTCACGATTATTTAATTGTCTATATTCATACCGGTACAAAAGGAAAACTAGCGCCGCAAGTGGTGAAAAAAGTAAACCTAATATGTACGATAACGTGGACAGTTTTTGGCAATTCTCCCGGTCGAGTGCGTACTCCTTGTTCTCCATGGGTTTTATATTCAAAGATTTAAAGTGTGTGTACCAAAGTCTTATTTGACAAGGCCTTTAACGTTCAAAAGTTACGCATTTTAAAAATCAAATAACTTTTTTTCTCATGATTTCGACAAAAGTTGTTTGTAGTTTTGTTTGAATTATCTCAAAAATGGTTTCGATACCAAAAAATCATAAAAAAGACAAAAGTTGATATGGCAACAATGGTGCGACGTGGGTGAATTTGCATTTCGTCTCTGGAGTCTTGGGCCCCTATTTTGGTAGCTATACGAAACCATTCCGTATGCGGAAAATCACAATTTTCGATTGAAATTCCTTAAAGTGGATTTTGGAACAATCGAAAGTCGATCGTCTACGAATATTCTTATGCGAATTACATCGCATGGGTCAAGTCTCAAGTCAAACGAATTGTTGAATTCGCAATCGAATTGATAATTTGTAGACATTTAGTGTGTGTTTTGTAATATTTTTTCGGTGTTCGATTGTTTATTATTATTATATCTTGTTTATAGTATAGTCGTTTAATGTTTATTATTACTTAGTTGATTTTATATATATATATTACTTATATCTTTTTAATAGCGTAGTCGTTTATATAGTGTAGTCGTTTATAGTGTAGTGTAGTGCTGTGGTTGTGGAATAGCATTTAAATAATGTTTAATAATATCAATTTGGCCGCTATAGGGGCCTTAGAAGAAGCTGAAATACTGGCAAACAGGCCACTTAGAAGGCGACTTCCTCAAACCCAAAATCCTTTCGAGGATTTAGGTGATATTGCTTTTGTAAAACAATATCGTCTTACTAAAGGATTGACGGAAAATTTAATAGATATGGTAACACCCTACATAGCAGCGCCAGTCAGAAGCGATGGAATGAGTATTGCTGAAAAGGTTAATTTATTAATACTAGTACATACATTAAAACTTATTATTATTTTGACATTGCAGGTTTTAGTAACATTGCGTTTTCTTGCAAGTGGTAGCTACCAGCTCGATATTGGCAGAAACTTACACCATTGCGTAAGCCAATATTCAGTGAGCAAAGCTTTCGAAGAAGTAACGGATGCTCTAAATCATCCAAATATTTTAAACCAATATAGAAAGCTGCCCAGAAATATGGACGAACTACGTCAGACTCGTACTAGGTATTACCTATAATATGGATAGAAATTTAGATAGTTATTCATAATTAGAGCTTGGATTATATGCAAAATGCATATAAAGTGCATGCATGCATATTTAACACCCAATTTCTAAAATGCATATCAAAAATAATAATGCATATGTAAAATAATATTTTGCATATTTATGGTTATTTTGAATGAAGTAACACAACATTTTTCAATTGTACCTGCTTTTTACCTGGAAATACTTAACAAGTATTTCAATATTTATTACTAGCTATTAAGGATTAGGCCAAGTGCAATTAGGAGATAACTGAATATAATTTACCTATTTTTGTGTATCAGGTGGTTGATTCATTTATTATTCTAACTTTCTTTTGGTGAAGTATTGTACTGATTGTGAGATTGTGTTGCTGCAAAAGTGAACTATTTAGTCTAAAGTGCCGTTTTTGTGAAATAAAAGTTTATTTTAAAAATGCCGAAACAAGCTAGTGGAAAAATGCAACTGATGAAGAAATGGATCTTCGGAAAAAATGATTTAAAAATTGTAGACTCCGAACATGTTTTTTGCTCCACCTGCGATAAACTGGTAAGTAAAATGAACATTTTGTAGTAAATTTTGACAAAGTCAGCTGAATCCTAACCGTAAAAATAGGATAAAACTAAGTTACGAGAGCTATACTGAAATGTTTATCCGTATTTAACCCAATTTAAAAGAAATCAACGATATTATATACAGGGTGTCCCAGAATATGTGGTCAATCTCCTGGATTTAGATAGAATACATAAAAATTATTGTGTCCGTGCCTGTATAAAAATTTGGAATTTTGGGAAAAGTTTATGTTTGACGATGACGTTAGATATTTTTTTCAGATCGTCTGTACAAAAAAATTTCAAGTGGATCAACATTTAGGGACAACCATTCACTTATCCAGAAAACAAACTCCAAACCGACTGATTCAACAGTTAATAACAGACCAAGGAACAAGTTTTCATCATCAGGACAATTTTAATAGAGATTTGTGCAATTTATTTGTAACATGTAATATTCCAATTCATAAATTGGATAATCCTTTGTTTAGAAATTTTTTTAGAACTTATTGTAAAGAAGAAAATTTACCTAGTTCTTCCGTTTTGCGCAAAAAATATATTAATTTTGATAATACATTGATTTCCATAAGAAAAGAGATTGACGATAAACCTGTGTGGTTTTCGGTTGATGAATCAACTGATACAAAGGGACGCTATATTGCAAATTTCATAATAGGTTCCCTAGATGAAAATATTCCTGGCAGAGGATATTTAATTTCGGTTAAAGTTTTGGACAAAACTAATAATTTAACAATAACCAGATTTATTAACGATTCGTTAACAAATTTTTATCTACCTAGACAAGTCCTATAAATAACATTTTATTAATGGTCACTGATGCTGCACCGTATATGGTAAAAGCAGCTGGGAACTTTTTTATCCCCACTTAATCCATTGCACATGCTTAGCACATGGATTAAATAGGGTGGCTGAGACGGTTAGGAATCAGTTTCCACTTGTAAATAGTTTAATTAAAAATATTAAAAAAGTTTTTGTAAAAGCTCCTCTTCGAGTTCAAGTTT
Organism: Altica lythri; assembly: GCA_964028335.1. Classification (NCBI taxonomy): domain Eukaryota; kingdom Metazoa; phylum Arthropoda; class Insecta; order Coleoptera; family Chrysomelidae; genus Altica; species Altica lythri. The sequence continues at coordinate 4,430,647 of OZ034810.1, read as the reverse complement.
ATAAGGATAGTTTGCCAGGACTTCCATTGCCACCCGAACCAGTTTTAACACGATGGTTTAACTGTGTTAACTTCGTTGCAACTAACTTTAAAGAAATTAAAGATGTCGTTTGTGACTTTGACCCAGAAGCCTCATTTGCAATTAAAAAATGTATAGGTATTTTTAAAAATCCCCTAGTTTATAACAAAATTAGCCAGATTCAAGCAAATTATGTATCTATAGCCACAGCCATAACTAAGCTTGAATCTAGTGGCATGACATTATCTGAGAGCATAGAAATAGTTAAAAATTTAAAAACATCTATTGAACAGTCTGTGCCAATGGAAAATAATATCAGACAAAAGTTTCAGTCAATTGTATTTAATAATAAAGGTTTTCAGACATTAGAGGACATAAATAATATTTTATCTGGCAATTTTAATAATGAATTGAATAGTTCACCACTTTTAATACCGAAATTTAAATACGCCCCTATAACGTCTTGTGACGTGGAACGTTCATTTTCGGCTTACAAACATATTTTAAGTGATAGGAGGACTTGTTTCACTATTGAAAAATATTTAATAACTTACTGTTTTTATTCTAATAATATTAATAATTAATTAGATGTAATTTAACTGTAATCATGTAATCATTTTTTAGAAAACCTTTGAATAAATATAAAAAATAAATGTCTTTTTATTTTGCATGTATGAAAGCATATTTTGCATGTATAAAAGCATATTTTGCATATATAAAAGCATGTTTTGTCTATTTTTAATGCATAAATGCATGCATATTTAGCCCATTTTTAAGGCATATAATCCAAGCTCTATTCATAATATATACCTATAATGGCAAATATTTTTATTTGTACGTTTTTTGTACAGAAACAATTTCCTGGTGTTATTGGTTGCGTGGATTGTACCCACGTAGCCATTTTTCCACCACCAGTACAACAGGAGGTAGCGTACGTTAATAGAAAAGGCTATCATTCTATTAACGTGCAGTTGGTAAGTGCTATAAATGATTTTATCTACTCTACCTCATATTATGTATCAATTTTTAGTTCGTGAAAACTGTCATTATAGACAGCAGTGCGTGAAGGATTGAAAGTGTGCGTGAAGTAACAATGTATTTTAAATGGGATTTACTTTTTCGCACTGTTTTTGACACACTTTCATATAATCAAATATCCTTAGCATTCGCGTTGTCATGGTTTTGCTATGAGAGCATTACATTTCAATCAAAGTTATTCTGACAGTTTTGTAGTTTAAATTTTCAAATTTGAATTTGTAATTATTTTTTATTTGTTTATCGTAGATAAAATATTGTATGAAACTGTGCGTGAAGTGCTTTTTGCGCACTTACGCGATATATAGCACTCGCTTCGCTCGTGCTCTAAACATCGCGTGCGTGTGCAAAAAGCATACTTCACGAACTGTTTCATAAATAACTATTAAACATTTACATTTTACATTAAATAATTATTTGTAGGTTTGTGATTCAAATTTAAAAATAATGAATGTGTGTGCCAGATTTTCGGGTAGTACACACGATTCATATATATGGAATAATAGCGGAGCTTTGAATTATATTCAAAACTTACACGAAAATGGACACACATCAGTTTATTTCTTGGGTAAGGTATATATTTTTAGTGATCTTAAACTTTTTAACAATTTAATTTTTAGGAGATTCGGGATATCCATTAAGACCATGGCTTTTGACGCCTATACCTACTGCTCAACCAGACACTCCGGAAGCTAGATATAATGAGAGGCAGATGAGCACTAGGTCCCTCATTGAACAATATGTAAGGGTGTTTTAAAACTTCGTTTTCGTTGTTTACTAAAGCACCGTGTCTTGCACTATTCTCCAGAACGCTGCGGGAAAATAATAAATAGTTGCTGTGTTTTACACAACATGTGTATAGAGAATAATGTACCTAATGTTGAGTTCGGCGATGATGATGAGGATCAATATATTGACATTGATTATGGAATGTATGATCAGGACAATATTCCTGAAGAAGCGATACCAAATAATCATACAAACCCCTATTTAATAGAGGCAAGAAGAATTCAACACAACATAGCAGAATTTTTTTTTTTAATAATTTGTCTTTATGGATCATCATGTATTTCTCCGAAATTATCTTTTTGTTTTTTTATTTTATTTAGTGACCCGTTAAATTATGATAGTAGGTATGTTATCTATTATATCGATTCTTTTAGGAATAAAAAAATGATTTAATAACGAGTTTAATTTTATTTTTTAACCAACTATTTAGGAGGTCAGGGCCTTTTTATTTATTCCGATTGGACGATTTCATAGGAAAATTTTATTTATTTATTTAAAAAGTTGAAGGTGCAAAAATAGTTTTTCTTATAAATTAAAAACGTTGATATATTTGTAATGTTTCTTTTTCATTTAAAACACTCTTTTATTCTAAAAAAATATTTGCAACTATTGATAAATGATGGTCGAATCAGTTTAAAACTTTTAGACATAAAAAAACATTGCACTTTTTTTTAACTTTTATTTACTTTTATCTACTGTTTGGTAATTGGCCAAAGTTGAGTTTTGAGTTGTACTTTTTGTACCAAAAATTATATTTTTATTATTTGTACACCTACTTTTGAAGTATCACACCCCTAGAAAAAAATTACAATAAAATTTTGGTCTACAGGCGCCATTCTAATCTACCCGTCCTTAATAACTTGTGTGTTTCTACAATAATTTTTTATAATTTAGTTGAGTTTTCTATTACATTGTACTTGGCAGCAGCTGTAAATAAATAAAATAAAACTAAGTGTTGAAAAAAACTTATATTATACACAAGAAAATAAAAGTAAAAAACTTAATGAAAATAAATAAAATAAACTTCTAGTCTTTTTTATCACCATATGGAAAAATGTATATTATACCACCCTGTATAATAAAACAAAAACTAAACTCGTAATAAAATAAAACAAAAAACTCTAATAAAAACAAATATTTTATACAACTACATCATAATAACGATCTTCCAAAACTACTCTCAGCTAATTAACCACTGTCGTTTTACTTCAAAAGAAGAGATAATTGAATCAAAATGAACTTGTTACCATGGTGATTAAATCAAAATGAGATATTTTGATTCAATTTTAAAGGGTTTGACTTTACTTTAGCGGACATGAGCAATGTGCTCAAAAAATAGTTAACTTTACTATATTCAACGAGCTGAGTCCAAAAAAACAAGTTTCAAACCTTAAGAAACAAAAGGTTAAAAAATTATGAATTTTAAATTTTAGCATTGTCAATGTAACAGTTACAAAGTAACACTTACAAAATTACAGTAACAAAATAACAGTTACATACTAACAGTTGCAAAATAAGTTACAAAATTTTCAAAATTTAGCATTGTCATATATAATATGCTATATTTATATATGCTATATAAAAATAAAGGAGTATTATGATGTAGTCGTATAAAAAGTATAGTATGCTACTCGTACGAAATGGCCATCATTTCGTGCTCATTGCATAAAATACTAAAATGAACTTAAAATTGGTATAAAAATGAAATTGTCTTTCTATCACAATAGGTGTTACGAAAAATATACAGGGTGTCCCACGACCATTTAGATGAGCAATTTCTTGAAAACTAAGGCGTTATTTTTAGACTGTGGCAATTACAAGCATTTAAAAATCACATTTAAATATAAAATGATTGCCAAATAATAAAAAAATAAAAATCATATCATCTGATATTTTTTTTAAATGTGAAATGGAAACCTGTGTCATTTTTATTAATGGCCACCTGTTTTGGATTTATAGACCCTCTAGTTAAAAAAAATAGGTATTTTAAATGCTGTTAATTCCCACAGAATATCAATTTGACTCAACATTATGTTACATTTTTGGAATCAGCTCAAATCTTGTATAATATTATAATAATAATTTAAAATCAAAAAATGACCTGTCTCATGGTTTTTGTCGTTACACATCAGGTTTCAAGATATTGCTTGAGTAAATCATCGTGGGACACCCTATATATTATGCAGGGTGAGTCACACCTCTGACGCCACCTTATATAAAAACAAAAACTAAACATAAAACCCTTAAAAGGAACAGAATTCTCAAAAAAGAAAATAGCCAGGCTTAAAATAGGATAAATTGCATGTGTTAGCTTATATTGGTTGGCCGTATTTACATTCAGTCAAAAATAGTCTTATAATACAGGTTGGCTCATATCAAGGATGTAACATTAAATATGTCCTATTTTAAGCTTTTCCTGTTTTTTTTTCAGTGCTATATTCCTCTTATAAATAAAATAAAATAAACTTAGAAATAAGACCATAGACTTATAGCTTATTTGATATTTTTACCAATGCATCAGCAACTCTCATTTGAACACTGATTTCTTTTTCATACAATTCTAATTGTTTGTTTTCAAAGTTTTCTTTTTGTTTTATACGTCTCTCATTCTGATCGGCCAATTTTTCTGTTGCAGCAATTGTATTATTGAGTCTTCTTACATTAACTAATTTTTTTTTTTATTTCTTAGCCTCAGGTTTCATATTTTCTTTATTGTTCTCAAGGTTTATTGAATCAGTATTCAATGAAGTTCAATTTTTTGGGATACTCTCTGAATAGTTATGATCTAACATTATTTCAACTTCATCTCCTACATTGTGACAACTTGGTCCTGCTTCCTCCATATCAAACTCTACAGAGGGTTCAGCAACCTCAAGACCATCAATTAGAGTTGGCCCAATCATACTAATGATCTGTTCATCTTCATTACTCAAAATTTTTTCTGGGGCAAGACTGGGTCCTCCTCCAGTTCCAGCTCTATATGCTTTTTTACTTCTGTAGCCTTTCGTTTTGCTGACACTTTGATATCTTGCCATGTCTAAAAGGCCAAAATTAAAAGGTACTAAGAAATAAATATAATAATTTTAAAGCTTTTACCTTTCTCCACTGCAGCCAAGTTTTTTTGCCCCAGGAAGGCTGTTTAAAATTTCAGTAATTTGCAGCCATAGCTCCTGACTGTTTTTAAAAGTGAAATCTTTGGAAAATTTTCCAGATCGGAGTTGTGGATGTGCTTCCATAAAATTAAGTAGTTCCTTTTTTTGAGCTGGGATTATATTAGCTGATCTTTTTGTTTTTTCATTCATCTTAAAAAATAATTAAAGTTAATAAAGATTCAATATGATTTTTGTTATTAAAACTGATATTAAATAATATCTATTAAATTACTTACTTTGTATTGATGTTTATAATCTTTACCCAATGATAACCAAAAAACAAAGGAGTATTTTTTTAATAATTTTTTATTTATCCCGAGACAACTAAACATGAACTCTGTGAACCAAAGTCAAATTAAGAGACTTTTTGAAATATAGCCCAAAGGCGCCAACATGTTTGTGCGCAACCCATAGGGCGCAATCGCATTCTGTAGTGGTGAAAATGGGAACTAAACCAAAAATCTGATCAGCTGGTAGCGCGAAAAAACAGTAATGGCGGCATAGTGACAGGGAAGTGCAAGTGATTTTAGTTTAATATAAATTGAAGGTAGTTTTAGCGTAAAAAGGGTGCCAAAGCATAGTGAATAGTTTTAAACATGTCACTACCAGGTTATTTTAGATATAAATGTTGTGTTGTAGAGTGTTTATGATAAACATTTTCGTAATAAGGAGCTTCATGTGTTTATTAAATAGGTAATTTGTGCAATGTGTAATGTAAATTTTAATTCTTATTTCGTTAAATTAATATAAAATTTAACTTGTTATAAAAGTAGTGATTATCGTACATTTCTGTGACATTAGTGTAATATGTACATATGTATTTGTAACTATGTATAAGTAAATTTTAAATAACTTTTTTGTACCTTACAATTTATCATTTATTATTTTGGTCACTTTTAATATTTTTGCGGCAATAATTTAACTTGTACCTGTTTGTTTGATAATAGTATAAAATCTATATTTTTTGTGATATTAGTATTTAAGTTATAACTATGTTGTTTATTATTAAATTTAAGTTTTAAAATTTATATATATTTGAGTTTATAGATAAACAGATAATTTAAAAGATGTGCTTCTGTTAGTCTGAGTGGAAAGTATTTTTATTTTTTTAAAAAATATTGTTTTACAGAATATCATTTATTTTAAATAAACTGTTCTCTTTTTAAAATACCTATGTTTTTTATAAATAAAATTTGGTTTGATTATTGTATTTATTTTTTTCTTATGATTAAATGTGTTTTTGTGTTCAAATAAAAATTGTATTTATTAAAATTTGTTTTTATGTTTGATTTAATAATGTTCTTTTTAAAATATTTTTTTTTTATAAATAAAATTTGTTTTCATTATTGTATTTATTTTTTCTTATGATTAAATATTTTCTGTGTTCAAATAAAAACTATTATTATTAATCCCTGTTTTATTTTGATTTTATTTCTGCTAGTATGAAAATATATAGCTTATATTTTAACATTTATATATTCACAGTAAGAATATAAAATTTTAAAATATAAGCGTATGTATTCCAATATATAATATTTTATAGATATGCTGGTATATCCCGCCCATTTTTAAATCGATGAGCTTCTACCATAGGACAATGGCGCGCTGATGTCGGAACTTGTTGCCAACTTAATATTAGGCATCAACAAATCTGTTCTATTATCTCTGCTGTGAACTAAACATAAAAAACACAATTCTTATTCTTTTATTATTTTACGCCTGTATGCACCGTATTTTACGTCTAATCCTAGTTGGCCGATCCCGCTTAAACTAAGCAGCCTACAGTTTGATGCACCGCAAGGTGATCGGCCGCGATTGAGCGATCCAGATTAAGAACGTGACAACATCGCAAAAAGCTGGAAACCGCGCGAAAATAGTCGACTTTTGATTTTAGAATAGACTTGAAACTTTTCGATTCTCGAAGTCGATTAATCATTGCTAAAAGTCGACTTTTGGATTCTCAAGTCGACTTTTTAAAAACACAATAACTATATTTCTTACGGTTAAAACATACTTTACGGGCTTAATTCATATATATTTCTTATTTTTAATAACTTATTTATTTATCATTTGCACATTTTACATAAACAACAAATATTATTTTTAACAATTATATAAAAGATATCTACATTCTTTATAACAATTGCACGCATAATAGTCGATCCGAATGGAAGTGTCATCAAGTACTCTCTGGAAAATTCAAATTTGTAGGTATATAGTGGAAGGCGGAATCTTCGTAAAAAGGTCAAATTGTCCATTTTAAAAGTACTCTGACCTTTCCCATCTCTGGCGAGGGAAAATAGTTCATCTTCTACGTTCATTTTTTAAATAACAAATAACAAAAACTGGAGAAAAATGTAAACACAACACTAAAACTGTGGCCAAAATATTAAATAAAAAACTGAACGCACATTTTGAGGTTAGAATTACCCGCTTAAACCGTCAAGAAGGGCGGATTGGGTAAACTATACTCTAATGGGGATTAGATCGACGGTGCATAACAAAAATTCAGTTTAATCGCGATTGATCGAGCAATCGCGATTAAGTCCCTACGGTGCATACAGGCGTTAAGGTCTTCAACATTCGTAGTTTTAGGAACCAAATTTTTATTTTTGGTGTGGCTAAACTGTTAATCGCTGTGTTGCCACCTATAGTAATCGAATTAGAGTTAAACAAATCGATGTGCTACTCGCATTGGTTTGAAAATCCGTAAAGTAAAAGTTGGTTGAAAACATTCCGCACACGAACGCTTGTATACGAATTTATTCGCATGAGTACCAAAATACGGCCCCAGCACTTTGACCAGACTTATCAAGTGAAATTTCAATACACGAAGAAAAAGAAGAAGAAGTTTGTAAAATATGGCTCCTTTATGGAGGTTGGTTGTATAGTGCATTCATCATATATTATGTAATACTTCTATATGGACAGTTTCTATAAGTGGAATGTGTTCCGACGAAGTGAATCAGATAATGTATCGTTTGCTTTCTCTTCCGAGCACATCAGTCAATTCTGCGCCTTTTAGAGACTTGTCAAGCATGCGCAGTATGGATAAAAGGTCTCGAACGAAAGAGAAGAAAATATATTGTGGGCACCGTAATGTTGCGACGTTCTTTCCTATACCAACTGTCCATATAGAAGTATTACATATATGGCATTCATTTCATAGAGATATTATTATAATATCCCTATGATTCATTTATTAGTTATTTACGTAACGAGTTATGAAAAGTCCAATTTTGTTTAACGAGTGTGATGTTGCAGCAAGAGCGTAACGAGTGCTGCAAATAAACACGAGTTAAACAAAATGGTGTTTTATAACGAGTTCCGTACAACATTTTTTATAATTTTGACGAAATTCAATAATTAAAAAAATCATAATAATTAGAAACAATACATCTGGTGCTCGTGTTTATTTTGCATTGACAGCTTTCTTATGACAATTCTATTTAATACAGATATAATTAAAAGGTATTAAGGTATTAAGTATACTTATTTATTTTTTTGTTTAAAAATGTCTGCTTTTAAATATTTCTTTAATAAAGTTAGTATAAAATAGTTCTTAGTTGTTTATAATTGCTTTATACTTTTCGTAACTTGTTTTGAAATGAAGTTTTCAAAACTAGTGTCACATACGATAATAGGGTTGTTTAATTGTTTTAGATTTCATTGTATTATTTTGTATTATTTTTAATTGTAATTATCTAGGCCAAAGTCAGTACGTTAGATTTCAAGTCTACCTTATATAGTTTAATTCTTATTCTCACGTAGCGTAAGAATTGGCTATAAAAGAGCGTCGTTGAGGTCGTACTCGGGGAGTTCGGATTCTAAGATTGTCTGTAAGGGTCACCCTTTGGGGTGTCCCTAAAACAGACCCTTAGGTCTGGCCGTTGTGACTCTTGACTTATTTTCGTAAGTAAATGTGACATGCCACCATGTAGATTATTTGGTAAGATTAGTTAAGATTTGTATTTAGTTATTCGTTATTCATATGTTAAGTATTTATTGTTATTGTTTGTTTCGTTGTTAATATATTTGTTGTTTGTTTCCTGTTGTTTATCTCATCTTCCCCTTGGTTAGTTTTCTGCCTTCAGCAGGATACCTAGCCAGGGGGTAGATAACCACGACCTGGGTGGGAAGTGCCTTCAGTAAGCTACCCCTCATCCCAAAACACTAAGGCACATTCTCCTCTCCCTCCAGGCGTGACACTAGTTACGTAAAGTTTTACTTTTCAAAACTAGTTATAAAAAGTAATGACTTTCAAAACTGACAGCAGTTTTGAAAAATGTCACTTTACTTGTCAAAATTATAAAAAAGTAATTTAAAGTGTGTGTACCAAAGTTTCAAGCTCTAGATTAAAGTGAAAGTGGATAAAGTGATCGAGTAGTGAATTTGTTTATACAGTTTGACATTTACTTCAGTTCCCACACTGTTTCTTAGAACCAGAATCTTAACAGAAAAATGGATGGTTAAAAAGAAGCGCCAGATTCATTAATAAATAATAAAATGGAAAGTGATCCTAAAGAATTGTCATCTAATATTAAAACCGAAGAAATTAAAATTGAATGTAAACTCGAATTCGAGAACTTTCATCAAATTGACTTTAATATGATGAAAAGGGAGAGTTGTAGAAAAAAAGTTTCTACAACTAAAAGTGATGTTGTATTAATAAGCAAAGATAATATAAAAGCTGAAAGTGTTAATGCAAATGAGGGTATTCATGAAAGAAAATATGATATCAATATTAAGACAGAAATTGTACAGAGTACATTTGATTCCCCTGTTTGTACAAATGCTATCCATGATGTTAAAAATCCACAAACAGTTCAAACAATCAAATTGTATTCAAGGAAAAAATGTAAGTATTTTTTAATTTTTATATATTTTATTTTTCCTCATGCAGATAATTTAAACTATTAAAAAATCTTAATAATTATGTCTAAACTCTTAACATAAACTTTGAGTTTGTAACAAGCGATATTTAAACTACATACTTTTTGAACTTTAATAAATTGTAATGCTATTTCCTTATACTTAGTCCAATGAGAAAGGTATTAAATCTTCCGAAAGTAGATATCGGACAAATTTAATACAGTGTTTATTTAATACAAAAAAAGGTATGTAAGTTTAAATTAAGATACAAAAAAGTTAAATTACTCTAGTCAACATCTGCAAAATTAAAATAAAGGTCCTAAAAATATGAACGATAGCTCATTGAATTCGGAATCACCTCTAGAACAATGTTTTTGAAGGAAAAGTATGCAGGCAAAAAAATGCAATTGTTATTAACAAAATAAGATGGAAAAAAACAGATATTTATGTTTTTGTTAATAACTCGAAAAAAGTTAATATTTAAGCAATTTCGGAAAAAGCTCATTAAAGAGGAGGAAATTTCCAAAAAAAGTTCTTCCTCCCGAAACTCTATCTCCATTATTTATAATTTTAATTTGACGTTGAAAATAGGGCTCTGCGGGGCTTTTACGGCATGCGCGCGCCAACGCTAAACGGGGTTTATCAGATAAAATATTTTTTTTATGACATAAAATGTTATTTTAAAAATTCGAAAAAATTTCAGTATTTTCTTGAAAGAATCTAAATCAGTTGAAAAAACATTTAATCACTGTTTTTCAAAAGGTTATTCAATTTATAACTAACAAATTTTTTCCTAATCTCTGTTGACATAAACAATGGGATAAAAGGTATTAATAAAATTGGCCTAAAAATTTGAAACTTCGTGGAGCCCTTTTCATATGTATACTTTACAAGATCCTGCGATAAATGTTCATAAAACATTATTAATTTGTTAATTATGATTTTTCATAACTATTGCAAAATATTGCGAAAGGTAAAAAAAATACAGAGTTTTTATAAATAAATGCATGTAGTATCTAATAAACAATTAATACGAACTTGGTCTTAGAATTATTCGAAAGAGAAATTTATTTTCTATAAAAAAGACCTGAATGTCCTTTATCATATCTCCAATAGTTTAAAAGATATATCATTTTTTAATTGACAAGTTAAGTAGGCGCTACAGTTAACGTGACGTATGATATTAGAAAGAATTTTTAACAAATTACTAAACTTTTATGAACATTTATCGCAGGATCTTGTAAACTATACATATAAAAAGGGTTCCACAAAGTTTCAAATTTTTAGGCCAATTATTTACACCTTTTATCCCATTGTTTATGTCAACAGAGATTAGGAAAAAATTTGTTATTTAACAATTAAATAACTTTTTGAAAAACAGTGATAAAATATTTTTTCCAACTGATTTGGATTCCTTCAAGTGTTAGGAAAATACTGGAATTTTTTCAAATTTTTATAATAACATTTTGTCATAAAAAAAAATATTTTATCTGATAAATCCCGTTTAGTGGTGGCGCGCGCATGCCGTAAAAGCCGCGCGGAACCCTATTTTCAACGTCAAATTAAAATTATAAATAATGGAGATAGAGTTTCAGGAGGATGGACTTTTTTTCGGAAATTTCCTCCTCTTTAACGAGCTTTTTTCAAAATTTGTTAAATATTAATATTTTTTGAGTTATTAACAAAAACATACCTAAATATCTTTTTTTATTCATCTTATTTTGTTAATAACAATTGCAATTTTTTGCCCGCACACTTTTCCTTCAAAAATATTTTTCTAGGGGTGATTCCGAATCCAATGAGCTATCGCTCATATTTTTAGGACCTTTATTTTAATTTTTCACGTTTTTGAAGATGTTGAATAGAGTAAATAATTGACGTCTGCTAAGAAAGGATTTTACGAAAACGGAGGATATAAATTTGTATAGGAAGTCCTATGTTTTTAAAGGAACGGACTAGAAAATTAAAATGTGTGCTTTTTAGAGGTTGTGGAGGTGAACTTATATTGTATTTTTAGAAATCAACCCCATTTATAAGCGTTGAACGGGAGTCGGAAATAACTATGCTACTTTATCAGCGGAAGAATGACTGATTTCCACGGAAAACCCTGTTTTAAGCATTTACAATGCTATTTTTTTGTGATAATTTTATACTTAAGAAAAAATAACATTATCACATATATTTCCCACCGGAGCTAACTGGAGTCATTGCCTCTTTTTGGTATTTTCTTAAATATAGAATTATCAAAATAATACCTATTAAAATTTTTTTGAATGGTAATAAAATAGCATTGTGATAAGCATTTCCATTAACTGGAATATAAAAATAATTTGCATTAAACAACGCGAAAGTCAGTTTGTATATTTGTTTGATGTCCTTTTTTCACGTCGAAACGAAGCAAAATTTTGGCATCATTTTTGTATCGGGATAGTTGAAAGCATGAAGAGTGACATATGTTACTTTTTACCGCGGGAAAATATCCCTTTCCCAAGGGGAAAAAAACTGTGAGACGCGTACGGAAAGCTAGTTATTATATAAAAGTATCATTAATTGTTTTTTCTGTAAAAAATATTAATGTTTTACATATATTTTTTTTCTACTAATTATTTTTAGCATTATTACCATTGATATGAGATTATATATTTCAGGTTTTCTACCAGCGCCAAAAAAGTATCAACCTCACTTTGGGAAAGTTTATGGAACATGTTCCTCTTGTGGACAATTTTTCTGTGATAAATTGCTATTTTTAAACCATTTTTATATATACCACTTTTTAGTTAATTCCAAAACATCTGTTAACTTAAGAAGGAATAATTCTGATAAAAAACATATTGGACAAATGTTCTTTAAATGCGAAATTTGTACAAAATGTTTCACCCAATCCAGTGATTTAAAAAGGCCTATTAGAATTCACACTGACAAAAATCCTTTTGAATGTAAAATTTGTTCAAAATGTTTCACACAATCCAGTAACTTCAAAACTCATGTTAGAACTCACACTGATGAAAAACCTTTTAGATGTGAAATTTGTTCAAAATGTTATGTAAAAAAATGTAACTTAAAACAGCATATTTTTAGAGATCACATTGGTGAAAATTCTTTTAAATGTAAAATTTGTCCGAAAGGTTTTCAAAGTGCTAGTCATTTAAAAAGGCATATCAAAACTCACACTGGCGAGAAACCTTTTAAATGTAAATTTTGTTTAAGATGTTTTATAGAAGCCACTAATTTAAAAATTCATGTTAGAATTCACACAGATCAAAAACCTTTTAGATGTGAAATTTGTTCAAAATGTTATGTACAAAAAAATAATTTAAAACAGCATATTGTTAGAAATCACATTGGTGAAAAGTCATTGAAATGTGAAAATTTTTTAAAATATTTCTCACAACAAAGTGATTTAAATCAACACATTAGAACTCATACTGGTGAAAAACCTTTTAAATGTAAAATTTGTCCGAAAGGTTTTCAAAGGGCTAATGTTTTAAAAATGCATATCAAAACTCACACTGGCGAGAAACCTTTTAAATGTAAAATTTGTTCAAGATGTTTCACAGGACAAAGTAATTTAAAAAGCCATATTAGAATTCATACTGGCGAGAAACCTTTTAAATGTGAAATTTGTTCAAAATGTTTTATAGAATCCAGTAAATTAAAAAGGCATCTGATAATTCACAATAACGAGAAACCTTTTAAATGTAAAATTTGTTCAAAATGTTTCAAATCCCAAAGTTATTTAAAAGAGCATATTAGAATTCATACTGATGAAAAACCTTTTAACTGTGAAATTTGTTTAAAATGTTTCAAAAACCAAAGATATGTATTTTAAACATCATACTAGACTTTACACTGGTGAGAAATAAAACTTTCAAATGTGAATTTTGTTCAAAATGTTTCACACATTCCAGTTGTTAAGGATAACACACGGGAATATTTACCGGAATATTAAAAAACCGATTATTTACAATTAATTAAATAAAATTTATTTACAAGATTAAAAATAGAATGGAATGTATACAAGGAAACTTAAAGATAAACTCATTAACGGCGTAAACGTAAAAACTCTGAATTAAAAGTACTCGAATTAAATGATCTCAAAATGTCTCTAGAAATTATTGATTTGGTCTCAGCGTCTCTTTTGCTCGAAGTTCTCAACTCAACTGTCTGAATTACACTACACTTAAAAACTCGGTACTTAAAGGGGGCCATCTGGCTTACGCTTATGGTAAAAAAAGGTTCATAGCAGAATGGTAAAGTCACTTTCTCTTTAGAGTTCTCAGAAATTATAGAAAAATATGATACACACGAAACGACTGAAAATACCAAACAATTAAACTAAAATTGTACAGGGTGGGCGATAGTTCTATACACACAGGATACTCAACATGCTCCCCCCCGTTGAAACTACCAACGTTTCAAGTCTCTGATATTGGTAACGGCGCTAAAGATGAAATGGCTTTCCTGAAGCTGCCCGCACTCGTGCGAACAGTAACGACTCTCACAGTGCCGTCATCTCCTGGGTGAACTTGGACCACTCTGGCTGGCTTCCAAGTTAGTTGACTCAATTGGTTATCTTTAAGAATAACCATGTCTCCGATGCTCAGGTTCTCTGCACTCTTGTTCCATTTTCTCCGCTGCTGAAGTTGGTGGAGATACTCTCTGGACCACTTGTCCCAAAAATGCTGTAACATCTGCTGAATGAGCTGCCATCTTGAAAGCTTGTTGATCTTGACGTCAGTCAGTCGGTGCTCTGGTACCTGGGCCAGTGGGGCAAAAATAAGGAAATGACCAGGTGTTAGAACGGTAAGGTCTGTGGGATCATCAAAAATAGGGGTAAGGGGTCTAGAATTAAGACAGCTCTCGATTTGAGTGAGTAGGGTGTACATCTCCTCAAAGGTCAATCTGGTATCTCCAACGACTCTTCCCAAGTGACCTTTAACTGATTTGATGCCGGCTTCCCACAGTCCTCCGAAGTTAGGTGCGTTCGGAGGGATAAAATGCCACTGGATCTGCTCTGATGATGAAATATTGGATATTGTGCTCTGGGTATCTTCTCTTGACAAAAACTCCTGGATCTCTCGAATCTTCTTTGATGCTCCTCTAAAATTAGTTCCATTGTCGCTATATACATTCGCTGGTTTTCCTCTTCTCGATACGAATCTCCGAAATGCTGCTAAATAATCCTCTGTTGATAAACCGGTAACTAACTCAATGTGAATCGCCTTAGTGCTCATACAAATAAACAATGCAATATATGCTTTTATGGTTGCTGCTTTCCTAAATTTACTTGCTCTAATTAGAATAGGACCCCCGTAGTCAACTCCAGTGTTAATAAAGGCACGAACTGTGTTGAAGCGACATCTCGGCAAATCTCCCATGATTTGTGTATATTGTTGTCGAGATACATGAAGTTTGTAGCATCTTAAGCATTGATGAACAATTCTTTTAACTAAATTTCGACCATTTAAAGGCCAATACTCCTGACGAATGTGATTTAATAATGTTTGGGTTCCTGCGTGAAGTAAGTTTAGGTGCGCTGCTCTAAATATTAATTCGGTTATGACGTGGTTTGCTGGTAAAATTATTGGATGTTTATACTCATAAGATACACTTGCATTTTCAATCCTCCCTTGTATACGTAATATACCCTCCGAATCAATGAATGGTGTCATTGTTATAAGTTTACTCTTTTTTTCAATGGGCTGTCCTTTTTCGAGATTGTAAATCTCTCTGCAAAACTCTTCTCGTTGTGCTATTTTTATTAGTTTGTGTAAGGCGTGCTTTATATCCTCGACTGTCAATGGACCAGTAATTTTCTGTTTTGTACGAAGTATTTTTATGAATCTCAATGAATATGCCATGGTACGTTGTAATTTGGATAAGCTCAAAAATCTCCTAAATAAACTAAATTTCTCTATGGATAATAAACACACTGGTTTGATTGTCTTGTACTCAAGTATCTCGTTTGATAATTCTCTACTATTAATTGGTGCATCTTTGCACCACTCAGACTCATGAGATGTGAGCCATGGAGGACTCCACCACATATTATCGACTAATAACTCCTCTGGATAACATCCTCGTGACAATATGTCAGCTTGATTGTCATGTGTGCTTATCCATCTCCAATCACACTGATTTGTAAGTCTTTGAATCTCGGCTACTCGATTTGATACAAACGTTTTTAACTTAGACGCTGGTGTTTTAATCCAGGCCAAAGTGATGGTTGAATCCGTCCACAAATATACATTATTTACAACAATGGGAAGCGCTTGTAAAACTGAAGGTAGCAGGTTGGCCAATAAAACTGCTGCACAAAGCTCTAAGCGTGGTAACGGTACCTTCTTTAAGGGTGCTACTCTTGACTTGGCGCACACAAGTTGCACCAAGTTTCCTTCTTGATTACTACTACGTAAATATATACATGAGCCATATGCACTCTCTGAGGCATCACAAAAGCCGTGAATTTGATATTCATATGTACAATTGGCTGTTATTCTTCTCGGTATGTGTACTTAGATTTTGAATTTGGTGCAACTGAGATTTAAATTTTGTCCAAGCGTCTGCAATATCCTGAGAAACTAAATCAGACCAATTAATTTTACTCTCCCAAATTCTCTGCATTAAAATTTTCGCTCTACATATAATTGGTCCTATTAAACCCAGTGGGTCAAACATTTTTGCGATTTGAGATAATAAAACTCTTTTTGTTAGGACTCTCTGATCATCACAATCTATGTTGTATAAAATCTCGTCTTTTGAAGCATTCCATTGTAAACCAAGAGCTTTTATTGTCTGGTGCATATCAAGCTGTTGTAATGGATCTTGTGACTTATTCTCTATATTTACTATATTTACTCTATATAAGACTCGTGGATCGTTTGAAGCCCACTTTCTCTGGCTATTTTGTCATATTTATTTTAATTGTGTTACAACAAACAATTAACATTTTTTAAGGAAGTTCGAGCGTAACTAATGAGTCAAAATAATGTTAGATTTTTTTAAATTTTAGTCTTCCCAATATTCGTCAAAATTGGCAATAGCGCGTTTGATTATACCCACTACAGGAACGGGCAAATTACGAGTTTTATTTTCACAAAACACTTTTTAAAAATTTATTTTCAAACTAACAAAAATATAAAATTATATCAGACTGAATTTTAATTAATATTGATTAACAATTTTTATAAAAAAATATTGATGACTTTGTAATTTAATAATTCTATACTTTGCTAGTTAAGCAAAGTCAGCGTCTGGTATATCATACACCGGAAGGTCGCCGTCCTGTAACTTCTCCAGCCCCCGAGGAAGTTTTGTACGGGACGAACAAAACTTTGGCAGCTTCTTCTTCTTTGGGTGTTTTAGAGTTAAACCATAGAAATCTTACCAGAATTGTGGCAGCGATGTATAATGGAGTCATCCAGAAATGGTTGTTGCTCGGGTCCCATTTGATTGACTTCATAGGTTGGAGATGTTCACCTTCTCTGGTAAGTTTGTGAAGTTCACCCAGTGGGATTTTGCCGAGTTTTACTGGCTTCATTTTCTCTATTCCCTCACGTATTATAGTCTTGATTTTGGGTAACGTTAGTGGATCTTCTGGAGTTGAAATCTTGGAATTTATAAATCTTTGGCTGGTTGTTTTGAATTCGCAGTTTGGTGGCAGCTTGATCAGAAATGTTCCTTGTATAACAGAAATTTTGGTAGTCGAGCAATGTGTTATTATTTTTGTTGGTTCAGGAAATATTGTGACGTAGTGAGCGTCGGATATTTGTTGTATTATGGACGCATCTATCTCTACTGGCACATATTCGCAAATAGCGTCCTGATTTCCAATTTCCAGGATCTGGTTAATGCAATCCTTGGTTTGAGTTTTTTTCCAGGATCGTTTCTTTTTGGCATTTTTTTTAATTTTCCGAATATTCGTCAAAATTGGCAATAGCGCGTTTGATTATACCCACTACAGAAACGTGCATGAGTGTGTAAGTTAAGCATTTCTCTCTCTCTAATGATACTTCTATCTTGCTTTTATCCGTCTATCTTTTTTTTCAGTTGTTTTCGCGACGTTGTCAAATCTTTATTCGAATGAATAGCTGACGATAGACGAGTTAAAAACATAAAATTTAACTTTAAATATTTGAATAATTATATCGGTAATGTATTATTATTAAATCGTTTTTATGTTTTGCAATAATCTAAGTTTCTTGTATATAGTTTTTTATTCGTTAAAGTTGGGGGGTTTATATTAAAAAAATAATTAAAGTATCGACAAAAGTTTGTCCGCCATAAGAGTCCCGTATATAAGCAGATAAAGTTTGTGATTTTTAAAATTAAATATCTAAGTAACTAAACGTTGAATCTTTTTAAAATTTTCGGATTAGAGAAATGACGTATTTGTTTATACGTATAGTTTATTTCAAAGCTTAAAGTTGAAAATTATTTTTTACATTAGATTTGCTCGAACCTCCTTAATAAAACGCTTACTTTTCGAGATATTTACAATTTTTTATAACTCTCTTAAGAAGCCTTTCCACTCAACTAAAATTGGTGCGGCGAAACAAAATTAATAAATTATAATAATTCGGTTGCTATACAAGATTGTTAGGGCTATTAAAATTCAATAAAAATGAAGAAAAACGATTTAGAAGTTTCTACTTTAAAATTCGTAAAATTATATAACCTTTATTTTTCAATTTTAGAAAGTATACAAACAAGAATATATTGAATGACATTAAGGAGAAATAAAAAATTTCGCATCGAACAGGACTCGAACAGACAATCTTTGCCTCTACTTGGTTACGCTGTAACAAATAAGCTATGAATGCTTAGTCATTATTTTGGTTTTTGGTCGTTAAATTCAACTCATATAGCATGACTTAGTAAACGATTAGTTGAGATGTCTCCCATAGGATTTTTGAAAATTTTTTGAGAAGAAGATTTTGTCCAATCGACAATTGAAACATCAAATTCAAGTATTTTTTGTGCCCTGTCTTATATTTTTATTCGTCTAGGAGACCGAAACAATGGATTTTTGGTAGACGATTAATTGATATATCTCTCTTCGAAAAAGTGTACAAACAAGAATATTTTAAATGATATTAACGAAAAATTGTTTGTATACTTTGTAACGATAACACAGAAACACCGCGTCATCGTTTGTACTTGCCAGCATTCCCACCATCCGTTCGAGGTGCGCGGCCGAGATACGACACGTCGTCAAGACTCGCGCAGGCACATCCAGTGAGTGGGAGCACCGTTCAGCTAGGATAAAAGCCGATGCCATCGTTGCAGAAGGCGAGTTCGACTGAGACTACTGATCTTGGAAGAACTCCAACCTGGGCTCTGGGTATTGACCAAGGGTAGTCCTACCCCGTAACCGAGTATTGATCGGTTGCACCGTTCCGATCCTTGGGTATTGAGCAAGGAATGTCCTACCCCGTAACCGAGTATTGATCGGTTATACTGCTTCGATCCTTGGGTATTGACCAAGGGTTGTCCCACCCCGTGACCGAGTATTGATCGGTTCAAACCTATCATAACCAGAATCTATATTAAATTTATTTATTTACAGGGAGAACCATCCGAGGGCCATAGGGGTCGCAGATCCGATTAATTTTGTTTATTTTATAGAGAATTCTATTTTATTTTTATTTTATTGTACATAATTTATTTTAGAAATAAATTTTTATTTAAACTGAAACCGAATTTTACTGAGTCTGGTGTCTAAAAGAGCTACCCGTTACAACTTTCTATCTGTATCTGACATGTATTGAAATATATTTAATAGAATGGGGGGGAAGAGGGGGGTTAGAAGGAAGGAGAACCGTCTTTTATGGATGAATTTAGCGATTTTAAACAGAATGAAGTGTTCTGGGTTAAAAAATTTAATTTAAATTTATAGTAAAGTATCAGCTATGTACGAAGTCATGTAGTTAAGTAAATATAACCTAAAAAACTCTTAAAATAACATCTAATATGATTAATAGCACTGTTTTTAAAATCTTTCTACTTGCAACTATGGCGCCACCTTAAAGTGTTCCCTTTCAATGGACACTCTTTAATACAATCAGATGGTTCCTCTATTCAATAGTTTAAAAATTCTAGTGTGACATAAAAAGCGAATTGAAGCGAAATTTGTCAAAATGTCATGACCAACAATTATGTAAAAAACCTGTGAACTTACTTATATATTAAATCATTACATCTGTTTATCTTTGATTTTAGTTCAATAAGAGCCCTACAAAAGTGGTATGTTTGAGAGAGAACCGAAATTCGAATACGAAAACTCAACAATTCGTAACAATGGATAATTCTTCAATAAATTATTTAACTGCTACAAGTGGAATGTTAATAAGCAGTGAAAATGATATTTCATGTCAAACTAATCTTGAATTTCACATTAAATAAGAAGAATTACACTCTATTTGTAATTTACCGGATATTAAAATGGAATTTCAAGATTTTGATGAAGAATTACATTCAGAGCGAAGCATCAAAAGATATTCCAGGCAATAGAGTCCAAGTTGTAAGAAGCGTAAGTATCGATATCACAATTTCGAAAAATCGAGATATCGATATATTTCAAAAACCAAAAATGATATCAAAATGCGTTTTTCGATTTTTAAATCACAATTTTCTGTTTATGCAAAGACTTTTAAAATTTTGAAAAATCTCAATAAATAAGTAAATTTTCACCATCTTAAAAAATTGAGTTATCGATATATTACGAAAAACAGCAATGTCAAAATGCGGTTTTCGGTTTTTAAATCAAAATTTTCTGTAGATACAAAAACTGTTTTGAAAAATCTCAAAAATTTTGTATATTTTCATAATTATAAAAAATCGATATATCGATATTTCGAAAACCAGAAAAGATATCAAACTTCAATTTTGAATCAAAAATTTTCAACTGATACAAAAATTGTTTTAAAATTTTAAGAAATCTGAAAAATTAAGTGTATTATCACAATTTTGGTATTTCCACAATTTTAAAAACCGAGATATCGATGCATTTCGAAAACCAATAATGATATCAAAATACGATTTTTATATTTTCAAATTTTCTGTTGATACAAAACTGTTTTGCAATTTTGGAAAATCTCAAAAAATGAGTAAATTTTCACAACTTTGAAAAATAGAGATTTTGATATCTCGAAAAACAAAAAACATCAAAATGCGTTTTTTGGATTTAATTTGAAATTTAATTTTTATTTAAAATCTTTTTTTCAAATTTTACAAAATCTTAAAAAAACAAGTAAAATATTTCAAAATTTCAATTTCAAAAAGAAAGATATCGATATCTCAAAAACTAAAAAATGAGTTTATTCCATTTAATTACAAAATTAATCCACAATTAGAAATACTGTAAATTTACAAAGAAAAAACAAAAACAATTAATATACAGCAATTTTTCAAAAAAAAAAAAAAATACTTTTTTCCAATCTGTGATCGAAAACCAAAATAGATATCAATAGTAGTTTTTTGAAATAGGTTCGAATTTTAATTTTTATTTAAAATACACTTATGTCAAAAAATCTTAAAAGAACAATAAAAATATCCCAAAATTTTACAAAAATCCATATTTTTGACAAAAAAGCGAAATTTAAAAAAAAATAAAAATTTTCACAAAAATAAAATCTTTACAAAAAAGTGCGATTTTTTACAAAAAATGTGCTTTTTTACAAAAATTAAGATATCAAGTAAATTTTTTACAAAAATCATAAAGAATTTTTTGAGACATTTAAATTTATACAAAATATTAAAAATTTAATGTATTATGGTAATTATTCGAAAAAAAAACGCAATGTTTTTGGAGTTTCGATATCTCAAAAATCAAAAAAGATATTAAAATGTAAATTTTTGCATTTGGTTCCAAATTTTGTCTCGATTTAGAAATGTATTGAATTTTTAGAAATCAACCAAAAAATCCTTTTTTGTACAACTGTCATTAAAAGTGACACTTTTAATGATAGCAAACAATGTTAAAATTGATTGTTTACATGGCAGCGTGTTAAAAATACTTTTAACACGCTTCAGTTTACTTTTAACTCGGTTTAGTTTATTGTCATTGCAAATTCGCCCATTTCATTATCAAAATAGGGCAGTTGTACAAAAAACATTGCATGGTATTTGTATTAAGTGATTTTATTTTGTTCGTGAAATTGTTCAATTCGCTCCGGTCATTTCACAAACTTTTTCACTCACAAAATAAAACGTCACTTTTAACACTCATTTCATAAATAACTATTTTTTTTAGAAAGTTTTTTATATTTTCGCCGTGTTCTTTATCTCGTTGTCATTCCGTGGAATTTTTTAATCGAATTTGAACCTATTTACCGACTACTTAGAGCTCAGAAATTTTCAGGTTAGCTAAGAACTGGATGACAATGCATGTTTCAAGTGTGTTCAGGCATATACATTATACATAGATTTCAAAATTTATACTGAATTGTTATTAAATAAATATGTATAGGTACATATTATCATTTTGAAAAACCTCATATAACCTTGTGAGGCGTATTTGGATAAGCGGCTCATTGTGACAATTCTGTTGGGTTATCGTAATGGGATCGATCTCGCGAGAGAGAGAAGTTATTTTCTTTTTTTTAGAAAGTTTTTAATTTATATAATAATAATATGGCCTATAAATCAGTTAAAGAAACTTTCTACTATAAAAAGTTGTTTTTATAAATTGTGATTATTTACTTTTTTAATATTTCAAAAAAAGCTAGATATCGATATCTCAAAAACAAAAAAAAAGTTACGAAGACGCAGTTTTTTTGCATTTGTTTACAAATTTGCACTGATTCAAAATCAATTTAAATTCTGCTGATTTGAAATAATAATTAATAGATCTGTAGTTCAATTAAAGTCCGTAGATTTGAAATGATAATCTGTAGATAAGTACATGAAGTAAAAAATCTGGGTAATAAAAGTTTTATATCAGAGGTAAATTTCATCGAAATGTTATTAATATTTATAAAATCAAATTGTTTTAGGTCTATTTAAGATACGAATCTGTCTCTTATATAATTAGTTCATTAACTTTTTCTTTTTCTACTTTTCCGTTAATGGATATTAGCGATCATATGGGTCAACTTTTCTCTGTTTCTGATGGCGTTGAACAAATCTCCTATTGTTCTTAGCCCTGTTCATTCTTTCACATTTCTTTCTACAAATTCCTCTTCTCCCCTCAATTACTAGATATAATATTTGATATCTTTCGTTTTTTATTACGTGGTCTAAATATGTTGCTTTCCTGTGCTTAAGGTAGTTGTCGTGGTTAGGTCAGAAAGTTATAAATTTTTGTATACTTATTAAGGACACGAAAATACAATTACTCTAAAAATTTGAAGTCGACCCACCGTATAGAATCTGAGATAAACTTAATTAAAAATTCGATAATTAACATTGATTATACACGATCTCCGTAGTTTTGGACCAGTTTTTATTTATAAAAGAAGAACTGTCAGGAACTTCTCAAAAACTCAGTCTTTTAATACATTTATTATGACTTTAAAAAAAAAATATAAAAATTTTTGACCATCTAATTATTTATAAATAACAACTTGGCAACGCTGTACGCGAGTTTATATTTTATTTGCGCGGTAAATTCGAACGGACTGATGAATATATATTTATCACGTATAAAAATTTTAAATTTCCAATATATCAACTAGTTGAGCATAAGCCGAATTTAAACTCGACAACCAGTGCAAATAATCAAAATGTTTTCTAGAAAAAAACGTAAGCATTTATTTATATTTTTATATATTTTTCACGCAGGTAATTAAAAGTTAATTCAAAACTTTTTAAAATATTTCTGAATTGTTGACAAATTTTGCGTTTGTAGCAAGCGATTATATCGTAAGAATAAATTGTAGCGATGGTTAATATAGGTTAACAGATGATTTCAAATATTTTTTTGAAATTTTAAAAGAAAACAAGATTTGCATATTTTGACTAAATTGTTGTTTACGGTACCCTTATATTTAAAGTACGTACTTTATGAACTTTATGTACCGCTATTTCGTTATGATATTGCATAGAATGTTACATTTTGGTTAAGTAACACTGTTACTTAAAATTGCAATATATGATTTCACATTTTTTAACCATTTAATTTTTTTAGTATTGATGTTTTACTATATTTTATTTTATTACTGCTATTTATTTGTAGCACTATTACGATTGATATATGCTTATATATTTCAGGTCTACAATCTGCGACAAAAAAGTGGCAAACTCAGTTTAGAAAACTCTATGGAACATGTTCCTGTTGTGGACAATTTTTCTATGATAAAGTGCTATTTTTAAATCATTTTTATATTTACCACTGTTTAGTTAATTCTAAAAAATCTGTTATTTTGAGAAGAAACAATTCTACTAGAAAACACGTAAAAGATCTTGGTAATTTAAACGAACAGATGCGAACTTACAGTGGACAAATATCCACATCTTATAATCTAAAATTACATTCTGAAAATCATTTTGGTGAAAATTCTGTGAAGTTGTGAAATTTGTTTAAAACATTTTCCAAAACAAAGTAGTTTAAAAAGACATATTAGAACCCACATTGGTGAAAAACCGTTTAAATGTAAAATTTGTGCAAAATGTTTCAAACAATCCGATCATTTAAAATGCCATATTAGAACTCACACTGGCAAAAAACCTTTCAGATGTGAAATTTGTTTAAAATGTTTCACAAAAAAAAGTAACTTAAAAGAACATACTATTAGAACTCACATCGGTGAAAAGTCATTCAAATGTAAAATTTGTTTAAAATTTTACCCACAAGAAAAGGATTTGAAAAAGCATGTGCTAACTCACACTGGCGAGGAATCTTTTAAATGTAAAATTTGTTTAAAAATTTTCACAAGATCCTCTCTGTTAAAAAGTCATATTAGAACTCACACTGGTGAAAAACCTTTCAGATGCGAAATTTGTTCAAAATGTTTTACAGAAAAAGGTAGCTTAAAAAAACAATGATTTAATTCAAGAAAAACATATCGAAATTCAAAATTTACAAAAGAACACATTATCAAAAACCGTTATAAATTTATCTAATAAAGGACTAACCAATTCAGAAATTTCAGTTTTATCAAAAGGGTTAAATTTTTCAATAACCCATAAAAAGATTCCAAAATTAGATTTTATTACATCTATTGAGGAAACAGCTCAAAAATTACCATTTGATGAAGGAAATGAGTACAGAATTCGATGAAAAATTGAATTAGAAAAAGATATTAAAATAAAACAAAATCTATCATCATATGAATTTAAGGCTCTAAATTCTTTAAAAAAATATTATGAAATAAAAATTTTACCAGCTGATAAAGGAAATGCTACAGTTATCTTAAATACAAATGATTATGGGATGAAATTAGAGAATTTACTGGAAGACCCAACTTATACCAAAATTAATAACGACATAACAAAATCGTTAGAAAATAAAATATATAAATCTCTTTTTAAACATAAAAACGAACTAAATGACTTACATAGAAGACAACTAACTCCACATTATAGTAAACCACCTCATTTTTATGGTTTACCTAAAATTCATAAAGAAGGAATACCACTTCGTCTAATGGTAAGTTCAATCAATTCTACTTTCCGTAAATTATCAAAATTTTTACTGAATATCATCAATCCTTTATCTAATAACACTGACTCATTCATTAAAAACAATAAACATTTTTTAGAAAAATTATCAAACATTAATATAAATAAAAATCATCTTATGGTAAGTTTTGATGTTGTAAGCCTTTTTACAAACGTACCTGTTGATAAAACGTTACAAATAGTCAAACAATTATTAGAAAATGATAATAGCTTAAATCAAAAAACGAACTTATCCGTAGATACCATTATGGAATTGTTAACTATGTGTATCGAATCAACTTATTTTCAATATAAAAATAATTTTTATAAACAAAAAACAGGAATGGCAATGGGAAGTTGTTTTTCACCAATATTAAGTAATATTTATATGGAATTTTTTAAAAAGAATTTTTTTGAAACATCATATTTTAAACCAAAAATACGGTGGAGATATGTAGATGATGTTTTTGCAATTTGGCCTTACAATCTCAATTTATTAGACAGATTTCTTGAAAATATTAACAATAAAGTACCATCCATTAAATTTACTATTGAAATTGAAAAAGATGAGAAATTACCATTTCTTGATATATTAATTACGAAGGAAACCGATTAATTAATTAATACTAACGTTTTTCGTAAAAAAACACATACTAACAGATATTTGAATTTTAATTCCAATCACAGTATGACGGTTAAAAAAGAAATTATAAAAAGTTTATATGACAGAGCTTAAATAGTATGTTCAAATATTGCTTCTTTTAAAGACGAAAAAGAAACAATAAAAACAGTTTTAATGAATAATGGGTATCCCGAAAAATTAATTAAATCAACTTTCAATAAAATTGAAAACCCTCAGAGATTGGATAACCAAATTGACCATACACAAAATTTAAAAACAACAAAAATTCCATATATAAAAGGTATTTCTGAAAAACTTCAAAAAATTGGTAATGCTTTTAACATAAGGACAATTTTTCAAACAAATAATACAATTAGATTACTTTTATCCAAAACAAAACCAGTTAATTTAGATCAAAAAACAAAAAATTGTGTATATAGTATACCATGTGATTGTGGCAAAGTCTACATTGGGGAATCAGGAAGACCTCTTGAAATTAGCCTCAATGAACACAAAAATTATCTTAAAAAAGGAGATAGATAAATATAAAATTTGTGAACATGCTTTTAATTTTCTAAATCACAAAATAAAATGGACTGAAACAAAAATTTTATGTAAAGAAGAAAATTCTATAAAAAGAAAATTAAAAGAAACAGCACACATTTTATTAAATCCAAATGAATGTATTTCAAATTTGACTTTGGATTTATCTAGATCTTGGCTAACAACCTTAAAAAAAGAATGAAATAATAATCTATATATCTATAGTTACAAAAAAACAAATCAAAATTTTAAAATCTAAACTGCATAAAGAAATATAGAGTGAAAAAATTTTTTATCTTTGAAAACGACAACCGATCTGGTTGTCGAAAGCTCAGAAGAATTATTTTTAAACAAATTATTTTCATTTTTGTTAGGCATTTTCAGTTTTAAAAGACGACCCTTGACAAATTTGACATATCTATCAAGATCAATAAGCAAGGGTCATTTTCAAAATATTGATTTATATTTTTTATAAGTTTGTTTTAGTGGCAAAAAGATCCCCGAATAAAGAAATAAATATAAATTATACAAGTATCAAAACTTTGAATTCTTTTCTGGGATCAAGAAGATTCTTTTTAATCATTTTATATTATATTTTAACATTTATATATATCATAGAATCATATTTCATCTCAATATATATGTATATATATATATTTACGATATAACAAAATCTATGGACACGACAGCGGTCGCATTACTTAACGGATCGAAATGAAATTTGGCACAAAAAACAATCGTCCCAAAATCTCGGTCGAGTTCGTTAATGGGCCAAATCCGTACGGCCGTTTTGGCGTGACATCAAATCAAATTGGAAAAAAATTCGTAACTTTTTTACTTCACCCTGTACAAAAAAAATGTTGGGGGACTTTTTTGTTTGTCTTTAAGAGACCTACAATTTTTATCAAAAACATTTTGGAACGAAGTTCCCTTTCGGGCGTTACGAACAGTTACGACTGACGCTAGGAGCTAGCCAAAAAAAATTCATACCAAAATTTGTCACGACACGACACGACATACGCATGTTGTCTCTCTCTCTTTCATAGATAGATATACCTATCTTTATTTAAATAGGAAACCCTAATATAATAAATACTAATAAAAGTACAATTAAAAAGACACTAATTTAAATTAAAAGAAACCACTGTAGAAAAAAATAAGTACCTATCAATAAATTCATAAACATTTCAAAAATAGTTCTTAACTTGACTAGTTAGGTACCTACGTCAAATTACCTTAACTGTCAGTTACTATCAAATATTTTGATTTTAAAATTTTGTATTAAATTGTTAATTCCTGTTTTAAATTATATTGAAATAAAAATTAATTCTAGGTAGATGTATATCCTCTAATCCTCTGGTATTGTATAAATGGACACTTTTGTTAAAAGAAACAAACTGTTGAAAATAATGGATTTACTATTTTTTTTTATTTTGCTTTGAACAGTGTAGTAGTGTCGCGACTTTGTTAAGTTTATACAGTTTTTTTGTAGATAATAAATATTAAAATGATAGAAAATAAAAACAATAATGTATCCTGACAGTGTTTCTGCACAAGTTCCGGATATTGCTGATAGAGTTAGGTACGTAGAGGTTTTATACAGACGATAATAAATGCTTATGTATGTACAAACTCTCTGTTGTGTTTACAAATTACAATTCCTTCACTAATTAATCGAAAGGCACTTCGTTCCATCCGGGTGTCCCTTGACACCTCTCACTTTTTTTTCTAAGACGTATACTCTTAATATATTCAATTAATATAAATCTACTGATGCGCCGGGCTTACCAAGGGCCATTTTTTTTTATATTGACACTAACAACTAACCAATTATTATTCCACAATTATTGTCTTTTAAGTCTACTACGTTTTTAAAATTCCTCCTCGCAAAATAAAAAAAATACTACAGGAAATAACTAAGTAATAATTTAACAAGTATAACAATGAAATTAACAACATTTTACAATAAATACCAACAACATTGCAACACTTCGTAAAATCCTTTTTATTAATTTTTAATTGGCTTTTCTTTTTCTATATCTACCCAGCAGTGGTGGATTTAACTCCTGCGGGGCCCGGGTCTAAATCGAGCAAGGACCCACTTAAGGGCGGAGAAAAACCTCAAATAAGAAAAGTAATAAAAAAACTTTACCAACGAGCTTTATTAACAATATAAAATATGTTATTTTATCTTATGCAACATTTAAATAAATTAAATATATTTTTTCCTCAACTTAGTTCTAATAAAATTTGATATCACGTTATCAAAATTCAAGGATCGCAATAGTTCTGATTCAATGCACAGTACTCCCAAGGAAGATCATATTCTATCATCTAATATATTATAGTAGACCTATGCATATTTTTTATCCTTTTTAGGACAGAGAAACCTTTCTGTCTCACAATTAGCTATTGGTACTGTAACAAGCAGTCCGTTAGCTATGTAGGCATTAGGAAACACTTGATCCATGTTTTGTTCTACTATCCAATTCAACACTTTCAATGGACATAAATATTGACCATTTTGTCAATTTATTTCTTCCAAATGATTGGAAAAAAATCCATTTGGCTGATCTTTAATAAGCTGTATTAATTGTTCTAATTCTATGAATAATGAATCTTCTAAATCATCTGAATAAACTTGCACAAGTGCATCTTCATTATCAATTAATAATATCGCAAAAGTTTTCGAAAAATTACAGTCTAGTGGAATCAATTTCTTGATTTTTTTTTCTAGTTTTTTTTACCATAACATTTTTTCTGTATCACGGGGCCCCCGGCTAGCCCCTACGTAAATCCGCCACTGCACCCAGTGATTTTTGCCAGTCTACTGGTAGGTCTTTTAAATAATTCGTTTTTTTGTTTGCAACTCTGCTACCCTGACTCTCCCGTCTGGTCCGGGAAAAAACATTTATTATTCGTTCTAATTTCCACTGATTTCTAACCATCTTGTTATCTAAAATTAATACAACGTCGTTAAAATTTATGTTCTCCTAATCTTTAGTCCATTTATATCTTCTTGTAAGAGGTGGTAAGTACTCTTTTGTCCATCTCTTCCAGTAATCTTTAACAATTTGCTGCGACTTTCTCCAATCTTTTCGAAGGTTGTAACTTACTCCCAACTGTTCCATTATTTACCCCAACTAAAAAATGGTTCGGTGTCAGAGGTTGGTAATCGACCCGTGTCGATTTCTGTATTGCATCCGTTTGTCCATCGTTTGTCCACGTTTGTCCACCCTTTAAACAATTTTTACCAGCAAGCTCTGAATAGATACAGCCAAAGCAAATTTACGGGGTAAACATCACGATTTTTCGAAAAACTTCAAATTTAAAATTTGTTCACACCATACGTTTGTCCATCGTTTGTCCACGTTTGTCCACCAATAAGATTATTTTTACCACTTAATTAAACGACTAGAAACACCAAAAAACGTGATTAATGGCCCATACATGGTAGTAACTTCCCTATATCAATATTTTTAAAATTTCTGTATTGCATCCGTTTGTCCATCGTTTGTCCACGTTTGTCCACCCTTTAGATAATTTTTACCAGCAAGCAATCAAAAGATACAGCCAAAACAAGTTTACAGGGCTAACTTCACGTTTTTTCGAAAAACTTCAAATTAGAAATTTGTTCACACCATACGTTTGTACATCGTTTGTCCACGTTTGTCCACCAATAAGATTATTTTTACCACTTAATTAAACGACTCAAAACACCAAAAAACGTGATTAATGGCCCATACATGGTAGTAACTTCCCTATATCAATATTTTTAAAATTTCTGTATTGCATCGGTTTGTCCATTGTTTGTCCACGTTTGTCCACTTTTTAAATAATTTTTACCAGCAAGCTCTGATTAGATACAGCCAAAGCAAATTTACGGAGTAAACATCACGATTTTTCGAAAAACTTCAAATTAGAAATTTGTTCACACCATACGTTTGTCCATCGTTTATCCACGTTTGTCCACCAATAAGATTATTTTTACCACTTAATTTAACGACTAAAAACACCAAAAAACGTGATTAATGGCCCATACATGGTAGTTACTTCCCTATATCAATATTTTCAAAATTTCTGTATTGCATCCGTTTGTCCATCGTTTGCCCACGTTTGTTCACTCTTTAAATAATTTTTACCAGCAAGCTCTGAATAGATACAGCCAAAGCAAATTTACGGAGTAAACATCACGATTTTTCGAAAAATTTCAAATTAGAAATTTGTTCACACCATACGTTTGTCCATCGTTTGTCTACGTTTGTCCACCAATTAGGTTATTTTTACCACTTAATTAAACGACTAAAAACACCAAAAAACGTGATTAATGGCCCATACATGGTAGTAACTTCCCTATATCAATATTTTTAAAATTTCTGTATTGCATCGGTTTGTCCATTGTTTGTCCACGTTTGTCCACTCTTTAAATAATTTTTACCAGCAAGCTCTCAATAAATAGAGCCAAAGCAAATTTACGGAGTAAACTTCACGTTTTTTCGAAAAACTTCAAATTGGAAATTTGTTCACACCATACGTTTGTCCATCGTTTGTCCACGTTTGTCCACTAATTAGATTATTTTTACCACTTAATTAAACGACTAAAAACACCAAAAAACGTGATTAATGGCCCATACATGGTAGTAACTTCCCTATATCAATATTTTTAAAATTTCTGTATTGCATCCGTTTGTCCATCGTTTGTCCACGTTTGTCCACTCTTTAGATAATTTTTACCAGCAAGCAATCAAAAGATACAGCCAAAAAAAGTTTACGGGGCTAACTTCACGATTTTTCGAAAAACTTCAAATTTGAAATTTGTTCACACCATACGTTTGTCCATTGTTTGTCTACATTTGTCCACCAATTAGATTATTTTTACCACCTAATTAAACGACTAAAAACACCAAAAAACGTGATTAATGGTCCATACATGGTAGTAACTTCCCTATATCAATATTTTTAAAATTTCTGTATGTCATCCGTTTGTCCATCGTTTGTCCACGTTTGTCCACGTTTGTCCACCAATAAGATTATTTTTATCACTTAATTAAACGACTAGAAACACCAAAAAACGTGATTAATGGCCCATACATGGTAGTAACTTCCCTATATCAATATTTTTAAAATTTCTGTATTGCATCGGTTTGTCCATTGTTTGTCCACGTTTGTCCACTCTTTTAATAATTTTTACCAGCAAGCTCTCAATAAATACAGCCAAAGCAAATTTACGGAGTAAACTTCACGTTTTTTCGAAAAACTTCAAATTGGAAATTTGTTCACACCATACGTTTGTCCATCGTTTGTCCACGTTTGTCCACCAATGAGATTATTTTTACCACCTAATTAAACGACTAAAATCACCAAAAAACGTGATTAATGGCCCATCTGTCGTAGTCACTACCCTATATCAATGTTTTTAAAATGTCTGGATTGCATCCATTTGTCCACGTTTGTCCATTCTTTTAAAATATTTACCAGCAAGTTATCAAAGGAAAATTTTAAATTATATTGCCCTTTTAATTCGATCGAGATCGAAATTACGGAATTGTTACGGTTTGCACACATGATCAATTTATAATTTTTTTTTTTTCATTTCAAATTTCGTTCGCCATTTAAGTAGGGATGCAACCACCATGGATGCAACAAATTATGAAAGTATCGATACTTCACAATATCAATACTTCGATTAATTTAATTAGGAAAAGCTTTACAAAACACAATAATTTGGATATTACATATATTATATTTAAGTAAAATATATTTATATATTATATTGAAATCTTGTTTTCTATTTATTATAATACATATAAGAAACGTTTATTTTTCAATAAAAACTAAAAATGAAATATCCAACAATAGAACCACAGCCTTGCATAAAAAAGGAAATATCTAATAAATGCTGTCTATGTGAAATACCGAACGAATATTCTAATAAATTAATGCTTAATAATATTAACACTAAACAAATATTGAATGTGTCTCTATTCTACAGAAATCTATAAAAGGTCTCGTTATTTGTTGTTTTCTTAGGGGTCATTCATAAAAATTATTTTTTATTTATTTAGCTTTCTGTAATTTATTGCAAACAGAGCTCAAATTATTCGATTTGATACTCAGTATAAAGTACTATTCTGGTATTGGAAAGCCAATATTTGCCTATAGTTCTGGTAACCTCTGTAACAGACCAAACAACAAATCTATGTTGATTCCATTTACTTTGAAAAAGACATATGAAGTGGATTTTACGTGGTAACCACGCAAAGGATTTCTTTGAGCCGTTCTAATTTGTTGGAATACATTGAAAATTATAATAAGTTGCTTATAATCAGCTGAATAAATAGCTGAAGCCGAATAAACCCCAAAATATTTATCAGGTAAGAAAAGCAAATAATATTATTTACCATTTCAATTGATATCAAAGCTAATGATTGTATTTATAAAATTAAATAATTTGTTTAATATTAATTATTATGTGTTATTATATGTATTTTAACACTTCGATGCACGACGGTTCTATTAGTCTTGGCAAGATCCAATAAACGCTGTCATGTTCAAAATAAATTTTATCTAGATCTGCCATTTTATGTCCCTTTCAACAGTTTCAAGTAATCAAAATGGCACTATTTCTACTTTTTTTAACAGTAATATCTTTTATTCATACGTTTGTTATTATAATAGACCAACACATATGTAATTTTATTTAATTGATATTTCCATCTAGCGGCAAACTGTTGCTATATTTTATAAGAATTAGATCCCCTTCTATTTCAAATTACCTAGTTCAAAATATAATAAAACAAATTATGTTAAAATAATAAATATTTGTACCTTATAAAATAAATAAATAAATAAATAAATAAATAAATAAATAAATAAATAAATAAATAAATAAATAAATAAATAAATAAATAAATAAATAAATAAATAAATAAATAAATAAATAAATAAATAAATAAATAAATAAATAAATAAATAAATAAATAAATAAATAAATAAATAAATAAATAAATAAATAAATAAATAAATAAATAAATAAATAAATTAAAACCTAAATAAATCAATAAATGGTCAAATAAACAGTTAAATTTTTATTCAAAGCTGTAATAACATTTTATTTCATTGACTTTTATTGTGATTTAATTTATGTTGAATTTTATTGTGATTTGGTATAAAGAGTGTAATGTTAAAATAATCAAATACTTTTCGTAAAATAAAATTAAAAATAAAATAAGTGCAAAAAGCTTTTGTTTTTTCATTTCAGAGGCAATAATTGATCCTAAGGACATGGTGTTTGCAATATGTCAATTTGATATATACAAAAATGGAACCGACATATTAAAATGTAGGAATGACCCAATTTGGAGAGAGGTAGCGACATCTATGGAGAATGTTATGAGACCAGAAACTGTGAATGCTTACATGCGATTTAATCGAAAGAATATACATTCTTTCGTTCGAGAGAAACTTAGAATGGAACCTTTACCTCCTCAACAAGAGCAAAGTGAAACTTCTTATACAATCAACGATGACAGTACAATCGATTCAAACTTTGTACCTTTTGATCAAAAAATGCCAAACGAAGAAAAATCCGTTTTCTTTAGTATTGTACTGAGTGACGAAGAATGGAAGAATATTGCCCCGCGCCGAAGACATGTGACCTTCGCCCACCTTGGACTGATCTAATAGCAAAAAAGTGTTACCAAGTAACAAAAATGCCTTGCGCTTACAGTTTTAAACATGCCAAAGTTTCTGAAAGCGAAGACAGTTGGTATTTATGTATTAAAGGAAAGTGCAAAGAGTGCAAATCAAAGTTTCAAGGACACCGTGTAAAGAAACCTGAACCGGGAAATTAAGTTACCATAGCTGTTACAGTACCTGATAGCCGAGGAATACCACACAATAAAAAGAGACATTTGAAAGGATCCACTCGAAGAGCAGTAGGAAATGCGTTACTCAATATGAAATCATCAGCTTGGCGCAAAAATCTCGCTTACAAGGAAATGGAATTTGGGGATCCTGAACCAAGTTACATACCAAAACCAGCAGTTCTAAGAAAATTAAAGGAAGAAGCGATCAATCTGGACCTAGGTACTAAATCTGGAATCAGTGCGGTCCACTCGTTGTACGAGATGAAGTATAACGGAGAGTTTGCTGGTTATATTCACGATATCGGAATGGATTTATTCTACTGCATATATTACTCTCCTCTCCAGCTTTCTATTTTTAAATCGCTAATAAAAAGTATAAAAAAAGTCGTAATCGACGCAACTGGTAGTGTCTTCAAATCTATCTGTCTTCCAAATGGTGAAACAAAATCGATTTTTCTCTATCAAATCGTCATGGAATCTACTACAGAAATAGTACCAGTCTACCAAATGCTGTCAGCAAAACACGACACAAATTCAATAACGTACTGGTTGAATTCCTTCAGGAAAGCTTCTGGACACATTCCCGAAGAAGTAGTGTGTGATTTTTCATTTGCTTTGCTTAACGCAATAACATTGAGTTTTACCCATTGCAATTTAAAAGATTACAATGAAGAGTGTTACAAAATTTTATGTGGCGAAACGAATTCCCAGCTTTTGAACTGTTTCGTACGTATAGACATCGCCCATCTAATAAAAATAGTATGTAGGAAAACCGTTTTCACTAATAAATCGTCCAAAATTAAAGATTTTTACATTCGTTGCGTTGGAGTCATGACTACATGCGAAACAATTCAATTTTTTGAACATCTACTTTTGTCGTTTCTTATTGTTGCCTCAAGTGAATGTGAAGAAGAAGATGATGGCGTTGTTCTTCCCAGTGAAGAACGAAAAAGAATTCTTTTGAAGGCCATTTCCAATTTCAACATTGATGAGAGTACATTGCTCGAAGGCGATGATAGCGAACCTATCTTAGACGATCCTGAAGGAAATCCCAAAGAACTGGATAGTTTTATAGAATCATTACACGAGCGTGCTAAAACATCTGCAGAAACCTCTTCTGAAAGCGGCAGTCCAAATCCGTATTATCTACCGGGTCTTATTACACCAATTCTAAAATTAGCACGGTACTTTCCCCTATGGACAAATGTGATGAAAAGTTTCTTTGGTTCGTCATATGAAGTACCATCGTCAGCTTTAGTTGAATCCTATTTCAATATTTTAAAATCAAATGTGCTAAATGGGAAAAAGGAAACATCGCGAGTGGATAAATTTTTCGTTAAGCACATGCGTTCAATTGAAGGGACCTGCAAAGTGACATGAACGACTATTTTTATGAGGAGGAGAATTGGAAGAATAAAAATAAAACAAGTAAAGTCATTATTAAAGAACAGATAGAGTTAGAAGAGATTGAAGAATTTAAAACATCCATATATGAAGACGAGTGCCACAGTACAGATGAAATCAATAAAAACAATCCAGAGATTGTGGCACCATTGAGCAAACAACGAAAGAAACGGACGGGGAAATATGTCAAACCGTGCCCCGAAATTAAATTATTACAGAATCGCACATTGAGGCGCCGTGCCAATCGTGTAATGTTGAATGGATCCGTTCATTCACCAGTTTGGATCGGGGAACGGCTAGTGCAGTTAAAGAATACCTGCGCTTTCGACTCTTTAACAGAGATTCTATATGTTTCGTATATGGACAATCCATTCTATCAGAAAAAACTTGACCTTTGCGACGATCAAATAGTGGACTATATTAAAGCTTATGCCAATAAAGGTGTTACGAAAGACCTCTATAAAGAAAGAGCTATGATTCTTTCGAGCATTATAGACATCACTGAAAGCACTCTGGATTGCTGTTGTTATATAGGAAACCTTGCTTCAAAACTGTTAAAAGAAGTTCCAAGTTTTGAAAGAAGCAATATGTGTCAAGCGTGTGGAGAACAATCGAAAAGAAAGACAAACTATGCGATATGTGAAATTGGAGATTCGCGGAATATATCTTGTAACCAGGATGAATTAATTATTCGCCTAATTGATAGTTTTTTTGCCACGGAAATATTTCAATGCAGACGATGTAGCAACGACGAAGAATCGACTAAAGTATCAGGTGTTCACATCATTCTAGACTTTGAAGCAGCTGATAGTTATATGTCTACAAAAAAACAGAAAATAAAAATCTCAGATTTACCCGAAAAAATCACAGTAAGCAATAAACAATACATACTCAGCGGAGCTGTAGAATTTCATCCTGCAGCTTCGCAGAACACAACTGGGCATTATGTGGGATTTTGCCGTCGAATCCATGGTGTGTGGGAAAAACACAACGATTTGAACCATAAAATTTAAACAATTCTGAATCAAAATTATAATTTTGCAGCCCTGCATACAATTGTATATACACAAATAGGTTAATTACTGCATCCAAAGTTATTATATAGTATTCGAAAAAAAAACACAAGGGTCCAAAAAATGAAAAACTGGACAAAAATACTTATATTACGTTTTTTTCCACTAATACATGTCGTACTTATAACGTATGCTTTTTTCCACTCCACTGTTACGGTAACACAGGTCACTGTTCTAACCGGTAAGAGAGAGATGCCACTATTTCACATTTTGGACGAGTGAAGGCAACTTTTAGTTTTAAGCAATAAATAAATTTAAAATTTTAATTGTTTGTGGAAGATTTTGAAATTCTTTAACAGAGTCGTGTGTTATTAACTTAAGGTCAAAATTTGTTTTATGTTAGATTTATGAATTAGATATTACTTCTGGAGATGTAAATCTTACTTTTGTCCAGTTTTGTGTTTTAGGGCTCACTACAGACTCGTTTGTGATTTTTTGTTTTTTAAATAGAGAATAGGACTACTATAACCTAAATTGTTACCATTGGTCACAATGTATTATTTATTTTCAGAGATTTTATTTTACGAATAAAAAATTCAGTTTCAACATAATCAAAGTAAATGTATTTTTTTGTTTAATTTTATGTTTTATTTTAATTTTATGTTTTTTTAATTTTATGTTTTATTTTTGCAAATGATGGCGATTTAATATGTGTGAGAATAAACACCTTTTTTATCTTTATATTTATATTGTGTTCTTACATTCAATAAAACCTGCATTTATATGATTCCATCTATCTTGCACTACATAACTAAAGGCTAGATAGACTGAATAACGGACTGACATCAAAGTGGTAAAAGAAATATTTTATTACTTTATACGTTAACTCAGCGTTACACGCGTAATGGTCAAAAAGACCGCATTTTTCAAAAATCGCCTGTAACTCTGCTAATATTCAAATTCAGTCTTCAAGGTTCCACCTATTTACTATTTATGAACTTTGAAAGGTCAATTTGCCGAAAAAACACTATTCCATTTTTCCACACATGCGCAGAAAAATGAGCAATGGAAGGGACTGAAAATCAGTTTTATTGTTTTTTTACATCTAGTTGAGGTTTTTAATTGTTATTTAATATTAAATTTCTAAAATACCCAATGGGCTTTTTGTTTTTCGTTTTTTTATATCAACATTTCTTATGCGGTCATTTAGACCGTGCGCGTGTACTTATTGTAAAAGTAGAGACCCGTGTAATGCCGGGTTAAAGGTGAAAATTTATTTTTATTAGGTGGACAAACTTGGATTTGGAGTAAAAATGCTCGAGCTGTTTGTTCGTACTTGATTCTTCGTCGTTTTTTTGTAAAATAATCATGATTCATTTTTCTCAACAGTATTTAAAGGGGTAGAAATTTAAGTTTGTGAGGTGCAATACAGAATTATTAAAAATATTGATATAGGGCAGTTACTACAACGCATGGGCCATTAATCACGTTTTTTGGTGTTTTTAGTCGTTTATTAAAGTGGTAAAAATAATCTAATTGGTGGACAAACGATGGACAAACGTATGATGTGAACAAATTTTAAATTTGAAGTTTTTCGAAAAATCGTGATGTTTACCCCGTAAATTTGCTTTGGCTGTATCTATTCAGAGCTTGCTGGTAAAAATTATTTAAAGGGTGGACAAACGTGTACAAACGATGGACAAACGGATGCCATACAGAAATTTTGAAAATATTGATATAGGGAAGTTACTACCATGTATGGGCTATTAATCTCGTTTTTTGGTGTTTTTAGTCGTTTAATTAAGTGGAAAAATAATCTTATTGGTGGACAAACGATGGACAAACGTATGGTGTGAACAAATTTTTAATTTGAAGTTTTTCGAAAAATCGTGATGTTTACTCTGTAAATTTGCTTTGGCTGTATCTATTCAGAGCTTGCTGGTAAAAATTATTTAAAGGGTGGACAAACGTGGACAAACGATGGACAAACGGATGCAATACAGAAATTTTAAAAATATTGATATAGGGAAGTTACTACCATGTATGGGCCATTAATCACATTTTTTTGGGTTTCTAGTCGTTTAATTAAGTGGTAAAAATAATCTTATTGGTGGACAAACGTGGACAAACGATGGACAAACGTATGGTGTGAACAAATTTTAAATTTGAAGTTTTTCGAAAAATCGTGATGTTTACCCCGTAAATTTGCTTTGGCTGTATCTATTCAGAGCTTGATGGTAAAAATTATTTAAAGGGTGGACAAACGTGGACAAACGATGGACAAACGAAAGCAATACAGAAATTATGAAAATATTGATATAGGGAAGTTACTACCATGTATGGGCCATTAATCACGTTTTTTGGTGTTTTTAGTCGTTTAATTAAGTGGTAAAAATAATCTAATTGGTGGACAAACGTGGACAAACGATGGACAAACGTATGGTGTAAACAAATTTCTAATTTGAAGTTTTTCGAAAAAACGTGAAGTTAGCCCCGTAAACTTGTTTTGGCTGTATCTTTTGATTGCTTGCTGGTAAAAATTATCTAAAGGGTGGACAAACGTGGACAAACGATGGACAAACTGGTCCATATAAAAAAACATGAAATTTTAAAAAATCGGGGCCAACTTCACACGGGTTCGAAATCGTTTGGGTCGGTAGATATTTCTGTGAGAGGACGTGAATTTATAATGTTTTCTATCTCTGTAAATGCGGTTAATAAAGTTTCGTCTGTAAGTCTTGTATTCCTGAAAATTACCTAAAAGCATTTTTTATGCTTTGGACTAAACATTCCCATACTCCACACATAAATTGAGCTGCCGGAGGTATAAATTTCCATTCTATACCTCTTTGTGTCATTTGTCGATCAAGTTCATCAAATTTTATTTCTTGTAATGCTTTCATTTCTTCGGAGGATCCTCTTAAGTTAGTTCCGTTATCAGAAAAAATACATTTTGAGGTTCCTCTTAAACTCATTATTCCTCTTAATGCCATGATAGCCGAATCAGTACTTAAAGAATGAGCAACTTTAAGATGTATTGATCTTATACTAAAGCTTATATTAAATCTTTTCTTCCGATGGCAACTGCGAAAAGACCAAACAAGTCTATAGCAGTATGTGTAAATGTTCTTACATTAGGTGTTAACCGTTATTCATGCAACTGTCCCTTTAACTGTGTCACTGTTCTCGGCTTTACAAGTTGACATTGCCGGAAGACCTGCCGTTTACAATTAAAAACTTTTGTCTAGATTCCTTAAGAACAAGTTCGACACCTTGATGACTAAGTTTATCATGTAAAAAATCCAAATAGAGTTCGATGACTATTGGGTAATATCGTTGGACTTTTTGCTGCAAATGAAATATTTGGAGCAAGATCAGTTCTTCCCTGTAAAACTAAAATTCCGAGTTCGTTCAAACCCGATGTTAATCTCTTGATTTTACTTTGTCTTAAAATTTCTTATTCCTTTTTTAGGGCTTCAATTTCTAAATTAAAACTATCCTCTTCAGTTTTAATAACCCATAATTTTTCGGTTTCCTTAAATTCTTGTACGGAAATTTTTAGAGGATAATCATTTCTCTTTAATTTGGCAATAAAAATGTTTTTTTGTTTTTACTATTGTTGCTGTTACTGACATCAATTTCGAAAATTTTGAAAAATATAATCCTAAGACACGTTGCAGTGTACTGTCTATTAAATTTAGGTCTTTGCCAATACCTTCGTTTGAACTTAAAATTAAATTTCTAAGTTCCTGTGAATTTGTAGACCAACCAACTAGTTCATATCCCGCTACTTTTCGAACGTCTTTAACTAGTTTTACAATTTCGAAAGCCTTAAGTGGTGTGTCAATGGAGTTATAGCTTCTGTTACTCTTAGACTTCCAAATTTTTGAGCATTGTAATTTTTGACAAATTGTGCACACGAAGTGAAAAGGTTGCTCCAAATGTCATTAATAACATTTCATATATGTCGGGTGCTTTTCTTGTATCTCCACCTCTCCATAAAAACCTTTGAGAATGCCAGTCTTCCTTCCGGATACCAACTTGACAAAACATTTCTCGAATGTCACTTGATACTGCAATTTTCCCAGTTCTAAAATTAATAAAACAGATATTAGAGGCAGTACAAGATCAGGACCGGATAAAAGAGTAAGATTTAAACTAGTGCCGTTTGATTTTGCAGCAGCATCAAAGACCGTTCTGGGGCGCTATTCTGTACATTCTTTTCGACCGATATCGTCTCGGTAACAACTCGACAATCATCGTTTGTCAAACCGATAAAAAAAAATTTTGCTATTCTGTACACGAGAGTTACCGATTGTCGGAATTGCAAACGACAGCTTTCTTATCGGTATTGAAATGTCAAAATGTCTGTGAATACGACGATCAGTTTATTTAAACTAACCAATCAGCTACGCCACGAAAACATTCAACCAATCAACTAAAGCGCGGTAAAAAGAATTTGAGGGAATGTATATGTAACGGTCTTAATGTATTAGTGTGTACTTAATCGCATTTGTGTTAGTTCACAATTTTAGTGGTGTGTTAAAAGTATAGTTTGTTTTAAATTTTTGAGTTTCTTGTTATATAATTATATAATCTGTGTTGTCATAATAACAATAACATCAATAATGGACGGACCTACAATCAAATCTGTGTAAGTAATGTTTTAAATTAATTTTAGTTATATAAACCTTTTTTTTTGTATGAAGCTCATACATATTCGGTTTTTAGAAAACCTCTCCGTTACAATAATGCCCAAAAGGAGGCACTTACAAAATACATGGAAGATCATAGACTCTTTGCCGCAGGAAAATTTATTGGACATGACGGAAAAAACAGAAATAAAGCAATGTGGGAAGAGCTTACAACAATTTTAAATTCCTTAGGACCGGCCCAAAAAGATAGTTCCCAGTGGAA
This sequence comes from Altica lythri, assembly GCA_964028335.1. Classification (NCBI taxonomy): domain Eukaryota; kingdom Metazoa; phylum Arthropoda; class Insecta; order Coleoptera; family Chrysomelidae; genus Altica; species Altica lythri. Next base: position 4,388,814 of record OZ034810.1, on the reverse strand, counting down.
TACAGTAGGTTTTAAATTATTTACTCAATACTTTCTTCATGCTATTTCAGTAGATACACACGTTAATAAATACAAATTGCATTAATAATAAAAAAATATTCATATATTAAATTAACATAGATATTAAAAATAATGACCAATAATTACACACATTAACACTTGATTAAAAAAAAACCATAATACAATAGTAATTATAAGGACTTTACAGCACGCTAAAATTATAATTACAATATTGAATGTGTGGTATGCTATGTGTAGGTTAATGTTTTTTATTCTTTGACACTAAACAGGTATGGAGGGACCTTAAATTCAAAGTAAGCAAAAAAATGAGTAAGGTACGTGGTATTCGACAAGCTACAGGAGGCAAGAAACCCGGGGTTTCAATCCCAAGTATTGATCCTGTAGATCTTAGAATCGTTGAAGTGATTGGGCATCAGTATGTGTTGGGAGAAACTGGAGTGCCTGAATGAATGCCAGAATCAGATGTAAGCATCAATTACAGCTATTACTTTTTATTTTATTTGAATGATAATTACTTTATTTTTGTACATAGGAATGTTTTGAACTAATGGAGCAAGAGGATCCATTTATTTTGCAAACGCAATCTCTACTTCATGAAGAAGAAGAAAGTTCCCAACAAGGTTTGTTTCACAAATTTATTTATTTAATTTTTGTTTATATTATATATTTGTGTAGAAATATTTGAGAGTGAGGCACCGAACACTGAGGAGCCAGTGTTAGATGTTGACCAAGGAACTCCTTGTACATCACGGACGCCTTCTACATCACGAACGCCTTCTACATCTCGACCAAATGGAGTGAACAAAAAGAAAAATAAAAGTATGTATTTTGTTTAAATTCATTGCATAAGAAATACTGATAATTTATCTTTTAAACGATTTCATTAAATACATTTTTTGCATTTAGAGCTTAAACAAACGAGCAGAGTAAGGATTGGTACTCAACTTCAGGAGGCAAGGCAGCAATTCCAGGAAATTGCTTCAAGTCAAGCCAAATCCATGGAGGTTGGTACATTACTTTTCTTAGTTAATAACATCTAAATTAATCAAGTTCATGTTTTTTTAACTTCCCGCTAAAAAAAATTAAATTTTTTTTTAAAATCGGGAAGTTATTGGTTTCACCCCGTTTTTCGAAAATCGAGTTTTCATCGGATCTTAACGTTTTGAGGTCTTAGGAACCTCCACTGACTATTTTTACGAGGGTGTCTGTATGTCTGTATGTACGTGTGGATGTGTGTGTGTGTGTGTGGATGTATGTAAACCTTTTATAACTTTTGAACGGCTTAACCGATCGGAATGAAATAAAAAGCATTCCAAAGAGTTCCATCTAACTTAGATTCTCTGTAAGTTTTAACCGATTCGAGCCGGTAGATTTCGAGAAATTTCAAAATAACCGAAAAAAACAATTGGTAAAAATGATGTTTTTTGGGCATATCTTTTTGGCTATTGCATCGATCAATTTTATAACCTAATCAGCTCTCAAGCTTAAAAAGCCACGTCGAATGCCGTTATGCAAATTAAAATCGGTTGATTCGTACGTGAGATATCGTTGTCGAAAAATTTCAAAAAAAGTGTTTTTATTCAATAATTTAGAGATTTTTTGACTAACCAATTTTGCACTTTAGGTAACGTTTTTAGGTGTTAAAAAACTGCGTCGAATGCCATCTTGAACATCAAAATCGAATAAGGCGTTAAAAAGTTATGGCTTTTTAAACATTTCAAAAATAGTCAAAAACGTCAAAATACGTCACGTTACTATAGCTTTGCGGTTAAAACTAGCGGGAAGTTGCAAGGATGGCCTTTAAGGTCAACCTCTTTTCGAATTTTTTTTCTAGTTGCTGGCCCAATCCCTACATGCTTTATCTGAAGCTGCCACTGCACCGGTAGAAAACGAAAGAAAAAAGATTGCCCTTTTAGAAAGGCTGTGCGATTGTGTAGAAAATTTTGTAAAAAAATAATAAAATTATATAATATAATCACTTTGTTTTTACTATGTACTTAGAAAAAAGTTGCAAATAACAATTAGATTATCTTAGGAAATACAAACCCAACTAACAATTTTATATTTATTTATATATTTTTTTATTTTCGTAATATATTAGTAAAATTTTATTAACAATGATAATAATCAATAATGTTTAAAATCCAATTTTCCTTTATTAAAAGGAAATAGAAAACAAAAAGAAAGTATGTCTAGGTTTTAATAATAATAAAAATGTTTATTCAAAAAAAAAAAAGATACAATACATACAATGGGAATACATTAAGATCATTATAATTCCCTATAAATAAACACAAATTCCACTTGAAGCAGAAATGCTTGTGCAGTGGTTAATTGGTTCCATGTATAATGCAGAAAATAACCTAAGTATACACTATCATTTCACAATCAATACAAATTTTTTATTATGAATAATAAGAGAACAAAAAAGAAAAAAAGAAAGAAAACAATGAATATTCCATTGCTATGTTATTATTTTATTTTATCTAACTAAATTCAAAATGAATGACTTTGAAATGTTAATATAAAATCATTTTGTTGCAGAAGCAACATTTAAAAATAATAAAGCTACCAGCAACGACTGTATTTAAATGGAAAAAGTAATTCTCAAATTTACAGAGGCGCATCTAAATAAAATCGGTTTATCATTAATTGAATAAATACAATAAATTACGATTATTATTCAATCGTATATGTTAATAATTCACATAACTTTTACCTTAGCCCAAAATAACAAGTCTTTAAAATTTGTTAAATCATTATAATTAATATTTTCATCTACACATTCATTGGAATCAATAATAGTTCTAACACGTTTTACAAAATTAGGACTTCAAATGTTTTGAAAGTTGTTTTTTACTTTTCTGGGATAATATAACCACTTCGTTATACTTATCTTCCATATACTATCTTTTGAAGTAAACATTTTTTGTATATGTTGGAGACAGACGGCGAATGCGGCCCGTGGCCGATACATTTGAACATATCGCGATCTGTCCATAATAGAAATGCCACATGCCGAAATACGATACATTCATAATACAATTCGGCATCTGTCTATGGCAATTTGAACACATCCCGAAGTGCGCATATACGCGAAGAGCCGAGATATTTTAGTCACTTGGATGCAAGAAAATCGGACATCCAAATGGTCAGAAGGGCTAAGATTTGTGCAATTAAAAAAGAATAGATCATTTCATAGAGGTATCCAGCGTACTCCGTACGAAGCTATGTTTGGTACTCCGCTTATTAATGGCTTGAATGATTCAAATCTTCCACTTGAAATTGTCGAGAGATTACAAGATGAGGACGATATTTATAAACTCCAAAACAGTGGTCAAGATATCGAAGAAACAGTATTTGATGTGTCTGAATCAGAACTTCAAAACAATGCTAGTGATGATGACGTAAACGAAACAGACGTACAACAAAACTTTCCCATAAATGAGCCAGAAAATGACAATGTACAACAAGAGTTATTGAGGTAATTAAAGAAACACTAAAATAATAATTAAATTTTGCTTACTGTTACGTTTTATTTTAGGGACAATGAAACCCGCTTAATTTCAATAAACCAACATCGGTCTGAAAGTATTAAAAGTTTAAAAAAGCAAGCAACAGAAATGTTACAACAAAGTTGCTCCAAATTCCCTAAAATTGAAATTGGACAGAATGTTTTGGTTAAAATTCCTGATGTCGACAGAGGACGCTTAGCTCCTCGTAACATTTTGGCTGTTGTATTATCTGAAAAAGAAGATTTATACCAACTTGGTACATCATCTGGCGTACTGGAAAAACTGTATGCAAGGAATGAATTTCAGGTAGGTACTAAATTAATATTTTACATTTTTTAAATTTAATAATATTGTTCTTTTTCAGCCTTCTCAAACAAATTCATTGGGACCTTCTGATGTACCCATTGACCATAAATTCAGTTTACGCACAGTTGCAGCAAAAGAATCAAATTCTATGCAGGGATTTGTAAGATGCAACTGTCGTAAACAATGTGGTGACAAGAAGTGCAAATGTGTGTTTAACAAAATCAAATGTAACAGCAAATGTCATTCCAGCACTTCTTGTCGCAATAAATAATTAAATAAAGGTTATGTTAATCCCTATAATCCATTCCTTTTAATAAAATAATTGTTTTGTCATATGACCAAAGCGCAATCTAACATTCCGGGATGTGTTCGAATTGACATAGTCAGATGCCGAATTTGGCATGTGGCATTTCTGTAATGGACAGATCGCGATATGTTCAAATGTATCGGCCACGGGCCGAATTCGCCGTCTGTCTCCAACATATACAAAGAAGAACGTACAAATAGAAAAATTACATATAAAATAACTCGTTCTGAGTGTTACAGTTATTTTGTTATGATTTTATAAATGTACCTACATTATGGAATCCATTTACTTTTATTAAAACTTATCCCACAGCAACTTTATAAAAGATTCATAAACGATATTTCCAAAGCTTTTATAACATAGTTTTTTTAAAGTTTTTGTTAAAACAATTTGATTTTATTAAAGATGTATTCTCTATAGAACAATAATAAAACTGTTCTATTAATATTTTTAAAAACTACTATAAAACTGCTTTATAATTGTCCCTAAAGGAATAAATATGTTTCAAAAGGTTAACACATACAACTGTCATAAATCAATTTAGTTGTATAGGATATGATGCTATGAAGGATTGTTTTATAAACGTGTATAAAACAATTTTATTGTGATGTTGTAAGTTTTTTATAATTTTGTCTCTAGAACGTTCTTACTGTTAAATTATAAAACTAAATAGTCCCAACGGCCAAATACTTGTTATAGGACAGCATTTAAAAAACAATTTTGAATTTCTACAGCAGTAAAAAACTGTAATAAAACAGAATCGCTGTATTAACCAAAGGTTATAAAATCAAATTGTTAGTTGGAAAGCCGCTTGGGCTTCTCTGCACTGTTACCTACTGAGATCTTTTATTTTTTTTTATTGTTTAGTCAATAACACAAATTTATAGTCTGCCAAAGTTACGAGTTATAAACCTTTCTTGAATCCTGGTAGCAATGGCACGAGAAAGAACAGTATTTTCAACTGCTGCTGGATTAGGTTGGGCAGCAATTTGGACCTGGTTTTCCACAGGATCAACAATAATTTCGTCCATCCGGTGAGCAATACGCATGTTGTGTAAAACAGCGCATGCATTCACAATTTTACCTGCCATACATGGTTCGTACAACATTTTTCTTTGGACAGACAGACATCGAAACTCCGACTTCCAAACACCAAACAGCCTCTCAACAACACTTCTCGCGGAACACAAGGCTTCATTATATAAAAACCGGGGTGTTCCAGGAACTTCATGTTTCAATGGTGTCATTAGCCATGGTTCCAAAGGATATCCATCATCTCCTAGAATGTATAAAAATAAAATGCATTATCGAAACAGTTTTAAAATAAAATTAGATATAGATGAACACATATAATGAAGTAAAATAAAAATTTACCAATGAGCCATGTGTTTCGTTCTCCATGTTCATAGTTACGAACCATCGCTCGCCTTGCAGCCGAATTGTTCCAAATATAGGCATCATGTCGAGCTCCTGGATATCGAGCATTAACATTAAGAATTTTGTATTGAGGATCACAAATCTGAATAAAAAATGTTAACTTATAACAAACACTTTATGACATATTTAAATATAGATATATAGAAAACCTCTGTAACAAATTTGAACATGCTAACATTAATTATAGCCTTACAACTACTTACCACTTGTACATTTAAAGTGTGATTTCCATGGTGATTGACATATGCTTCCTCATGTCTTTGTGGAGCCAATATTTGGATGTACGTGCAATCAATTGCTCCAATAGCTCCTTTAAATGGTTGAGCACAATCTAAAAATTTTCTCCTAGCATTTGCACGTTGTGCTGGAGACATTGGGAATTTTACCCAACGATACAGCAGATGTTGATTGATGGCATTAGTGACATCTTTCACACATCTGCTCACTGAAGGCTGACTCAGAGCCAGATCATATTGCCCTCCAACAACACCTTGGTAGCAACCTTTGGCATAAAATGCCAATGCAGTTAAAATCTGTAAAAAAAATATTGTTTTTAAAATACTAAAAAATTATAGAAAAGTTTTATTTACTTGATGCTCCACAGATATCCCAGTTGGTCTATTTTTTCTTAGAGTAGGTTCTAACTCTTCCACCAAATCCATGACCATGTCAGCAGTTAATCTAAACATGTCAATAAAAAAATCATTGTTTAATTCAAAAGGATCATGCTCTTCCCTCCATGCTCTTCTTTCTGTTTTTCTTTCAAGCCAGTTAGCACGATGTTCAAGATTCATCAAATCTAAGGCAAGATAACCCTCAGCCATCTTCTTTGATCTAAGTTTACTAAAACAAATTATATTACTTCTTTTTAATATTTTCACAATTTATATTTATATTATTAACCCCTATATATACTAGAAAAAAGTCTCAACTGCTAATACTTTTACCAAGATCTCATTAACATAGTATTTTTATTATGGAAATATTAAACTATTCCTATCTAGCAAGATTTTATAAAAAAAACATAATATTCTTATGAGTTTATTCTTATTTTTTATTGTTTATAAAAGTATACCTCATGAAATGGAATAAAACTATAGCTAAAAATACTATGTGATAATAGATTTTGTGTACTTACATTTAACATAAAGTTTTCTTATTTGAATTAAAAACTTTAAAATGTAATACAAACATGTTTGGTAATATAACATTTGTTAATACTTTTACCTTATATGGCTGAAGCTCTAATTGTATTTTTACTTTATTTGTTCAACATTTCACAGTAAAGTACACAAACAAAAATCTTAAATGCTATAACTTAGAATCTAGAATATAATATATCTCCGAAAGTGGGTCCGAATGAGGAAAAGTTCCCATGATGGAGACGGCATTTCCTCGCTGGATTGCAATTCCAATTCGCTGTACCAAGTAGGATCGAGAACGTGGTTCTCCGTTCTGATGTGCTAAAATTCCTCCTAGTTTATTAGTGAAGGCAATAGCTTCGTCACACCAAGGACCCATTGATTCCACAGCAAAAGGTAGAAAGATTATATTTTGGTCCACTATTCCACTGTACTTCCTCATCTTGGCAAGAGCTGCATTCTTCGCCACCAAACCTGCTTCTTTTTCTGAGTACTTAATGTGTGAGGGTGCTAAAGTATCCGAGCAGGTTGCATCCCATACCAGGCATTGTCCATTTTGCCAGGGGATTAAGGTCATCCCATCAGCACGTTTTCCATCATCTCTAGATAGTCCAACAGGTTCTAAACGGGAAGGAATCTTTGCGGAGGATAGAGCCCGAGAAATAATTGAATTAATTTCCTGGTGACGAAAATAACGACCAGCACTTTTTGAGCAATTCAACCCGTGGTGTCCAAAGGCATCTACTTCTTCTCCACAGGTGCATGTGTGAGCAGAGCATATCTTGCATCCGAGTCGTAAGCCCATCGAGATTCGGAACGTATTATTGTCTAGGACGGTACCAATAGCACGAGAGGGGAGAGCCAGTAACCATGGATTCAGATCTTTCCAGAGCTAAATGAATAGCCTTTGCCTTATCCGAAGAAAAGGTAGTGGTGTTAGCTATCCTGTTCAGATTTATAGTGTCCCATTGTTTTTGAATAAACGGTGATAGTGGAATGTTGGGTTCTGGGTTCAAAGAGTTCCAATTGCTCATTGCTTCTTCAAAATATGAAATTTGTGGCCTGTCGGAATCGGGAAGATTTAACATCATGTTGACAAGCTTGGAAACTCCGTATACAGAAGAGAGAAAAGCAGGTAGGCAGAGGTCTTCAACTTTTCGTACTCCAATACCACCGCGAGAGACAGGAAGTGTGGCTTTATTGTAAGCTTCTGGTGTGAGTTGACAATTCATTAGATGTTCCAAAGTGAGCTTAATAAGCTCATCAAATTTTATTAAAAAATTTCGATACTTCCATGTGGGGGTTGTCCTGAGAAGATAGGTGAGTTTTGGTACAGCGAAACAATGACGAAGTAAGTAGTAAGCTATGTGGACATTTTTCAGATCTTTCAGTCGTTGAAAAAGCAGGGTCAGCTCGTCCAATTTCCTATCTAGTATGTCTTGGCATGAGACATCTGTGATGGGAGCTCCAAGAAGATCAACATCTGACAGTATTTTGATTCCGGGGCTAAGTGATTCGAACTTCTCAATAAAATGATTGTCCGAGTTTTGGCAACAGTAGAGTTCGCATTTAGAAGGGTTGACTTCTAAGCCGATCTTCTTGCACTTTTCTATTATTGAAGTGAAATCATTTAAAACGTTTTCAGGGTTTCCGGCTATGGTGCCATCATCAAGGTAAAACATAACCAGCTCTGATATTAGTTCTTCAATTATCGGTTGAATTGATAAACAGAAAAGTAGGGGGCCTGCAGGGTCTCCTTGTTGACAGCCGGAAGTGGAGGGTATAGTTCGTTCTCCATAAAACAAAAGTGACTCCTGTGCGTATGATTGTCTCAGGAAGGGGTATAAAGTCGGTGTATACTTCTTGACATTGGAAAGCATAACATCTCTGTCTACTGTGTTGAACGCATTTCGGAAATCTATTTTAAGTAATACTTTTCCAGAGTCTGTGTTGGTGTCCAAGAAGGTCCTTGTGGTGTGAACTGCAGCCTCACATCCACCTTTTGTTGCGAAACCCAATTGTAATGGTCTTAGTAGGTTTCCAATCTGTGTCCGAACAGAGGAACATGCCACCTTAGCTACTAATCGTCGTAAAGTATTGCCTACTGCAATAGGGTGAATCCCACCATCTTTTTTGTTGAGAGCACATAGATTAGCACCGTAGAAAAGTGGTAGAACTTCTTCATTAACTTTCCCAGTGAGGACAAAGTTGCAGAAGTCTGTCAGTGCTGAGAGGAGGCGGATGCCAGCTTCACCATTAGCTGCTGATGTGAGATCCTTAAGATGTTGAGGGCGTAAGCCATCGACGCCGGAACTGGAGCCATTCGGGAAACTTGAGATTGCAAATCTTATATCTTTTTCAATTACTCGTAATACTGGGTCCTGATCTGTAAGTGGATCCGGAAAATCCATTTGACGAGATGGTGGAGGGTGCTTGAGTAATAGTTTGTCGTATGTTTCTAGATTGTCGGTGGCAAGATTCTCAGATGAAGATAATATCTTGACTGCTCCACGAATGTCACCTTCGGAGACTTTTGATTCTACTCGGCGAGATAGTGATGTTGACTTCTTTTCAATTGAAGTGTAATTGTGGATTTTACCGGTGATGTTTTCTTTCACAAGACTTGCCAGAGGTTTATTCTTTGTCGATTGTTGAGGAACACATAAACTGGTGAAGGCAAAGTTAAACACAGCAGTCCAAGAGTGAATATTATTAGTCTGTATGCATTTCTCCAGTACTGATGCGAGTTTGGTGGCTGCTGCAAATCGTGCCCCTTTTGGAACACGCTTCAGAACTTTAATTGATTTTTTATTGTCCATAATTTCGATGACTAGATTTTCTTTTGAAAGATTGGAAGATTGGGAAATCAGCTGCTGTGGTAGGTCACGATGTTTGACAACAATATGTATTTTAAGTCCTCTTTGGCCAGCGTAAGTCTTGGTATTGTCGTTGCAGTGTGGGCATGTCACTCGGGTGTCAGAACATGACGAGATAGGAGTGGAGACTTGAGTGTTGGAAAGAGATTCACAAGTGGGGCAAAACCAAGGACTGTCATCGCGGCCTAGGGTCTTCACTTCTTCATCACTTAAATTGACGCAGGCTGAATGAAACCAAGAGTTGCAGGTGGTACATTGAATCCAGTTTTCCGACAGAACATCTGATTTTTCACAGGGACATAAATCTTGAATAATGACAGTTGACATTTTTGTTACAATATAATTTATTTCCAAATGTATTGTATGCATTGGCACTTTATATGGATGAAAAACTATATGTGGATATTTATACTAACCTTGAGAGTTTATTATAAACTTAACTTTCACAAAAGTTTTAAAACCTACAACCTAACTATCAACACTTCACAACACCAAAACCACTAATATATATTTTTATTAACTTAAAATTATTATTTGTCTTTAAAAATGTCCCAAATAGTCTGTTTTTGCCAGTTAAAATGAAAATTTACTTATAAAATGAACTTATAAAATGTTACGATATTAAAAGTTTGACGTAACTACGACACATGAAGTCATCGGCAGCTGAGGCGATCGATTTCTCGATAACGGTCGGCAATGAAAAGTACAGAATAGCATTTTCGAGCTGTCATCGGTAACTCCGATTTACCGAGACGATATCGGTCAAAAAAAATGTACAGAATAGCGCCCCTGGTCTAACCTGGTTTATTCGGATTTGTTACACCAAAATGACTAAGATACCAAGTTAGAGGCACTTCTTTGATGGCTTCTTCTTCTGTTAATTTTCTTGCATAGTTTTTGTTCAAATTTTTCCTCGTGTTTTCACAATATTTTTCTTTAAAATCTGAATCTTTCTTTATTTGTCTTTCTATATACTGTAATCTTCTTAATGCTAATAACTTACTTTCCGGTAATTTACTGACATTTTTTTTCCATAATATAGTCCAATTTCATAACTGTCTTCTACATATTTAATTGTATTACACATTATTTCCATAGCCCGTTTATTGTCTTTGTCTTCAGTTGAATAATCTGTTGCAGCTATTCCGTAATCTTCTAAGGAAAATGTTTCCTTCATTAACTGATGAAGATCTTCGTTTGAAACTTCATCAGATTGTTCTATCTTACAAATATGAAACAAAATTTTTTTATGACTAGTACTACTAGAGCTTCCACTAAGGATCCATCCTAAGTAGGTTTTTGTAGCTATAGGGTAATTGATTGGACCCTCAACAACTTTCCTAGGTACCGTTAGTCTTATGTTGTCTTGTCCAATTAAAAGTAAAGGTCTGGTTTTAATTTCTTTAATTGGTAGTCCTTCGAGATAAGGTAACGTTTTAATTTCGTCAAAATTACATTGTTGGTTAGGCAACCCTAAATTCCTTACTGATCTAACATTCCTTAATTTTAGCATTCTTGCATTTTTAAAGTTACCACCATTCTTACATTTTTAAAGTTACCACAAATTGGCAAATCAAACCGGACTGAGTCATTATCAGTCATTATAATGTCATTGGCCCACTGTATACACAGTGGTTCCAGATCTCCATCAATTTGCAGGTGATCTATTACTGATTTGTCTATCAGTGTCACAGTAGACCCTTCGTCGCAAAGTGCAACGATTTATATTTCTTTATCTGATCCAAAAATTTTAACATTGACCATTCGAAGTAAGGTGTTAGTTCCTTTACTTCCTGCAATCATTGTTAGTTCACTTACATCGTCACTTTTAATATCAGTGCAGTTAACAATTGAGTTAGTTTGTTCAGCTCTTTGTTTAACATTTTCCTTGTGCAGAAGATGATGATGTGGACGGCGACAACTGTTAATTCTGCATTCTTTTTTGCTTCTGCATTTATTATCCATTTACTTCTTATTCCAATCTCAGTAGACTATGCATTTTATTTCTTGGATTGGCACTTCATTTTGTTGGGTTGGTACCTAAACTGAAAACGTCCTGTCCTACTGTCGAAATATTGACAGCTCATATTATCAAAGGTTAAAATTTTTAAATATAGAAATATTCAATAAGTAATGCCAAAAAAATCAGTATAGAACTACATAACAACATCATTAAATGTTATTGTATGTTTAAGAAATAAAGCAACAGCAGCGAAAGTGGCTCAGATCTTTAAGGTAAGTGCCTACCATTTTGCTATTTCTTTTAAATGAATCCTAGTTTGTGACAGCTAACATAAAGTTATATATTTTTTCTCCTACCACTTTGTAAAATAGCGTTTTACATGATACTTTTGAGGGGTGTAAGTGATCATAAACATTCATCAGGATTGTAAAATACAATTCTGTCCAATCAGAAACATGTAAAATAAACTCCCATGGGACTTTTACTTTACACGATTTTAATTGGTTACAACTCGCCTGCAAAGAATAAGTTATGTTCGTAGGGTAAACTACGAATTGTCTCAAAACTAAATGTCAAATACAAATTATAATTTTATAATTGTATTACTATTTTTAATTATTTATTAATATGTATTATAGCAATGATTTTTGAGTAAATTATACCTATAGAAATTTATATTTTTTTAGATTTAGAATCATTACTACTAATAAAGCTATTCTGTTTGACAGCTGTCAAATTTAAATTAACTATTAAATTCGTTGTTATTTTTATAGTACGTATTTTTAAATGGTTGTTTTAAAATTATTGATTTCGACAGCAAATTTTCCTGATTGTCTGTAGACAGCAAATGAAACTAAAAGAAACTTCTTCCCAATAAATCTGAGTTTCGTTGTAAGAAAGAATATTCAAGTTTTATGGAATGGCTGAAATCTAAACATACTTCTTCACAGACAAAGCAAAAACCTTAAAAGCGTCGTCATTATGGTCTATATACAGCATGATAAAAGCTACGATACAAGTAAATCATAATATAAGTACATTTGCAAAACTAATAATGTTTATAAAAAAAAAACAAAATGTTGAATAAGTTCCAAAGAAATCCAAAGTATTAGATAAGGATATGTATTTTTTTAAAAGATATTTTTAGGTGGCTCTAATAATGGGAATATCTGGAGCATGTTGGCAAAGTGAGCTTACACAGATGACGGTAGATCACATTGAGGACAGAGACAGTATTTTAATTGTAAAGGTGCCTGCCACCAAAACAAATGTTTTTCGAACATGACTTATGCCCGCGGTAGTAGAAAAAATGTTGTACGCAACACGGGAAGTAAGTAATTTGCAGTCTCGAAGTGTTTCCGCTCTCGGCTTACGCCTCGAGCGTTAATATCCCTTCTCGACTGCAAACGTCTACTTACTTCCCTTGGTACGTAAATAACTATTGCATTAGATTAATTGAAAGAGGTTTTTGTAATGATTTTATAAATATGTACCACTTTTTAAATAAAATTTATATTATTAACATAATACATAACCGTTTTTGACAGATATCATAATAAGTTATAAACAATGTTGTCAGATTTCACATTTCTAAATTAAACATTTTGTAACTATAATTTAATTCAAAATTTTGTTAAATATTTTTAAATCTCATATCTACCTTTGTGTGACTGAGGTATATTCTTTGAAACTAATTAATATGACAAACATTCTAAATGCTTAATTTTTTTAGATTGGTGTTTGGAAAATACGGTGAATTATTAAGGATTGAAAAATAATAAGAAAGTCGCAGATAAAGAAAGTAAAACTGATACATTTAAGAAGTTTATTTTAAAAAAGACTTACAGCGACAGATTTGGATCTACCCTTCTAAAAATGAACATTTTACTTTGGACTGATGCTATGATGCTAAGCAGAATTTTGATTTTAAAGGGGGACGCACTACACTACACAAACTTATAAAATTAATGGGATACAAATTTCAAAAAGTAAATGGACGACATATTTTATGTGAACAACGACACGTTAAAATTAGTAAAATCACTTTCATTCGGAAATATAAACAACTAAACAATCTTACTGAGAGAGTTACATTCCTGTACCTAGATGAAACATGCGATTCTGACCTGAAAAGTTATCCAGCTCGTGTAAAATTTCAAAATCTAATGCAGAAACATGGCATAAATCATTATAGTACATTTACAAAGATGAAAGCAAGTATGGCGGAAAGAGTTATTAGAACACTGAAAACGAAATTGTATAAGCATTTTAGCTTAAACGGTACGTAGGTGGATAGATGTGTTGCCGAAAATTACAAAAGAGTACAACGAAAGCAAACATAGAACGATTGGTCAAAAGCCGTCTCAGGTAAACAAGTCCAATGAAAAAGAGATTCTGAAACAACATTATAATTATTAGAAAATAGCAGGTCCACGAAAATATAAAATTGGAGATGTGGTGCGCATAAGCAAGGCAAAGCATCTATTTGATAAAGGCTATAAACCTAATTGGACTACGGAGCTTTTTAAAATTACCAAAGTGAACATAACTAATCCCGTAACATACATGTTGGAAGATTTACATGGATCACCAATTAAAGGAGCATTTTACGAGGAAGAGCTACAAAAATCAAAAAATCCTGATGTTTACCTTGTTGAAAAAGTGTTGAGGAAAAAAGGCAATAAAATCTACGTTAAATGGCTAGGGTTTGAGAGTTCGCATAATGGCTGGATCGAAAAATCTAATATTTTATAAACTCTGTTGTTTCTTACTTTGAACATTTTTTACATGTATTCTTATGACAAACAAGATACGTTTTCATAGCTTCCGGGGGCCTTTTTTGATTCATAACATCTATTGTTTAAACCGTTCAGTCTACGGTCCGACTAAAACTGTCCTTAGAAGCAGAAGCAATTATTTTTACTTAGTTTCAACACAAGTTTTATCAAGTATTAAAAGATGATGACACAAGACAGTGGTTATTGTAGTGAAGAATTGCCGTCATATTCTGAGAGTAGTAGTAGTAGTGAAGATTCTATCTATATGGAAGAAGTAAACAGAATTTTAAATTTTTACGAAGACAAAGTAAAACGTGAAAATTATTTGCTGCTACAATCATCTTTCACAATTGAGGGGTATGTTATAACAGTTGGCTTATCTCCTGCAAGAACATTTTCTCCACCTATTATTTTATCAGAATACTGTAAGCCAAGTAAATTGTCGTTTGGAAAAATGGAATGGCTTGATCTTATAGAATTTTTGAGCAAAAGCACATTTTTTATTGAACCACTACCAACCTACGCAGATGAGTATGATCCAGTAAAATTTTCCTGTGGAGATTTTTGTACAATACGACAGTTGGTATACGATGACATCAAGTTCATAGAAGTTGCAAAACATGGCGTAAGATATCATCTAACGGAAAAGGATGTAGATGAACTTGTTAGAGTACACCATTGTATCATAGCTGATCAGATTGTACTTCTAGAAAATATTAACTTTGGTATTTATTATAATAATGTTATAGATATTGTAAAAAGAAATTTTAGTGATAACTGCTTTCAAGCATTAGATGTATTTTGTGAAATATGTACTGATCCTTTATTATGTAACGCTTTGCGTCAGTATATTTACTTTTATAAACAAAATGTAATAAGAGATTTAGAAAATATGCAATAAACTTTTATAAAAAAAATAATGACTTTTATTTCAAAATCGATAATTATAGCATCAAAAAATGTTATTTTATCGAGACAAAATTTATGTACGTCACAGTTCTAAAATTTGAAACATCCAAACGTCAAGATAGCGTTAAAATTTTACATGTATTTCTTATGGAAAAATGTCGTTTCAAAGTGACAAAAAGTGACACTTTTCATCGTTTGTTTCGTTCCTAAATTCATAAACGTCAAACTATCGAATAATAGATGTCTAAACGATGAATTTAAACATTTTTTTGATCGTTTCAACAGAACATATTTAAAAGAAAATAATACACCATAGATTCAGATTAAAAATTTATTGTAAACATAAAAAGTTTACATTAACCAATAGAAAACTAAAAACTAATTAATTTACAACTTTTATTTAATTTTAGATATACAATAAACAATAGAAAACTAACCTAATTAAATTACAATACACATTCACATTTTTATTTTTTAATTATGAATAACATTATTCGAGCATTATATCGCGATGGCCCCATGCTAAAGTGTCAAATGATCCATTGCATAAAAAGCGTTTATCGTCGTGTGGACTTAGACCGGTTTTGGTTTGTTCGATTGTATAAACATTATGATTGTAGAAACGGAATGTGCATTGGTTTACTGTTTTTAATTTACTATCTCTTAAACATGAAAGGTAATCATCAAAAGTAATTTTCTTAACAACGACATTCTTTTTAACCCCTTTTGATTTTTTAATGCATTTATCACCCTCTGATAAATATGAGTACATTTTAGAACGCAACCCCACAAATTCAGTTAAAAGTTTACCGTTGCATTCATCTTTCATTAGTCCAATGACTTTTTTATTCAAGAGTGAAATACCATATGCATTATTTGGTTCATAGTCTGAGGTGTCAAATTTATCTGAATAGGCTTTAATTAGTTCGGTATAAATATCATTGCATCGCAGCTCAAGAAGAAATGCATCAGTATCGGTGTATAAGAGTTTACAGTTGTCTACACCCATCGTAGGAAGCAGAAAACTGTAACAAAGTCGTACATACAAGTCTTTGAAATATCGAGAATCGACATGCCAATGTACAACGGTTTATTGAATACAAGTTTGGTTTTATAAAGCTCTATCGCTAAAAGGTTTTCATCAAAGATTTTGCTCGAACTAAACCTAGGACTGCTTATCAAGTTCTTTGCTCCATATCGACCCTCCCAAGATCTAACAAATTTAACAATGCGGTGTTTTCTTATATTCTCCATCGTCTTGCCAAATACAGCGTTATTCATTAGTTTACATAAATTCTTCTCAAAATCATTTTTGGCAGCTGTTCGAAGAGTTGTGTTTAGGTCGATGTAAGACTTTAACCATGGGCTTTGCTTAAATTTCAACACTCTGTGAATCTTTTTCACTTTTAATCCATGTAACATAGCCTGCTTTAAATTTCGATAGTGTATGATATATTTCTCTTTGTCATATTGTAACCTCTTTTTTCTCAAGATGTTAAAAGGCTCGTTTTATCGAGGTTAACAAATGCGAACGGCACTCAGGGGGTAGGAGGATAGCGAGCGTGGATTCGAACGAGCTCGATGATATTGTATTAAAAAGATATACGGGGATATATTTACTAGAAAAAAGAAAAGATGAAAGAATTTAAAAGGGGCTAAAAAGAAAATGAGAGAAATGATGAAATACGGAAAGGTTTAATGGGCGCCACTTATTTTTTATCATAAGGATGGGGAAATATAAGAAACCCAGATGAAAAAAAGATTTGACTATGTTAATAGGATAGGAGAATTAATAAGTTGTTGTAGATCAAGTTAAAATTAGAAAGATATAAGAAATATAAGATAAGATACGGTAAAATTGAGTAACCTGGTAGATGTTCTTGTTAAAACTTTAAATTAAACACTTTTATTGGCAAAGCTAGAAAAAGAAAATTATACTTACTTTTTTTCTTACTTATCACAACAGCTCCATTTATATTAATGAGATAAAAATGAATTCAAAAATTAAGATTTATGATTTAAATACGTCTTATTCTTATTGTTGATGAAACTAGATCAGAATAACTTACACCAGGTCAGAAATAAAACATATAAATAAACAATAAACAATATTTATTACTGAGGGTAGTAATAAGTCAAGCGTATGAACGAAACAATAGACATATAAAATATCAACAAATTAAATAAGGTAAAATACAGTGAAACACACTAGTGTTTAATCACATATAGAAATAATATTACACATCCAATAACAGCTAAGTAATTTTATATTGTTATTTTTGTGTACCCGTTTAAGCAGAATGTGAAGTAAAAGAAATTTAAAAGTATCAAAATGTTATGTAAAAAAATAATAGATTACTTTTAGCTTAAAAGATTTTTTACTCGAGTAAAGAATGGGGTACCATATTATAGTTTAAATTAAGACAATTAAGTTATAAGAAACATTAAGAAATCAAAAATTTACCATAAAGGTGTTACAAAAATATTAAATCAGACTCTGCGCAACTCTTTCACTGATAAATGAAACATGTATTCGGTAAACTTGTCTGAATTTTCACACTTTTGGGGTCTGTAGAAAAGGTACCGGTTTATTTTGTTATAAAACAGGTAGCACTATGGAGTTTATGATCACTTCTTACGTTAATTACCCACATTTGGATATTATTTGTGCGGATTACAAATAAGTTTTTATTCCAAAGAAATAAATGGCATCCCTTCTTTTTCTGGTAGTTAAGCAATAGTAATGATATAAAAAACTTACAGTTTGATTCCTAGATAGTGGAATTAAATGGGGCCGCACCCAATTTATACGATACGGTAGAATTTAGTTATTCTTCGGTAATAATCGACAGCTTTTTCATCAGAGCGGTTCCATCACTCATTCACTGACTTTAACTTAGTTAGAAACACTAAATAGCAAGTAATTCTTTAAAAATCTTAAGAAAATTTGCCGGTACTTGAATCTAGGGGTTGTACATATCGACTTAATCACACAAAAACCCAAGCTAGACTGATAAGGAAATGGCGGTACTTAAGGGTGCTCTGTTTCGCGTCCCCTCATGTGATGTTAAAATCGGAACCTTATTGGCTAATACACCGATCGATACTCTCGCTTAGCAACCGAAAACCGTTAGAGATGTGCAACCGTCTAATAGGTTGAGAGTACAGGGCGGTAATAAGTAAGGAAGAATTATGAAAAAAAAATAAAAAATTAAATTTTATATTTAGAGTTTTTTGAAGACGCTACACAGCCCCTTCCGAAGAGAAAAAACTGGGTGGAAAACAGTTTTTTTTTTAATAAGCTATGGTTGGAACAACAGTAGTGTGTTTTTAAAAAACGAAGCCGATAAAGGTAGAGAACATCAAGATGCAGAAAAGCGATCTTACGGGAGCGATATCTATCTAGGTAAAACTGGGGTATTAGTGTTGGTTACTGGAAGCGATAAAATATTTGCACTATTCATTAGCGCGTTAATCTACAAGTAATACTACACGAGGGTTTGAAGAACCACAAGGTAGGTACAAAATATCGGATCAACAGATCATTGATATTACGTGACCAGATTTTTATAAACGGTACCGGCTAACCGGAAAATCACAAAGTGATCGGGAATAAGTCTATTCCGAAGTTTCTGCACGGAAACAAAAAAGTGTGCAGCTCGGCCTAGACGGGCAGCACTAAGTGGTATCTTTAAAGCAAATCGAAAAAAAATGTATTTATATTGCCCTTGACATAAGATGTCAGGACACACGCTACATTCACACACACATGGAAGAAAGTAAAGAATGCTATGTTCCCATAAGTAAAATTTCCCATAGGAGGCACAACGCGTATTTCCCTTTTTAGGAACTCCTATAAAGAAAAAAGCTGAATTTAAACCAAAATGTTAATAATAATTTTGAAAAGGAAGAAAGAAACACGGACGATAGTTATAATTAGGAATCTAATAAGCCTACCGGCCCCATTAGATCCGACAGTCAAGGTAAGTACGTGATACGTTAACATCTAAAAAGATGTTTGGAAATGTTCCGTCCTGCTTGGTTGATGTTAAAGATATCAACAAATATACAGTAAGGAAGAGAAAAAAACAGTAATTACTAAAAATATATTTCTCATTGAGAACATTAATAAAAAATCTTAAGGTGATAGATCACACTAAGACATTAACAGGAATCTAACAAATCTTAAAACCAAATAATCCTAACAGTCTTCAATCCTAGCTAGAAAAAAAATAGAGAAAGTAATAGGGGAAAAGAAGGAGAGGAGAAAGAAATTTTATCTGTCTTCCTTACAATCTCAACAGACCCACTACCGGAAAGAATTCCCTACGGCTTTCCTAGGCTTATCTCTCGTGACAAATTGCAAGGTCAAAATAAAATTCGAAAAGAAGTAAAGAAAATGACCGTTCAACTAAGACTAAGAAGAAACAACTACCTCCCGGTTTATATACTCCGACGGATATTGGATTACACTCCAAAGTCGAACGGGGTTGGTATATCTACAAGATATATAACCAACCTTTCTGGTTTGCAGTTAGAAGGGACAACACAACTTGCAGACCGGTTTCGACCTTTTTGGGTCTCGTCAGTACAAGGTATATGTTATCCGTCAGCGAGCTTAAGGCATAATCGCTGACTGAAGATTTCACTAAAATCACGAAGATATATTACTTTCAGTAATGAACGGGTAAACTCCGCGGTAGTAGTGACATCCTCACCTCCAAATTCAAACCAAAATTCAAAAGGTTTTGACAACGAGACGTCTGCGCCGAAACTTATAAGAATTAATAGAGTAAAATGTAATATTGTCGTGTTTAGTAAAGCGACTTACTCATACGTTACTAAGAATATATAATAAATATAATTCAACGTTTTACAAGTTTTGAAAAACAATTTTTCAAAGAAAATGACCGTTCAACTAAGACTAAGAAGAAACAACTACTTCCCGGGTTATATACCCCGACGGATATTGGATTACACTTCAAAGTCGAACGGGGTTGGTATATCTACAAGATATATAACCAACCTTTCTGGTTTGCAGTTAGAAGGGACAACACAACTTGCAGACCGGTTTCGACCTTTTTGGGTCTCGTCAGTACAAGGTATATGTTATCCGTCAGCGAGCTTAAGGCACAATCGCTGACTAAAGATTTCACTAAAATCACGTAGATATTGTAACGGGATAACCGTAAAGGAAGGGACCTTAATTTGAAAGATTGTTGTTGACAGTTGATTTTTAGAAGTTTGTAAAAAAATCAACTGACCATTTTAAATAATGTTCTAGAAAATTCTAGAAACTTCTAAACACACTAATTAGATTAAATAATGTTGTATATAAAGGGATGCACGGACAGTTAACGTCAGTTCGAGTCAAGTGTTCAGAAGAGTTCATTGTATTGTCAAGTAGTTAGACGTTATCCAGCAGAGTTCAGTGTATCTTAACAATTTTGTAAATAAAATTGTGTAAAAAGCCCCCATACGTGTTTCAAATTGGTGTCAGGTGTGGGGTGAAGATATAAGAATGCCTGGAAAAAAGATAAATGAACTATTGGTGGCTGAGCTCAGAAGAGAGCTCGAAGAATTAGAGTTGGAAACTACTGGGACCAAATCTGTATTGTTGAATCGGCTCCGTGAATACTACCTAAGTAATAATTTGGACCCTGATATTGTGGAGTTCGATGACCCGGTTCAAAAAGCAATTTCTGAGCTATCCAGTCAGATGAAGAGCCAGCGCGAAGATATATCCCAGCTGTCGCAACGGATGACGAGCCAACAAGAAGAGCTATCCAGTCAGATAAGAAGCCAGCGCGAAGAGGTGTCCCAGCTATCAGGACGAATGACGAGCCAGCAAGAGGAGCTATCCAGTCAGATAAGAAGCCAGCGAGAAGAGGTGTCCCAGCTATCAGGACGAATGACGAGCCAGCAAGAGGAGCTATCCAGTCAGATAAGGAGCCAGCGCGAAGAGGTGTCCCAGCTATCACAACGGATGTCTACCCTACCAGAAGAGTTATCCAGTTCCTTCTCCCAGCAAATATCGCATTTGCGCTCCGAAATATGCAACTTGCGAGACGAGCAAAATCAGCAAGTGACCAACTTGAATCAGCAAGTGGACAACTTGAATCAGCAAGTAGCCAACATGCGAGACGAGCAAAATCAGCAAGTGTCCAGCTTGCGAGACGAACAAAATCAGCAAGTGTCCAACTTGCGAGACGAGCAAAACCAGATCAACCAGCAAATGCAGTCCGAGATAAGGAAACTTAAACGAGAACTGGAAGCTTGTCTACAAAACCAAACCATCCATCACGGCGACGGAGATGCAGGAAGGATGGAAACCTGCCACGCAGACGTCGAACGACAAAGAAGCGAGGAGACGACCCATGTACGAACGACGATGAAACCCCCGACCTTCGACGGGAAGACTTCCTGGCCAAATTACCTGAAACAATTCGACGCAGCGGCCAGAGCTAATGGATGGTCATCCCAGGAGAAAGCATTGTCCCTAACCGTAGCTCTGCGAGGCGAAGCTTTAGACGTCTTGCAATCATTGACGCCGGATGAAGCTGACAACTTCGAGTTATTGGTGAATCGTCTAGAGATGCGTTATGGTCAAACTCATCTACAACCTGTGTACCGAATGCAGTTAAAGAGCCGAAAACAGAAAAATGGAGAAACTATCCAGGAATTTGAAGCAGATGTAGCAAGAATGGTACGACTGGCGTATTCAAATGCAGCGGAGGATTTCCTGGAGTGCCTAGCAGTCCAAACCTTCACCGATGGTCTTCGAGACGTCGAGTTGCAGCGCGCTGTACGGCTGGCGCGGCCGAAGACCCTTGTGGACGCCTTGACCTATGCCCTGGAGTTTGAAGCGGCGACGGAGGCGTCACGTGGAGTTGCTCGACTGAGGGAAATCACCGGTAACTACGACCATGCCGTTCATTCCGTTAGCGACGTTGAAGCAGTAGTAGAGAGGTTTATGAAGTTATCTCCAAAAAGAAGGCGCCCAGTGAGATGCTGGAACTGCGGAGAACTAGGCCATATAAGAAATACTTGCCCCCACAAAGAGAAATCTCCTGCTGAAGTACCCCTGCAGCAGGAAAACTTTAAACGGGTCGACTCCTGGAGGGCGCCTTCGACCCCAAACATTCCCGTAGTCCCTCACACCATTAAATTGGCAACTCTGCGACATCACGTGGACAGCTTATATGTAGATGGCCTCCTTGATGGGAAGAATATTAGCATGCTGGTAGACACTGGAGCTACAAAAACTATCGTCCGACCAACCATTATTATGCGAAATAAGATGTTGCCTACCAATTGGAGACTGCGTACCGCTACCGGAGATTCTGCTAGAGTCTACGGTGAGATACAGGTGACGCTACAGTTTGGTTCAACCTCTCTTGTTCACTCAGTGCTGGTGGCTGACGTTGATGAAGATGTTGTTCTGGGCATGGATGTTATGCTCCACTGTGGTTTTCATTTGGATCTTCGCCAACGTATCCTTCGTACTGGTAATGAAGAAATATTCCTGCACCGAAAACAAGTTGACAATGCCTCGATTAAGCTAATCGATGATATCGAACTTCCGGCAAGCTGCGAATGTGTCGTCACAGCGCGGTTGGATGGACTGGAGCCAGATGGTGCCCCAGCCATGATAGAGCCGAAGAACCATGACCATGAATTGGGAAAAGGACTCCTTGTGGGTAAGACTCTTGTTAGATCCGCCAAAGAGGTACCCATCCGAGTTATCAACTTGAACGATCATCCAGTTCTTCTCCGAAAGGACACGAAAATGGGAAGTTTAGAACCAGTAACGGCCATAATTCACAAGGTAAACGTTACGGAAACAGATGAGACCAACGAAATTGAACAATTAATGACAAAATTAGATCCCTCTTTGTCAAAATTAGAAAAGAAACAGGTAAGAGATCTACTTTACCGTTATAAACCTGTATTTGGTTCTAAAAGTAAACTGGGAAGAACTGATGTTGTACAACATAGAATTGACACTGGTGATGCACGTCCGATTCGACAGGTACCCCGAAGGATGCCTCAAGTTAAGAAGGAAGAAGCAGACAGAGCCCTTAAAGAAATGATCCAAAATGGCATAGTCGAACCATCCAGTAGTCCGTGGGCTTCTCCTGTGGTATTAGTGAGAAAGAAAGACGGATCAATGCGGTTTTGTGTCGACTATCGAAAGCTAAATGATGTCACTAAGAAGGACAGTTATCCTCTGCCAAGGATTGATGATGCCCTCGACGCTTTGGCGGGTTCTACTCTGTTTTCTACCTTGGACCTTAAAAGCGGATACTGGCAAGTTAAAATGAATCCTGCAGACAAAGAAAAGACTGCCTTTACCAGTGGATCAGGGTTATGGCAATTCACGGTCCTTCCATTTGGCCTCTGTAATGCTCCTGCGACGTTTGAACGACTAATGGAGAACATCCTGCGGGGTTTGTCATGGGAAACTTGTCTAGTTTATCTAGACGACATCATCATAATGGGTAAGACCTTTAAGGAACATTTATCTAACCTGGAAGAAGTTTTTAAAAGATTACAGAACGCTAATCTAACATTGAATGTTAAGAAATGCCACTTGTTCCAGAGACAGGTCAACTATTTAGGACATAACGTAAGCAAGGATGGCGTTGCTGTTGACCCCGCTAAGATACAAGCCGTTCAGGAATGGCCAATCCCTATCGACAAACATCAGCTCCGGAGTTTCTTGGGTCTTTGTTCCTATTACCGACGATATGTCAAGAATTTTGGAGACATCGCCAAACCCTTGACACGTTTGACAGAACAAGATAAGTCCTTCTGTTGGGATCAGGAATGTCAAAAGGCGTTTGAAATATTGAAGAAACAGCTTACGTCAGCACCTGTTCTTGCTTATCCACTTCCTGATGGTAAGCTTATTCTGGACACCGACGCCAGCAATGTGGGAATTGGAGCCGTCTTGTCACAGCTACAAGACGGTAAGGAAAGAGTGGTTGGTTACTTCAGCAAAACTTTATCGAAAGCTGAAAAGAATTACTGTGTAACTCGGAGGGAACTGTTAGCAGTTGTAAAATCCGTCGAACACTTTTATAAATATCTGTATGGCAGAAAATTCCTGATCAGAACAGACCATGCTAGTTTAAAGTGGCTACTTAGCTTTAGGAACCCAGAAGGACAGATAGCAAGATGGCTCGAAAAACTGCAGGAATATGATGTTGAAATCGAGCACAGACCTGGAACCAGACATCGTAATGCTGATGCACTTTCCAGAAGACCATGTCGACCTGATTGCCCCCATTGTACCCGTATGGAGCAGAACGAGGAAAAACTTGCCTTAGTTAAGGTTGTGCCAGAAGACGGGAGCTCTATGCTGGAAGAGCAACAAGAAAACGATCCCGTTCTGAGAAAGATTAGGGAGTGGAAGAGAATGGACCGTCGTCCGTTGTGGAGAGAGATATCCTCATCCTCTCCTGCTTTAAAAGCATACTGGTCCCAATGGAACTCTTTAATTTTGGACGGAGGGCTCGTTAAAAGACTTGTAGAAAATTCCGAGGGCACCGAAACAAGGAAACAAATAGTGGTCCCAAGAAATGCTGTACCGGAAATTTTAAAACAGATGCATAATGATAGTTCTGGAGGACATCTGGGTATCACGAAAACGCTGCAAAAGATCCGAGATAGATTTTACTGGGTAAATTGCACTAATGATGTTAAAGATTGGTGTCGTAAATGCACTACATGTGCTGCCAGTAACGGTCCGCACCGAAAACCGAAGGCGGAAATGCAGCAATACCTGGTTGGAAGTCCTTTTGAAAGAATCGCAGTCGATGTATTGGGGCCACTTCCACAGACCGATGTAGGAAACAAGTACATCTTTGTTGTAATGGACTACTTCACTAAATGGGTTGAAGCATATGCAGTTCCCAATCAGGAAGCTACCACTTTAGCAGATATATTGGTTGAAGAATTCGTAAGCCGATTTGGGGTACCATTAGAATTACATTCAGACCAAGGAAGAAATTTTGAGAGCAAGCTGTTTCAAGAAGTTTGCCAAAGATTAGGCATCCACAAAACGAGAACCACAGCGATGCACCCTCAGTCTGATGGAATGGTGGAACGAATGAACCGGACTATAACCAACTATCTGTCAAAAGTGGTGTCAGATTGCCAGAGGGATTGGGATCGACATATTCCACTATTTCTAATGGCAATTCGATCGGCCATCAACGAATCAACTGGCCAAACGCCTGCGAAGGTTCTGTTCGGTAGAGAAATGAGGCTACCATGTGACTTGGTGTTTGGTTGTAAACCTGGTGAAGAAATGGCACGTGAACAATATGTCGCTGACCTTCAGAATCGAATGGAGAATATACACAACCTGGTGCGTGGAAAACTACAATTATCTAGTGATCGGATGAAGAGGTACTATGACACACGGACAATGGAAAAGAGTTACCAAGTTGGAGATTTAGTCTGGCTCTATAACCCCCGACGGCGTCGAGGTATTTGTCCCAAATTACAAAAGAACTGGGAAGGTCCTTACACCATCAAGAAGAAGATTAACGATGTCATTTATAGGATCGTGAAAATTCCCAGAGGGAAACCCGTCGTGGTCCATCATGATCGTTTGGCACCTTACCAGGGAAACCACAGTGGAGATGCGCAGCAACTCCAAGAAGATGGTTTAACTGGCTCAGGGAGTGTGCGGGATTCCGATGTAGGAAATAACATTCCAGGAGGAATGAATCTAAGGAGGGGGCAGTGTAACGGGATAACCGTAAAGGAAGGGACCTTAATTTGAAAGATTGTTGTTGACAGTTGATTTTTAGAAGTTTGTAAAAAAATCAACTGACCATTTTAAATAATGTTCTAGAAAATTCTAGAAACTTCTAAACACACTAACTAGATTAAATAATGTTGTATATAAAGGGATGCACGGACAGTTAACGTCAGTTCGAGTCAAGTGTTCAGAAGAGTTCATTGTATTGTCAAGTAGTTAGACGTTATCCAGCAGAGTTCAGTGTATCTTAACAATTTTGTAAATAAAATTGTGTAAAAAGCCCCCATACGTGTTTCAATATATTACTTTCAGTAATGAAAGTGTAAACTCCGCGGTAGTAGTGACATCCTCACCTCCAACTGCAAACCAAAATTCAAAAGGTTTTGACAACGAGACGTCTGCCCCGAAACTTATAAGAATTAATACAGTAAACTGTAATATTGTCGTGTTTAGTAAAGCGACTTACTCATAGGTTACTAAGAATATATAATAAATATAATTCAACGTTTTACAAGTTTTGAAAAACAATTTTTCAAAGAAAATGACCGTTCAACTAAGACTAAAAAGAAACAACTACTTCCCGGGTTATATACCCCGACGGATATTGGATTATACTTCAAAGTCGAACGGGGTTGGTATATCTACAAGATATAAAACCAACCTTTCTGGTTTGCAGTTAGAAGGGACAACACAACTTGCAGACCGGTTTCGACCTTTTTGGGTCTCGTCAGTACAAGGTATATGTTATCCGTCAGCGAGCTTAAGGCATAATCGCTGACTGAAGATTTCACTAAAATCACGAAGATATATTACTTTCAGTAATGAAAGTGTAAACTCCGTGGTAGTAGTGACATCCTCACCTCCTGAAAGTAATATATCTTCGTGATTTTAGTGAAATCTTCAGTCAGCGATTATGCCTTAAGCTCGCTGACGGATAACATATACCTTGTACTGACGAGACCCAAAAAGGTCGAAACCGGTCTGCAAGTTGTGTTGTCCCTTCTAACTGCAAACCAGAAAGGTTGGTTATATATCTTGTAGATATACCAACCCCGTTCGACTTTGAAGTGTAATCCAATATCCGTCGGGGTATATAACCCGGGAAGTAGTTGTTTCTTCTTAGTCTTAGTTGAACGGTCATTTTCTTTAAAAAATTGTTTTTCAAAACTTGTAAAACGTTGAATTATATTTATTATATATTCTTAGTAACCTATGAGTAAGTCGCTTTACTAAACACGACAATATTACAGTTTACTGTATTAATTCTTATAAGTTTCGGGGCAGACGTCTCGTTGTCAAAACCTTTTGAATTTTGGTTTGCAGTTGGAGGTGAGGATGTCACTACTACCGAGGAGTTTACACTTTCATTACTGAAAGTAATATATCTTCGTGATTTTAGTGAAATCTTCAGTCAGCGATTATGCATTAAGCTCGCTGACGGATAACATATACCTTGTACTGACGAGACCCAAAAAGGTCGAAACCGGTCTGCAAGTTGTGTTGTCCCTTCTAACTGCAAACCGGAAAGGTTGGTTATGTATCTTGTAGATATACCAACCCCGTTCGACTTTGAAGTGTAATCCAATATCCGTCGGGGTATATAACCCGGGAAGTAGTTGTTTCTTCTTAGTCTTAGTTTAACGGTCATTTTCTTTGAAAAATTGTTTTTCAAAACTTGTAAAACGTTGAATTATATTTATTATATATTCTTAGTAACCTATGAGTAAGTCGCTTTACTAAACACGACAATATTACAGTTTACTGTATTAATTCTGATATGTAAAGGTATAAAATTGTATGAAAGAACGAAAAAAAATAAAAAAAAAATTACAAAAAAAATTTAAAAAAAAATTTTCAAAAAAAATTAATGTGTCTTCCACTAATGTACGATAACCGTCTTATATACATATCAAAGACAAAAAGTAGTTTATGGATGATAAACGAGAAATAAGGTAACTAAAAAGTGTTTTCAAAACATAAAACAGTAATAGATATTACTGAACGATACGATAATAAATTCACAAGTGCTGACGCACCTATACGGTAGGTTAACGGTAGATAAAGGAAAAACTATTTTTTCCTTCAAGAAAAAAAATACAAGTGTCAAAGCACTCATACGGTAGGTAAGCGGTAGTTAAGAGAAACATATTTCCTTCTTCGGTACGATATCAACAAGTGTTAATACACTTATTAGATAAATAAACGGTAAATGAGGGAAAGTAAATTTTTACTTTCGAGACGATAGAGATAACTGTTAAGGTACTTATTAGGTAGGTAAACGGTAGGCAAGTGAAATATATTTTCACCTACGATAAGATAATTTCAAGTGATAATTCACTTGAACGGTAGATAAACGATAATTAAGTGAAATATGTTTTCACTTATATCAAGTGATGATTCACTTGAGCTGGTAAACGATATTTAAGTGAAATATGTTTTCACTTATATCAAGTGATGATTCACTTGAGCTGGTAAACGATATTTAAGTGAAATATGTTTTTACTTACGATAAGATAATTTCAAGTGTTAGTACACTTGAACGGTAGATAAACGATAATTAAGTGAAATATGTTTACACTTATATAAAGTGATGATTTACTTGAGCTGGTAAACGATATTTAAGTGAAATATGTTTTCACTTACGATAAGATAATTTTAAGTGTTAGTACACTTGAACGGTAGATAAAAGATAATTAAGTGAAATATGTATTTTCACTTACGGTAAGATAATATCAAGTGATAATTCACTTGAGCGGTAAATAAACGATAATTAAGTGAAATAAGTATTCACTTACGATACGATAGTTCAAGTAAAAACAAATTTTCCACGCTGGGACAATACAGAGATATTTGTCATGTGGATTCCACTTTTATAACCGTACAGAGAAACATTGGTTAGGTAGATGGATAAAGATCGATAAAAGATAAGCAAAAATTTAACGAAACGTTATTTCCCCTAAGATAGGATGCAGAAAAAAACTAGAGAAATGAAATATATTCTCCTTTAGATAAACTACGGTAGAAAGTAGATAAAATACGAAAAAAGTAGAAAAATAAAATAGATTTTCCTATAGATGAAATACGGAAAAAGTAGAAAAATAGAAAATATTTTCCTGTAAAAAAAATACGATAGAGAGTGGAAAATTAAGAAAATTTTCCTTCAGATAAAATACGAAAAAAAAATGTAGAAAAATAAAAATTATTTTCTTTTAGATAGAATACGATAGAAAGTAGAAAAAATTCCTTTATATAAAATACGATATAGAGTAGAAAAATAAAAAAATTTTCTTTAGATAAAATACGATAAAGAGTAGAAAAACAAAAAATTTTCTTCTAGGAAAATTACGAAACCATAGATAAAGGAATGAAGAAGAAAATGGTCAAAAGAAAAGAAATGCCGACATAGTTAGTTCCATGTTAAAGCCAGTCTTTTAATTTAAGTTTGTTAACGATACGAAAAAGATAGCCGAAAAAAATATTAACTGAAGTTACTGTACCATTTGTTTCTTTAGCTAACAAACTTTTGAGGACTTTTCTTTTATCCTCTATTTTTCTGTTGGTGGCTGTTCCTCTGATCTTTAACTCGTAATTAATTTCGTCTGCTGTTAGAAAATTTACTTCAAAATTGGCCATTGTGATAAGAAAAAGTAACGGAAATTGTCGATATATAAAGTGCGTAATTTTATTGTCGGAAAAATAAAAATTTTATCATCAGGCCCCACGTTGTGGGCGTCATTAAAGTGTAATGTCAGGCCCTACACGTTGGGCGCCAAATTTATGTGTAACCTCATTTTTCTCAAGATGTTAAAAGGCTCGTTTTATCGAGGTTAACAAATGCGAACGGCACTTAGGGGGTAGGAGGAGAGCGAGCGTGGATTCCAACGAGCTCGATAATATTGTATTAAAAAGATATACGGGGATATATTTACTAGAAAAAAGAAAAGATGAAAGAATTTAAAAGGGGCTAAAAAGAAAATGAGAGAAATGATGAAATAGGGAAAGGTAAATGGGTGCCACTTATTTTTTTATCATAAGGATGGGGAAATATAAGAAACCCAGATGGAAAAAAGATTTGACTATGTTAATAGGATAGGATAATTAATAAGTTGTTGTAGATCAAGTTAAAATTAGAAAGATATAGGAAATATAAGATAAGATACGGTAAAATTGAGTAACCCGGTAGATGTTCTTGTTAAAACTTTAAATTAAACACTTTTATTGGCAAAGCTAGAAAGTTATACTTACTTTTTTTCTTACTTATCACAACAGCTCCATTTATATTAATGAGATAAAAATGAATTCAAAAATTAAGATTAATGACTTAAATACGTCTCATTCTTATTGTTGATGAAACTAGATCAGAATAACTTACACCAGGTCAGAAATAAAACATATAAATAAACAATAAACAATATTTATTACTGAGGGTAGTAATAAGTCAGGCGTATGAACGAAACAATAGACATATAAAATATCAACAAATTAAATAAGGTAAAATACAGTGAAACACACTAGTGTTTAATCACATATAGAAATAATATTACACATCCAATAACAGCTAAGTAATTTTATATTGTTATTTTTGTGTACCCGTTTAAGC
The DNA here is from genome assembly GCA_964028335.1 of Altica lythri. Classification (NCBI taxonomy): domain Eukaryota; kingdom Metazoa; phylum Arthropoda; class Insecta; order Coleoptera; family Chrysomelidae; genus Altica; species Altica lythri. Next base: position 4,358,187 of record OZ034810.1, on the reverse strand, counting down.
AGAATGTGAAGTGAAAGAAATTTAAAAGTATCAAAATGTTATGTAAAAAAATAATAAATCACTTTTAGCTTAAAAGATTTTTTACTCGAGTAAAGAATGGGGTACCATATTATAGTTTAAATTAAGACAATTAAGTTATAAGAAACATTAAGAAATCAAAAATTTACCATAAAGGTGTTACAAAAATATTAAATCAGACTCTGCGCAACTGTTTCACTGATAAATGAAACATGTATTCGGTAAACTTGTCTGAATTTTCACACTTTTGGGGTCTGTAGAAAAGGTACCGGTTTTTTTTTGTTATAAAACAGGTACCACTATGGAGTTTATGATCACTTCTTACGTTAATTACCCACACTTGGATATTATTTATGCGGATTACAAATAAGTTTTTATTCCAAAGAAATAAATGGCATCCCTTCTTTTTCTGGTAGTTAAGCAATAGTAATGATATAAAAAACTTACAGTTTGATTCCTAGATAGTAGAATTAAATAGGGCCACACCCAATTTATACGATACGGTAGAATTTAGTTATTCTTCAGTAATAATCGACAGCTTATTCATCAGAGCGGTTCCATCACGCACTGACTTTATCTTAGTTAGAAACACTAAATAGCAAGTAATTCTTTAGAAATCTTAAGAAAATTTGCCGGTACTTGAATCTAGGGGTTGTACATATCGACTTGATCACACAAAAACCCAAGCTAGACTGATAAGGAAATGGCGGTACTCAAGGGTGCTCTGTTTCGCGTCCCCTCATGTGATGTTAAAATCGGAACCTTATTGGCTAATACACCGATCGATACTCTCGCTTAGCAACCGAAAACCGTTAGAGATAAGCAACCGTCTAATAGGTTGAGAGTACAGGGCGGTAATAAGTAAGGAATAATTATGAAAAAAAATAAAAAATTAAATTTTATATTTAGAGTTTTTTGAACACGCTACAATATAAAGTGGTCATTAGTTTTTGTATTTTTGATCCTTAGGGTTTTCGATGTTGTGGGCAAAACGGTAAATCGTTGTGTAGATTATGTAGATCATGTGGATACTCCAAGTCTACTTCGAGGATATAACCCTCTGGAGCATCGTCTGGTATTTGAGTTATGTCGATGTTTGTGTCAACCCAATTAAAACCCCCATATGGTAGAGGTTGACTTATAGCCCAACCATATAAATTATTTACATCCAAGTACATTAAGTATTTTTCAGATTCTGCTGGATTAAAATTTTGCATGTATCTGTTGTTTGCTTTAGCATATCTATTGCTGCATTGACTGACTCCTCCTCTTATACCTTTCTCTATAAACATGATTTGATCTAAATCTTTGAGTATTTCCAATTTAGATTTGGTATATTTTAGCATAGTATCCCACGTATAACCGGGGAGCGTATAATACCAAGCAGGATCGAGACCATACGTTTTTCGGCATTTTTCGCGAAAACATTCAAACACAGATGCTAAAAGCAAGATATCTGTTTTCATGTACAGCATGCTATATTCCTTTAAATTTTTAATTTCAAATGATTGCCAAACCTTTTGTGCATGCATGTATAAATCGTTAGTAATATTTTCATCTGTTAGTGTGCTATAAAATTTATCTTTGGATGGCAGTTCCGTATCGTCTAATTTTTCAATTAAATCAATGTATTCATAAGGAAACACTCCTTTTCTACTTAATAGTTCAAATTGTTGAGATGTTAAATTGGGAAACTGTGAACGTAGATAATGTAGATTTGATGGTTCTAGTAAAGCAGAAAGTTTATCTAAGGAAGAATCTAAAAATCGTAGCGAGTCTATAAATCTAAACTTTACTTCGCTCTCGTCATTACTTAATGTGCATGAAATGTATTTTTCTTTGTTTATAGGAAGCAAGCTTCTATTACCTTTTTTGGATAAATCTCTAATTAAAAAATGTAAGTCATATCCCGAAAGGTTATGAAAGACTACGGGTACAACAAACTTTTTTTTATAGTTTAAATTGCAGCTTTGGTGTGAAAACCCTCGAAAATTCCCCGTAAAGTGGTCGTGGTCTAAAACGATGGTGTCCTTCTCTTTGAAGGGGTGCTCACATATATGACATGTTGTTGCATTAAGTAAACTAGGTTTGACAATCATTGGTTCAATATGTTTAATTTTCTCTTCAATTAATTTAGCCATCCTTGTCATTTCAGCAGCAAACCAATCCATGGAGTCTTCTCCACAATATTCATTGTAAAATGATAGCGAACTATCATAGGAGCAATTTAGATAATATCCTGCACTATACGCCTCGTGTTTCTGAAACTTTCGTGTATGTTTCCCCAAGTTCTTATTATAAGGACGTAGCACTGACTCAAAGTCTGCATAAATGACAAAAGGTGTAGTCTGCTTGTATACGTTGTTTTTAAACTCTACATTATCAAATGGTGGGTACGATATTTTGCAATTGCATATCTTAACAGTAATCTTTATGTTTACTTAATTTTTCCTGACTACTAAAGTAATTTAAACATCGATCGCAAATATATTTTTTCATATGAGCTTTGTTAACTTGACTTGATATTAATCTAGATAAATCTTTGATTAAACAATAGTGATATTTGATATCTTCATTTTCCATATCCATTGATGGAGCTTCATAATCGTTTAATTTTGGAAAGTATTTATCTTGAATAAGCAATAAATTTACATGATTATTTAATTTTTCTTTTGTTAAGCGTGCAGGATAAATTGTGTAAACCGGTTTATCTTTCGCGGCATTCAACTCCAATGCATATACATTAACTGATATATTATTTAATTTTTCAAATTTGGAAATATTGTTTAGTGGCATTGGCATGTCTAGTCCTTCGGTTTTCAATACGGTTGTATAATGAGGATACGACGATACACGATCTACTTTTCTATTTGCAGTAGGATACAATGATGCTGTTACCGACCAGTAAAAGCATGCTTTATCTAAATTTTTAATATTAATGCATGCTTGCTTTTTTAGTATAGGATCAGGTAACTTAATGTATGATGTAGCACCGTTACCTATCTCATATTTATTGATGTTTATTTCCAATGAAATAATTTTGTCCAAAGCCCATCCAGAATTCCTAAATTGAAATTCCGACAATTTACTCATTACTTTATCAACAATATTTTCGTTGAACCACAATGCAAGATCCGTACCTGCATCTATTACCGCGTTTTTAGTGTTGAAATATTTAAACTCTAAAATGTCTTCGATTTCCCTAGATTTCTTAATAAATTCCCCGCAAAATGTTGCATTTACTTTGATCATGTTAAATTTTTTTAAACTGTTTCCTATTCTACCCTTAATCAACTTGAAAGCATCAGCAAAAAAACTATTTAGGCCTTTATGTTTTAAATTAACAATAACAGCAGTCCTAATTCTTGAATGAAAAATAGATTCTAGATCGACCCATTTTACCCCTGATTTTTCAGTTAACCCCGATCCCTGCTTAGACAAGTTAATTATTGCTTCTTTAAACGTTTTTAAATGTCCTAAATTTGTTTGTAAATTTCTAAGTGTCCCAATATCTAAATTTCCCCTACGAATATCTTTATGAAAACTGATAACATGCTGTTTAATTTGTTTTAATAATTTATTTGCTTCTCTATGTGAAAAACTATTAATTAACGCTTAATATGATCTCGATAATTCGTTTACAAAGGCATTAACCATAATGTTATTCATAATAAAAAAATAAAAAAACTTACAAAAAATTATTCCTTAACTATTTCAAATGTATCGGTAGGATTAGCTTGACCAATTGTTTTTTTCTTTTATATTTGGTAAAATAATGTCCGCCAGACAATTCTGCCAAGTGAGGCTTCAATGTTTCAATGGTTCTCTTAGGCAAAAAGCAGAGCCCGTTTTCTAGCTCAACCAAAATTGTTTCTCCAAATTTGCTCTGGACCAATTTAGCGTTCAATAATTTTTGTGAAACATCCACTGGAAGTTCTCCTAATTTGATAATAGTCTTCTCGTTATTTTTTTCTGCAAGACATAACGAATTAATTTTAGTTAAATCCATCTAAAAATAACAAAATAAATCAACTTAAAAATAAAATTAAATCATTACAAAAAATTAAATAAACTCAAAATAAACATAACTAAAGAAAAATTAAATTAAATCAACTCAAAATAAAATTACCTAAACAAATAATAAAATTAAATCATTACAAAAAATTAAATCAACTCAAAATAAACATAACTAAAGAAAAATAAAAAATTAAATCAACTTAAAAATAAAATAATTCTTACCTTTGTGTGTGGTGGTGATTGTAAAGAGAGGTAAACAATATCGAAGAAGAAGAAGAAGTTATATTCCTAAACTATTTCAAATGTATCGGAGTGATTAGCTTTTCCCAATTTTGCTTTTTCCCTTTATATTTTGATTTAATAAGTTCCGGCAGACACTTCTTCTGACAAGTGGACTTCAGTGTTGAAATAGTTTTCCTTTAAATTTATTCTAGTTAAATCCATCTACAAATAAAATTAAATCATTACGAAAAATTAAATTATGACAAATAAACTTAACTCAAGAAAAATAAAATCAAAATTCTTACCTTTATAAATATGTAACAAAAAACAAACTTTTGCACTTGAAACTGAACTCAGAACTGGATGTATAGAGAGTCAAAACAATAATAAGCAATTTAAATCTAGGACGCTCTTTAAATATGCACGACTTAGCCGAAACACATAGGCGTCGATAAAAATTAAAACCTAATTGTTGCTTTTACAATATACTCTATATGTTGTTTATTAAATATTATATTTACCAATCACATGTGACGCTAATGTCTATGTATACCATAACTCAACCAAATAAACGTCATAGCTTTTTGTTTTTGCGGTATCCTATTTTCATCGACACAAACCACAGCTTCCTGATAAAAACCGAATTTTTGTTTTGATAACTGTATGTTATTCCTTTTTATTAATAAAATAAGTTTTTTTTATTTAAAAATTTTTTAATTGAAAACATTATATTGATGTAAAAAATATACATTTCATCGTTGCCTCCAAAATTTTTCAGTTTTATGATATAAAGTTTGGCTTCTAAAAATGTATATTATTTGAGTTTTATTAAAGTTTAATATATTTTTTGTTACTTTAAAATTTGATGCTTAAATGTATATTTGAGTTTTTTTATTAAAGTTTGTTGTATTTTTCGTTATTTTAAAAATTGTTAAGTTTTATAATTTAAATAACTCGATTTTTTATTCAAGATTGATATAATTTTAACAACTAATGCACCAAGGTCACGCGCTTTTAATATTTTAGAAGATTAGAACACTTCATCTTACCCTATACATCAACCCCTTTACAATAATATGTCACACACCGAAATCCATTCGGCCGTTTACGAGATATAGCTATAATGCCCTTTTGGCAACATCAATATGGTCTTTTTGACGCTTAATCTTACCCTATACATCAACCCCTTTACAATGATATGTCACGTGACGAAATCCGTTCCGCCGTTTACGAGATATAGCTATAATGCCCTTTTGGCCTCATCAATATGGTCTTTTAGACGCTTAATCTTACCCTACACATCAACCCCTTTACAATGATACGTCATACGTCGAAATCCGTTGAGCCGTTTACGAGATATAGCTATAATGCCCTTTTGGCAGCATAAATACGGTCTTTTTGATGCTTAGTCTTACCCTATACATCAACCCCTTTACAATGATACGTCATACGTCGAAATCCGTTGAGCCGTTTACGAGATATAGCTATAATGCCCTTTTGGCCTCATCAATAAGGACTTTTTGACGCTTAATCTTATCCTATACATCAACCCCTTTAAAATAATACGTCATACATCGAAATCCGTTGGGCCGTTTACGAGATACAACGTTAATGCCTTTTTGGCATTCGAAAAAGAAGAGTTGGCTGCTTGCGCTAAATGTCAAAGGCCATTTGAAAAAAGAAGAATTGGCTGCTTGCGCCAAACGTCAAAGGCCATTTGAAAAAAGAAGATTTGGCTGCTTGCGCCAAATGTCAAAGGCCACTTGAAAAAACAGAAGATTACAGCGCCGCCACCTGTAGCGACATCTAGCGGCGAAATTTGGAAGTAGTGGGGCAGAATGCCTATAGCTTACCTACTGACTTAAATTTTCCGATTCAAAAGGACCTGCAGAAATCCACCTAGGTATTTTAATTTTTAACAAATCCTGTAATTCATTTATCCATAACAGAAATTCATTAACTGTTGTCTCATTTACCTCCGTATCCCAATCTTTCCGTTGTTTCCAAGCACGCTGAAATAAAATTTTAGGTAACAAGGAAACCGGGCTGGTGAACCCTATAGGATCAAAGAGTTTTTGAGCCAAAGAGAGGATAAGCCCTTTAGTAACAATTTGCGTCTTTATGTCTTCTATATTTTCCAGACATTACTTATTTATGGAGATAACGTCATCTTTGGTACTCCACGTTAAACCAAGCAACGGCGTAAACTTATTTGTATCCTCAGAAATATCTACATTCTGAGTATACTCCCACCCCCTCAGATCAAATTTACCTTCAGCCATTATAGCTGTAGATTCCTCCATAAAATTTTGCAAATCTCTGTAATCACTGAGATTAGTAACGCAATTGTCGACATAAAAACTTTTCATCAATTGCCTTATCGAAGCCTCTGAGTATTTGCTAGTTTCAAGCATTTGAGACAGGTGATAATTTATGCACGCACCAAGTAAAAAAGGGCTGCAATTTACCCCCAAACACAACTCTTTTGTGTCGGTATATTATTCCACAGAAATCTAAGACGCATTCCTTCAAACTAATTTGTAAAAATGCTTATTTTACTTTTTTTCACTAGTGAAAAAAAGTTAAACTTTACGAACCTTAAACCGTGCGTAAAGGTAACACTTTACGCATGGTTGTAGAAAAATATCTTTTTGGTGCGATAAGTAAAACAAAACTATAAACTTTCTTTCCTTCTCCTTCGCTTCTTCTCTTTTATTTTCTTTTTTTTTTTTGTTGTTGGCGAAGCAACGCGCGCCGTTTACAGCTAGTTATATACAATTTTGCACTACAACCTCTTACGGTACAACACCACTTTTCTTTGCTTGACGATTTTAAAATCTCCTTTTTATAACACTTGTTGTTCTCAAACAAAATTAAACTCGCCTGGAAGCAGGTAGGATATTTTAATCACTCCATTAAACTCGCCTGGACTTAAACTGCTGACCTATAATCCGACCCATAAACACGCCTGCATGACATTCAGGTATATTTCCTTTAATATTAATAGCGATGAACTATTTTAAATCAAGGTTTTCCTAAAAAATGTAAATATTTTGTAAATCCATTAAAATTCAATTCCTAAAATTCTTACAAGTCCACCCACCTCCCTCTTTAAAGGGTAGGTTTCTTTAAATTTCCGTCAATTTATAAGTATTATTTAACTAGTGAACTACCTAGAGTAAGCTTTAAGTTTTTTTTGAGCGTTAATTTCTGAAAGTTTGTTATAAAAAATTATACGTATACTAGCTTTTACCCGCGGCTTTGCTCGCGTGGAATTGGGACATTTACAAATGATTTAATGACTGTCTATTTTACATATAAAACTTTAATTTAAATTATTCTTTAGGTATATCCTTAGTAAAATAAGTCTGGCCTATAACTACTGTTATTTTTTTTATTTATTTAAAATTTCATGTTTGTCAATCAATCACGCTGCAACCACTGGACAGATTCTGATAATAATAAATCATACAACACCCATTATGACTATCTTATAATATTGATCTGTGACATTGGACCTAATTATCTGTAAGATGTAATTTGTGTGTAATTTGTATATGTACTTGCAGTACTTGTGATAAAAAACAACAATAGCGCGTTTTAATAACCTTTTACGTCATCTAGTTTCGAATAACAAAACTAAATTATGACACGTATGTATGCATGTTGTGTATTATTTTAGTGGTATTTTTAAATGTATTAATGCGATACTTTTATACAAAATCTGACCCCCTCAATTTTCTGGTTAAAGGGGTGGAGAAGAAATTTTTAAACACCAGTTGAAAGAAGACATTTACATCTCTAAAAACTACATTCGATTCGAATCATTAGTTATCATGTGATGCACGCACAAACATCCAGACAGACTGACAATAAAAAATCTAACCACATTTTTGAGTTTCATATCGATGTACCTGCGACGTCGTTCGCGTGGCGTATTGATTGTTGTATAAAAAGTAACCTATTTCACTCTTCATGCTTTCAACTATCCCGATACAAAAATCATTCCAAAATTTTTATACACCAGATTCTAATCGAATCAGTAGTTTTCATGTGATGCGCGCACAAATATCCAAACAGAGAGACAAAAAAATTCTAAGCAAATTTTTGTGTTCTAAATCGATGTACCCGCGAAGTCGTTCACGTGGCGTGTTGATTGTTGTATAGAAAGTATCCGATCCTCGTTCAACCCCTATGAAGGGGGATGATTTCTAAAAATACAATATAAGTACACCTCCGCAACCTCTAAATAATACACATTTTAATTCAGTCCCTTATTTTAATAGGACTTTCATACAAATTTCCAACTACTGTTTGACCCCCTTAGAGGTAAAATCCTTTCTTAGCGGACGTCTAGACCCTATATGGAACCTACCTGCCAAATTTTAAGTTTGTAGGCATTATAGTTTCTGAGATATGGTGATGAGATTAATAGGAATCAATAGGTCAAAATGTCCTTCGTTAAAATGCATTCTTTTTATCCCTTGTATCGACTCTCCAAATCTGGTATTAAGTCTGCTACCTTGAAACAGTTGTAATTCAAATGGAAATATATCTCCAGCTGCTTTCAGTTCGCAAGTTGTGCCATAAGTATTCAACCTACCCATATCGGCTACATAAAGGCGTTTTGTATCGTAAGGGGTCCCGGATTGGTCCATAGTAAAACACCTAAATCTTTGCCAATCGTTGGACACGTGGCTTACTATATTAGCTCTAACTTGAGCAGCCATTAAAATATTTCCATAAAGCAAATAAGACAGAGATGAAAATAAACACGCTCCATCGCCAGGTATCTCGTTCACTTTACATCGGATTGCTAATCCTTCTACTGTGACTGTCTCCATTCATTTTTCAAACAAACGTAAGTTTACTTAACGAAAATACTTATAAGTAAGTAATCGATATGACACTTTGATATAAACGTCAGTATAATTAATGAAAAAAAAACAAATCTAAGCTAGCACCTAATTGGCATGAAATATATAAACATAATTTTAATCAACGAAGAAAAAACAAATATTACTAACTAATTTGGAACGAAACTTGTACACCTCCACAATCTCTAAAGAAAACATTTTAATTTTCAAGTCCCTTATTTCAAAAACCATAGGACTTTCATACAAACTTCCAACCCCCGTTTTACCCCCTTAGGGGTAGACGTTCGTAAAATCCTTTCTTAGCGGACGTCTAGACCCTATAAGGAACCTACCTGCCAAATTTCAAGTTTGTACGTCTTATAGTTTCTGAGATACGGTGATGAGTGAACTTTCGCTTTTATATAATAATAATATATAGATTATGGAACCATTTGTTTCGTATAGGTACCCAGCGTGGAAAAATTTCCTTAATTGTAAAGTCGGTCAGTTTTGTTGAAAATAGTGTATTAAAAAGTAGTGAAACATCATGGCGCTGTTCACATCGTACTTTAAAGCCAAACTATACACAAGTAGTGCTGTAGTAGTCATGGCGAGCGCACATGTCTGTGCGAGCTGTAGCAATAATTTTATTGTGAATAAAAAGTTAATACGTTGTAAATTGTGTGACGACAAATATCATACACAGTGTGTAGAACTAAAAGATACTTTTGTGAAATCGATTAATGAATCAAAAAATGTTTTTTGGCTTTGTTATGAATGTACCATTCGCTTGGAGAAAAAAATAGATGTTGGCAAAAAAATTCAAAACATGGAGGAAAAAACAACCAGATTAGTTAACGAAACTCAACAAATATTGGCAAATATTCAAAATAAAGGTATTACTTTTGAAAATAAGTTAACTTATTCAGAAATTTTGAAGAAGAACGTACAAAATCCAATTTTAATAAAGCCTAAAAACAAACAAGATAGCAAGGTAACAAAAACTGATATAGCTGATAACATAAATCCAACTGATATGAAAGTAGCGGTCACCAAAATAAAACAGGTTAGTCAAGGCGGTGTTTTGATTCAGTGTAATAATAGTGATTCCCTTAAAAAACTCCAAAACACGATGATAAACACAATGTCTGAAAATGATTTAATAGAGGTACCAAAAAGTATAAATCCAAAACTTATAATTAATGCTGTAAAGGAAGAATATATTTTAAATGAAAATGAGTTTATAAGTAAAATTAGGAAACAAAACTTTGCTAATAATAAAGATGTAGGTGATATTAAGATAGTTAGAAAATATATTCCTAAAAATAAGAAACGATATAATGTGATATTGGAATTAACACCAGAGACATTCAAAGAAATATTGCTCAAAGGTCGAATTTTTGTAGGTTGGGAAAGTTACTTCATCCACGAATATGTTAGTGTGTTGCGTTGCTTTAATTGCTGGCGTTACCATCATAAAGCTGATAAATGTACAGTATCAAACCCAGTGTGTCCACAATGTAATGGAAAGCATGAAGGATCGCAATGTAACTCAGACATTTTGGAATGTACAAATTGCAAATACGCACATGACGTGTTAAAGATACCTGATGTTGAATTTAATCACTCAGTTTTTGATCGTAATTGCATTTCTCATAAAAGAATGTTAAATCAAGCCTGATCTAAGATAAGTTATATATAGCAATCATCGTATTCAGAAAAAACTGTGGACGTTTTATGCTTGAATATTGATGGCTTACCTTCACACATTGAAGAGCTTCGTTTGTTGGTTTTTAAAGAAAAACCATTACTATTATGTGTAACGGAGACACATGTTACTGAAGATATAAATGACGCAGAAATTGCAGTGCCTGGGTATAACCATATTATTTTAGAGTCCAATAGCCGACATACGGGTGGTTGTGTTATTTATTTAAAAAAGTTTCTAAACTATAATGTTATACATAAAATAGCAGAACCTTTTAATTTTTGGTCTTTATTAATAAGTTTTACCTACAATAAACAAATGAGAAATATTGGCTGCATATACAGGTCACCAAATGGAGTTGTTGAGGATTTTTTAAATTTTTTTGATGAATTACTTAGTTTAGACATCGTTACAACAAATGAAACGTTAATCATGGGAGATTTCAATATCAATTTTAAAGCAGATAATAGCATATCAAATAAATTTAAAAATAAAATAAGTGACCATGGATTTAAACAAATCGTAACAAAACCAACCCGAGTCACATCAACATCTTCTACATTATTGGATTGGATTGTAACAAATAATTTTACTTTACCTGAACTAAATAAAAATTTTCCAAAAATGTCAGACCACGATATCATTGGCACACAACTTAGAGATAATGAAATAGATAAAGCGGAATTCATATACAAAAGAGAAATTACTGAGGAAAAATTATATCAAATTGGACTCGAGTTGTTGGGGAAGCATTGGGAAACTACATCTACAGATATAAACTTAGTGTATAATAATTTTCATTATAACATCCAAGAAACTTTAAATAAACTATGTCCTATTAAAAAAGTAAAAGTCAGCAATAAACCGTGGATAAATAAAAATGTTAAAAAATTGCAAAAAATAAGAGATATGGCATATAAAAAATTCAATCATACCCGTTAAGAAACAGACTGGACAGATTATAAAGTTAAAAGGAATCAAGTAACATCCAAGATACGACAAGAAAAGAAGTTATTCTATGAGAAAAAAATAGATAATGCCAAAAATGATAGTAAGCAAATGTGGCGGACCATAAAACAAATGTTGGGTCAAAAAAAAGGTAAATTAGAATGTGATAAGATATGTTTTAATGAAGATAATGGGAAAGCAGAGGAAAATTTTAACAAATACTAAACAAATACTATCATGATAGCATCAATGACATTGCCAATAGTATTGAAAATATACAATCTTTAGATGGCAATCAAATAAATGTCGAAGCAACAACTAATTTTTCAAAATTTCATGAAATAAACCTCAATAAACTCCATAAAATAGTATTCTCTCTAAAGAACAAATGTACTGGGGATGAAGGATTCAATATAAAACTTTTAAAAGATCTTTTTTCTACAACCGTGCGTAAAGTATTAACTTTACGCACGGTTTAAGGTTCGTAAAGTTTAACTTTTTTTCACTAGTGAAAAAAAAAGTTTTTTTTTTACTAGTAAAAAAAAGTAAAATAAGCACTGTTTTGTATAAGATTATGCAAATACTTTGATGTGTGTTAGTGGCCGAGGTTTTAAGGTATATAGCTTCTACCCAGATGACCCGGGTTCAATTCCGGGTAAGGAAACTTTTTTTTTTATTATTTAATTGTGTAAATTTGTGTAAATATATTTAATTGTTAAATTATAGCAGTTTAATACATACAAAACTAGATATTATATTCAGTAATTTTTAATTTGATTTTTAGTATGACAGAAATATCAGTTCATGAATAAGCGTAAACATTTTTATTTAAATGACTGATTGACATTTCAATTAATTTATAATTCAAGCATTTCGCGTTTCTACGTACCGGTATTATAAGGTGAGATTAATTTAGAAAATAAATATTTTGTTATCTAAAATATGTTTTAAATATAATATTTTTTTTCGCAGTAAAACGTAAAAAAATCAGGCCTATACTTGTATTTCTTGTAAAGAAATTCGGTTGTAGAAAAAATATTGTATGCAACTCGTGCGTAAATGTTCCTTTTTTGACTCATGTGATTGTCGCATTCGCCTGCGGCTCATGCGACAACATTCACATTCGTCAAAAAAGGTAACTTTACGCACTAGTTGCATAAATAACTATTTTGTGTCATAGGATATCCATTATTAAACTTAGTAAACTTAGTGTTAGTTAAGGGCCGCTTTCCACTAGACCTTAAAATTAGTACAATTATACCAATTGCTAAAGTAAAGTCACCAACTCGTCCGGAAAAATGCAGACCCATTAATTTATTACCGGTAGTGGACAAAGTTATTGAAATTGTAATAAGAGACCAACTACAAGACTATTTTGAAAATCAAAACCTACTCTACAGGGGTCAGTCTGGTTTTCGTGTTAAGCATTCGTGCGAAACTGCTGTTCAATATGTGTGTTCAAAGTGGAGAAAAGAAATTAATAGTGGAAAGATTGTTGTAAATGTTTTTGTGGATTTAAAAAGGGCGTTTGAAACTATAAACCGTAAACTTCTGATTACTAAACTAAAAGGATATGGTTTAAAAGATAAAGCGTTAGATTTAATTAGTGATTACTTAAGTGATAGATATCATAGAAATAAAATCGAAAATGTGTCATCTAGTAAAATTGTGAGTTCATTTGGAGTGCCACAGGGTAGTGTTTTAGGGCCACTTCTATTTATTATATATATTAATGACTTGCAAAATTATTTACTTAACTCATTTATAAATTTATTTGCTGATGACACCGTAATCTCTGTCTCAGGAAATGATGGTAATGAAATTACAAATATTTTAAACAAAAAATTACAGATATTATATAAGTGGCTATGTTTAAATAAGTTAAAATTAAATGCATCAAAAACTAAATACCTAGTGGTGGGAACTAAAACTAATTGTATAAAATATGTCCAAGAAGACCATATTATTCATATAAATAATGAAAAAATTGAAAATGTCAATGAAATTAAATATCTAGGGGTTATAATTGACCCACAGCTATCTTTTAAGAATTTTGCAGATTATCTCTGCAAGAAAATAGGTAAAAAGATTGTTTTTTTCAAAAGGTTTTCATATAATTTAAGCCAATGGTCTAGAATATTAATTTATAATTGTATGATTAAGCCGCATTTTGACTATTGTATGTCACTTTTAATATCTTGCTCAAAGGAACAGATACAAAGGCTCCAAGTTTTGCAAAACAAATGTATGCGGGTGGTGTTAGGTTGTAATATATACACATCAATAGACTCTATGCTAAGTACATTAAATTGGCTAACAATTGAAGAGGGAATTAAAAAAGCGAACTTAACAATTATTTATAAAATGGTTCATGAAGATATTCCAAAGTACCTTAGTGAACAGCTGACTACTAGACATGGCTTACATTCTCGTGCCCTAAGATCTAAGGATACTTTTAATATAGACTTCACGAACAAAACTTTTTTAATGAGATCCCTGTTTCATGAAGGCGTTCGTCTTTTTAATGACCTGCCAAATGAAATAAAACAATCACCTTCATTGAGTATTTTCATAAAAAAAGTGTCCACTCTCATTGTACAAAATAGACTAAGATGTAAACTTTAAAATTTGTTAAATATTGTTTCTTCTTTTTTTTTTGTATTATGTAATAGCTGTAATATGCTAAATAAATAAAGATTATTATTATTATTATAATTGTAGTTTTTGATTGTCAGGAAAGATCTAAATCATACCCATGAGATTGATTCGAAGAAAACGAATCGAGAAATTATCTCTTCTAGTGTGAAAAGAAAAGCAACGGAAGATCTTCATAAAAAGCCATCAAAGATGATAAACAAGGAGCTAGTTGCTAATAAAAGTTGTCTTGAAACAATTTCAGTGAAATATCAAACTAATATCAGAACTAATCTTTACAATACCCGGAGAAAAATATTGCCAACACAACCAAAAAGTATGGAAGAAACTTTCGAAGCTATCGAAAAAGAAAACATCAAGACAGCGAAGGAAGAGAATTTTTTTACTTGTTAGTGACAGATTGAGTAAGATTATAATTTTTTCATGTTTTAGCAATATACAGATTTTGTGTCAAAGTGATAATATACAGTGACGTCCAAAAGTAACGGATAAATTCACTTTCTCCGTTAATAAACGTGTAAAAGAAAAATCCTGAAACACGTCAATTTATAAATTTAAAATGACACTTTATGGCGCTAAAAAAACACCCCCCACTTCAAACCCCTTCCCAAGGGGTGAGAGCACCCCATTTTTTTAAATGGCATAAGAGGTCATGTGATACATCGTTTAAAAGAGCATTTAATTGCCTATTCAGCAATGTAAAAATTTTTAGATTTCATTTTTTTTATTTTCAAGAATACCTTTTTTAATCTCCAGGCGAGTTTATGTGCACCTTTTAAAATAATACATTCGTTTGCACAGAACAGATCACTGTTTATAGTCAATTATCATATTATTTTATTGATCTAGAACGTTAAACTAGTCCACCCGAAGTACCGCCAATCAGGGCTACCGCGTGTGAATTTGCCGCTAGAGGCGTTAGTGTAGCTGAGGGTCCCCGCGTCACTGTTTAAGAGTGGGATGCACAGTATTATTTTCCTTTTTAATTAACTTTGGAGTTATTAGGAGGTATATTAATATTTAATTTAAAACATTGTTTTAATTATGGAAAATACGAGTGACGGGTCAATGAATGTCACTGCTTTAAAAGTAGAACTACGAAAAAGAGGTGCAAAGTTAAGCGGGATGAAAGAACAGTACTGAGCAACACTGCGGCATTGTCCTCTAAATATCAATGGATTAATATTTATTTGTAAACGTGACGGCGGATAAGTGTCAACTACAAATTTATTCTATGGACGGACCTACAACGCCAGTGGCGCCAACTGGTAAGCAAAAAAACGGTAACCTCCATTGCATAGGGTGTGCCTTAAATAGACTTTTACGAACAATCGTGATTATGAAGACGGATATGATTAATTGGACCTTTCTGGATTCTTCTCGAATATAATCTAAACATCGTTTGTAAGTAATACACTTATTTAATCACGTAGGTCATTCTAACTGATTTTGGAAAGTTTTTAACGACAGGGTCGGCTTATATTTCAAAAGAAAACACTTAAATATAAATTAAATAATTGGTTTTTAAAAATGCTACAATGTGAATAGAAGAATAGATGAATATGAGATTGGGGGGTAAGAGGAAGAAGGAAAATGAACAGATTGATAAAATAAATGAAGATCTAATCCAGAAAAATTGGAGAAGAAATGATGTATTAAATACAGACGGTAAAAAAAAAGGCTAACGCCGACCGCTGACCCACACTAGGCTTGGAATAAGGTTAAGAGAAAGGAGATCTATCAGCTTGATAGACATCTAGTATTGCTTCGCTTTATTTCTGTATTTCTTCCGCAACCCGGCAACCCTGTAAAGGGACCTGAGACGAGACTGTCGTCAAGTGAAAGAAAACCAGAATCATACAGACTTTCATACGCTTAACTTCGTTTGTAACGTTTGCCATGTTTTATGTTATATTTTAAACTATTAATTAAATGTTCAGTTCTTAACTAGTTGATTCATTGTGTCTAAATAAATGGTCCTTAAGTGGAAAGAAACATCTAGAAAAGTATTGTGCTATGATTTATTAAACAAAAGTGTCATAATATCCCATCATTGTTTATAAAAAAAACTTGCAGATGATTTATAAATTTATTTACAGCATTAGTTTACTATACGTGTTTATTAACTACATTTACAAAGGATCTTGCACAAAGTCAATAGAAAAGTACTTCCCGTTAAGTTGTCTGAAATTTTGTGTCTAGATAGTACTAAGTGAGTAGAACAAATATCTCAATGGACACCAAGCTTAAAAATAGACAATTTAACGTATTCGAAATCAGCAACCCCAAAAACCCTATGCTATCCTAGGATTTTTGGGAAAAAAACACTAGTGAGATCTAGAGATACTCAGTATATCAAATGTTGATCTGCTCAGTAAATCTGCTTTGGTAAAACTTTTAACCTCTATATCTCAAAAATTGTCCATTTTTAAGCTAGATGCCCATTGAGACTTTAATTCAACTCACATAGAGCTATTTATTTACAAAAGTTTATATTTATTTTGTGCGGGATCCATTCACATTTAAAAGTTTTTTCACCATTTTTAAATCACCGAAATGTATGAAATATTTTTATCAAATTTTATATTTAAAAAGCTTTTCGTCAGTGTGAGTATAATCTGAATATTTAAATGACAGAATTGCGTGAAATATTTAAAACAAACTTTAAATGTAAAAGGATTTTCGTCAGTCTGTTTTAATATGAGTTTTTAAATGACTGGATTGTGTGAAACATTTCGAACAAATTTTACATTTAAAAGGTTTCTCGTCAGTGTGAGTTCTATTATGCTTAGTTAAATTACTGAGATATGTAAAATATTTCAAACAAATTTTACATTTAAAAGGTTTTTTGTCAGTATGAGTTCTAATATGAGTTTTTAAGTTACAGGAATTTCTGAAACATTTTGAACAAATCTTACATGTAAAAGGTTTCTCGTCAGTGTGAGTTCTAATATGAGTATTTAAGTCACTGGAATTTCTGAAACATTTAGAGCAAATCTTACATTTAAAAGGTTTCTCGTCAGTGTGAGTTCTAATATGCCTATTTAAACTATTGGAATGTGTGAAACATTTTGAACAAATTTTACATTTAAAAGGTTTCTCGTTAGTGTGACTTCTAATATGAGCTTTTAAGTGACTGGATTGCGTAAAACATTTTGAACAAATTTTACATTTAAATGGTTTCTCGTTAGTGTGAGTTCTAATATGACATTTTAAACTAGTTAATTGTGTGAAATATTTCAAACAAAACTGACATTTAAAAGTTTTCTCGTCAGTGTGAGTTCTAATATGAGTTTTTAAGTTACTGGATTGTGTGAAACATTTTGAACAAATCTTACATTTAAAAGGTTTCTCGTTAGTGTGAGTTCTAATATGACATTTTAAAGTATAGGATTGTATGAAACATTTCGAACAAATTTTACATTTAAAAAGTTTCTCGTCAGCGGGAGTGCTAATATGTCTTTTTAAACTACTGAAATATTTGAAACATTTTGAACAAAACTTACACACAAAAGGTTTCTCGTTCGTGTGGGTTCTAATATGTCTTTTTAAACTACTGGATTGTGTGAAACCTTTCGAACAAATCTTACATTTAAAAGGTTTTTTGCCATTGTGGGTTTTAATATATTTTTTTAAATCACTTTGTTGTGTGAAACTGTGCGCCCTTATCTGTTTGTTTAAATTACTAAGATCTTGTCGGTTAATTTGTTTTGTGCCAGAATTATTCCTTCTTAAGTAAATAGATTTTTTCGAATTCACGAAAAAGTGGTAAATATAAAAATGGTTTAAAAATAACAATTTATCATAAAAAAAATTTCCACAAGAGGTACATGTTCCATAGAATTTTCCAAAGTAAGGTTGCCATTTTTTTGCCACAGATAGAAAACCTGAAAACATATAAGCAACCATTAGGATAAATAATAATACAATTAGCAGTAATAAAAGCAAATACTAAATCCTAAATGCATTGACAAAAATACAGACCGCACAAATATTATCGCATCACCAATACCTTTGAATATTTTAGTTACAGTTAATTTATTTTTGAATTTTCTTGAGTGTTCCCTAAATGGACATTTTTTAACTAATAAACTCGAGTCAAAAACATGTCGTTTCTTGTTTTGTTAGGTTCTTTTTTATTTTTTTTCGGAAGAATGCTAATAGGTATACATTTCACTTTGCAATTATGGTTTTCATTTCTGTGTTTTCTGCTTTGCTATTAAGTTGTAGAATAAGAGTGTATACTATGGCTGGTCCACAACGTTTAACTCGCCATTTAACAAATGAAGAGGCCGTCAGAGTAATTGCGCTGATTGAAGATGGTCGAAGTCAAAGGTACGTGGCGGATTTATTAGGTGTACAACAGAGTACCATTTCAAGAGTTTTCAAAGGTATAGAGAGGCTGGACGGTACTCTAGAAGAGAAGGCCAAGGTCATCCAAGAGTTACAACACCTCTAGATGTTGTTTTTTTACGACTTTAAGTCCTAAGAACGCGACGCTGCACTGCTAGATTGCTCCAAAATGAGCTTTTAGCTACCCGAAATGTTCAGATTTGTGTACAAGTCGTACGTAATCGTCTTCGAGAGCATGATATACGTGCAAGGGTTCCAGCCATTGGCCCGCGTCTTACCAGAGAACATCGGGTTTGCCGCTTACAATTTGCTAGAGACTATGCTGGATGGGGCGTGAAAGAATGGTCCAATATCGTCTTTACAGACGAGTCCAGATTTTGTTTGTTCTCTTCAGGCAGACGTATGTCAGTATACCGAAGACCAGGCGAACGATATTACCAATAGACCGGGAGATAGTGACAGATTTTCAGACGCGATTTAGGCCAGTATGCCTTTTTCAGTACATTATACTATTAACAATTCGATGATAATAATCAATTAATGGAAGTGTCATCGTGTGTTCTTCATCTATAAAAAAGTTAACAAATTTGTTTAGAAATTAATCATTTTTATATGATTTTACTCAAGCTGCCATTTATGCTAAAATAAAATTCGATCAAAGTATTACTTGAATGGCCATTGGCATACCGTTAGTGTGAACCTAGCAGGTGGGCATGCCCAGGTAGATATGCTTTCTAAAATATGCTTTATCCGTGTTCGGAAACAGGCTGCCAATGTAGAATATACTTCACATTACTATACAATTGCTACAAGTAAGATGGCATACCCTTTGTGCATGTCCGTGTATATCTCATATGGTAGTAATTTTGCGATGTTAAACGATAAGTTTCCGTCATTTTACTCAAGTCCAAATTGATACCATAAAATATATGTATCCTCAAATGTCAACATTGAAAGTGGCATACGATTCAAACAGGTTTGACATAATAAATAATCAAGATCAATTTGTAAAATAAAGAGACAATTATCTGTGTATTTATTCAGTATGACATTTCATTGTTGATGCAATTATTACCTAACAAATCAAAATAATTAATGGCATACAAGTTGTGCGAGCTTTACTGGTGAAAAACATTGCGAAGTTATAGAAAAAATTACCGTGCTTTAGGTCAGTATGCCTTTTGTTCTATACATTAGGTTGATTATTAACTTGCAATAAACAACTATGGCAGACAAGTTACGCGAGTTCATCATATGAAAAATTCATATGAAAAAACATATGACCGCACATTTTATGACGTAGCAACGCTCATTCCTCTAATCCAAACAGTGATGATCCCTGCAATTTGGCTGGAGCATCGAAGAAAACGGTACATACATGTTCCGTTGGTTTGAAGGAGATGAGGTGCCACACTTCGTCCAGGAAATCTTTCTAACACCCGACGAAACTGAAGGTAATATATAAGCATGATGATTTCTTATTACTTACATCAGTTATTAAAATTCATTAAATTGTTTGATATTATTATTTATATTGTCACATTCGATAATAGGGTAGTTTAATTGTTTTATATTTCATTGTAATATTTTGTATTATTTTTTATTGTTCATTCAGGTCAAAGTCAGTACGTTAGATTTCAAGGCGACCTTATACAGTTTAATTCTTATTCTCACGTAGCGTATGAATTGGCTATAAAAGAGCGTCGTTGAGATCGCACGCGAGGAGTTCGGTGTCTGAGGTTGTCTGTAAGGGTCACCCTTGGGGTGTCCCTAAAACAGACGCTTGGGTCTGGGCCGTTGTGACTTTTGAGGTATTTTCGTGAGTAAATGTGACATGCCACCATGTAGTTATTTGTTAAGATTAGTATAGTTAGTGAGTTATTCGTTATTCATTGTTTGTTCTTGTTAATATATTTGTTGTTTGTTTCCTGTTGTTTATCTTATCTTCCCCTTGGTTAATTTTCTGTCTTCAGCATGATACCTAACCAGGGGGTAGATAACCACGACCTGGGTGGGAAGTGCCTTCAGTTAGCTACCCCTCATCCCAAAACACTAAGGCACACTTCCCCAATACCCCCAGACGTGACAATAGATCCAGAAAATGATTGCCAGCATGATACCGTCATCGAATCTTCGGACGATGAAGATGATGAGTGTGATGATGACAACGGTTATGATGATGGAGGGAAGGATACTGAGGACCAAACTCATATAGATGGTGATGACGAGGAAGAAGATAATGAAAGCGATAAAGACTATAATACCGAAGTAGACTTTACTGATTAATAAAAAAATTAAAAGTAATATGTATGTGAGTAATAAATTTAATTTATATGGAATAAATGACTGTATTGTGCCAAATCGTACCTCAATTTGCTGGAATAAGCATTTATTTGCCCTAAATATAGATTTAATAACATTTAATGAATCCCAAAAAAATACAATTTTCGCGGTAATGAAATAAATAATTAGTGTATAATAAAATGATCTGTGAAAGAAAAAAGAAGAGTTTTAACAAATAAATAGTATATAGAATTTATAAATTCGAAGCTGAAATAAACGCAGCATAAATGATTTTTTCCATAATGAAAATTTTGTTTTTTGAAAGCCGCAGACCAGAGTAATTAGTATGCCCGTTATTATTTGATCCAAATATACCGCGATTCAATATTTTACAAAAAGGTATACTGTTTACAAAGGAAGAAAATCGTCCATTTCATTTGCACTAATCCTTCTCCGTATTCACATACTATTTCATAATTTCAGAACTTCGGACGTTATCAAACGATATGCCATTTTTTGTAGCACCCAAATATATCTCAAATATGTTAAAAACAAAGTGGCATACAGATTAAACACACGGCAATTTTCCGTACCATTTCGCAAATTTTTTCGCGTATGCCTACATCAGTTAACCGCCCAATTGCAATGCCAACTTTATATACGTCAAACGCTATCATGAACTGCATAAAACCAAAATGGCATACTGATTTTAATGACGGAAACTTATCGTTTAACATTGCAAAATTACTACCATATGAGATATACACGGACATGCACAAAGAGTATGCCATCTTACCTGTAGCAATTGTATAGTAATATCAAGTATATTCTACATTGGCAGCCTGTTTAAAGCATATTTTAGAAAGCATATCTACCTGGGCATGCCCACCTGCTAGGTTCACACTAACGGTAAGCCAATGGCCATTCAAGAAATACTTTGATCGAATTTTATTTTAGCATAAATGGCAGCTTGAGTAAAATCATATAAAAATGATTAATTTCTAAACAAATTTGTTAACTTTTTTATAGATGAAGAACACACGATGTCACTTCCATTAATTGATTATTATCATCGAATTGTCAATAGTATAATGTACTGAAAAAGGCATACTGGCCTAAATCGCGTCTGAAAATCTGTCACTATCTCCCGGTCTACAATGCAACTTTCGTGAAAGGAAAGTTTTGGAGTTGGGTCAATAATAGTATGGGGTGGAATATATTTTTACGGACGAACGGAGCTAGTAGCTGTTAATGTTGGTAGGATGACGGCTAATCGTTACATAAGGGATATTCTAGAATCTCATGTAGTTCCGTAAGGCCCTTTTATTGGCGAAAATTTTGTGCTAATGCACGATAACGCCAGACCACACGCTGCCGGGATAGTGCAGGAATATCTCGAGGAGGTAAAAGTTGCTACATTGAATTGGCCAGCTCGCAGCCCAGACCTCAATCCGATAGAGCACGTATGGGACCACTTAAGTTAGGCGATCAAGCTCAATTTAGAACCCTTAATGAACTTCAAGATGCAGTAAGCGAAACATGGAACAACGTGGAGCAATTTTACATTCAAAGGTTGTTTGAAAGCTTACCAAGGCGAATGGATGCTGTAATAAGGGCATGAGGGGGTAATACAAGATACTAATAAAATTGTATTTTTCAAAAAATGACACTTTTTTTAAAAGAAATAAATTTTTGTTACGAAGTAACATGAAGTCTAAAATGCCCGTTTTTGATATTCTTTATTTATTCTGTACATACTGGTTTAAAACTAAAATTTTTATTTATAATTTATGTAAATACAAAGGTCCAATATAAATTTAACAAAAAAAAAATATTTTTTAAAAAAGTACATGGCCAAAATTATAGAAATATTGGTGATGCGATAATTTTTGTGCGGAGTGTATTATTGGATTTTTTATCGAAGAAATTTATTTAAACACTAACTATAGTAGAGAGCCGGATTAGTTGAGACTGGCTTTATTACAAACGATTCGGCCCATTTAAGCGATTTTTACAATTTACTTGAAATTGAAGGTGTACGGCTCATACTGACTTCAAATACGGATTCTGTGGGTCGAAATACATGCCGGTAAACAGGTGGATTCGGATGTACAAACAACTTTTTTTGTGTGTCGGTGTTATGAAAGGCACCAAAATTTGTTCTATTTCCATATCCGATGTCCAAAATTTTTTCTACACTATTTCGGTGTTCTTCCAAACTGTCCTTTGTAACATGATGAATTGCTTTCTCAAATATTGTTTTTAAATCAGCTATTTTAAATGTTGTGTTGTTTCCAACAACCTCGTTCTTAACTAGATGGGATTTAATTCACAGTTCTAAGGAGGTAATATTAGGATAGTTGGCCATTTCAACGACTATTGATTTCTGGTAGTCCTTTTTATGCTCTCTTACAATAACCAAAAGATCTCTTTTCAACATTGTATCGTCGCACGAAATATTTTTGGATTTAACCAAGCGATGATATTTCCTTTTCTTCAAGTCGTACATGGAATCTTCTTCATTTTTCGAATATGATACCATGCATTTTCCATAAATATTACCGATCTAGGATCCAAAAGCGACAAAGTAGTTTGGAACCAATCTTCAAAAACGTCCGACTTCAAAGAGTCGAAATACATGCCGGTAGGTGGAGTCGAATACCTATACAAACAACTTTTTTTTGTGTGCTGCTGTTATCATCCTCCCAAAGCTTTGTTACTTCGATTTATCATTATTCCGAATTGGAAATCAATGTCGAATAGAGATGGCCAGAAGTACTTTCAAGAAATTCAAAAGGGTTTTTACCAATACCGAATTTGACTTCAGTTAACAGAGATCGCGAATTAATAAACACCATTAATCAAATTCATGAAATATTGAAAACAAAAAATGAATAACATGTGAGACCCAAAATATTCTGAAATGTTGAAGTCAGAAGTTGCTGAAAATTCTTCGAAGTACGTTAATTTTCTATATCAGTCTAATGGCTTAATAATTATACTTTTTATGAGTATGTTAATCACACAAAGACTTACGTTGTTTACAACTTGGACTCTGTTTCCTGGAATATCGTTTGATGCTTCGCTCTGAACGTAATTTATCAAAATTTTGAAATTCCATTTTAAAATCCGATAAATCATAAATAGAGTGTAATTCTTCTTTTTTAATGTCACATTCAAGATTCATCTCATGATTAATTTGACTTGAAATATCATTTTCACTGCTAATTAACATTTCGCTTTTAGTAATTAATGAATTTATTGAAAAATCATCCTTTGTTACGTATTCGAATTTCGGTTCTTTCTTAAAGATACTACTTTTGTAGGGCTGTTCTTGAACTGAAATCAAAAATAAACTAATGTAATGGTTTAATATATAAGTAAGTTCACAGGTTTTTTACATGATTGTTGACCATGATGTTTTGACAAATTTAGCTTCAATTCGCTTTTTATGTCACACAAGAATTTTTAAACTACATATTAAATATGGAGGGTAGAAGAAAGGAGAACCATCTGAATGTATTAAAAAGAATACAACGGGAGGGAACAATTTAAGGTGGCGCCATAATAGCAAGTAGAAAGATTAAAAAAAAAGTGTATTGTGATGTTTCAATTGTCGATTTGCGTTTTTATTGTTCTCTTGCAAAATACAGTTGTAAATGTTAAAAATCGCGAAAAAAACTTATGTGTTCATATACTAGTGAAGGTTAAACTTAGATCTGCCGAAAAGTACATTAAAAGTTCGCCAAAGATCCCCATTTTAACAACAAGAGCATCAGCTGATTGAAGGCGTTGCATTCGACGTTGCCGTACGTCTCGATATATCCTGAGCTGTGCTACGGGAGATCAACGAACTATAGTAACAGTATCAAACCATTGGAAGAACAAAAAAATGGGAAAAAAGGTGGACTGTAAGACATGCAAAAAAGTCGTAGGTAAGGACGACGAAGCCTTGTGCTGCGATAAATGCGACGGGTGGTATCATAGAGAGTGCCTTGGGTTGAGTAAAACCAAATTTAAAAAAATAGAAAATGATGATCCCACTTGGGAATGTGAAACATGCTGTGATAAAAAAAGTGATAAAGGAAACTCGTCAAAAAATAGTAAAACTGTGTACTCCATAGATGATGTCATGGCCAAGTTGCTTGAAATGGATGATAAGTACAATAAACTCATTAAGAAATATGAAGAACAACTAGAAATAAACGAAGATCTAAGGAAGGAATTAAATACAATAAAAAAGCAACTAAACAATAAAGAACAAGATGATTTGAACAACAATGTTATAGTGCAAGGAATACCAGGCAAACAAAATGAGAAAATTGATGAGGTAATTGAAAAACTCGCTAGTTCACTGAACGTACCGAATAATGTGGTTAAGGCATATAGACTGGGAAGTTTGCAAGGAGGAAACAAGACCCCTCCAATAAAAATAATATTCAAAAATGCTGATGCTAAAAAAAAATGGATGGTCGCTAAAAAAACTGCAAATCTTACAACCGCAAACATACAGCCAGGCAGTGTACCAGTACCAATCTATATAAACCACGACCTCACAAAGCAGAATATAGAACTTTTTAAAACAGCTAAGCAATTCAAAAAAGATAACAATTACAAATATATCTGGATAAGCAATGGAAAAATTTTACTGCGTAAAAATGATACGAGTAAAGCTGAACTGATCGAAGATGAATCCCAGTTACAATAACTAATACAGGGGACTAAAAGGACACTTACTATAAGATATTTGAATATTCAGAGTATTCGAAACAAAATGGATGAATTTTGCTGTGATACTGAAAGTGATATGATAGTGCTTGCTGAAACATGGTTGTATGAGAATGAGACAAAATACTATAATATAGAAGGGTACTCGGCAGTGCACTCTTGTAGGAATTCTAGAGGAGGGGGTGTTGCCATCTACCTCAAGAAGTCTATAGGATTCCGTGAGGTGGACTGCAGTCGACCCAACCAACATTTTAATTGTTTAGCGGTAGGTAATAATTTAAAACTTAGTGTAGTGTATAGACCACCTTCTTATCAATGTTTTGAATTCTTGGACGATCTTGAATACATAATAAATAAATATAAATCTAGACATGTTTTGATAGGGGACTTTAATATTGACTTATTAGATAATTCGCAATTAACCAAAGACTATAAAAACTTATTATTCTTAAATAGTTACGCTATAGTTAATAATATACACATAAGCAGTGCTACAAGGGTGTCTAATTCCTCTAGCACTATAATTGATCATGTGATATGTAGTGCTGTGATACAGTCTTCATGTAGTTTGGAAGTGGAAAGTAGTTCCCTTTCTGATCACAATGAATTAAAAATAAGCTTGAATCAGATTGTAAAACAATTTAAACCAAAAACAACTATTCAAAGAACTATTGTAAATCCAATTAGATTTAAGCATAGATTCATAAATCTGGTGCTAAATGGGTCTATTGATACATTTCTAGATCTGATATCTGTAATTTCACAGGCCAAAAAAGATTCTCAATCAATAAAGATAATCAAATGCTTTCAAAACAATAATTGGGTTACTCCAGATTTAGTCGAGTTAATAAAAATAAGAGATAAAGCTTATAAGGCTCACAAAAAAAATGTAAATGATATCCATCTAAAAAATACTTTCAAAATACTTAAAAATGATGTTAATAATAGAATAAAGGTGCTTAAAAATAATTTCTTTATAAATAAATGGGACCAAGCTGGTACAAATATAAGAAAACAATGGAATACAATAAATTTGTTTATTAATAACAGCATAAATAAGGAATACATACAAGAATTACAAATAGATGAAAAAAAAGTGAATGAGGCTTGGGAGATTGCAGAATGTTTAAATAAATATTTTTCAGAAATAGGCAGCAACATTGTAAAAGAAGTTGAAGATGAAAAACTGACATTAATTGGTGATAATTATAAATTTAGTGAGGTAACTAGTGACACTGTTTTTTTCCTTAGACCTACAGATGAAAATGAAATTAATAATGTTATTTTAAATCTTAAGCGTAGTGCTGCGCCAGGTCATGACGGCATCACAGTACTGGATCTCCTGAATCTTAGAGAATACATTATACCGATCTTAGCTAATCTTGTAAATAAAATTTTCTTAAGTGGAGTTTTTCCATCAGAACTTAAAATTGTCAAAATATGTCCAATATACAAATCTGGAACAAAAACATTATTAAGTAATTATAGACCCATCTCTTTAATCAGTGTGTTCTCTAAGATAATTGAGTCCCTCATTAAAATCCGGATGCTTTCTTTTATGGATAGGAATAATATTGTGGATCCTTTTCAGTATGGCTTTCTAAGGAATAGTAGCACGCTCAGTGCTACAATTGACTTGGTAAACCATCTTTCAATTAGCCTTGATAGGGGAAAGGTGGTAATAGCAGTGTTTGTTGACCTAAAGAAAGCATTCGATGTTGTCAGCCATGACTTGCTGTTAAGCAAAATAGAAAGAATGGGATTCAGGGGTGTGTTGTTTAATCTAGTTGGGTCATATCTGTTAGACAGAAAACAATATATAACTCTTGGTGATCACACTAGCTCAGTTCGTAGTAACAACTGTGGTGTTCCTCAGGGCTCAGTCCTGGGGCCACTTCTTTACACTATTTTGGTTATGAGTCTGCGCACAGCTAAACTTAAAGCTCAGTACTATACCTTTGCTGATGACACGGTATTGACATATGCTGGTGATGATATTAATGATTTAGTGGACTTCGTAAATGATGACCTAGAAAAATATAACAAATGGCTTATACCAAATAGCCTAAAAATTAATTTAGACAAAACTAAGTACATTTTATTTAAGCAAAAAAATAAAAAATTATTAATGATATAACTATAAAAATTAACAATATTGAGTTAGCTAAAATTAGGTCTACAAAATATTTGGGTCTTGTTCTGGATGAACGATTGAGCTGGAGTGAGCACATTGAGCATATAAAAAACAAAGTTATACCATTGACAGGAGCTATATATAGGTGTAGAAATTTTTTAAATAATAATGCAAAATGTAAGATTTATAATGCCTATTTTCTGTCAGTGATGAGATATCTTATACCAGTCTGGGGAACCTGTGGGTTAACAAATTTTGAAAAAGTAAAAAAACTACAGAATAAAGTTTTAAAGATATTATTTAATTTTGATTATCGTACTCATACTGATATATTGTACCAGACACTTAATATACAACCAATTAAAAATATATTGAAAATTGAACAAGCCAAACTTATGTACAAGATTACCAATAAAAAACAAAAGTGTAATACACAAATAATATATACAAACCAAATCCATAGTTATAATGTAAGAAACTGTGACAACATTCATTTAGATCCTGTAAGAACTAATCTAGCATTGTATAACCCTATAAGTGAAGCTTCAAGAGCCTTCAATAGCTTGCCTTGTGAGTTAAGAAACGAAAATTCAATTCATATATTTTGTAAAAACCTAAAGCTGTTTTTAAAATAAATTATTATTTTTTTTAGATATAGTCAAAACACACTATTGTATTACCTAGTATTCTCCGATACCAATTGTATTATTGTTTAGGAGATTATTTTGTGAACATTGTAATTTTATTTGTAATTAATTTATAATAAACATTTAAAATTAGATTTGACACAATCTTCTTCTAAAAATGCCATGAGAGATATCTCAACTAATCGCTTACTAAGTCACGCTATATCTGTTAAATTAATGACCAAAAAGCGAAATAATGACTAAGCATTCCTGTTGGATGCGACATTTTTTTTTTAATTTTTCATTAATGTCATTCTTGTTTATATATTGTCGAAAATTGAAAAAGAAAAGTTATAATCTTACGAATTTTAGAGTAGAAACTTCTAATGCGGCGTTAGGTACATTTTTCCTTCATTTTTGGTGAATTTTAATAGTCCGAAAAATCTTGTAAAACAACCGACTTATTGCAATTTCTTAAATTTGTAACGATAATATGAAAAAGTAAGCATTTTATTAAAATTTAAAATTAGTCTTGTAAAATTTATCAATATAAAATCAAAGCAAAAGAAATATTTTTCAACAAAATCAAAAAGTTTTTTCAAAATTTAGAAAAATAAAAAAAGATTTGGGCGAATAAATGTATAAAATATAATCACCTAGGAAAATCCTAAGAAATTGTAAAAAATTATAGAAAATTATGAAAAGTCTTGTAAAAAATAAAAAATCGTAGAAACCCTTGAAATTTATACAAAAACAAGAAGAAAATTGTAAAAATCATATTAAACTGTAAGAAATCATAAAAAAATAGAAAATTAGTAGAAATCTTACAACATCGCGGCAAACTGTAAAAAGTCATAAAAAACAAAACCCTATAAAAATCATAGATAAACGTAAAAAATTGTCAAAAAAAAACAGAAAATCGTATAAAAATTGTTTTTTGATTTTTTTAAATTTGAATATAAAATGTGAACATTTTGATTCTTTGAAATTATTGTTAATTATTTTAATATAAAGTCTAAAAATTATAATAAAATTTGCAGCTCAAAAACTTTAGACAACGCATTTATCGCGCTTCTTGCAAGAAAATTCTTCCTTCCTATACACTCGCTATACAGTGCTTCTTCAGCTTCAGTAGAACGCGTATTTAGCTCTTTTGGTCTCGTACACTCGGATATTAGAAACAGATTAGGCATAGAAAAAGGAGGAAAAGACGTGTTTTTGTTTAAATTGTATAACGAAAATGAATAGACTGAAAACATACAGTAATAAAATTTAGATGTTACGTTTAGTTTAAGAATTTGTAATTATGTCTTCTTTTTTGTTGTTTTTGCTAAAAGCAGATACTTCTTTTGATCTTTGAGAAAACTTTTATATTATGTTGTTATCAGGTTCTGGATAAAAAAGAAAAAAAAATTGATTCAAATCATGATTTTAATCACTTGATTTTAATCAGCCCAACCCCGTAGCTCACCATAAAAAAGTGCAAAAAACCATACAAAACAATGTGGAAAACCGTGAAAAATCGGATAAAAATCATAAATCCCCATGAACAATCGCAAAAAATCATTTGAAACCTTAATAAATCGTATAAAATTATAGATGATCTCGAAAAATGACAAGAAAATCATATAAAACCCTTAAAAATGGAGAAAAAATTGAAACATAAATACCGTAAGAAAATGTAATAAAATCTGAAATAAACGTGAAAAGCCATATAAAACGATAAAAAATCACTTATAATGCACTTTTTGTGGAATAAACCAAGATATATACTCTGTTAACTTGTAAGAAACTGTATTTTAACAAGAACATACTTTCTACACTATAATGACTAATTCAGTCAATAAAAGACTTACCTTCAGAATAAAATGATCTTCCTTTTAAATCTAAGACATTATCAGAGTTATTTTTCACTTCAGACAAATCACCAACTGGGTCTGAAAGTTCTTCCTTTAATACATTAAAACCAAGATTTATTTCAGTTTGATAACAGTTCTGATTTTCGACTTGGAATTGATCATAAAACTCTTCCTCCATTTTAATTTTTCCTTTAAAAACATCCATTCTGTAATTTTCTTAACGTGAAAATAATTTGTTATTATTAAAAAAACACTAAAATTATTCTAGAAATTTTAAACCACGCTGGATGCTGGAAACAATAAAAATCAACAAATTGACAACTGTCAATGTCATAGCAGTGTTGCTAACTTCACACTGGTGTCTTGAATGTTAAAGGAGATCAGTTATTCTTATAAAAGATTAATTTGTATCAAAAAATATGTATTTTTATGATTAAAATAAGTTCTAATGGTAAAATAATCAAGTTGGGTAAAGCTGCAGACTTTGTACCCAGACAGAACGCGCTTTTAAGCTGGATTTATAAACTTGACGTTGCTGTTGCCGTTCGCTGCAGTTCGCAGTTGCCGTTACCGTTCAAAGTTAAAAACAAGGTATCCCTAACTCGTATTTATAAAGTCCGTAGTCGTTGACGTTCGGAAGTTGGATTCCGTTCCGCTGACGTTCGGTGTCGTTCGAAGATGACCAAGTTTTATACCACCGCTCTTCCAGCCCCAAAAATTTCTTTAAAAAAAAAATTGTTTATACCTAATGAAAGAGCTTAATTTGCACCTTTCAAAAACGTATATTTCATAATTTGCACCCTCGTACTTTTTTTTTTAAACTTGATTAAAAAAATTGGCTTACTCTAACCAGATTCAAACGCTTATATCTCACTCCCTAAAGTGTATTTCGATATGCGGCTTTTACCAAAAATTTGCAATTTTAATTTTCTAATTTGCACCATCTTAAAATTTGTAAAAAACGGTGCAGATTATTATAAAAATTAATAAAAGCAGTTCTGGGCTGATGTAACATTGAAATAGGTAATTGCGCATGCGTTTAATGTTGGTCAAAGGAACGCTTTTTACAAAATTGACTGTGTTGGTATCATTAAGGCACTATAAACCTTTGAATATAAAACCTCATTCAAAGCTATAAACATATATAGGTATTATCATCAGCCATGTTTAGTCCAATGTCAACCACAAAACCAGAGATAATAGAATAGATGTGTTGATGCCTATTATAAAGTTGGCAACAAGTTCCGACATCAGCGCACTTTTAAAACTTAACTTCTATACCCTTTTTATGCTTTAAGTACCTGAAATTTATTTTAAACTAAAACCACTTATAGTACTTACTTTGTCATTATACCGTTATAAGTACTTTTTCGCTCTTCTGCTACCAGCTCGTTTAGTTTCCATTTTCACCGCAATAAAATACAATTGCACGTCTGTTTAATTTGTCTATGGTCTAGCACGTGAACTGAGTGACATTTGACAAAAAATGGCTGATGATAATACCTATATCTATAGTGCCTTAGTATCATTAGTCCGAATAGCCATAGTAGCTGAGGCCTTTATTCGCAAAAGAAGAAATCAGAGAATGAGTGTATATATTTATGTAATACTCTTTGAATCAAAAATCTGTGCTGTGAATATTATATTCAAAGGTAATACTCCAAAACTGACAAAAATACTTAAAATATGCAGTGTTAAAAACGTTGCAAGCTTTTATAGGTTTTTACCTTAGTAAAAGAGTTCAATTATAAAACATCCACTCAGTTAAAGTTTTAAGTAAGTATAAGCACAAGAACACCGGGCCCAAGACCAATCTAAGACGGAGCAGGAGAGAAACTATATAATATATAGGTGGTCATATCTGTATTTAATAAGTTTTAACATTGTACAGATACCGAATATATATAGGAAATAAAACAATTTTATGGTGTTTATTTATTTATATTTATTATGTGATGTTTTAGTTTAATTAAGTGAATAAATATGATAATTTAGTGCTGCTATAGGTTGGTGAAAAGAGCTACAATTTTTTTTACTATTTCTTTAATTTTGTTGCAAATCTTGTTTTTTTTAGCAAGTTATTGGTCTGTCAAACAATTTATCTCTGACAAATCCCACTATAGCACAGATATTCTCATCTAAGCGCTCTACATTATTCCCTTTAGATAAATATATATATATATTTAAGGCTTTTATGAAAGCGTTTCAGGTGAATGTTAGCCTTCAAACCAACTAAAGTCTGTAAACAAATTTTCTATGTTTTTGACTTAATAATCTTCAAAATAATTAATAAAATCAGCCACCTCTTGATCACTTGTACTTCTTAGAAGTTATGTATAATCTGTAACTATTAAAAACATTCAAAATATATAAAATGCCTCATACACATTCAATATTAAAAAAACCATTACCTGCTTATGTTTTGATTTTATTGTTTCTTCCAGTTACGGAGCACGGGCTAAGTGCCAAAAAATCTGAAAATGATAACAAATTTTGTTTAGAATAAACATTTACTTACTTTTCTGGTTCATAATTCACTTGCCATTATATGAACTTTTTGCAATATCAGACATATTTTCATACACAAGTAGGAAAAAATTTGAAACTTAAAATTTGTATGGGTAATGTTTATATTTAGATATTTGTATGGAGGGTAACCCTCCATAGATATTTGTTTATAACACTCATTCTCTTCTTCTTTTGCGAATAAAGGCCTCAGCTACTAGGGCTATTCGGACTAATGATACCAACACAGTCAATTTTGTAAAAAGCGTTCCTTTGACCAACATTAAACGCATGCGCAATTACCTATTTCAATGTTACATCAGCCCAGAACTGCTTTTATTAATTTTTATAATAATCTGCACCGTTTTTTACAAATTTTAAGATGGTGCAAATTAGAAAATTAAAATTGCAAATTTTTGGTAAAAGCCGCATATCGAAATACACTTTAGGGAGTGAGATATAAGCGTTTGAATCTGGTTAGAGTAAGCCAATTTTTTTAATCAAGTTTAAAAAAAAAGTACGAGGGTGCAAATTATGAAATATACGGTTTTGAAAGGTGCAAATTTAGCTCTTTCATTAGGTATAAACAATTTTTTTTTTAAAGAAATTTTTGGGGCTGGAAGAGCGGTGGTAAGTTTTATCTTTTGCTGTTGCCGTTGGCGTGCAGTTCGACAATGGGCCAATTAAATCTCGTTATTTTAAAAATAGACAACTGTCAACTATTTTAAGTTCGTAGAAATGGCAGTGTTGGTATTTGTTACTTGTTACTTTTATTATTGGTTTGGGTTTGGTTCGTTTGCTGATCGTTTTTTTATTTGTAGTATTTTACGTTATTATTATTATTATTATTAATCATTATCATTACACTGTCAAATATATAAATGTCCAAATAACTTTAAAACTAACTAAATAAATGTCTGTAACAAATGTCCAATAACTTAACATATAACAAATAAACCAAAAAAAAAAACAAAACTCAGTAAAGTCAGTTGTCATGTTGCCAAGCATTTTGACATTCGCACTAGACCACCGTTAGATTTATAAATACACCAACTTGAACTGTGAACAGCAAACTGCAAACGTAACGTCAACTGCAAACGGCAACGGGAACGGCAACAGCAACGTCAAGTTTATAAATCCAGCTTTAAAGTCATAGGTTGACTATGGCGAGCGCTGTTGCCAACTCTTGCGTTCAAATTTATTGTGGCTAGAGTTTGTTTACTTGGACTAAGGCACTATAATATTACGGGTCACCATTTAATATGTAATGTATTACTATAATTTTTAAAAGAACCGCATTTAAAGTATGAACGTAAATTTGACGCATGCGCAGTATGAATATTTAGGATAAAAATATTAAACTAATTTAAAATCTTAATTAAACAAAAAATAAGCTATGTGAAGTAAGAATGTTAAAATCATCTGATTTCAACATATGAATTTAATTTTTCTAAAATATTTTTTATACAAAGTATGCGGAATTGTGTTGCGAAGCTACGAAATAAATCTGCCAAATTAGACAATTAAAAAATAATAATTTATGAAGACGTCTATCGCTACAAAATTTGAAAATATATCTAATATAATTCAAGCAATTCAATTGATTTACCTCGCTGTAGTTATTCAACTATAAATTGAAGATATCCATTTGAAATACAACTATTCATGGTGATTTTGAGCATATTTTTGGAGATTGTTTAATCAGTAATTTGGTGGAGGTTCAGTCCCGGACTTGGTAAGAATAGGATTTTAATTTATTTAACCCCGGACAACTGCACACCAGGTTGCATGATTCATTTATGTTATTTAAATAATTTTAAGACATTTTTTATTTATTTGTGTTATTGTCCAGCTTTGCTGGTGGTCCTTCACAATCAGTGTGGGATACATTATTAGAACCAAAATAAAGTAGTTGTTACAGTTCATGTATTTTCGATTTATTTATTTTGTTTCCCACATTGATTTTGGTCCTTCGAGCCGGATTTGACATTGTTAAGTTGATAGTATTAAATATTTGGACTTAGTTTTGCTTAAAATTTCCTAAAACATTTGTTGAATAGTGAGAATTTAAAAAGAAATCTTGCAACCGAGAATAGTGCGTCTGTTAGGAAATCGTCTCTATATCGAACTTACAATTCAAGTGTTTTTTTTTTTATTTAATTTGTGCAAACGCTTAGAAATTATTGCTTTTCAGTTATAAAGGCATTAACTGTTAACTGTTGTAATAATATTAGTTTAGTCGAATTCCATTTCTGTATATCTGATTATTTACACTTTTGCGATGACTACTGAATTAGTAACTTTAAAAAATAAACGACGTCGTTATAAATCACAATTAACTCGAATTGAAAATTTTTTGAAAGATTTAAAAGGTGATGAAGATAAGCATTTATTTCAAGTTAAATTAAATTTAATCAACGAACAGTATGTAAGCTATAAAGATACTCAATCGGAGATTTTTACTTTGCTGGGTGAAAATGCTTCTGAGGATGAAATGCTAGAAGACATAGTTGCGGATAGATTTGAGTTTTGTATTGCAAAATTAAATTCTTTAATGCAAATGAATATTGTAAATGAACAGAATATGGATACTTCTGCTTCAATTAATTCAAATGTTGTTTTGCCTAAAATTAACATAAAACCATTTACAGGTTTGGCTTCAGAATGGACCTCTTTCTTTGATTTATTTTCCGCTTTGGTTCTTAATAATGGTAAATTAAATTCTAATTCAGAAAAGATGTATTATCTTAAAAATTTATTACGTGGACAGCCGTTAGAGTTAATTGATTCCTTAAGTGTAACTAATCAGAATTTAGATGTCGCTCTTAATATTTTAAAAAATGCTTATGATGATAAATCAAAATTATTATATACATTGTATCAATCTATAGTTGATCAAAAACCTATAGCGAGAAGTAGTGCAGATAATTTAAGAGAATTTCACATCTCAATGAAAAAGACTTTAGATCTTATTAAAAATCAAAATTTGGAACCCGAAATTTACTTTGACACATTATTAGTATTTCTTTTGGAACAAAAATTAGATTTTCAAAATAAACGTGCGTTTGAAAATGAAAGAAAGCCCAATGTGCTACCTACCACAGACGAGTTTTTTAATTTTTTAAAAAGACGATATTCTGTATTAGATAATGTAAATTTATTAGAATCTGGTATTAAGAAGGATCCCAAATCCTTTGGGTCTAAGTCTCAAGTTAGTTTTTATAATGAGAAATCAACTGGCTCAAAATCTGTAAAAAATAAAAATACTTGTATATATTGTTCTGAAGATACTCATTATCTTTATAAATGTAATAAATTTTTATCTTTATCTGCACAAGAAAGATATAACTTCGTTAAATTGAAACGCTTATGTTTAAATTGTCTTAGCTCGCAACATAATTTTGCTTCTTGCAAGAGTCTTCATCGCTGTTTGAGTTGTGGAAAACCACATCATTCTTTATTACATTTTGAGATCAATCCCAGAGTTGGTCATTCCTCTTCTTCACCGCAATGTAATGATAATAATAATATAAATGAACCGCTTAATATTAATTTTACTGCAACTGCACCAATGCAAGAAGTTATTAGTCATACCCAAAGTTCTTTAGCTACTGTAAGCAATGAGCAAGTGGTTTTGCTTCCTACTGCTTTAGTAAATGTATTTTGTAAAGACGGTCAGAAAAAAGTTGCAAGAATTTTATTAGATTCTGCTAGCCAAATGAGTGTTATAGTTAGATCATTTGCGAATCAATTGAATCTTCCTGTACAAAATCAAACTGTAAATATTTCTAGCTTAAGTAATTATTGTTCTCGAAGTGATGAAATTATTAACATTACTATTGGTTCTTTAATTGCCCCGTTTAAAACCTTTAATCTAACTTGTTCCATAGTGAATAGGATTACAAATAAATTGCCTCAATTTTACATTTCTCCCGATAAATTTACTTTTCCTAGCGGTATAAGGTTAGAATTAGCTGATCCTTTGTTCTTTCAACCAGGAGTTATTGATATTTTGATTGGTGCTAATTTATATTTTAATCTTCTACGAGGAGATATAATCAATATGGGTCCAAATTTGCCCACATTTGTAAATACCCACTTAGGCTATCTTGTAGCTGGTCCTGTATCTGAAGTACAGACTTATAATAAAAAACATTTTGCTTTATCTTTTTTGACTATTCAAAATGACATTGAAAGTCAACCTGTTTCTATGGATAAATTGATTAAAAATTTTTGGGAATTGGAAGATGTTTCTAACATAAAGAAAGATCTTTCCAATATTGATTTAGTTGCAGAAAACTCTTTTAAAACTACAACTAAAATTTTGTCGTCTGGTAGATATCAGGTAGATATGCCAATGATCCGTGATACAGATAAGAAGTTGGGTCAGTCATTTTATATGGCTAAACGTCGTTTTATAAATCTAGAGAAAAAGTTTGAATCAAATAAAAAATTTGCTGAAGATTACAAACATGTTCTAGCAGAATATGTTACTCTGGGTCACGCCAAAGTCGTACCTCTCTTATTATTTTGCAGCTCATCTAATATCAATAAATATTTTATACCTCATCGTGCAGTTATTCGTGAAGATAGAACATCTACTAAACTTAGAGTAGTGTTCGATTTTTTAGCCAAATCGGATAATGGTATTTCTCTTAATGATTTGACATCAAAGGGTTATCAAGTTCAAGATAACTTATTTGATATACTTTGTCGTTTTCGATTTTATAAATTTGTTCTTTGTGCAGATATACAAATGATGTATCGCATGATTGAGATTAATCCTTCTCAACGTCATTTGCAAAACGCGCTTTGGCGTAATAGTTCTGCTGAATCTTTTACTTGTATGGAGTTTTCCCGATTGATGTTTGGGCAAAATTGTTCCCCATTTTTAGCTACTAGGGTCTTAAAGGATATTGCTGAAAATAATCCTTCTTTTCCATTAGCTCAACGAGCTCTTTTATCACACACCTATATGGATGACATTTTGGGAGGTGTATCTTCATATGATGAATTACATTCGTTGTTTTTAGAGATTAATACTATATTAAATAAACATGGTTTTTTTCTTCACAAATGGATGTCTAATTCTTCTCAGTTTCTTAAGTCTATTAGTGAAGCTAATGGGAAAGAGTATGACCTGAATTTAGATAAAACTTCATGTAAAATTCTTGGACTTAAATGGAATTGCGTGTCTGATTTACTTCATGTTAGTATTTCCCCGTATCCATATTATACAGTTTTAACTAAAAGAATCGCTTTAAGTATAATCGCTAGTACATTTGATCCAATAGGCCTGGTTAATCCACTAATTGCTCTTGGTAAATTAATCATGCAATCAATTTGGAAATTAAAATATGATTGGGATACTCCTATTACTAATAAGGATATTCTAAAAAATTGGAATTCCTTTCTGAGTATGCTTTCTGAACTTTCACAACTGATTGTTCCAAGACTTCTTATAGTCGATAAACAGATAATAGATATATCCTTACATGGATTTTGTGATGCTAGTCAACTAGCTTATGGAGGTTGTTTTTATGTTGTTGTATTGTACTCTGATTATACTAGATCAAGTCGTCTACTTGCTAGTAAATCCAGGGTTAATCCATTAAAAAATAAA
Source organism: Altica lythri (assembly GCA_964028335.1). Lineage (NCBI taxonomy): Eukaryota > Metazoa > Arthropoda > Insecta > Coleoptera > Chrysomelidae > Altica > Altica lythri. Next base: position 4,319,652 of record OZ034810.1, on the reverse strand, counting down.
CTTACTATTCCTAAATTAGAATTATGTGCTATGGAACTTTTGTCTAATCTTCTAATTAGATTAAAACACATTTTTTCTTCCATCATTAAATTTAATACAATAAATTTATGGACTGATTCTCTTGTTGCGTTATGTTGGGTAAAACGCGATGCGAATGACTTTTCTTCATTTGTGTCTCGTCGAGTATGTGTTATCCAGAAAAATACTTTAGGTTCTACTTGGAGACATATTGATTCTAAGCTTAATCCTGCTGATTTATTGTCTCGAGGTAATTTTTGTAAGGATGTTTGGATGTTTTGGTTGCAAGGTCCAGAATTTTTATGTGAATCCAAAGATTATAATTCTTTAGACACCTTTACTAATTTACCTTCCTTACCTGAAGAAAAAAAAGTAGCATTAACTTTGGAAAAAGATTCTACAAATTTCTTTTTATCTTTATTTGCGAAATATTCTAAATTTATAACCTTACAAAGAGTTTTGGCTTATGTTTTTCGGTTTATAAACTATACCCGTAAAAAAAGTTTAAGGGAAAATGGTCCGTTGCAAACTGAAGAGTTAAGATTCGCTCATGATTTTATTGTACGTCAAATACAATTGGTACATTTTTCAAAAGAAATTCAAACCTTAAAAGATGGTCAAATTGTAAATAATAAAATTCTTGCTCCATTAAATATTTTTTTAGATGAAAATAATCTTATTCGTGTAGGTGGCAGATTAACTTTTGCTGACATTGAATATGATGCTAAGTTTCCTATATTGCTGCCAGCAACTGATCACATTGTTTCTTTGTTAATTGAAAAAGAGCATTGTCGACTTGGACATAGTGGACCTCAAAACGTTCTGGGAAATTTAAGACAAAAATATTGGCCACTTGGAGGAATTAGGCCTATTAAAAAAGTGATTAGTAAGTGTGTTGTTTGTTACAGATTTAGAGCAAAATTTTCCTCTCAAATAATGGCTCCTCTTCCATTAGATAGACTGCTTCCTGTTAGAGCCTTTTCTAAAGTTGGGGTTGATTTCGCAGGTCCCATACAAATTCGTTCTTCTCGTTTACGTAAAGCCCCGAATGTGAAGGGTTATATTGCTATTTTTATATGTATGGTGACAAAAGCTGTACATATAGAACTTGTTTCAGATTTAAGTTCGGAAGCATTTATTGCTACGCTTAAACGATTTATTGGTCGTAGGGGAAACCCACAAATTATCTATAGTGATAATGGAACAAACTTTGTAGGTGCCAGAAACCAGTTAAGGGATTTATCAAAGTTTTTTAAAAATCAAGATAATTTGGAAAAAATAAGTAGTTACTTGTCTCAAACAGATATAATGTGGAAATTTATTCCTCCCAGGTCACCACATTGGGGTGGACTTTGGGAAGCCGCAGTAAAGAGCGCAAAAACGCTTTTTTCTCGTTTGTTGCGTAATTCAATTTTTACTTTTGAGGAGACTTCAACTGTTTTAATTCAAATTGAAGCTATTTTAAATAGTCGTCCTTTGTACCCCATTTCGAATGATCCTACTGATCTTCAACCTTTGACTCCCGGTCATTTTTTGATTGGAACTGCCTTGATGGCTTTCCCAGAAAAGGATATAACTAATACTCCTTCTAATAGATTATCATTTTGGAAACAATGCACAAAACTTCAACAATATTTCTGGAAAAAATGGACTACTGACTATTTGCATCGATTACAACATAGACCTAAATGGTGTCAGCCTTCCCATGAATTAAAAGTGAACGATTTGGTGCTGGTCTTATCAGAAAATAGACCACCATTAAATTGGCCTCTAGGTCGTATACTAGAGTTAATAGTTGGAAAGGATGGAAAGGCTCGTACTGCTAAAATTCGAACTTTAGATGGCGAGTATGTTAGACCTATAGTTAAATTAGCTCTTCTTCCAAATCAAATTTAAACTTGGCAATTTTTTATATTTTTATTTCGGCCCTCCCCAGTATGTTAAAATCATCTGATTTCAACATATGAATTTAATTTTTCTAAAATATTTTTTATACAAAGTATGCGGAATTGTGTTGCGAAGCTACGAAATAAATCTGCCAAATTAGACAATTAAAAAATAATAATTTATGAAGACGTCTATCGCTACAAAATTTGAAAATATATCTAATATAATTCAAGCAATTCAATTGATTTACCTCGCTGTAGTTATTCAACTATAAATTGAAGATATCCATTTGAAATACAACTATTCATGGTGATTTTGAGCATATTTTTGGAGATTGTTTAATCAGTAATTTGGTGGAGGTTCAGTCCCGGACTTGGTAAGAATAGGATTTTAATTTATTTAACCCCGGACAACTGCACACCAGGTTGCATGATTCATTTATGTTATTTAAATAATTTTAAGACATTTTTTATTTATTTGTGTTATTGTCCAGCTTTGCTGGTGGTCCTTCACAATCAGTGTGGGATACATTATTAGAACCAAAATAAAGTAGTTGTTACAGTTCATGTATTTTCGATTTATTTATTTTGTTTCCCACAAAGAACAAACGTTTTTTACACATGAACAATCATAAAAAGAGATTTATTGACCCGTTATAATAACAAAATCATCAAAATTGAAATAAGAGGGGCTAACTTCAAGGTTCATTTTTAATTATTTTTTTTTTTAATTAACTAAGGGAGAACAAACAAATGTTTATAGAGAACAATAAAGAACAAACGATACAATAAAAAAAAAGTTAAAAAGATTAATCTTGGGGACCCTACGTAACGCTAAATGAACGGTTTGCTTTAACAATTTATAGTTGAAAACTAAATAATCAAAACGACGAAGAAAGTTGATATGGCAACAATGGTACATCTTTCATATCAGACTGTCACAAGTGACAAGTGACTTTGCCTGGATGTCAAAGATACAGCAAGAAAAAGTATGGTATACTATGGTTTCCGTTTCCGACAGTCGGTCATATTAATAATTTAATAATCTTCCTTCTTCCTTTCTTTGATTCTTTGATAAGTAATCCAAAGTGCACAAAAGTTTCAAGCTCTTGATGGTATCACATATTTAAATTGAAAGTGGCTAAAGTGATCAAATAGAGAAATTAACCATACCGTTAGACTTTAGACATTGAGTTTAGATCTCACACTGTTGTTTGTTACAACCAGAAAAATGAACGGTTTCAAAGAAGAATCAGATTCATTAATGAATAATAAAATCGAAAGTAATCCTAACGAACTATTATCTAATATTAAAACCGAAGAAATTGAAGAATGTAATCTCGAATTCGAAAACTTTGATCAAATTGACTATTATATGATGAAAAGGGAAAGTTCTGAAGAAAAAGTTACTCTAACTAAAAGTGATGTTTTAATAAGCAAAGAAAATATAAAAACCGAAAATGTTAATTCAAATGAGGGTATTCAAGAAAGAAAAAGTGATATCGAAATTCAGAAATTTGATTTCCCTGTTTGTACAAAGGCTATCCATTATTTTGTTGAAGTAGGACAAACTGTGCAAACAATCAAAATGTATTCTAGGAAAAAATGTAAGTATTTTTTGATTTTTATATATTTTATGTTGCCTTACGCAGGAAATTTAAAGTTTATTCAAAAATTTTAACAAATATGTCTTAACTCTTCACATAAAAAACCTTGAGTGTGGTGCCAGCGATTATGTTATATAGTAAGCATAATAAATTGTGATGATGAAGTTATTGATACGTATACGTATACGTATATATTTTACAAAAGAAATATTTATCTTTAAATTCTCATAGCAGTTTAAAAAAATACAGATGTTTATAAAGGTTCCACCTAATTGTTTCTTCACATTTTTCTCTAAAGATTGGTATTGATGTTTTGCTATACGCAAAAAGAGGGACGTTATAAGTTTGATGTGTCTATGTGTGTGTTTGTCTGTGACATCATAGCTCCCAAACGAATAACGCGATTTCAGTTTAGGTTTTTTTTTGTATTAAAGATCACTTATGTGTGAGTATTTTTAGATATGTTTGTTGAAAATCTGTTGAGCCTGTTGTGGGACTTGAGAAAGTGGGGAAGAATACCCGAATCTTTGTAGATCTACTAGTGTCCGACCGAAACAGATTTTTTAACCGAAACCGTAAGTGTCACCTGTGGCATGAGTTGAATTTAACGACCGTTTCACGATTTGATGGCTAAGCACCTATAGCTTAGTTGTTAGAACCTCAGCGCGTAGAGCTGAAGGTTGCGAGTTCGAGTCTCGCTGAATCCGACATTTTTCAATTTCTCCTTAATGTCATTTAATATATTCTTGATTGTATACTTTCTAAAATTTTCAAAAAATTTAATGAGAGAAATCTCGAATAATCGTTTATTAAATTACTTTAAAACATTTAAAATTTTTATTAATTACTGAAGTTACAAAAGTAAGAACTTGATTATCATTCGGTAAATTCGGTAACGGCTGATTAACTACTATTCTTTTTTCTTAAATCTCTATAAATCTCAAGATCCTAGTATAAAATCGCGGATTGGGGACATTAGGGGGTGAATAAAATATTAAACTTTTACAAAAAAATACTTCGCAAACACTCGAGTGGCGGTCGTTTTTGACAGAAACCAGCTTTTTTTGGCCTAAACCGAACTTTCGGTCGGTCACTAAAATATACACGTGTGGGGTCTCAAATGAAAGCGCACAGAAAGAAAATATTAATGACTCAATCGAGAATGTTCTTAGCTTTGTTTTGATGAGAAAATGTTGGAAGTTTTTTTAATTTATTTTAAGTATTAGTATTTATTTTTAGCATTATTTAGCATTGATATGAGCTTATACATTTCAGGTTTCCTATCTGTGCCAAAAAACTGGCTACCTCACTTTGGGAAATTCTATGGAACATGTTTTTTTTGTGGACAATTTTTCTGTGATAAATTGTTATTTTTAAATCATTTTTATATTTACCACTTTTTAATTAATTGTAAAAAATCTGTTAACTTGAGGAGGGATAATTCTGCTACAAAACAAATTAACCCAAAAGATCTTAGTAAAGTAAAGGGTCAGATGATAACTGACAGTAAACAAAAACCTTTTAAATGTGAAATTTGTTCAAAATATTTCACACAAAAAAATGTCTTAAAAAAGCATATTATTAGAGCTCACACTGATGAAAAGTCATTCAAGTGTGAAATTTGTATAAAATGTTTCACACAACAAAGTGATTTAAAACGACATATGAAAACTCACATTCAAGACAAACCTTTTAAATGTAAAATTTGTTCAAAAGGTTTTAAAATATCTAGTCATTTAAAAAGGCATGTTGGAATTCACACTAACAGTACACCTTTTAAATGTAAAATTTGTTTAAAATGTTTCACAACTTCCGGTAATTTAAAAGTTCATATTAGATCTCACACTGGTGAGAAACCTTTTAAATGTAAAATTTGTTCAAAATGTTTTAAAAATTCCAATGTTTTAAAAAGGCATATTAGAATTCACTCTGGTGAGAAACCTTTTAAATGTAAAATTTGTTCGAAATGTTTCACCGTATCAAGTTATTTAAAAACGCATGTTAGAATTCACACTGGCGAGAAAACTTTTAAATGTGAAATTTGTTTAAAATTCTTCACACGATCCGATGACTTAAAAAAGCATATTAGACTTCACACTGGTGAAAAACCTTTTAGATGTGAAATTTGTTCAAAATGTTTCACTCGATCCGATGACTTAAAAAATCATATTAGACTTCACACTGGTGAAAAACCTTTTAGATGTGAAATTTGTTTAAAATGTTTCACATTTTCCAGTAATTTAAAAGTTCATATTAGCTCTCACACTGGTGAGAAACCTTTTAAATGTAAAATTTGTTCAAAATGTTTCATACAATCCAGTGATTTAAAAATGCATATTAGAATTCATACTGGCGAGAAACCTTTTAAATGTCAAATTTGTTCAAAATGTTTCACCCGATCAAGTCATTTAAATGAGCATGTTAGAATTCATACTGGCGAGAAACCTTTTAAATGTCAAATTTGTTCACAATGTTTCACCCGATCAAGTCATTTAAATGAGCATGTTAGAATTCACACTGGCGAGAAACCTTTTAAATGTGATATTTGTTCAAAATGTTTTATAGAATCCAGTAAATTAAAAAGACATATGATAATTCACAATAACGAGAAAGTTCCAATGATTTAAAAATGCACATTAGAATTCACACTGGCGAGAAACCTTTTAAATGTGAATTTTGTTCAAGATGTTTTATAGGAGCCACAGAATTAAAAACGCATATTAGACGTCACACAGGTGAAAAACCTTTTATATGTGAAATTTGTTAAAAATGTTTCACATCTTCCAGTACTTTAAAAGTTCATATTAGATCTCAGACTGGTGAGAAACCTTTTAAATGTAAAATTAGTTCGAAATGTTTTCAAAGTTTCAGTGATTTAAAAATGCACATTAGAATTCACAATGGTGAGAAACCTTTTAAATGTAAAATTTGTTTGAAATGTTTCACCCAATCAAGTTATTTAAATACGCATGTTAGATTTCACACTGGCGAGAAACCTTTTAAATGACAAATTTGTTCAAAATGTTTCACACAATCCAGTGATTTAAAAAAGCATATTAGAATTCATACTGGCGAGAAACCTTTTAAATGTCAAATTTGTTTAAAATGTTTCACCCGATCAAGTCATTTAAATACGCATGTTAGAATTCATACTGGCGAGAAATCTTTTAAATGTGAAATTTGTTTAAAATGTTTCTCATCATCCAGTTATTTAAAAAAGCATACTAGAATTCACACTGGTAAAACTTTACAGTTGTGAGATTTGTTCAAAATGTTTGTCACAAAAAAAGTGATAAAAATAATATTAGAATTTAACTTTTAAATGTGAAATTTGTTTTAAATGTATTTAATACATACATGCTGTAAATAAATGTATAATTCAACCGAAAGTTTTATTTATAACAACTAGATTACCAATCTACTAAATCTAAACCATTTTCGTTTCCACTTGAGCAATACAAAAATTTTCATCAAAATCGGTCCAGCTGTTCAGGAGGAGTTTAGGGACATACACACGTACAGAAGATTTTTATTTACTAGCTGCCCGGCCAACTTCGTACCGCCTACTGATGTTTTTTTACCATTTTTCCAAATTTTTACGGTTTTGTAAATTATCGATTAGATATCTATACTTATATTATAAAGAGGAAAGGTTTGATTTATTGTTTGAAATGAATAGGCTCCGAAACTACTGGACCGATTTCAAAAATTCTTTCACCGTTGGCAAGCTACACTATTCCCGAGTGACATAGGCTATGTTTCATTTAAAAAAAATGGGGATCCTTACTAAAATGCCATTAATGTAACCAAAAATGACCTTAAAATCCTTACATCGCGTGCGCTGAGAATACTAATGTTGTATTTTTTTTTGTTTTTTACAAATAACATCTTTCTCCAAATCCATCCTATTTTGTCTCTTCTGTTGGCCTGACGTTGAGGGCATGTTTTTTACTTCAACATTATCAGCTTTTATTTCGAGACCTACATCCTCTACTCCTTCCATTCCTTTTATAACTACTTCAACAGTTAAATATAATAGTCTTTCTACCTAGTCCGTTAATGGCATTTCAGGATCACCAATCTGCTGTGCTGATACTGAAATATTTCTGACCCTTTTTCTTGTTTGAGACTTCCAGTCCCAAAATGGCTAGAATAACAAAAACTGACACTGCAATTTAATTTAGTATGAGCTGCCCCCAACTTTTCTTAATTATATCTGGATCTTCACCAGTAAATTTATTTTCTCGAAAAAATCTATTATTTTCTAGTTCGTTTAAATATATTTCCGTCGACCGTTCATTTATGATGAATTTTAACACACTCAAAATCGTTGATTAATAACCCCTATGAATGATTTTCTATTAATCAACGATTTCAACTAAAACATTTAAAATCGAGTAGCCTGTCTGTCATTGTTAGTACTAACTGTCACTGTTTATCATTATTTAGTTTATTGTTTAAAATTCTGTACATTTGAAAAATCAAAAAATCAAGCAGCTCCTCTTGATACTTACTGTCAATGTTAGTAATGTAATAACTGTCATTGTATATCATTATTTACTTTATTTTGTATTTGAAAAATCAAAAAATGATATTTCTGAAAAGTACGGTCGACGGAAAAGTTTTGTAACGAACTCGTGAATTAAAATGGCGATTAACAATCTCGAATATTAACGCGCTCGCTATGCTCGCGCGTTAAAATATCTCGATTGTTAATCGCCCTTATTAATACACTTGTTGCTTAAATAACTATTTCGTACTGTTGTCTAGTTGTTTAACCACCTCTTTTTTTTCCTTTATCCAGCATTAAATACTACAGATCATATCCTTAACAAATATCTGCGAAAAATACCGAATTCCATAAAACATAACGTTGCCGTATATCCAAGTTTATAAGTTCAAATTTTCAGAAAGGTCAACAATAAATTATATAAAACTAGCTGACCCGGCGAACTTCGTACCGCCTACTGATGTTTTTTTACCATTTTTCCAAATTTTTACGATTTTGTAAACTATCGATTAGATATCTATACTAATATTATAAAGAGGAAAGGTTTGATCTCTTGTTTGTTTGTTTGAAATGAATAGGCTCCGAAACTACTGGACCGATTTCAAAAATTCTTTCACCGTTGGCAAGCTACACTATTCCCGAGTGATAAAAAATGGGGATCCTTACTAAAATGCCATTAATGTAACCAAAAATGACCTTAAAATCCTTACAACGCGTGCGCTGAGAATACTATTGATTATAAAATAAAATAATGTTCTACGATTTTGAAGAATATATAAATATCTACAAAAAATGCCGCGACAGCATATGTCTAACTGTTATAGTTACGTCACAATAACTATTTTGTAATTTTTTAAATGTTTTTATCTTGGTATTAATCCTTATCAAAATAATTTATTTCATAATCACGACAGATATCACAAATTTAGCATGTGCAATGGGACGAGGCTACTTATAAAGGAATTAAAGGACAATTAAGTTGTAGTAACCATTATAACTGAACCACCAGCTGGTCAACTAGCTCATACACTGAGGATACCGATGATCCCAACTGATCTACCAAATCCATTTAAACCGCTCCAATTTCCTATCAAAACATCTTTCGCTTTTACTAATAATAAGTCAAACCTTCCAATTAGTAGGATCGGTTTTCCTCATGGCCAACCGCCTAAGGCGGGTCGGATCACCTGAAAATCAATTTATTTTGCTGTCAGAAAATAAAACAACATGTAATATTGTTTACAGGGAAGCGTTGACCCAATAAATTTAATGGCTTTTGTTATTTTTCTTTAATCCCCGTGCAAAGCCGGGGCGGGCTGCTAGTATTATACAGGGTGTTTCTAAATTGATGCGAAATATTTCACAGGGTGATTTTTCAGCAAACATTAAGGGGGGTCTTTTATATAAATTTTTGTTCAAAATCGCTCTCCCTCCAAGTTACAGCCCTTTAAAGTTGGGGGAAAACAATTGTTTTTATTTAATATCTCCACAATAGAAGAATTTAGAAGAATGAAATTTGGCAGATAATTGATACTAATAAAATGGCATTTTTTGACAATTTTTGTAACCCTGCAATGTTTATACAAGGGGGTGAAAAAATCAACCCTTATGATATTTTGCCTCAGAACTTTTTAATGCATCTACATTTTACTACTTAAAAAATTTGATTTAAGAAGACGGACTTAAACTGCAATTTTTTTATGTCTTGACTATTTCTCGTAAAATTGTTAGTTTGATCACAAAAAATAAAATAGGATACAATTCGATATTACTTATTCCTTTTTCACATAAATCCAGAAGCGTTATTGTTTGTTAAAAACCAAATAAGCAGGTGTCAAATAATGTCATAATTGGCAGATAACTATTGCTAATAAAATGACATTTTTTGACAGTTTTTGTAGCCCCGCAATGCTTATACGAGGGGGTGAAAAAATCATCCCTAATAATATTTTGCCTCAGATTTTCCTAGTTAAAAAATTGATTTAAGAAGGCGGACTTAAACTGCAACTTTTTTACGTCTTAACTATTTCTCAGTAAGTTGTTACTTTGGCCATAAAAAAATAAAATATTACTCATTCCGAATAATTACAGAAAACTGTATCATTGTCATATTTAATAAAGCGTGTTTGTCAATAGATGTTTGACTTTGAAGTATAATCCAATATCCGTTGGGGCTTATAGCCCAGGAAGTAGTTGTTTCTTCTTAGTTGAACGGTCATTGCTTTTGAAATTTTCAAAAACTTGTAAAGCGTTTGAGAATGAAATATATCATTCTTAGCCATCTATTACTCATTCCTTTTGCACATACATCCAGAGGGGTTATCGTTTGTTAAAAAAAAATAAAGTATGCCAGTATTGAATGATAAATCAATTTTTTAACTAGGAAAATCTGAAGCAAAATATTATAAGGGATGATTTTTTCACCCCCTCGTATAAACATTGCGGGGCTACAAAAACCGTCAAAAAATGTCATTTTATTAGCAATAATTATCTGCCAATTATGACATTATTTGACACCTGCTTACTCGGTTTTTAACAAACAATAACGCTTCTGGATTTATGTAAAAAAGGAATAAGTAGTATCGAATTGTATCCTATTTTATTTTTTTGTGACCAAACTAACAATTTTACGAGAAATAGTCAGGACATAAAAAAGTTGCAGTTTAAGTCCGTCTTCTTAAATCAATTTTTTAAGTAGGTAAATGTAAACGCATTAAAAAGTTCTGAGGCAAAATGTCATAAGGGTTGATTTTTTCACCCCCTTGTATAAACATTGCAGAGTTACAAAAATTGTCAAAAAATGCCATTTTATTAGCATCAATTATCTGCCAAATTTCATTCTTCTAAATTCTTCCATAGTGGAGATATTAAATAAAAACAATTGTTTTCCCCCAACTTTAAGGGGCTGTAACTTGGAGGGAGAGCGATTTTGAACAAACATTTATATGAAAGACCCCCCTTAATTTTTGCTGAAAAATCACGCTGTAAAATATTTCGCATCAATTGAGAAACACCCTGTATATTTCTATAACTTATTTATATTATTTATTACTTGTGTGATTATTTTAAGCTTATTGACAGATGATAGAAGTGAAGTTAGTTGATTTGCTTTTTGAATAATTCATTTTTAGGCGATACTTTACAACCTTCTCTGTGGAAAAATACATGTACATACCAATTTTCATAATAATCGGTCAAATAGTTTCCGAGTCTATCGATTTCATATATACAAAAATCCTTTTATATATATATATATATATATATATATATATATATATATATATATATATATATAAAACACAAAGGGTGCCAAGTATGCGTACTTATGATAAACAAAAGGGGTAAATTAACGGGCATGTACGCAAAAAGGATCATAGGGTCACGAGTAGGAATGGTAACCGCAGACATGCATGTTTCTGGCTCGTTAGCCGTCATCAGTGCGGCATAACCAAGTAAGGTATTGCACTTGGCTAGCAAAAGTGTTGGGTACTTAGGAGCAAAGGATGGTAGGGAAACATGTGGCTAAAAAAAAAAAAACACAAACAACGAACGCTCACACAAGAGTCCTATCGCCATTTGCGCCTTCGGCTACCTGTGCCCACATTTTGGGGCTACGACCAGCGTCGCCACGTTGGCGAAACGGACTCATTGTGCTTGAGTCGTTCCAAGCCCAGGATGTGAAACACAAAGGGTGCCAAGTATGCGTACTTATGATAAACAAAAGGGGTAAATTAACGGGCATGTACGCAAAAAGGATCATAGGGTCACGAGTAGGAATGGTAACCGCAGACATGCATGTTTCTGGCTCGTTAGCCGTCATCAGTGCGGCATAACCAAGTAAGGTATTGCACTTGGCTAGCAAAAGTGTTGGGTACTTAGGAGCAAAGGATGGTAGGGAAACATGTGTCTAAAAAAAAAAACACAAACAACGAACGCTCACACAAGAGTCCTATCGCCATTTGCGCCTTCGGCTAGCTGTGCCCACATTTTGGGGCTACGACCAGCGTCGCCACGTTGGCGAAACGGACTCATTGTGCTTGAGTCGTTCCAAGCCCAGGATGTGAAACACAAAGGGTGCCAAGTATGCGTACTTATGATAAACAAAAGGGGTAAATTAACGGGCATGTACGCAACAAGGATCATAGGGTCACGAGTAGGAATGGTAACCGCAGACATGCATGTTTCTGGCTCGTTAGCCGTCATCAGTGCGGCATAACCAAGTAAGGTATTGCACTTGGCTAGCAAAAGTGTTGGGTACTTAGGAGCAAAGGATGGTAGGGAAACATGTGTCTAAAAAAAAAAAAAAACACAAACAACGAACGCTCACACAAGAGTCCTATCGCCATTTGCGCCTTCGGCTAGCTGTGCCCACATTTTGGGGCTACGACCAGCGTCGCCACGTTGGCGAAACGGACTCATTGTGCTTGAGTCGTTCCAAGCCCAGGATGTGAAACACAAAGGGTGCCAAGTATGCGTACTTATGATAAACAAAAGGGGTAAATTAACGGGCATGTACGCAAAAAGGATCATAGGGTCACGAGTAGGAATGGTAACCGCAGACATGCATGTTTCTGGCTCGTTAGCCGTCATCAGTGCGGCATAACCAAGTAAGGTATTGCACTTGGCTAGCAAAAGTGTTGGGTACTTAGGAGCAAAGGATGGTAGGGAAACATGTGTCTAAAAAAAAAAAAACACAAACAACGAACGCTCACACAAGAGTCCTATCGCCATTTGCGCCTTCGGCTAGCTGTGCCCACATTTTGTGTGAGCGTTCGTTGTTTGTGTTTTTTTTTTTTAGACACATGTTTCCCTACCATCCTTTGCTCCTAAGTACCCAACACTTTTGCTAGCCAAGTGCAATACCTTACTTGGTTATGCCGCACTGATGACGGCTAACGAGCCAGAAACATGCATGTCTGCGGTTACCATTCCTACTCGTGACCCTATGATCCTTTTTGCGTACATGCCCGTTAATTTACCCCTTTTGTTTATCATAAGTACGCATACTTGGCACCCTTTGTGTTTCACATCCTGGGCTTGGAACGACTCAAGCACAATGAGTCCGTTTCGCCAACGTGGCGACGCTGGTCGTAGCCCCAAAATGTGGGCACAGCTAGCCGAAGGCGCAAATGGCGATAGGACTCTTGTGTGAGCGTTCGTTGTTTGTGTTTTTTTTTTTTTTTTAGACACATGTTTCCCTACCATCCTTTGCTCCTAAGTACCCAACACTTTTGCTAGCCAAGTGCAATACCTTACTTGGTTATGCCGCACTGATGACGGCTAACGAGCCAGAAACATGCATGTCTGCGGTTACCATTCCTACTCGTGACCCTATGATCCTTTTTGCGTACATGCCCGTTAATTTACCCCTTTTGTTTATCATAAGTACGCATACTTGGCACCCTTTGTGTTTCACATCCTGGGCTTGGAACGACTCAAGCACAATGAGTCCGTTTCGCCAACGTGGCGACGCTGGTCGTAGCCCCAAAATGTGGGCACAGCTAGCCGAAGGCGCAAATGGCGATAGGACTCTTGTGTGAGCGTTCGTTGTTTGTGTTTTTTTTTTTTTTAGACACATGTTTCCCTACCATCCTTTGCTCCTAAGTACCCAACACTTTTGCTAGCCAAGTGCAATACCTTACTTGGTTATGCCGCACTGATGACGGCTAACGAGCCAGAAACATGCATGTCTGCGGTTACCATTCCTACTCGTGACCCTATGATCCTTTTTGCGTACATGCCCGTTAATTTACCCCTTTTGTTTATCATAAGTACGCATACTTGGCACCCTTTGTGTTTCACATCCTGGGCTTGGAACGACTCAAGCACAATGAGTCCGTTTCGCCAACGTGGCGACGCTGGTCGTAGCCCCAAAATGTGGGCACAGCTAGCCGAAGGCGCAAATGGCGATAGGACTCTTGTGTGAGCGTTCGTTGTTTGTGTTTTTTTTTTTTTTAGACACATGTTTCCCTACCATCCTTTGCTCCTAAGTACCCAACACTTTTGCTAGCCAAGTGCAATACCTTACTTGGTTATGCCGCACTGATGACGGCTAACGAGCCAGAAACATGCATGTCTGCGGTTACCATTCCTACTCGTGACCCTATGATCCTTTTTGCGTACATGCCCGTTAATTTACCCCTTTTGTTTATATATATATATATATATATATATATATATATATATATATATTGATATGGATTTTTCTTCTTGGGACGGCTTCCTTCAGTGAATTGTTGGAACGTGGTCTGGTATTTTTAAATCGGTTGTCTAGATTAAGTAAAATTTTGATATTGTATTGTTTTTGTTTAGTTTAGAGATTGTTTTATTGATAGAGATTATTATGAAATGAATTTTGATAGAAATAACATATTATGTCAAATTTGATTAAAAAGAATATAAAACTATAGAAAAACCAAATATCGAGTTTTAAAATTTCATATATATATATATACAATTAAAAATATTACAGAAATAAATAATTATTAAACAAGAAAGAAGTAAGAATATAAAATAAAAAACATTCATTAGAAGATATTATAAGCCAGTGAAGTCCAGGGATAGCAGTACTATGAGGAGATGATTGGAACCATAAGAAGCAGTTATTAAATATTATAGAAAGAAGATTGAAAATTACCAAGAAGAGATTTTTATAAATTTTTCTAAATTGATTGTTAAGACAATCGATTTAAAAATCCAGGATCCACGACCTATAATTCTTGAAGGAGGGTGTTCCCAGAGGGAGGATCCATATCAATTGGCGCCCAACGTGGGGCTGCTTCGGCACTAAGAGTAAGAAATTTTTTTTACTATTAGGTGTCAAGCTTACTTTAATTATTATAAAAAGTGTGAAAGATTAAATAAATTGTAATAAGTGTATGAAATTAAGAGGGGGAAAGAATACAAAAGTTAAAATGTTAGAACAAGGGGATAATAGTGATAATCAGGAAAATCAAATCAGTCAGGATAGAGAGGGTATTGATGATAGTCAAAATAGGCAGGGTAGTCAGTGTAGTAAGGATAATAAGGGTAATCAAAGTAATCAGGATAGTAAAATGGGGGATAGTGAGGAATCAGCGATAAAACTAATGATGGAAATGTTAAAAGATATAAAACAAGATATTAACAAAAATAAAGAAGACATGAACAAAAATACTGAAGCAATAAACAAGAATATGGATTCTATAAAAAAAGAAATAAAAGAAGAGATGAACAAAAACATAGAAACATTTAAAGATGAGATGAGGAATCAAATGGAAATGTATAGAGAAACATTAGAAGAAACAAAAACAGAAATAAGAAATGATATGATAATGAGAAAAACAGAATTAGAGGAATTACAAGAAGTAAAAATTAAAATAATAATTAACAAGGAATGTAAAGATGAAATAAAAGAAATTAACACGAATACAAATAAAAAATTAAACGATATAAAGATAATTATACAACAAGAGAATATGGAAAAGAAAAATGTAATAGAAGAAATGCAAAATACAGTAAAGAAGATATGTGAGATAGAAGAAAAAGAAGAAGAAATAAAGGTAGGACAAGAAAAAGAACGTGAAATGTTATTAGAAGAAAGGATAAAGGGTAAATTTATAAGAAACTTCCATATTTGCAAACATCAGGAACGGGGAAAGGTATCTAAAGTTATAAAAAAATTATATACAGGGAATTATCAAGAAAGGGGAAAGCAATTTAAATTTATAAAAAGTTTGTATCGTGGAAAATCTCAAGAAAGGGGAAAGCAATTTAAATTTATAAAAAGTTTGTATCGTGGGAAATATCAGGAAATGGGAAAGAAATTTAAATTTATTAAAAGTTTGTATCGTGGGAAATATCAGGAAATGGGAAAGAAATTTAAATTTATTAAAAGTTTGTATCGTGGGAAATATCAGGAAAGGGGGAAGGTATTTAAATTATTTTTGGGGTGATTTTGCTCAATCTAAATTTAGGGAAAAATTATATTTTGGAAAATACCAAGAAGGGGGAATGAATTATTCGAGTTATGCTTTATATTTATATAGTACTGCTATACATTTAGATCCAAAATTAAGAGAAGAAGATATAATTCAATATATTTCAAGACATTTTAGGTATAATATCACAGAAACAATAGCAATTCAGAATATAAAGACTATAGATAATTTACAACAATATTTACAGAGAATTGAACAAAATTTGAATAGGGAAACATATAATATAGGAAAATATAATGGAAAAGAGAATGAAAAATAAAACAACATTTAAAAAAGGGGATTTAGTAATAGTTAAAGCGTTAAGAGTAACAAGTAAAAAAAATAATATATGTGCTAAATTACAATTTCCTTTTGAGGGACCATATGAAATTGTGAATGAGAATGAGGGAAATATAATCCGTTCACTTTTTATTCCAATCTCAGTAGGCTCTGTTAGTAACATGAATTTCGCCCTGTATAATACGTCTGAGTTTACTGTTCTGTGGTCTTGTTAATTGTAAGTACGATGTTGTCACGTCTTCAATAAAAATATGTGTATTCAGTACAAAGATCTTAAGTAATTAAATTTGCAAACCAAATTTAGAACTTGCAGGAAATAAGTCAATATATTTAATATTAAATTGAATACTAAAGTAGATAATGTCAGTTTTCGCTGCAAATAGTATTAATATCCAAGAATGGTCTCTTTGAATTCACATGAATTTTGACTGATACTCAAAATAGCACATTCCTTTACACAGAACAGATCTCTGTTTATAGTCAATTATTATTTTATTGGTCTATAACAAACAATATACTTTTATATTTACATTTTATTACAAGTAAATAAGTACAATTCAAAATGTAGCACATATACATATATTAACTAAAAACGTTTAATACAACTTTTAAATTAATCAAGCAAAAGTAAAAAAAAATCATTTTTACAAATGTATAATAAAACTTTTAAATTATTCAAGTAGTGGTAAAAAAATTATTTAATCATTTTTGAATTTGACATAAAAACACAGTACTCAAATTTTATATCCATCTTTTTTAAAATCTACTATTTTACATCCAAATGGCATCGTAGATTATTGTAATAGTGGCTGTAGGGTAATAAAATTTCACATCCAATGGGTTAATTAAGGAAAGTACTCCAGTACAAATTTGATTTTTATGGTCCGCCTCAAGTGGAGTCGCAGTTGACTTATATATGTAGATGTTTTAATAATGTTCTTTACAACAGAAATTCTTCAGAAATTTTTCACACCGATACAATGAAAAAATATTTTAATAAATTACATAAAAGCAAATAAAAACAAATACAGATGCAGATTTAGATGTACGTGTAAATGTTGTCGGTGTATTTGTATGATCAATCAGAGAATCAGAGTCACTATCAAATCCAAAATCGGAATCGTCAGAATCTGATTCCTCCAATGAAATAATTAAAGGATGAATATTGTCATGTGAGCAGTTTCCCATGTAAGTAGTCCAATCTGCCAAAATAAGTTCGTCTGTATATCTACAAAAATTTCGCCACATGTCTGGTGTACATTTAGTCAATGCTTCTGTCCACGTTTTTTAACTCTATCCTGGTCAAGATAAGTAGATGTTATATGTTTGTTATAATATGTCTTAGTAAACCCCCATGCTAGTTCTATTGGATTGTAATGACAATGGTATGGTGGTAGTCGAAGTACTTCATGTCCTCGTTGTTTTAAAATTTCATCCACTACATATATCTTTTCGTCAGTTTTATAAGGTAAGATTATTGAATACAGTTGTTTCTTTGTCATTTTTGTGTCAAACATAATGTTATTGTTAATCAACCATTCCTGCAACATCGCTTTTTTCGCTAAAATAGGGTGGTTTGTTAAGTTGAACTGAATGGTATGGCGCGTTGTCCATGACCACCACACATTTTTCTTGAAATACAGATAGAGCAGGAATGTGTTGATTAACAACCCAGTTTTTAAAAAGGTCACTATTCATATTTTTGTGATAGTCAAAGTCTGTATTCGAAGACTCTAGTAACAAGTCACATCCTTCCAAAAATCATCCAGTGTCGTGTGAGCGTGTAAAATAGTAAATCGCTTTCTTTCGGATTTAACACGAGCTGGATTACTTTTCAGGTCAGAATCGTGTACCCACTGACGCACCGAGCTACCATTTTGATAGATCCATCTTTCATCTAGGTACAGGAATGTAACTCTCTCAGTAAGATTGTTTAGTTGTTTATATTTCCGAATGAAAGTGATTTTACTAATTTTAACGTGTCGTTGTTCACATAAAATATGTCGTCCATTTACTTTTTTAAATTTGTATCCCATTAATTTTATAAGTTTGTATAGTGTAGTGCGTCCTCCTTTAAAATCAAAATTCTGTTTAGCATCATAGCATCAGTCCAAAGTAAAATGTTCATTTTTAGAATGGTAGATCCAAATCTGTCGCTGTAAGGGGGCGTCCATAAATTACGCGAGGTGTTCAGGGGTGGGAGGGGGTCAAGCTCAATCCTTCTAAATCTCACTTGGGGGTGAGGGGGGTTTCTAGAAAATCTCACGTAATTTTTTTTCAAGTAGAAGACGGTGTAAAATTACGTAAAAGTAAAATTAAAGTAAAAAAATGCTTCTAGAATACAAATATGGCGAAATTTCACATAACAGTGTTTGTCGTATTTGTCCAAACCCCGCAGAGCAGCACCACTGTGGCTACTGCCCATGGACTGAAATAGAATAAATATTATTGATTTTTATTATCAAGTACTAGTCATTGCTAGTTTTTAAAATAAAAGTAATGGAATAAATTATGTTCTTGTATTTTTTTTATAATCCAACGTGATTACAGTTAAAATACCAATTTCAAAAAAAATCTCACGTAAGATTTGGGGAGGGAGGGAGTTAGGGAAAATCTTATAAAATCTCACCAGTGGGGGCGGGAGGGTCACAAAATCCGGAAAAATACCTCACGTAATTTGTGGACGCCCCCTAAGTCTTTTTTAAAATAAACTTCTCAAATGTATCAGTTTTACTTCCTTTATCTGCGACTTTCTCATTATTTTTCAATCCTTAATAATTCTCCGTATTTTCCAAACACTAATCTAAAAAAATTAAGCATTTAGAATGTTTGTCATATTAATTAGTTTCAAAAAATATACCTCAGTTACACAAAGGTAGATATGAGATTTAAAAATATTTAACAAAATTTTGAATTAAATTATAGTTACAAAATGTTTAATTTAGAAATGTGAAATCTGACAACGTTGTTTATAACTTATTATGATATCTGTCAGAAACGGTTATGTATTATGTTAATAATATAAATTTTATTTAAAAAGTGATACATATTTATAAAATCATTACAAGAACCACTTTCAATTAATCTAATGCAAAATATATAACTTTATGTTAGCTGTCACAAACTAGGATTCATTTAAAAGAAATAGCAAAATGGTAGGCACTTACCTTAAAGATCTTAGCCACTTTCGCTGCTGTTGCTTTATTTCTTAAACATACCATAACATTTAATGATGTTGTTATGTAGTTCTATACTGATTTTTTTGGCATTACTTATTGAATATTTCTATATTTAAAAATTTTAACCTTTGATAATATGAGCTGTCAACATTTCGACAGTAGGACAGGACGTTTTCAGTTTAGGTACCAACCCAACAAAATGAAGTGCCAATCCAAGAAATAAAATGCATAGTCTACTGAGATTGGAATAAGAAGTGAATGGATAATAGTTATATACTTAAATTTATTGGAAGCGAAGAAATTCGTGGAATGTTTAATGTTAATGATTTATGTTTGTATGAAAGTTAAAATTAAAATAATTAAAGTTAAGGCTTGACAACTGATGGTGAAGAAAAATTTCTTTCTGAAAGAAAATTTGATTTGGCAAGGTGAAGTAATTCACCAAGTCAAATCAAATTTGGGGGAAATTGATATGGATTTTTCTTCTTAGGACGGCTTCCTTCAGTGAATTGTTGGAACGTGGTTTGGTATTTTTAAATCGGTTGTCTAGATTAAGTAAAATTTTGATATTGTACCAAATATCGAGTTTTAAAATTTCATGTATATATATATATATATATATATATATATATATATATATATATATATATATATATACAATTAAAAATATTACAGAAATAAATAATTATTAAACAAGAAAGAAGTAAGAATATAAAATAAAAAACATTCATTAGAAGATATTATAAGCCAGTGAAGTCCAGGGATAGCAGTACTATGAGGAGATGATTGGAACCATAAGAAGCAGTTATTAAATATTATAGAAAGAAGATTGAAAATTACCAAGAAGAGATTTTTATAAATTTTTTTAAATTGTATGTTAAGACAATCGATTTAAAAATCCAGGATCCACGACCTATAATTCTTGAAGGAGGGTGTTCCCAGAGGGAGGATCCATATCAATATATATACTAGCTGACCCGGCGGACTTCGTACCGCAAATCATTTATGTCATTCTTCAATTTTTCGTTTTTTCAATTTATTTTGATTTTATCGTTTTCATCATATTTTTTCGTTAGTTATTAGGTTTATACTATTTTTTTTGTCGTTATATTTTGTAGTTTATCGATAAAATATATTAGATGCATAACAGTACTTAATTTAGTAAGAGTTTCTCGTTTAAATATAAGTGATATTAACTGCGTTACCTTCCGGTGGCGTCACATTACTTAAGTAAGGATTGGTCGTTTAAATATATGTGATATTAACTGCGCCACCTTACGGTGGCGTTATTAAAGTAATCAAATAAGTAGTGGTTGCTCGTTTAATGGAAGCGCCTTCTGGTGGTAACTTTCATTAATACGAATATCATATTCATATTAACCATTAAAAATACAGCATCCTACTGATTTTCACGGCAATCGGTTGAACAGGACAGAAGTTGTTACTCTGCAGCGCCACCTCAAACCTTCTTCGTGGAAAAATACATATGCATACCAATTTTCATGACATACGGTTGAACGGGGCAGAAGTTGCTGCTCTGCAGCGCCACCCGGTGGCGAGTGGCATCAATGAGCATATTATGCAAACTTTCTCCTTGGAAAAATACATATACATACCAATTTTCATGACAATCGGTTGAACGGGGCAGAAGTTGCTACTTTGCAGCGCCACCTGGTGCCGAGTGGCATCAATGGGCATACCATATTCGTTTTCTCCGTGAAAAAATACATATACATACCAATTGTCATGACAATCGGTTGAACGGGACAGAAGTTGCTACTTTGCAGCGCGACCTGGTGGTGAGTTACATCAATGTGCATAGCATATTCGTTTTCTCCGAGGAAAAATACATATACAGGGTGTTTCTAAATTGATGCGAAATATTTCACAGGGTGATTTTTCAGCAAAAATTTAGGGGAGTCTTTCATATAAATTTTTGTTCAAAATCGCTCTCTCTCTCCAAGTTACAGTCCCTTAAAGTTGGGGGAAAACAATTGTTTTTATTTAATATCTCCTCTATGGAAGAATTTAGAAGAATGAAATTTAGCAGATAATTGATGCTAATAAAATGGCATTTTTTAACAATTTTCGTAACTCTGCAATGTTTATACAAGGGGGTGAAAAAAATTAACCCTTATGATATTTTGCCTCACAAATCTTTAATTCGTCTACATTTTCGTACTTAAAAAATTGATTTAAGAAGACGAACTTAAACTGCAACTTTTTTGTCTTGACTATTTCTCGTAAAATTGTTAGTTTGATCACAAAAAAATAAAATAGGTTACAATTCGATATTACTTATTCCTTTTTCACATAAATCCAGAAGCGTTATTGTTTGTTAAAGACAGAGTAAGCAGGTGTCAAATAATGTCATAATTGGCAGATAATTATTGCTAATAACATGACATGTTTTGACGGTTTTTGTAGCCCCGCAATGTTTATACAAGGGGGTAAAAAATCATCCCTTATAATATTTTGCCTCAGATTTTTCTAGTTAAAAAAATGATTTAAAAAGGCGGAGTTAAACTGCAACTTTTTTACGTCTTGACTATTTCTCAGTAAGTTGTTTCTTTGACCATAAAAAAATAAAATATTACTCATTATTTTGCACATTCCAGAGGGGTTATCGTTTGTTAAAAAAAATAAAGTAGGCCAGTATTGAATGATATTATAATGACAAACAGTTTTATTGTCCCGGTTTTTTGGAGACTTTTTTTAATACTTAAAACATTTTACACAACAACAAAATAAAATATTAAAAAGATGGCATTTTTATTTAGTTTGGAAAAAGCAATGTTTTAAATTGGGAAATATTACAATAACAAATTGAACAATAAATTGTTTTATGGTAAAAGAAACAACTTACTGAGAAATAGTCAAGACGTAAAGAAGTTGCAGTTTAAGTCCGCCTTCTTAAATCAATTTTTTAACTAGGAAAATCTGAGGCAAAATATTATAAGGGATGATTTTTTCACCCCCTCGTATAAACGTTGCGGGGCTACAAAAACCGTCAAAAAATGTCATTTTATTAGCGATACTTATCTGCCAATTATAACATTATTTGACACCTGCTTACCCTGTCTTTAACAAACAATAATACTTCTGGATTTATGTGAAAAATGAATAAGTTATATCGAATTGTAACCTATTTTATTTTTTTGTGATCAAACTAACAAATTTACGAGAAATAGTCAAGACATAAAAAAGTTGCAGTTTAAGTTCGTCTTCTTAAATCAATATTTTTAGTACGAAAATATAGACGAATTAAAAAGTTCTGAGGCAAAATATCATAAGGGTTGATTTTTTCACCCCCTTGTATAAACATTGCAGGGTTACAAAAATTGTCAAAAAATGCCATTTTATTAGCATCAATTATCTGCTAAATTTCATTCTTCTAAATTCTTCCATAGAGGAGATATTAAATAAAAACAATTGTTTTCCCCCAACTTTAAGGGGCTGTAACTTGGAGAGAGAGCGATTTTGAACAAAAAATTAGATGAAAGACTCCCCCTTAATTTTTGCTGAAAAATCACCCTGTGAAATATTTCGCATCAATTTAGAAACACCCTATACATACCAATTTTCATGACAATCGGTTAAACGGGACAGAAGTTGCCACTTTGCAGCGCCACCTGGTGGTGAGTAGCATCAATGAGCATATCATATAAACCTTCTCCGTGGAAAAGTACATATATATACATCAATTTTCATAATAATCGGTCCAGTAGTTTTTGAGTTCATCGATTTCGTACATAAGGTTTGTTCCAACAGAGCCACTCTGACTAGTATATGAACACGTTCATGAACTATAAAATGCGCAAGTCCAGTACATGTCTTTGTTCATGGTTGATGGTCCTTGTTGGAACGCTTTTATTCTTCTACTTTCTCTTATTTTAATTACTAATAATAAATTTATTCTTTGTTGAGTAACGCAATAGTTTTTGATTTTGAATAGTGTGAGATGTTTATATTGACTATAACATAATTTTAAAAAAGAAGAATAATTTCAGATAATAAACAATTTTTTATACACAATATTTTTCATTTCAATAATACTTTTAACAGAAGTTTCTGAGCTTGTAGAGTTTATCATTATAAAGCAAAGTTTAATTTAATCTGTGTTATAAAGAGTAAAGAGAACAAAGTACCGATTGTGCATGTCCTGACAAATTATCCATGCATCGAACCAAGGATAGATTTGACCGTACATAAACGCGTTCATGTACGAGTCAGAAACTTTGTTGGAACAGCACTTTGACAGTACATGGGATTATTCGGTGTTCTGTTGGAACGGTCTAATCCTACTGCGCAAGCGTCTGACGTCCTTTTGATTGTCAGGAGCTCTGTTAGAAGAAACCTAAAAACACATCCTTTTTTATATATATAGATAATAAAGTAATCAACAATTATCATTTACAACTTCCAGTGAAGTATTCTGCCTTTTAAAACTTAGTTAATAAAATATTCATGCAAACTCTATACAATATGTTTCTTGCAAACTTTAAACTATTGTTAGCAGACCAAGAAACTAAGCTGGAAAATCATGTAAAAAATCGAAAAAATACCCGGCGCTATTTTATTGTTATAAATGCTAGATAAAGTAAATACAAAAGTCGTCTCATCTCGTGAGTCATAAAAAAATTATTGCGTCATTGTTTTTTTTAAACATTTATTACCAAAAAACGTCTTTTTTTTACTCTCAATATTCTGAAAAAAGTACTAACTTTAGAGAAGAATGGTCAACAGACAATTTATTCGTCGTGAAATGAACTTTATTTTGACTGTTTTTAAATTAAAATTGGTTCAAAAATCAAAAAGTTATTGCAAATTAAAGTTGAAAAACGGCCAGATTTACACTTTTTTATAAATTTAAAAATTATTGTTAAATCTTTTTCAAATTTTCTCCAAATGTGGGTTTTTATGAGGATTTTTAGTCACCTAAAAAGTGGGCTAAAGATGGGCCGGATCGGTTCAGTAGTTTATGCACAATGCATACCTATTAAAAGAGCTTAATTTGCACCTTTCAAAAACGTATATTTCATAATTTGCACCCTCGTACTTTTTTGATAAATTTGCTTTACTTAAACCAGCTTCAAATGCTCATTTCTCACTCCCTAATAGTTATTTATGATATAAGTGTTAAAAGTACATTTTTAAGGCACGCATGTGAAGGTTTGCAGAATAAGCGAAGCGAATTCTGCAATTCACATGAGTGCCTTAAAAGGTACTTTTAACACGTATATCATACAATATTTTTTCTACAAACGTTCAAAAAATGCAATAATACAGTTTGAATTAAATTTTAAAAACCTTTATTAATACATCCAAAGGAGATAATTTTAAATTGCATCGTATATTACGTACCTTAGAAACCATTGTTGATTTAATTGTTTATAGAGTAGGATCCCACTGCAAATTAGTGTAGGAATAATGTAGACAATTAAAATTTAATTTTCAAGTAACTTCATAAGTAGGAGAATTCATTTATCATAGGGTGCCAATTAGTAATTAGCCGCCAGTAGTATTAATTAAAATATTTTTAATTGACTTTTGGAAATAAATTTCGTTCACATCGTATGGAAATAAAGCTTACAGCACTTTATAATAGCGTACTCGAATGATTTAAAAAAGTACAGTTGCTGCCGATCATTTAGCCGCTTCCTCTACGCAGCCAGGTGTAAACAGGTATGATTTTGTTTGAACTTTTCGTTTATTCCGTATATTTATTTTATTTCCATAACATTAAAGAT
Source organism: Altica lythri (assembly GCA_964028335.1). Taxonomy (NCBI): domain Eukaryota; kingdom Metazoa; phylum Arthropoda; class Insecta; order Coleoptera; family Chrysomelidae; genus Altica; species Altica lythri. The sequence goes on along the minus strand of OZ034810.1, from coordinate 4,294,444 downwards.
CATTTTTTTCTGTACTTAATTTTATAAAGGTGCTTGTAAAAAAAAATCCGCAAATCAGAGTTTCCTGACCTTAAAGATGCTAGGTATTGAAAATAAATTGACAGAGAGTGAGTGCGCGACGCTACTGGTTAGACCAGGACGCTAAATATCTTTGTCTAACCAGTAGCGTCGCGCACTCACTCTCTGTCAATTTATTTTCAATACCTAGCATCTTTAAGGTCAGGAAACTCTGATTTGCGGATTTTTTTTTACAAGCACCTTTATAAAATTAAGTACAGAAAAAAATGATCTTTAATGTTATGGAAATAAAATAAATATACGAAATAAACGAAAAGTTCGAACAAAATCATACCTGTTTACACCTGGCTGCGTAGAGGAAGCGGCTAAATGATCGGCAGCAACTGTACTTTTTTAAATCATTCGAGTACGCTATTATAAAGTGCTGTAAGCTTTATTTCCATACGATGTGAACGAAATTTATTTCCAAAAGTCAATTAAAAATATTTTAATTAATACTACTGGCGGCTAATTACTAATTGGCACCCTATGATAAATGAATTCTCCTACTTATGAAGTTACTTGAAAATTAAATTTTAATTGTCTACATTATTCCTACACTAATTTGCAGTGGGATCCTAGACTATTACGAATGTTTTGATGCATCTGTCAGACGTTTGTTAGTTTTATTTAAAACGTAGTTAGGGTTGTAGATTTTTCTTAAAATGGAAGAAAGTAATGAAAATGATCCATTTGAAGACATAGAGGCGGCGGCCAATAGAGCAATCCTCGATTTGTGGCCGAGAGAATCCAGGGTTCAATACGATATAGCCTATAATAAGTTTCAGAAATGGTGTGAAGCAAAATGCGTTTCTGGAAAATATACTGAAAATGTATTTCTGGCCTATTTTGAGGAGAAAGCAAAGGTATGGAAGGCATCATCTCTGTGGTCAAGTTATTCGATAATCAAATCTATGCTACGTATAAATAGCGACGTAGATATCAGCAAATATATTAAGCTTATCGCGTATTTAAAGCGTCAAGCAGAAGGTTACCGGCCAAAGAAATCAAAAATCTTGACTGGAGTCCAAATTGACCAGTTTTTGAAGTCTGCATTAGATGATGAGTATCTTCTAATGAAAGTAGTTGTGATTGTGGGAATATTTGGTGCCTGCCGCAGGGAGGAGCTTTGTCAATTGACTGTTGACGATATGGAAGATATGGGTACTTTATTAATTATTAAAATACCAGATACTAAAACCAATGTTTCACGAAGTTTTACTATTATTGAAAAAATTTATTTGGATCTTTATCGAAAATATGTGGCTCTTCGACCAGCAAATGTCGGACACCGGCGATTTTTCTTGAAATACGTGAAAGGTAAATGTACCAGAAATCCGGTTGGAATTAATTCGTTTGGAAAAATTCCTGCTGCTATAGCAAGATTTCTGGAACTTCCAAATCCGAACCTTTATACGGGACACTGTTTTCGCCGCTCTTCAGCGAGCTTACTTGCCGATGCTGGCGCAAATTTGACGACAATTAAGCGTCATGGGGGGTGGAGATCTTCTACCGTTGCTGAGGGGTACATTGAGGATTCTTTGGAAAATAAGAATTTGATTGCCCAAAAACTGTTGACAGTGCAGCGAAAATTACCAACAACATCAATCCAACAACAAACATCCGAAGATATTGTGGCGTCAACCTCGGCTGGAAATTCCATTTTTTCTGCGCATCATTCCTCCTTATCCACGGAAAATGGTAAAACAGCAGTGCAGGAAATTAATTTGTCAAATTGCACAAATTGTACTATTAATATTAATGTTAATAAATAAAATCTAAATATTTTGACGTTTGCTTTTAAAATTTGACAATTCACTTTTACCAGCAGTGCCATAAACATTTTAAGGCACTCAGTGCTATAAAGTGATTTTAAGGCACTCAGTGTCTTAAAGTGACATTTTTAAGGCTTCTATGGAGTGCTAAAAATGGCATTTTTAACACGTTTGTAGAAAAAGAGTATTTCGATATCCGCCTTTTACCAAAAATTGGCAATTTTAATTTTCTAATTTATACCATCGTAAAATTTGCGAAAAACGGTAACAATTATTATAAAAATTAATAAAATTATTTCCTGGCTGATGTACGTTCAGAAATAAGTAACTGCGCATGCGTTCATTACCCACAGTTACTTATTTCTGACAGCAGTCCGAAACTAATTTTATTAATTTTTATAATAATTGTTACCGTTTTTCGCAAATTTTACGATGGTGCAAATTAGAAAATTAAAATTGCAAATTTTTGGTAAAAGGTGCATATCGAAATACACTTTAGGGAGTCAGATATGAGCATTTGAATCTGGTTCAAGTAAAGCAAATTTGTAATCAAGTTTATATAAAAAGTACGTGGGTGCAAATTATGATATATACGTTTTTGAAAGGTGCAAATTAAGCTCTTTTAATAGGTATAAACAATTTTTTTTTAAAGAAATTTTTGGGGCTGGAAGAGCGGTGGTGATAGAAAGGAGGACGATCGCTAATGGGTTTTTCGTAGTAAATGTGTCCCGTAAACCGAGGATACATCATTTTCATAAATATGCCGCTAGGGCGGCGCTGCGCTAGCTAATGTCCGGCAAATGGCGTCTATTTGTTATTGTTTAGCAGCAATCGAACTCTGAGTGAGCAAAGTACTATGACAAAGAAACACTGTAAAAATTCTAAATTGTCTTAAATAATAATAATTATTATTAATATTACTTATAAAAATCATATATTTTATGTTTTTACCCTATTTATGTATTTATATAGGTAATAACTTTGAAATGTTTCTAGTCTTTAAAAATTAAAATCACTAAACCTAATAAATTATTTTTCAATATTAATTGGATTATTTTTTTTATTCTACTTTTCCTAAAATTCGGCCGGACACGGTAAGATAATATATTATATTAATTATTACTAACATTTATTATTTATTATGCACTTAAAAACAATAGATATTTATTTATTGCAGTATTTTATTGTAGCACAGTTACAGTTAATATGTTTCTCAGTTAATTTAAATTTTACTTATTACTCGAATTGTAGTAAAAATAACATTAATTATTATTCATAACATATAAATATGTTTTATTAATTAATATACAAATACAATCATTGCATTCCGCGATTAAAATTTAGAAAACCTGACATTAGCAACATTGACGCGCTCTGGTGAGAGAGTGCGAAAAATGATGTATCCTCCAATTCTCGGGCGATTTCAACATATGGAGTTCGTCCTCCTTTCTATCTAGCCTCCGTGGATGGATTAATAAATCTTTGTCTATCACAAAAAAGTAAAGATAGCTGGATACCCATAGACAAGAGGCCAATACTAGAAGAAGATTTTTTTACATTATGGCTCCCGGAAGTTGGTCGTATTTAGTCACAATCATTGACATTATAATATGGTCACAATACAATATTAAGTATTAATGTTTTTGTGTTCTATTTATAATCAAACTAAAGTACACCAAAAGATTTAAGTCCTAGAATATGAACACTGTTAAAAGTTAATAAGAAAGTGGTTAAAATAAAGTGATCGAGTAGTGACAAAAGTGAAATTGATCAAAAAGATTAGATCTCACACTGTTGTTTGTTACAACCAGAAACTTATGTGATATTTTTAAATGGAAAGTGCATAAAGTGAACTTGATGATAGTTAGACATTAATTTTGGTGATTGTTATAAGTAGACCTTCAGAATCAAGGCTTTATTAAACTAAAAATTGTAGTACAGAAATTACTATCAGGTACTGACAAACTGACATATAAAATGTTGTCAATCAAGTATAATAAATAAATAAAGTATCTATGTAAATAATATAATATATGACATTCTTCCCCACTGTTATTTTGTAACATAATCTTCTAAATATCTCGGAGGTTGTCTAATTCGTTTCTCAGATGTTTCAACAATTAAATGTAAAGGTGGATTAGGTTTTAGTTTATTTTTAGATTCATTGGTATGAATTAAGTCTGGAGTTGGTTCAGGTGGTTCATTGGCATGACTAGTTAAATGATCTTGATTTTCTGTATTTTCTATATTTTTTTCTAAACTGAATGGTTGTGATTGTTCATTATCTGGTTCTTCTTCTTCTCTTAATAAAGATGTATCACCCCTTGGAGCTAAGTGTCGAGTTGATACTGTAACTTCATTTCCATTTGATAATCTTACATGAGCATAATCAGAATTGGCTTCTAGAAGTTGTACTTCTTCGACTAGAGGTTCATATTTACTATTTCTCAAATGCCTTTTTAAGACGACAGTACCAGGTAAGCTCAGCCAAGTCGGAATAGATGTGCCATTTGTGGATCTTCTCGGGTGATTGAACATGCGCTCGTGAGGGCTGCAGTTCGTGGAGGTATACAATAAAGATCTTACTGAATGTAATGAATCAATAAGTACTTCTTGCCATTGCTTAATTTCCAGTTTTCTTAATTTTAAAACTAATTGCACAGTTTTCCAAATTGTACCATTATATCTTTCGCATTGTCCGTTGCCTTGCGGATTGTATGGTGTTGTGTGACTCGAAGCTACTCCATGACTTGTTAAAAATTATTTAATTTCGGCGGATAAAAAAGATGATCCTCGGTCACTATGTATATAAGCAGGTGTTCCAAAGACCGAAAATAATTGAGTTAAACAGTTGATTATTGTTGATCTTGAATATTCATCTATGATATCAAGTAAAAACTTGTTTTGATTGTTGGATGGTAGTGGCCCTTTAAAATCAATATTTAGTATGTCAAATGGAGCTGTAGCTTTTATTAAAGTTGCTCTATTTTTATAAAATCTTGGTTTTATTTCAGCGCAAATTGGACAGGAAGACACGATTTTTTTTACATCTTCAAGAGAATATGGTAAATTTTTACAACGCACCCAGTGATAAAATCTTGTAATCCCTGGGTGACAAAGAGTATTATGTAATTCATATAGACTCTTACAAGATGTGGTTGGACGAGCAGCAGCTGATATTCTTGAAAGAGTATCAGCTACAATATTTTGATTTCCAGGCCTATAGATAGTGTCGAATTTGTAACATGATAGCTCCATTCTCCAACGTAATATTTTCTCATTTTTAATTTTTGACGAGGAATTTGAATCAAACATAAAAGAAACAGATCTTTGGTCGGTAATAAGTTTAAAATGTCGACCCATTAAAAAATGCCTCCATTTTCTAATAGATTCGACTATAGCATAGGCTTCTTTTTCAATGCTTGAATGTTTTTGTTCGACTTTTGAAAGGGTTCTTGAAAAAAACGCGACTGGTTTTCCTTGTTGTGTTAGCTGAGCTCCAATAGCGAATTCCGATGCATCAGTTTCTACTGTGAATGGTGCATTTTCATCAATAGAAGTGACTACTGCTTCCACAATGTCTTGTTTAAGTCTTTGAAAAGCTGATATTTGATAGTGATTTAATGGGAATTCCTTGACATTGATTAAAGGATGTATTTTTTCAGAAAACTTGTGTATAAATTTTGAATAGTGTGCAAACATTCCTTGTATTCTTTTGAGAGATGTCTGGTTTGCTGGTACTGGTAAGTTAATAAGTGGTTGTAATCTGTCAGCGTCTGGTTTAATAGTTTTCCCTTCAATTGTATATCCAAGTATATTAATGCGAGTCATCGAAAATTTGGATTTCTCATGGTTCAGAGTTAGATTATATTTTCTAGCGACACTCATAAATTTTTGTAAATTTTGATCATGCTCTTCTTTTGTTTTCCCACACACAGTAACGTCATCTAAATATGCCAGAGTATCCGTTAACCCTTCATTATGTATTATGCTGTTAATTATTCTTTGAAAACATGCAACTCCATTCGTAACTCCGAAAGGAGTTCTTGTAAACTGATAAAGGTTGCCACATGCTTCAAAACCAGTATAAATTTTTTCGCTTTCCAGAATTGGTATTTGGTGATATGCACTGTGCAGGTCGATTGAACTGAAATATTCATATTGAGAAATCTGATTCACGACTGACTCTATGTTCGGTAATGGATATGCATCCAAATGTGTAAATTTATTAATTGTCAAAGAATAGTCAATTACCATGCGTTTCTTATGATTAATATTATTTGTTACTAACACTTGTGCTCTCCATGGCGAATTGCTATATTCAATAATGTTTTCTTCTAATAGTTTCTGAATTTCATTTTGGATAAATTTATAGTCTTCTGTTGAGTATCTACGGGATTTTATTGCCACAGGTTTACAGTTTTCTGCTAAATTGGCAAATAATGGAAATGGTTTAACGTTTGCTGTTGCTAGATTACATATTGAAAGTTTAGGATCTTTGCCTCCAAAAACAAATTCTACACCTGAATGTTTATTAAGAACATCGTGCCCAATGATTACGTCACAACATAGGTTCTCCATAACATATAATTTAACTGTTCTATAAAAGTTATTAAATATTTTTAGCATGACGTTGCAGAATCCTAGCACAGGAGAGTTTAAAGATGAACTTGCCATTGTAACATTTAATTTAGTTGGAAAAATTTCTAACCGTTTTCGAACAGCAACCGTATTTGAAATGTAGCTGTCAGAACTGCCTGTATCGATTAAAGCATCAAAAGTAGAGTTATTTACTTCAACTTTAACTATTGCTTTTGACAAGCAAGAAGGAGAAGCTGCGGACATCATTCCAATCAATGCAGCAGAAGTTTTTGTAGAAACTTGTTTCTGGTACTTTGATTTACAAACTTTTTCAAAATGACCTACTTTTCCACAGGCATGACATAAAGAATCTTTAGCAGGGCATTTACTGCGAGGGTGACGGTGTTTTCCACAAAACCAACATTTGTGATAAGTAACAGCTATATTTAATTCATTTTGTTCACTTTTTATTAGATCTTGATTACTGGATTTGTTTGCAATGACTGAATTTATAAATAAATTTGATGTATAGGATTCCGATTGTTGTTGAGCCATTTCCAAAGATCTAGCAGAATCATACGCTTGTTCAAGGGTCAAAGAAACGTTTTCTAAAAGTCTTTGTCTAATATGTGAGGCATTAAGACCTCGAATGAATGCATCTCTAATGTAATCGTCTCTATTTTCATTAGCAGAGACCGCTTTAAAATTACAATCTTTGCTTAATTGTTTCAACGATTGCAAATACTGATCTATTGACTCACCTACTTGTTGTTTTCGAGTTGATAAGGTATTGCGTGCAAAAATTTCACTTTGCTGTTTTACGTAAAGTTTTTGTAAAGTATATACTGCATCTTTGTAGGACTGGCTTTCACTTATAGATTCATAGACTGCAGGGCTTACATAGTTTATCAATAGATTTAGTTTTTCTTTATCTTCTAGTATTTTGGCAGCATCCAAAAAATTTTCAAAAGTTCGCTTCCAATGTGTCCAGAGTTGTGTAGCGTTGCTTGAATTTGAATCAATATCCAAGCAATCGGGCTTGAGTAATTTATCCATTATGTGGACGTATAATTTTAGTTTAATAAATTGTTATAAGTAGACCTTCAGAATCAAGGCTTTATTAAACTAAAAATTGTAGTACAGAAATTACTATCAGGTACTGACAAACTGACATATAAAATGTTGTCAATCAAGTATAATAAATAAATAAAGTATCTATGTAAATAATATAATATATGACAGTGATCAAGTCCAAGTAGTGAATTTGTTTGACCATACTGACAATAACTTCAGATTTCACTGTTATTTGTTACGACCACAAACTCAGAAAAATGGATGGTTTAAAAGAAGCGCCAGATTCATTAATGCATAATAAAATGGAAAGTGATCCTAAAGAATTGTTATCTAATATTAAAACAGAAGAAATTGAAATTGAAGAATGTAAACTCGAATTCGAGAACTTTCATCAAATTGCTTTTTATATGATGAAAAGGGAAAGTTCTGTTGAAAAAGTTTCTCAAACTGAAAGTGATGTTGAGTTAATAAGGAAAGAACATATAAAAACTGAAAATATTGATTCAAATGATGGTTTTCAAAAAAAAATGTGATGTCAATATTAAGACAGATATTATACAGAATACATTTGATTTCCCTGTTTGCACAAATTCTATCCATGATTTTGTTGAAATAGTCAGGGCAAACTAACATAATTTTAATCGAAATTCGTAAAAATTAATACCTGGACTAGCCCAACGGGAAATGGTTGGGGGGTTACTAACATCGAAAAAAAAAGTAAATGAACCACGGCCCATGGAGACTAACTTAAGTGAAAAAATCTGCGGGCAACAGTTTGGACGCGTTTTCTGAGAAAATTTGATGTCGGAGACAAAAATGTTTAACAGCAAAGTTGTAGGTAATAAAAGTATCTTCAATTTTTGTTAAGTGTACTTTTTGACATAACCTCAAAATTATCGAGAAATTTGCAAATTTTCCAATCAATAGCCAAATTTTCGTTTTTCATTTTTAATTTTTGTAAAAATGAATGAATTAATATGAATCTTAGTAAAAGGATACCTTTACATATTATAAATAACCAAAAAAAAATTCAAAAGCAAATAATAAAAAATGTTTGAGTTTGAACTTTTTCAAAAAAAAAGAACCCATTTTTCAGACGAAAATTCTCCGGTGAAAAATCATCGTAAATGGATTTTTCAAAGCTCGTTTTGTTTGTTTTTACGTTTACTTTTTGATAAAATAGAGAACCAATATAGAATTTAAGAATAGGTATGCTAAAAAATGCAATATACGCAAAAACTCATTTTTGAAATTATTTTTTTTCAGTAACTGCTGATAATTTTGTTTAAATTTTAATAAATTGTTTTAAATAACTTCACCAATAAATTCTACGGCAAAAAATACTAAAGAAATCGTATTTTATTGTTAATAACTGCTCCAACATTTAGGGACATTAAAGGGTTGTTTTTGGGGAGTGAATAAAGTAATAATTGTTTTCATGCAGTTTTCGGCTAAAATTGTCGTTAAACGAAAATTAGTATTCAGTAAAAGTTGTAGATTTTAACAAATTATACAAGATTTGTACAGGTCATTTTTACCATAAACTCAAAATTTCCCAAGAAAATGCAAAAAATCGAATTTTCTTAAATTTTTGACTTTTTTAAACTTTCTTATCATTTTTTTCTTATTTTATATATATATATATATATATATATATATATATATATATATATATATATATATTGAGATGATATGAGTTACTATGCTATATTAAATAAGAATGTAAAATGAAAATCTTATGGAAAATAGAGAAAGGAAAATTTTCTTATTTCGGGTCAGAGCACAAATGCAGTAACAGTGGGATTAATTATCATCATCTTCTTCATAATTCCTAAAAAAGAAAAAAAGAAAATAGAATGAGAAAGAAGAAAATACAACTTCATTTCAAAGATTTTATTTAAAGATTCAAAATGGATTAATCTACATTATATAAAGTTTCAATAATTATGAAATTGATAAATGGGAAAAGTAGATAATTAAAAGCTTATAAAAATTGCCAATACATTAGTAATTAAACATTAATTTTTAAATGAATTAAGGGTATAATTAAATAAGGAAATTAAATTATAAAAATATCACAAATAGTTAAAATAAATATTAAAACTTCTACTTACTTTTAAAATATACAAATTTATCAACCATATTCTAATTTATTAATAGTTCAAATGCCAAATGAAATATTCTGAAAAAGAGAAAATTATTAGTTTGTAGTGCTAGTAAAGTTTATAAGAATAAGAAGAATAATCATTGTTTTAAATTGTAATAATGAATCAAGACTTAGATTTTGTTAGTAATTTTATTTAAATAAGGAATTAGTAGGCGATTAGGTGTTAAGGATGTATAGATTTAAGTTTGTTGAATTTGTCAGTTGTTTTTTTGTTGATTTGATAGAAACTCTCTTGTTTTCTGGTTCTTGAAATGGAAGTTGTATTAAAAAATTGCTCCGTAGAAATTTTGAGTTTTTCTTGAAAATATTGATAAAAGAAAGTATTAAATCGGTTTAAAGTATAAATATTATCACAAGGTAACCTGAGAAAGCAATTGGTAAGAGAAACTTATATTATTTTATGAAGAAATAGATATTTCAATTGGGGTTGAGCAGTATATGGTATAACTGCATTTTAATTAAGTTAATGAAGATTAAACTAATATTTAACAAGAAAGAAAGTCATAATTACACTTACCAGAGGAAATAGCAGCAGTTTATCTTTTGGTTTGAAGGGGAATTGATTGTTTGATCTCTACAAAGTTTCCTGAAATCTTTGCTGTTCCGGGGAAGAAAGTAGATTGTCCTGAGAACTGAATCCTGGTTTTCCAGAAGAGGAGCGAAGCTTCGTACAAATGGTAACCATTTTTCACTCGTTACAATAAAGAGTTTTTATGTGTTTGATTTTGGTAATTTTAATGAACATTTTTATTTCACTGTTTTACATGTTTAACTAAATTATTATTATTCACTTTTTGATAAGTTTAATTTGAATTGTTTATTAACTCAAATCAGAATACTTCATTTCATATATTTGATGCATATTTGGGTTTATCAACGGTATCTTTGAAGTTTGACACATTTTGAATTAGTAAGGTTAGAAATTTATATACAATTCATGCCTAGAAAACATCATTGGTCTAGGATAGTGTGGTTTTACAGTCATTTTATTGAAAATTTTTATATTAACTGATTTTGAATCTAATTGTTTTTTTTTGAATATTTGGAACTCTGCCCTGATATAAGGGAATAGCCGGTAGCATAGTTAAATAATCATATTGGAAAATAATTACATTAAGTTAATTCTTACCTATTCACTATTTATATTTAAAATTCAAAATTAATTCATGGTAAGGAATATTTTATAACATAGTAATTGATATATCAAAACAAATTATTATTCATACACACTCATATATGTTATAAATTTTGGCGCCCAACGTGGGGCTCTAAACAATCAAAATTAGAGCCTATTCAAAACTTGAGAATTTTGTTAAAATTTTTTTTTCATTATTTCGCTCTAAATAATTAAAACTAGAGCCTTTTTAAAGAATAAAAACTTTAGGATTTTCGGATATTAAAAACACTAGTCAAGAAGACTTTGTTTGATAATTTTCTTTGAGATTTATTTGCTTGATTCTGATTGATCAGAATAATAAAATAATTAAAAGACATTTGCTTGGTAAATCTTTATTAAAATAAAGGTATTGTAAATAAAAATTTTAAACATTAGTTATATTTATCTCGATAAAATAAATTGTAAATATGGATGGAAAAATGAGATTGAGAGATGGTAAGGTAGTAGGAGATGAGAGTGAAAGTAGTGATGGAGGAGAGATAGAGGTCGAAAGAGTAGCGGTGCAAGTGCATGAAGAGAGAGTATTAGGAGCAGGAGACTATCGAGTGGAAGAGCTGATTCAAACAGGACAGACACAGGAAGAAGCAGAGACAGAGGAAGGAGATAATTTGGTAGAGATAGGGGGAGAACAGGATCGAACCATGATTGAAGTAGAGATAGAGGCAACTGCAGGTGGAAATGAACAAGAAGAACAGGTAGTACAGAAAAGACCAAGAGAAGAGCCTCAACCTGATATGTTCAGGATGATACAAAGTCTCATGATGAATATGAGTAAAGATATAAAGGATATTGATAAGAAATTCGATCAACAAAAAGAAGATATGGATAAGAAATTTGAAGAAAATAATAAAAAGTTGGATAAAATTAAAGAAGATAATATGAAGATGAGGAAAGATATAGATAAGAAATTTGAAGAAATAAAAGAAGATAATAAGAAATTTAGAAGTGAAATGAAAATTATAAAGGAAGACAATTTGAAGACCAGAGAAGAAGTTAAAATAATTAAAAAGGAATGTGACAAGAAAATTGATCAGCACGGGGAAGATATAAAGAAGATGGAAGAAGATAGTATAAATTTTAAAGAAAATAATGAAACATTGGATGAAAGAGAAGAAGATATGAAAGAAGATATAAAAAAGGAAGATGTGAATAACAAACTAGAAGAAAATAATGAAGGATTAGATGAAGTAAAAGAAGATATGAATTATAAACCAGAGGAGAACAATAAGAAATTGAATAAGACTAACGAAATATTGGAGAAAATAGAAGATGATAGTAAGAAATTTGAAGAGAATAACGAAATATTGGATGAAATAAAAGAAGATATGAGAGTAGATATAAATAAGAAATTTGAAGAGAAATTGGAAGATAAGAATGAAAAATTGGATGAAAGGAAGGAAGATATTATGGAAGAGTTGGATAAGAAGTTTGAAGAAATGAATAAAAGCATTATGATAACTATGGATAAAACTATTATGAATATGAATGAAGCAATTAAAGAGAAATTTAAAGAGAAGAATAAAAAATTGTATGAGACTAAAGAAAGATTTGAAGAAATAAACGAAGATATGAGGAAACATATAAATATGGAATTAGAAGGAAAATTTCAAAAGAATAATGATAAAATGAAGCAGACTAATAAAAGATTGGAGAAAATAAAAGAAGATACTAAGACATTTATAAGACAAATAAACTATATGAAGGAAGATAATTTGAAGAGCATAGAGGAAGACACAAATAAAATAGATGAAGAAAGGAAGAAGACTATTAAGAAATTTGTAGATGGATATAAAGCAAAGCAAGTAGCATTCTGGGAAAAATTGTACATTTGGAAATATAAAGAAAGGGGGAAGAAAACTAAATTTATAATAGCTTTTAGGTATATAGGAAAATACCAAGAAAGGGGGAAGAAATTTAAAAATATAGTAGGTATTGGGTATATTTGGAATTATCAGGAAAGAGGCAAGATATTTAGGTGTATAGGAAAATTTAATGTATAGGTATTAATATTTCATAAAAAAAAATAGAAATAAAGAAATTTATAAAGAAAATGCATGAGGTGATGATATTTCAAGCAGTTTTGTAAATAGATATTAGGTTGTAAATAGTAGTTTTAGGTGTAAATAGTTTTTTTTTATTTATTATGAAAAATACTGGGATGTTTATGGAATAAACATTAAAACAGTTCATGGAATGAAAGGATATTGAAATTGAAACTAGTATGAATAATAAATTTAAATATTCTTGGTTAAAAAATTTTTTTTTTGAAGTGAATATGAGATAAATTTAATGTTTATTGATTTATAGTTTTAGAATATAAATAATCATTTACAAGCAATTACATCAAATGCACATTTTATAAAATGAAATGTAAAACAAAGAAATTTGTATTATTTTATTAAAATAAAGTTAAATTTTCTTTACAAAATAAACTAAAATATTAAAGATATAATGTATCAAGCAAAGTTACTTGACATCAATGAAATTATTAAAGTGGGAATAAAAATTATAATTTTTTTTAATCAAATATGGACATATGATTGATTATAAAAAATTTTAATTGGGGGATTTGAGATGATATGAGTTACTATGCTATATTAAATAAGAATGTAGAATGAAAATCTTATGGAAAATAGAGAAAGGAAAATTTTCTTATTTCGGGTCAGAGCACAAATGCAGTAACAGTGGGATTAATTATCATCATCTTCTTCATAATTCCTAAAAAAGAAAAAAAGAAAATAGAATGAGAAAGAAGAAAATACAAATTCATTTCAAAGATTTTATTTAAAGATTCAAAATGGATTAATCTACATTATATAAAGTTTCAATAATTATGAAATTGATAAATGGGAAAAGTAGATAATTAAAAGCTTATAAAAATTGCCAATACATTAGTAATTAAACATTAATTTTTAAATGAATTAAGGGTATAATTAAATAAGGAAATTAAATTATAAAAATATCACAAATAGTTAAAATAAATATTAAAACTTCTACTTACTTTTAAAATATACAAATTTATCAACCATATTCTAATTTATTAATAGTTCAAATGCCAAATGAAATATTCTGAAAAAGAGAAAATTATTAGTTTGTAGTGCTAGTAAAGTTTATAAGAATAAGAAGAATAATCATTGTTTTAAATTGTAATAATGAATCAAGACTTAGATTTTGTTAGTAATTTTATTTAAATAAGGAATTAGTAGGCGATTAGGTGTTAAGGATGTATAGATTTAAGTTTGTTGAATTTGTCAGTTGTTTTTTTGTTGATTTGATAGAAACTCTCTTGTTTTCTGGTTCTTGAAATGGAAGTTGTATTAAAAAATTGCTCCGTAGAAATTTTGAGTTTTTTTTGAAAATATTGATAAAAGAAAGTATTAAATCGGTTTAAAGTATAAATATTATCACAAGGTAACCTGAGAAAGCAATTGGTAAGAGAAACTTATATTATTTTATGAAGAAATAGATATTTCAATTGGGGTTGAGCAGTATATGGTATAACTGCATTTTAATTAAGTTAATGAAGATTAAACTAATATTTAACAAGAAAGAAAGTCATAATTACACTTACCAGAGGAAATAGCAGCAGTTTATCTTTTGGTTTGAAGGGGAATTGATTGTTTGATCTCTACAAAGTTTCCTGAAATCTTTGCTGTTCCGGGGAAGAAAGTAGATTGTCCTGAGAACTGAATCCTGGTTTTCCAGAAGAGGAGCGAAGCTTCGTACAAATGGTAACCATTTTTCACTCGTTACAATAAAGAGTTTTTATGTGTTTGATTTTGGTAATTTTAATGAACATTTTTATTTCACTGTTTTACATGTTTAACTAAATTATTATTATTCACTTTTTGATAAGTTTAATTTGAATTGTTTATTAACTCAAATCAGAATACTTCATTTCATATATTTGATGCATATTTGGGTTTATCAACGGTATCTTTGAAGTTTGACACATTTTGAATTAGTAAGGTTAGAAATTTATATACAATTCATGCCTAGAAAACATCATTGGTCTAGGATAGTGTGGTTTTACAGTCATTTTATTGAACATTTTTATATTAACTGATTTTGAATCTAATTGTTTTTTTTGAATATTTGGAACTCTGCCCTGATATAAGGGAATAGCCGGTAGCATAGTTAAATAATCATATTGGAAAATAATTACATTAAGTTAATTCTTACCTATTCACTATTTATATTTAAAATTCAAAATTAATTCATGGTAAGGAATATTTTATAACATAGAAAGTGATAATATCAAAACAAATATTATTCATACACACAAATATATGTTATAATATATATATAATTAAAAAAAAATATGGTCAAATAAAAGCATTATTCTTAAATATAATTTTGAAAAAAATTTTAAGAGTTTTAGAAAACCCATAGGAAGTTAATGCGGAAAGTCATATATATGTAGTTATTTTTTAAAAATATGATCAAAACTATAAAAAAAGAACGTTTTATTATAAAAAAAATGAATAAATTTAAAAAACCTATGCGATACAAATGATAATCTTTTTCTTTTATGTAAATGTATAACTTCTTCTTTTTCTTCTTCGCCCTCTGATTCTTCGGTAGACTGCAAATCTTCCCACTCCACTTTATCTTCTTCAAAATCATCTTCGACTTCACCTTTATTTCTGTCATTTTCAGAAGTAAGCTCTTCGTCTTCGGCATTGCTTAAATCTTCTGAAACTAGCTTATCATTACAACAATTACCAGAATCTTGACATGTCGTGCACAGATCTGTACATTGTAGACCAACTTTTCTACATCCGCATCTGTTGGTAGAACACGTCGTTTTGCAGCAGCAAGAGACTGTTTTTAACAAGCTTTATGGTATTATTGGCATTTCCGTAAAGCGAGGTATTAGTATTTTTGAGGCAGAGTGAATAACTTCCCTCCAACCCCACTTGGTTGGATCAAGTTTATTTCCAAGCCACGTTTGAATTTGAAAATAGACTCTATAAGAATGCTGCGTTCCTCCGCCAACAGTTGGAGGCAAGTTTTATAATTTAATCGTTTTTTTTTGGACATAGAACTATTTTTGCATTTATAGATGGATGAAATTATTGCACAACCGTTATTAGCTATGGCGTTCGGAGTTGTATTCGGCTTATAAAAAGGTTTTACTAACTCTGACAAGTTTGAAGTTGAAATATTTGAGTCAACTATTGTTTTTCTTCCATTACCTGCAAATCCAGAGGTTGTATCGCAACCAGAGAAGCAGTGTAAAAAGGTCCAGGTAAAACAGTTAACTGTCACAAAAAACTTCACAGTTAAAAATATATATATACATTAAGTCTGCGCATACTCGTTCATCATACCGTAATATTTTTTCTAATTTTAAATGTTTATAATTATGACTATAATGCTTTTATTTAACCATTTTTTTTTATTGTTTACACCAGAAAAAGAAGAAAAAAAACGAAAGTTTAAAAAACTGAAAAATTTGAGAAAATTCGATTTTTTGCATTTTCTTGGAAAATTTTGAGTTTATGGTAAAAATGACCCATACAAATCTTGTATAATTTTTTAAAATCTACAACTTTTTTTTAATACGGATTTTCGGTTAACGTCAATTTTAGCCGAAAAGTGCATAAAAACAATCATTACTTTATTCACCCTCCAAAAACAACCCTTTAGTACCCCTAAATTTTGAAGCAATTATTAACAACAAAATACGGTTTCTTTAGTATTTTGTTCCATAGAATTTATTGGTGAAGTTATTTTTAACAGTTTATTAAAATTTAAACAAAATTATCAACAATTACTGAAAAAAAAATCAAAATAGAGTTTTTGCGTTTATTGCATTTTTTAGCATATTCTTAAATATAAGCTATATTGGTTCTCTATTTTATTAAAAAGTAAACGTAAAAACAAACAAAACGAGCTTTGAAAAATCCATTTACGATGATTTTTCACCGGAGAATTTTCGTCTGAAAAATGGGTTCTTTTTTTTTGAAAAAGTTCAAACTCAAACATTTTTTATTATTCGCTTTTGAATTTTTTTTTGTTATTTATAATATATAAAGGTATTCTTTTACTAAGTTTCATATTAATTCATTCATTTTTACAAAAATTAAAAATGCAAAACGAAAATTTGGCTATTGATTGGAAAATTTGCAAATTTCTCGATAATTTTGAGGTTATGTCAAAAAGTACACTTAACAAAAATTGAAGATCTTTTTATTATCTACAACTTTGCTGTTGAACATTTTTGTCTCCGACATCAAATTTTCTCAGAAAACGCGTCCAAACTGTTGCCCGCAGATTTTTTTCACTTAACCTACCCCTCCCCCACCCCCCTAAGTTAGTCCCCATTGGCCGTGGGTTCATTTATTTTGTTTTCGATGTTAGTAACCCCCTTAACCATTTCCCGTTGGGCTAGTCCAGGTATTAATTTTTCCGTGCTCAAAGTTAGTTTGCCCGGTCTAAAAATCGACAAACAGTGCAAACAATCAAAATGTATTCAAGGAAAAAATGTAAGCATTTTTTAATATTTATATATTTTATTTTTCCTCGCGCTGGCTAAACCCTACAAAATAATGTTGTTAATAGTCCAGGGAAGTTAGTTTTTCTCGTGACTTCGAATAATCCAGGTATCCGACAAGTTTTTTGTTATAATAGACCTATAGGAAGAAATTCTACCGGTTTCCTGCAGAGATTTCGGAGCAGTATTTTAATTATTGACAATTTAGTGCAAAAAACGCGATTTTTTCGTTTTTTGCATCCCTAGTAAAAAAGTAAATGGTTGACATACAATTACAAAATTTTATCTTTAAGAACATTGTAAATGCTTTAAAATGGCGTTTTTTAAAAATTAACAAATCAATTTGTTGCTCAGCAAACTGCAAAATAAAGCAAAACGATTATTTGTTAATAACTATTATTAAAATTAATCTGAATATTTCACCCAAAATTGGGCATTGGGGTACTTAATAAAGCCTCAAAATTTCAGACCGATCCATCAATCACTTTAAAAGTTATTCTATTTGTTTATCCCAGAGAACTTTTTTTGCAATGACATTAGACAGAAAATAATAAAGATAGGGCAATTCTGCGACCGCCAAATGAAAGTAGAAGACTTATAATATTAATATACAGGGTGTCCAGGAACTTAATGCCAAAAATTAGAGAGCAAATAGAAGAGGTCAAAATAATGTTAGAAGTTCAAATAAATTTTTGTCATACGAGCCTTCGTATCCGAGTTATAGACCTCTAAAGTTTCGAAATAAAAACCTTTGTTTTGTCATAATTTCTAAACTATACATTGGAATACTATAAAATTCCAGTGACGGATTGCATACATCCATGTCCTGTGTTTGACGGTATAAATGAATCTACATTACGTACAGATAAGCAGAGACGGCTTGTGCCCATTGGTTAATAATCCGTAATTTTAATAGGGACCATCTGAATAATATTTAAATTTCAAAAATAAATTTTCCAATCCATTTACTAATGAAAATGTACTGTTTGAACTCGATAAAATTAAGGCTTTAGGAGAAATTTGAACTTTTAGATCTGATCGCCATATTTTGTAAAGACAGACATTCTGAAGAGAACTATCAATAATTGTCACAACTTATAATTAAAAATTCCTTAAGATAGTATTTAAACGCAATAAAACAATTGCTTTGCAGTTTTAGTTTTAGTTCAAGCGTTTAAAGTCTGACCATGGGACAGGCTTAAGAAAAAGTAACTCGGAAACGAAGGCTCGTATGACAAAAATTTATTTGAACTTCTAACATTATTTTGACCTCTTCTATTTGCTCCCGAATTTTTGGCATTAAGTTCCGGGACACCCATATTAAAAAAAAATTAAAAAAATTATTTAATATAGTCCAAAATTATAATGCAAAATTATTAAAAATTACAATAACTTTAAAAATATTATCCGTAGAAAAAAAATTTTTTTCCTACTCGAAAAGCTGGCATTTTTACACGAATTTTCAAAAAAAAAAAAAATTGGTCTAAGTCAATTTGGGCCAAAGTTAGCCATTTTTTTTTAAATTCACAACTAATTTGTTTATAATAATTAAGGAACGTAATTGGTGCCATTTTAATGAATGGGGTTAGTATTTTTTATGAAAAAATTTGCACAAACAATGCACCTTTACAGGACCCTCTACGAATTTTAAAAAATGTGGTTTAAATTGTGACTAGTCGTGGTAAGTAGAGGGGGAACCGACAGATCCACGATTTCAAAACCTGAAAAAGCAACTACAAACTACTACAATTTTCTATATCTCCGGATCTACTCAATGGATTTTGATCTTTCTTGTTTTAATTTGTATGTACTTTTTTCGTACATTACAAATATGCAATTTGTATATAAATTTATTAATTAATAAACAGTCTAATTTGTTTAAACAATTTTCTTCTAAAAATCTATTTTTTTATTCATATTATCATTAATAATCATATAAAAACTTAAAGTACACTTTAATAAATAAATTATCCTTCATAAATAATTAATTATTATTACATTTTACCTAAAAAATGGGCTATATTGCAATATTGCAGATGTGTATAAAAGTACCACTAACTATTTTTTTTTTGTAAAGCCAAAATAGTTTATATACATTTTTATCTAAATATTATTGATGTTTTACCATATTTTTGAAGTA
Organism: Altica lythri; assembly: GCA_964028335.1. NCBI lineage: Eukaryota > Metazoa > Arthropoda > Insecta > Coleoptera > Chrysomelidae > Altica > Altica lythri. The sequence goes on along the minus strand of OZ034810.1, from coordinate 4,274,974 downwards.
AAACTTCTTTAGGCACGGCTAGGGGTACCTCAGATTTATTTTCTGACATCAGAACCTGACGGAAGTAACGGTGTGACGTCAGCTATGGTAGGAGCAAAGTTTATAAAATTTATTATGGTAATCTCGTAATTAATTTTCAAAATTTTTAGAATTTTCAAATTTTTCAAGATTTTTAGAATTTTCAGGTTTTCAAAATTTTCAATAAATTTTTTCAAAATTTTGAAGATTTTTAGAATTTTCAAAATTTCCAAAATTTTCAGAATCTTTAAATTTTTCAAGTTTTACTTCAATCGCGCGTAAAACATATACACATACTTTTTTTATTACTGCTATTTATTGATATAAGCTTATATATTTCAGGTTTCCTATCTGCGGCAAAAAAATGGTATCATCATTTTGGGAAATTCAATGGAACATGTTCGTATTGTGGACAATTTTTTTGTGATAAATTGTTATTTTTATATCATTTTAGTATTTACCACTTTATAGTTAAATCTAAAAAATCTGTTGATTTAAGAATGAATAATTCTGCTGCTAAACGTATTGGACAAATATCCTTTAAATGCGAAATTTGTTCAAAATACTTCAAAGATCAAAGTTTATTAAATTAGCATATTATACTTCACACTGGTGAAAAATTATTCAAATGTGAATATTGTTCGAAATGTTTCACAAAATCCAAGCTTTTAAAAATGCATGTTAGAATTCACACTAACGAGAAACCTTTTAAATGTGAATACCAAGTAAAATAAATCAAAGTCTCGGTCTCAGACTTTGATTTATTTTACTTGGTATTTACATATTCCGGTCTCTTTGAGAATTATGGACGAATTTTTTGAATTTTAAATGTGATATTTGTTCAAAATGTTTCAAAAACCAAAGTTATTTTAAAGAGCATAATAGACTTCACACTGGCGAAAAATTATTCAAATGTGAAGTTTGTTCAAAGTGTTTCATAAATTCTAGTAGGCTTAAAACCCATTTTATACTTCACACTAACGAGAGACCTTTTAAATGTGAAATTTGTTCAAAATGTTTCAAAACATCTAGTCATTTAAAGACGCATGTTAGAATTCACACTGGCGAGAGACCATTTAAATGTGAAATTTGTGCAAAATGTTTCATACAATCTGATAATTTAAAAAGACATACTAGAACTCACACTGCCGAAAAACCTTTTAGATGTGAATATTGTTCAAAGTGTTTCACAGAAAATGGAAGCTTAAAAAGACATCTTATTAGATATTACACTGGCGAAAAGTCATTCAAATGTGAAATTTGTTCAAAATGTTTCTCACAACAAAAGGATTTAAATCAACACATTCGAACTCATACTGGAGAAAAACCTTTTAAATGTAAAATTTGTCCGAAAGGTTTTCAAAGTGCCAGTAATTTAAAAAACCATATCAGAACTCACACTGGGGAGAGACCTTTTAAATGTGAATATTGTTCAATGTGTTTCACAGAAAATCATAGGTTAAAAAAACATCTTTTTAGAGATCATTTGTCTAAAATGTTACACACTACAAAATGATTTGAAACTACATAAGAACTCACACTGCAGATAAACCTTTCAAATGTAAAGTTTGTTCGAAATGTTTTCACAATTCCACTAATTTAAACATTCATATGAGAATTCACACTGGGGAAAAACCTTACAAATGTGAAATTTGTTCAAAATCTTTCTCAGAAAAAAGAAGCTTAAAGCAGCTTATTATTAGATACCACACTGACGAGAAAGGACAACAATAATGATTTAATTTTTTTTTTTTTTTATTTTACTCCTTAAGAAACGATACATAAGGCGCCTGTTATGAAAAAAAATATGGATAGTGAAATCGTGTAATAGTATTACGTTAAGAAAAGTGAAACAGAATAATAATATCATTTTCTCTCTCTCTCTCTCTCTCTCTCTGTGCTTCTCCAAACATCTTATACTAAACGCATAGAGAAAGCACTTCTTGAATTTTTTAAAATTTTCAATATTTTTAGAATTTTTAAAAAATTTAAAAAAAACAATCATTTTGAAAATTTTATTACATTCTTTGTTAATTTTGAACGGAATACAGATTATAAGCATATTAATATATTTTAATAAATATTTTTTGAAAATAAGGCAATTTTTCGATTTTATATTAAGATTCAAAAATTTTCTAGAAAATGTAAAAAAAAATGTACAATTAAATTTTAAACATCCCATAATAAATATACAATACGAATGAACTTGATTAGTCAATTATGTACGTAATTGTTGGAATTGACGACTATTAAATTTTCAAAAAATACGGCAAATAACTATTTAATAAATTTGTAGCGCCATCTCTTGGTTTTACTTTTAAGGTGGTTAAATTAGTGTAAATAGTGTATATTTTTCAGGCACTATTATTTACATAATAGTTATAAAAACACAAAAATACCATGGTGATCGTTCTTAAGGAGTAAACTCCAGTCGCTTGTCGGAGCTGACACACACACATTTTTTATATCTAAGACCTTTGGTATTTTGATCAATTTCTATAAACTGGGTAGTAAAAACTAGATAGAAACAGTAATATAGCTTTAGCAGTTAATAAGTTTAAAGTTATTAAAGCTTTTTCTTATTGTAAGCTTCCAGAGTTAAATAACTGAATTAGCTTTTGAAGTCATAAATCTGTTTTCTTTTAAAATCTACTACGTTTGGTATTTTCATCAGTGATAAAATAGTACATTACGTATCGAGTGCGGAAAGCAGGTGATCCCATCACAAGTGATGGGATTACCTACGCACCGCACGAGTTGCGTATTCCGTTTTTCATCACTCCGTGAGGAAAGCTCTTGAATTTGTCTAAAATAAAAGGAAAGAAGATAATAAAAGTAGTATTAGGTCTGATCCGCCTGCACCGCGAAGGCGCTGAAGGAGAGTTGGGGGAGGCGGATCCCTCCCATTAAAACAAAAAATTTTGAGTTAAGAAATTATAACATTTTTATTAAAAAAACACTTTTTTATTAGAAAACTATATATAGTTATGAATCTTTGTTAAATACGTTAAATGTAATATTTGAACAGTTGCTAATTCTATAGACATATTTTTTTTATTCAACTTAAGTATATTAGATAATAATTGAAAAACAACAAAATCTTTATTTATTAATGAAACGTTTGATTAAATTTATCGTGGTGCATTTACTACCGCATTATCAGATGCAAAACTATAGAAGAATTCAGCCTTAATTTCTCTTAGTTCACTTTCTATCTCATTTATTTTTGATTGGGAAACACTTATCAACTCTGTTTTGGTCATTCATTGCTTTCCGCACGGTCCTGCATTGTCGAACGCAGTGCTTTCCGCACGCAGTGATGATAAGTAACTAAAAGATTGTTACAAGTTTAAAGTTACAAGAAATTTTTTATATTTGTAAGGTTTTTAATAAATATTAGCTGTTGAAGTCACAAGGTGTTTTCTCTTAAAACCTGGTACTTTTTTGTATTATCATCAACTTCTACAAACTATGAGGTAAAAAACAGATAGAAACATTGATAGAGCTTTAGTAGATAATAAGTTTGCAGTAACCAGAATTTGAAAGCTTCGAAGGATTGGTATTTTCATCAGCTTCTAAAAACTGGGTGTTAGTTTTAGCAGATTATCAATTTAAATTAACTACTTCTTATTTGTAAGCATTCAGTTTCGAAGAAGTGGATGGATATGTAATAAATATTAACTTTTGAAGTTACAAAATGACTGTTTTACCATTTTCTTTTGATCTGATACCTTTTGGTGTTTTCATCAGCTTCTACAAACTGGGTGTGAAAAAGTAGATAGAAACAGTAATAGAGCTAGAAGATTTTTCTTATTTAAAAGCTTTTAAAATTGAAGAGTCATTTAAAAATGCATGTTAGAATTCATACTTGCGAAAAACCTTTTAAATATGATATTTGTTCAAAATGTTTTGCAACTTAAAACGGTATATTATTAAATCTCCTAAATAAATTTAATACACACATGCTGTATAGTATATTCTGTAACAAGGTTAGAATGAAAATTCGATACGAGTGGAGAATAACCACGAGTTATCGAATTTTCATTCTAACCGTGTAACAGACTGTATTTTCTCCACGACTATGTAATAATTCTGTTTATTTATATTGAAATATGTAGCAAAACAATTAGAACGTAGTACTGACAAACTAAGTGACAGTGACAGTCAAGAGTAAGAATGAACACTTTCTATTATTAAAAATGAAGTCGGAATTATCACATTTTTATTAATGGTCGTGGAGAAAATAAATTTATAATTCAACTGAAAGTTTTTTTTAAGCTATTGTATAGCTTTTATCGCGGGCTTTAAGTGCGGCTAACAAATCAAAAAATTCCGTAACGAAAAAACCTAACACTTCCCGACTCCGCCTGCTATATTAAAGTAATTTGTTTTTAAATAAAAGTTAAATCTGTAATAAAGGGTATGTTCTGACTAAGTCAACGATTACAATCGCTTGCAAGCGATTGTAAACTGATCGCAGAATATGGCTCTCGGACACGATTAGATTATTACTTACTGTTGACAATTTTTTTTTAGACGCAATTTTCGTTAGTATTGTTTACAAAAGATATAGCGTGCAATGATAAATTATTGTTATTTAGATATAAAAAATTAATTAATGTGATGAAAAAAATGTAAATATATTATATTGTCTCTGTGTAGGAACTTTTAAACACACTTGATCACAAACCCGATTACATGAATCGTGTCCGAGGGCAAATGGTAAACGATTACAAACGTTTGCAGGCGATTGTAATCGTTGACTTAGTTAGAACATACCCATATTTGTATGATGTGAAACATAATATACATATTTTGCTGACATCTCAAATTGACAGCTTGTCAACCTAAATACGTTGCTGGTGAATAGTTGTACGCGTAAAATTTGAAATGATAACTTCTTATGGGAGGGTAAACTGCTTTGTAACGTAACGCGTTACGACGCCACTATGTCTATAGACAACGTACAAAAACTTATAACCTATCAAACGATAGGAAATTTACTCAAAAATTCAAAATTACAATTGGTTTTTTCATATCTTTTATAGTTTTGGAACGAAGTTCCCTTTCAGGCGTTACGACCAGTTACGACTCAGGCTAGAGGCTAGCCAAAAAAAAATTCAGACACGACACACGCATGTCTGTCTCTCTCTCACAGACCAAAAAATAAAAAACTCTCTCTCTCTTTCATATATAGATATATTACAATTTAAAAGACACTATTTTAAATTAAAAGAAAATGTACATTAAAAAGAAAATACTGTAGAAAAAATAATCTTTTTAAACATCAATGGCATAAAAGCATATCTAATTAAAAAGGTATTACATATTTTATAATTAACTTTTTTTTGACATATATATTTATTTTAATTTTTTTTTATTGTTGTTATGTAACGGCATCTAGGTATATACAGGGTGTGTCACGACGAAGGGACAGTAGAAATATCTCGAGATCTATATCGATTTGAAATCTGAAAATTTGTACTTGGCCATTTTCGTTGATGGCCTATCTGCCTAAAGTAATGACATTAATCTTACACTTCCGGTTATACCGGAAATCGCCATCAACTTCGTTATTTTAAATAGAACACCCTGTATATTATTACATTTTTGGATTCCGCATAAAATTCTAGACTAATTTTATGAAAGGTGGTCTATATTTTAATTCGATAGTTTTTGAGTTATTCAACTTTTTTCAAAAATTTTGACAGATGAAACTGAATTTTGAAAACTCAATAACTAGACTATTTTACAATCAAAGAAAACAAAAGTTGCTGCGCTTGAACGGTAAGTAATGTTCTTTAATGCGATAAACAAATAATTTAGTTTCACATCACAGGGTGTTCTTAAACGGTGTGCCATTTTTCAGAACTTTGAATCAGAATAAGTCAAAATTTTCAAATAGGATACCCTGTATATACTTACGTCATCTTACATGAAATTTATTTGGCTTTTAAATTATATTAGGGTTTCCTATACCTAAAATCAATAGTTTTCACATAAATCAGAAATTATATCCTAGGGGCAGATTTGCACATACAAATCGCACATTATATGAAAGTTAATTTGAGAAAATTTTTGAAAAACAGCACACTTTCTAAATTATAAGTTCATGATGCATTTATTATTATCTTACTAAGAATTTAGTCTCTATAAAACACCAAGCTTCCATTGAAAGAGGTAAAAAAGGTCTTACGAAAGAGATTACCTATTGAAATTATGTACTTGATTTCAGAAAGTTGTTCATGGAAAAAAGTCGCTAACAATCCTTCAATTCGCATTGTGATTATTATTAAGTGACATTTTTTGGTCATCACACTATGTTACAAAACTTAGTTACTAACTATTTTTAAAATCATTGCGCGTTTAGGTTATACTAACGAAAATTATTTAAATTTAATGTTGATATACGGCTAGTGTCACAAAAATTTTTTTATAATTCACGTTCACAAAGTTTCTATTTCGACACTAAAAACAGTATCGAAATAGATTCATTGTAACACTGTTTTTGGTAACTTTTTGTTTTACACAATTGGTTGCACTGCACTGATTTTCAACGAAAGAGTTCAGGTAGTAAATCAAGAAATATGTTGTAGTAAATTATTAACTACATTATCAGCGTTATTGCTAAATTCGGAATATTTTATACAAATTTGACAAACATTCTAATTTAAAATCATTAAAACTGACAAGTGTCAAAACTGTCAAGATTGCCAACATCAATAAATATTTCGAAAAACTTTATTTTATTTATTTATTTATTTATTTTTTATACTTTTAAAAGTTCATTATAAAAAATAGTATGTAACACTTGAATTACAATGACGGTTCTTTGCGAAACTCACCGCTTCGCGGTTCGTTTCACAAACTGAAACTACTACTACTACGAAACCTCTGTCATTGTAACACTTGTATTACAATATACTATACCAGAACGTGTGAGACATTTACCGAAAGATACCCAGACGTCCCACACCTAATAGAAAACTTGTACAATCAGTTATAAAAAATCTAACTAACGTTGGTTCATTTAAATCAAAACTTGAAAAGAACAAACCCATATTAAACGATGAAGAGATTACAATACTGGGATACTTCACTGGCGATCCTAATGCTTCCCTACGAGATGCTCAAAGTGTTTTGGGTTTTGTATTCAAAACTATTAAGATGAAATTTAAGTATAAAACGTTTTCTATTAATTTGGTGCATCATTTAACACCAGAAGACTTTTTGAAACGAGTAAATTTCTGTGAGTTTTTGCTTATGAAGACTCAACAAGAGGTTCTTAGAGAAAATAATTTGGAGTGACGAAGCGAAATTCTGTAAAATTGGAATCTTTATCGGCGAAATTCACATTACTGGGCAGATGAAAATATGTATTTGTTTAGAGAAAAGCGAATCCAAGATTCTTGGTCTTTCAACGTGTACTGCTCCATTAAAAACAACAGAATTCTGTGCTTGCATATTTATGATAACAATCTTGATGGAGTAGGATACGAAAATATTCTAAGATATAATTTGCAAGAAGCATTAGAACTTTTACCATGGCTGAGTACAGAGTAGCGTGGTATCAACACGATGGTGCTCCTGTACACAACAATCATGGTGTTAATCAGCTCCTAATGCAGACTTTTGACGATCATTGGATAGCGCTGAACGGATCTTTTAGATGGCCTCCGCGATCGCCAGTTTTGACACCGTTGGACTACTAAATTTGGGGAAAAATAAAATCTTTAGTGAATGCTACTGCTCCCACCACCAAAGAAAACTTGAAACAAAGGGTTAGGGAGGCGTTTGGGAATTTAGATCCTAATGAGATCCGAAGGGCAGTAACAGAAGGCATGGTACGTCGCATTAACAAATGTCTAGCGACAAACGGTCGGCAATTTGAACATTTAAATTAAACGTAATCCTTGATGTGTTTTATTAAATTTGATTATATTAAATTATTGTTTTCTTAAAAGCAATATTATTTTTCGTCTCCCACTAATGACATCTTTTAATAATCTCTTTCGTAAGACCCTTTTTACCTCTTTTCATGTAAGCTTAGTGTTTTATAGATACTGGGGAGTCTTAGGAAGACAATAATAAATGCATCATAAACTCATAATTTAGAAAGTGTGCTATGTTTTTCAAAAATTTTCTCAAATTAACTCATATAATGTGCGAGTTGTATGTGCAAATCTGCCCCTAGGATATAATTTCTGATATATGTGAAAACTAACCAAGGGAACCACGAAGACTAGATACCAGGAGTCTACACGGTATAGGCTTTTCCATAATATTTCTGGTCTCAATAATCAACCCAGATCATAGTTCTTTTTTTGCCACTGGCGGCGCGAGTAACAAGAACTTTAAATTTCGCGAAATTAAATTCAATATATAATATTAATTTATTTATTTAAAATTAGTTGATACCTACTGTATATTTTGTAACGTTTTTCAAATACACATATGGATAAATCTCTGATAATAATACAATAAATTCATTCAATACAGCTTTAAAACCTTTCTTGTTTTTAAAAGACTATTATTAAAATGTTTTATTATAGCCTTCTAGACACTATTATGTATTTTGTTTTTAACTTTGCTTTAAATATTACATTACAACTTGGCTTATAATTAACAATAAAATCCAAATAACTTAATCTTTTAACAGTTTTGAACATACATACTTTCTCAAATTCAAGTATTTTCAAATAGAAATTCTAACCAAAATGTTTGTGTACTGTTTACTAAACAAACACGTGAATTTAGGCTCATTGGACAGAACATGATAATCGGTATTTTTAGAAAGTTTTTATATTTTCGCCGTGTTCTTTGTCTCTGTGTCATTCCGTGGAATTTTGTAATCGAATTTAAATCTATTTCCTGACTACCTAGAGCTCTGAAATTTTTAGGATAGCTAAGAACTGGATGACAATGCATGTTTCAAGTGTGTTTAGGCATATACATAGATTTCGAAATTTATACTGAAATGTTATTAAATTAAATATTAATAGGTACATATTATTATTTTGAAAGACTTCATATAAGCTTGCGGTGGCCTATTTGGATCGGTTGAAGCGGTTGATTGTGACAATTCTGTTGGGTTATCGTAATAGGATCGATCTCGCGAGAGAGAAGTTTTTTTTCTTTTTTTTTTGTGCTTACATGTGAAAGTAACAAAATAATTTATATAATAGTAATATGACCTATAAATCAGTAAAAAAACTTTCTACTATAAAAAGTTCTTTTTATAAATTGTGATTAATGCTATATTTTGTGGTATTTCAGTATTTTACAAGTTTCCGATTATTACAGATATGCAATTGATCTGGCAACAATGCACGCAAATTTGAATTTCTCGCGCACAATTCAGGCCAATTTGTGACTTTTTTCAATGCATACAGACCTGCGCATATTGTTCATTTTTGTAGGTACAAACCCTGCAGAAAGACCTGACTTTGTTTTATACTAAGTAACGCTAAATGAACGGCTTGCTGTAACAATTTATAGTTGAAAACTATACAAATAACCAAAACGAAGAAGAAAGTTGATATGGCAACAATGGTGCGGATTGTGCGATCTACGGTTTCGTCTCGGTACACCTTTCAGAATCAGACTGTGACAAGTGACTTCGCTGGATGTCAAAGTTCCAAGAAGAAAAAGTATAGTTTCCGACAGTCGGTCATATTAACAATCTTCATTCGATAAGTAATCCAAAGTGCACAAAAGTTTCAAGCTCTTGATTAAATTAAAAGTGGCTAAATTGATCATATAGTTAAATTAACCATACCGTTAGACTTTAGACATTGAGTTTAGATCTCACATTGTTCTTTGTTACAACCAGAAAAATGAATGGTTTCAAAGAAGCATCAGATTCATTAATGCATAATAAAATCGAAAGTAATCCTAAAGAACTATTATCTAATATTAAAACCGAAGAAATTGAAATTGAAGAATGTAGTCTCGAATTCGATAACTTGCATCAAATTGACTATTATATGATGAAAAGGGAAAGTTCTGAAGAAAAAGTTTCTCTAACTAAAAGTGATGTTTTAATAAGCAAAGAAAATATAAAAACTGAAAATGTTAATTCAAAAAAGGGTAATCAAGAAAGAATAAATGATATCGAAATTAAGAAATTTGATTTCCCTGTTTGTACAAAAGCTATCCATGATTTTGTTGAAGTAGGACAAACTGTGCAAACAATCAAAATGTATTCTAGGAAAAAATGTAAGTATTTTTTAATTTTTATCTATTTTATTATTTTTGCTCAAGCTCGATAAACCAACCCTACGAAATAAGTTAAAATAATGAATTTTATTCAAAAATTTTAACAAATATGTTTAAACTCTTCACATAAACTTTGAATTTGTAGCCAGCGATTATGTTATATTAGGAAGCATAATAAGTTGTAATGATGTTTATGATACATATACAGATGGGTTTATATATTATTTTACAAAAGATATATTTATATCTTTAAACTCTCATACGAGCTCTCATAGCAGTTTAAAAAATACAGATAAAGGTTCAACTCATTGTTTCTTCACATTTTTCTCTAAAGATTATTGATGTTTTCTATATTTTTTAACCCCTGACGCAGAAAGAAGGGTGTTATAAGTTTGATGTGTCTGTGTGTATGTGTCTGTCTGTGCCATCATAGCTCCCAAACGAATAACGCGATTTCAGTTTAGTTTTTTTTTTGTATTAAGGCTTGGAGCAAACTCTCGGTTTCCTGATTCGGTTTCCGGATCAGGAATTCAGATTCTGAAACCTGAATGCTTCATTTACATACAAAATGTTCAACAAGGCACACACGTCTCAACTATTTCCGAACGGAATAAAAACCCGACGTTCGTTTCGGAATTTATTCCGTGCGTTTGGATCATAAGAACGGAAAAAAACCTAATAACGTCGTTTTCTCTTCTTCTTCTTCTTCTTCTTCTTCATGTCTAGCGCCAGTAAAAGGGCAGTAGCAATCAATTTATCGTCGTCGTCCATTTATGCTTTCACAGAAACGTCGCTATTCGAACTGACAGTATAAATTCCTAATACAAAAAAACGAATTCCTGATCAGAAAACCGAGCATCTTCCTTAAAGATCACTTATGTGTGAGTATGTTTAGATATGTTTGTTGAAAATCGGTTGAGCCGGTTGTGGGGCGTGAAAGTGGGGAAGAATACCCAAATCTTTGTAGAAATACTAGTGTCCGACCGAAACCGTAAGTGTCACATGTGTCATGAGTTGAATTTAACGACCTTTTCATGATTTGATGGCTAAGCACCTATAGCTTAGTTGTTAGAGCGTCAGCGCGTAGAGCTGAAGGTTGCGAGTTCGAGTCTCGCTGGATCCGACATTTTTTCAATTTCTCCTTAATGTCATTTAATATATTCTTGTTTGTATACTTTCTAAAATTTTCAAAAAATCCAATGAGAGAAATCTCGAATAATCGTTTATTAAATTACTTTAACATATTTAAAATTTCTATTAATTACGGAAGTTACAAAAGTAACAACTTGATTATCATTCGGTAACGGCTGATTAATGACTATTCTTTTTTCTTGAATCTTTATGAATCTCGAGATCCTAGTATATAATCGCGGATTGAGGATATTAGGGGGTGAATAAAATATTAAACTTTTACAAAAAAATTCCCAAAGATACTTCACACGTTTTTGACCGAAACCATCTTTTTTTTGGCCGAAACCGAACTCTCGGTCGGTCACTAAAATATACACGTGTAGGGTCTCAAATGAAAGCGCACAGAAAGAAAATATTGATGACTTAATCGAGAGTGTTCTTAGCTTTGTTTTGTTACAGATGTGAGATTTGTTCAAAATGTTTCTCGCGAAAAACTAACTCAAAAAAACATATAACAAAAAATCATATTCGAATTCACATTGCTAAAAAATTATTTCAAATGTAAAAGGACTAACTAAATAGATTTTGGGTCCCAGTCGAATTGGCTAAAAATTCAGTATGAATATTTTCTGAAAAGTTTTTAACGGTTTTTATGTCAGTTGAAAAAATGCTCTAAAAGCGTCCTTTTATGACTTAATGGGTTAAGTTGGGCCTTTAAATTACCTCTTGGTGATCCTTTAGGTGGTAATATCATCAAGCTCATTTTTGAAATGGCAAAAACAATAGCAGTCTACTGATTGAAGATCATTAAAGACATCAATTTTTTAATCAATTAACCAAAATCTTACTAAGCCTTACTCAGGCCTACATCTAATATCACATATTACGTCCTTCTATATCTTCGAAAATATACATAGGATCATGTTGGACCGATGATAACTTTTCATCAGAAAGTCGAGAACTACAACATACTGAATTTTCAGCCAATTCGACTGGGACCCAAAATCCATTTAGTTAGTGCGGGGTCCTTTGTTTAAAATGTGACGCAGAACAAAGCTTAAAACGGTATATTATTAGAGAAAAATGTCAAGAGGTACTAGAAAAAAAGAGTGTGCATGTAACCTTTATGCGCGATTGAAGTAAAACTTGAAAAATTTTCAAAATTCTTAAAATTTCGAAAAAATTAAAAATTTTCATGATTTTCAAATTTTTAAAAAATTTTGAAAAATTTAAAGATTTTGAAAATTTTAGAAATTTTAAAAAAATTTACAAATTTTGAAAATTTGAAAAATCTTCAAAATTTTAAAATTTTGAAAAATTTTGCAGTTTTGAAAAATTTTAAAATTTTTAAAATTTTGAAAAATTTGGATATTTTGAAAATTTGAAAATTAAGCTCCTCCCATAGCTGAAATCACACCGTTACTTCCGTCAGAATCTGATGTCAAAATTACAACGTTCCGTCAGAATTACTTCCGTCAGAAAATAAATCTGAGTTACCCCTAGTCGCGCTTAAAGAAGTTTTACTTCAAAAATGTTAAACAGCTTGTAATTTAATGAATTTTTCTGTGATTTGTTTAAACAATAACGATTTAATGGAATATTTTTTGCATGTTTATGTACATTAGATTGTTTTACCAAGGAATTTAAGTTTTTATGTATTTCAATAAGAACAGTAAATGTATATAGTAGTTAGGGGTATTATTTTTAATTTTGAATAGAGTGGCTTACAGTGATTTCTGATACATAAAATTCGAAGTGTTTTTTTTTTATTGTAGCCTGAATGTAGATATATCAGAATCGCTTGCATTTCCTTAAAGAATAAGTCGTGTAGGTCCAAAATAGTTTGGTTAAATTTAACTTTAAAAATTATTGCATTTATTTTTAGCATTATTATTATTGATATGAGATTATATATTTCAGGTTTTCTATCTGCGCCGAAAAAGTGGCAACCTCACTTTGGGAAATTTTATGGAACATGTTTCTCTTGTGGACAATTTTTCTGTGATATATTGCTATTTTTAAACCATTTTTATATTTACCACTTTTTAGTTAATTCCAAAAAATCTGTTAACTTAAGAAGGAATAATTCTGATAAAAAACATATTGGACAGATGTTCTTTAAATGCGAAATTTGTACAAAATGTTTCACACAATCCAGTGATTTAAAAAGGCATATTACAATTCACACTGACAAGAAACCATTTAAATGTAAAATTTGTTCAAAATGTTTCACATATTCCAGTAAATTAAAAGTTCATATTAGAACTCACACTGGTGAGAAACCTTTTAAATGCGAAATTTGTTCAAAATGTTTTACACGATCTGATTATTTAAGAAGGCATGTTAAAATTCACACTAACGAGAAAACTTTTAAATGTAAAATTTGTTCAAAATGTTTCACAGACCAAAGTAATTTAAAAAGGCATATTAGAATTCACACTAACGAGAAACCTTTTAAATGTGAAATTTGTTCAAAATGTTTTACACAATTTGATTATTTAAAAACGCATGTTAAAATTCACAGTAACGAGAAACCTTTTAAATGTAAAATTTGTTCAAACTGTTTCACACGAAAAAGTTACTTAAAATATCATATTGTTAGACATCACATTGGTGAAAATTCATTGAAATGTGAAATGTATTCAAAATGTTTCTCACAACAAAGTGATTTAAATAAACTCATTAGAACTCATACTGGTGAAAAACCTTTTAAATGTAAAATTTGTCCGAAAGGTTTTCAATGGGCCAGTCATTTAAAAATGCATATCAGAACTCACACTGGTGAGAAACCTTTTAAATGTAAAATTTGTTTAAAATGTTTCACAGACCAAAGTAATTTAAGAAAACATATTAGAAGTCACACTGGAGACAAACCTTTCAGATGTGAAATTTGTTTAAAATCTTTCTCAGAAAAAAGAAACTTAAACCAGCATATTATTAGAAAACACACTGGTGAAAAGTCATTCAAATGTGAAATTTGTTTAAAATGTTACACACAACAAAGGGATTTAAAAGTACATATTAGAACTCACACTCACGAAAAATCTTTTAAATGTGAAATTTGTTCAAAATGTTTCACAGATTCCAGTGTTTTAAAAAGGCATATTAGAATTCACACTGGTGAAAAACCTTACAAATGTGAGATTTGTTCAAAATGTTTCACAGATTCCAGTGTTTTAAAAAGGCATATTAGAATTCACACTGGGGAAAAACGTTAAAAAAGTGATATTTGTTCAAAATCTTTCTCAGAAAAAAGAAACTTAAAGCAGTAGAGATCACACCGACGATAAAGCAATTTAATTAGAAATTTGTCCAAAATGTTGCAGAAAATCTAATTTCTAATACTGATCTACTATTTTTTTAACATCTAAGACCTTTAGTATGTTGATCAACTTCTAAAAACTGGGTGGTAAAAACTAGATAGAAACAGTAATGGAGCTTTAGCAGATAATAAGTTTAAAGTTACTAGAAGCTTTTTCTTATTGTAAGCTTCAATGCTTCCAGGGTTGAAAAACTGAATGAATCTATGATAAATACACTCCTGGACAAAATTAACGCACCAACAGAAAAATTTCAGATTTTTATCTCATAAATATTTTTTATACGTGCAGAGAATATGAATATTAGGCTTTTCGCCTTTTTGACAATTCTGTAAACAAACTGAGTTTGTTTGGTAATTTTAAATTGACGTTTTTAAATTAGTGGATACTTTAATCATTTAGTGATACAAAATTTGTTAGCAACCGACATTAATTTGTTGCTTTTCTTTGCTGGTTATTGTGTAAATTGTTGTTAGGCGAGTTTGGTTCATTAATTTACCATAGTTTAAAGTCTGAAAATGAATCGTCCAAGGAATTTAACAGAACATGAGACATTAACATTACATGATGAGGGATATTCTCAACTTCATATTGCATATTTGCTGTAAGTAAACCATTCTATAATAAGTAGAGTAATTCAACGTTTCAACGAAACTGGAACTTATCATCGAAGGCCAGGACAAGGGCGAAACCGCTGTACTAGTGCAAGAGATGATCGTTTTCTTAGGCAATCTGCTTTAAGAGCTAGGTCAGTCACCACTTCTTTGTTAAGAAATGATCTCGAAGCTACTCAATATGTTGCAATTTCTGCTCGAACAGTCAGAGGGAGGTTGAAAGAAACTGGATTGGACAGCAGAAGACCAGCAACTGCACCATTTCTTACCAGAGAGAACAGGGTTGCAAGGTTGCGTTTTGCCAGAGATCATCGTAAATGGTCTGTAGACGATTGGAAACGTGTTTTATTTACAGATGAAACTAGGGTGAGCCTAAAATCCTCCGATGGGCGCGAACGAGTCTGGCGGAGACCAGGAGAGAGATTTTTGCAATGTAATATCTCTCCAAGGAGTCCATTTGGTGGTGGCTCTAAAATTTTTTGGAGGGGTATTTGTTATGAGGCTCGACCCAGATCTATAAACGCAAATTTTTATCTTGAGAACATTGTGTTTGAACATGTAATGCCGTTTGGTTCTTTTCTGGGAGATGATTTTTTGTTTATGCAAGACAAAGCTCGACCTCACGTGGCTAGAGAAGTATTGGATTACCTCAATAACATTCCGATACCCTTTATTGAGTGGCCACCAAAAAGTCCGGACATGAATCCCATAGATTATAGAACATGTCTGGGATATGCTTAAAAGAAGGGTTAGAGCCTATGTACCTGCACCTTCCAACTTGAGAGAACTTGAAAATGCAATTCCTACAGAGTGGGAAAACATTCCACAGCATGCGATTCGAAATTTAATAAGAAGCATGCCTAGGCGTATGAATGCGGTGGTTAGAAGTAGAGGAGGCAACACACGTTATTAACTTTTCTATACTAGCGTCCTTTGAACTGTGTTGTCAACTTTTTCGTTGACTTAAAAATGGATTGTTCACTTTGTTGGAATTTAATTCCAATAATGCTATTTGCCTGTAATATTGTTCTGAATTGTTAAATTACGCAAAATGTAGCTTTCTATTTTGATTCCATCAATTTATTTTTGAAAATAAATTTTTTGTGAGAATTTATTGTATTGATGCTTTAATTTTGTATTAGCTTTTGAAGTCATAAATCTGTCTACCTTTAAAATCTGCTACGTTTGGTATTTTCATCAGTTTGTACAAACTGTGCGCGGTAAAAAGTGACTAAAACATTGTGTGAAGTTTAAAGTTACAAGAAAATTTTTATATTTGAAAGGTTCTGAATGGATCTGTGATAAATATTAGCATTTGAAGTCACAAGGTGTTTTCTCTTCAAATCTGGTATCTTTTTGTATTTTCATCAACTTCTACAAACTATGAGGTAAAAAGTAGATAAAAACTGGGGGGGGTACCTTTAGCAGATTATAAATTTAAATTAACCACTTCTTATTTGTACGCATTCAGGTTCGAAGAAGTGGATGGAACTGTAATAAATATTAGCTTTTGAAGTTACAAAGTGACTGTTTTACTATTTTCTTTTGATATGAGATACCTTTTGATGTTTTCATCAGCTTCTACAAACTGGGTGTTAAAAAATAGATAGAAACAGTAATAGAGCTTTAACAGATAGTAAGTGTAAAATCCCTAGAAGCTTTTTCTTATTTGTAAGCTTCTTGGGTTGAAGAATTATGCTGTAAATAAATTTTTAATTCAACTGGATTTTTTTTTATAAATAATTACGGTGTATATAAGTCAATATAAGTAGTGAACACAATTAATATAAAACTTCAAGATCGTGTGACTTATCGTTCAAGAGTTATAGCGCACAAGACACATAGGCCGATCTTAAAAAGTATCTAGATGGTAATTAATTATCTCATAAGAAAGTATTGTTAAATGGGAAGTTCCCCAAGGTAGTGTTTTGGGACCTTTATTATTTTTAATCTGTATAAATGACATCTTTGCTGATGACACTAAGGTACTATAGATATAGGTATTACTTTGAATATAAAACAGGTATTATCATCAGCCATTTTTTGTCCAATGTCACTAAATTAAAGAGACTTTTCGAAACATAGTCCAAAGGCACCAACACGTTTGTGCGCATAACAGGACGTACAATCGCATTCTGTAGTGGAGAAAAGGGGAACTAAACCTATCATAAACAGTCAAGATTAATCGAAACGCGAATTTGAATTTTTCACATCTTCACCACCGCTCTTCCAGCCCCAAAAATTTCTTTAAAAAAAATTGTTTATACCTATTAAAAGAGCTTAATTTGCACCTTTCAAAAATGTATTTTTCATAATTTGCACCCTCGTGCTTTTTTTGATAAATTTGCTTTACTTAAACCAGATTCAAATGCTCATATCTCACTCCCTAAAGTGTATTTCGATATGCACCTTTTACCGAAAATTTGCAATTTTAATTTTTTAATTTGCACCATCGTAAAATTTGCGAAAAACGGTAACAATTATTATAAAAATTAATAAAGTCATTTCCTGGCTGATGTACGTTCGGAAATAAATAACTGCGCATGCTTTCACTACCCGCAGTTACTTATTTCTGTCAGCAGTCCGAAATTAATTTTATTAATTTTTATAATAATTGTTATCGTTTTTCGCAAATTTTACGATGGTGCAAATTAGAAAATTAAAATTGCAAATTTTTGGTAAAAGAGGGATATCGAAAAACTCTTTAGGGAGTGATAAATGAGTATTTAAATCTGGTTTGTAAAGCAAAAAGAAATTTTTGGGGCTGGAAGAGCGGTGGTTACAACTGATTGGTTGAAAATAGTTCGAAAAGCAATCGAACGCACCTACTTATTCCCACTTACGTATCTGTCAGTTAATTATTTTGATTTGGTTAAAATTTGCTGAAATTTCGATGTACATTCTTGGCGATTTTAAACAGTTTCTTTTAGTGCAATGAATATAAATATACCGTAGTGAAATTGATATTTCGCTAATTTAAAATTATCCGAAAATTACTGTAATAAAAGTAATTCGACAACAATGCAAGCAATATTAGCTTCTTGCCATATATGCTTCTTGCGTAGGAATTTCAACCTGTTTTGTGTTCAAGGTTATCGCTTTAAGCTTGGACCTCGCGATTGCGTAATTACCTGTATTTCTCCACTATCTTATGCATATTTTATACATGAATCGTGAATCTATTAAAAAAATGGCATCAAAATCCATGGCGTACTTTTAAAAATCTAAGTATAAAAGGACATGTAGATCGCGGAAAGCATGATTTAACAATTTATTGGTATATCGATACAATAAACCAAAAAGAAGAAGAAAGTTGATATGACAACAATGGTTTCGGCTCGATTCACTTTTATGAACCTAGCTTTTATGTCGAAAAATAAGAGGCTAGTCTGGCTAGTACAAACAAGGAGAAAAAGAAGAAGTTTTTATAAAATGGCTCCCGTTAGTAAGTCGTATAATTTTATAATAATTTAAAGTGTAAGATCTGGTTTATGGCACACTTTTAAATGGAAAATGGTTAAATTGATCCAGTAGTGAACTTTATTATACAGCTTGACATTAATATCAGATTTTACACTGTTTGCTACAACCAGAAAAATGGATCGTATCAAAGAAGCATCAAATCCATTAATGAAATCGAAAGTAATCCTAAAGAATTGTTATCTATGATTAAAACCGAAGAAATTGAAATTGAAGAATGTAAACTCAAATTTGAGATTTTTTATGTGATGAAAAGGGAAAGTTGTGTAGAAAACGTTTCTTCAACTAAAAGCAATGTTGTGTTAATAAGCAAGGAAAATATAAAAACTGAAAATTTTGATTTAAATGCGGATGTTGAAGAAAGAAAATGTGATATTGGAATTAAAACAGAAGCTACATTTGATTTCCATGCCAATGCTATCCATGATTTTGTTGAAAATGGACAAACAGGGCAAACAATCAAAATGTATTCTAGGAAAAAAAGTAAGCATTTTTTAATATTTCTCAGATAATTTGATAAGTTTATTCAAAAAAATTTTAACAAATGTGCCTAACCTCTTCAAATAAATAAATTTCATTTTATTCATAAATAAATAAAGTTGCTAGTCAGTAAACAATTGTCAAATATCACATTTATCGTATTTGTTGCATAGAATTTCAAAATTATTCTGTAAAATATCAAATAATGATAAATAAGTATGCAAAAAATACCAAAATTGTTATATTTTCAGTTATAAACTGACATATAAGTTTGTTAAATCTGAAAAGTGTGCTGTCAAAAATATCAAATATTGATAAATAAGTAGGTATGTGACTGACAATTATTGTCGAAAGTTTCCATCATGGAGACTAGACAAGGAGTACGAACTCCATGTATTCAAATAGGGCTACTAAAATAAGAGGGCGCTGGTGTTCCATTTGTACCAAAATGGCCGACCAATGAGGATGTAGTTTGAAATAAAATAAATAACTTTTAATTATTTTATTATTAATTTCTTCACCCAATGAAAAAATACAAAAATATCATTAATAAAATTAGATTGATTAGATTATTCACATAAATATACAAAAATCAAAAATTGGTTGTCACTTCACATCTATTTATTTTACTATATTCACACCGGTACAAAAGGAACATTAGCGCCGCAAGTGGTGAAAAAAGTAAACCTAATATGTACGATACGCGGGACAGATTTTGGCAATTCCCCCGGTCGAGTGCGTACTCCTTGTGTAGTCTCCATGGTTTCCATTGTGAAAAAATGACATTTAAGTATGTCAGATGTCAACATTTTCATATTTATAGCGTTAAATGTCAAAATTGTAGTGTCAAATATCAAATATTGAATATTGATATATAACTATGTAAAAATGCCAAAACTGTTATATCTGCAGTGTTAAATAACAAAAAGTGGCATATTAATGTATCAAATGTCAAACTTATCATATTTGTATCGTGAGATATCAAAATTGTTGTGTCAAATATAAAATATTGTATGTGAAATGTCAAAACTGTCATATTTGTATTGTCAAATGTCAAAAATATACATATATATAGTTGATTCCAATAGAAGTGTCATCAAGTAGTCTCTGGAAAATTCAAATTTGTAGTGGCAGCACCCACGTTTAGTGGAATTTGAATCGCAATATTAGCCAGCTTGTGATCAGATTGCTACATAGGCTCAATATAACTATAAACATTTTGACACATTGCGATGACATATAATTCCCTAACTAAAGTTCTGTTTCCATTGAATCTAGTAATAAAGTTAAAGATGATCTCACACGTACCCAGCTCACTTGATGACACTTCTATCTGAATCGAATATACATAAACGTATATCAATGTGAAATTTTGGGGTCAAATGTAAAATATCAAAACTGTCAAATATCAATCTAGTCACGTTTTACATTAAAACGTCAATCTTGTCGGTAAACAAACTATTTACTATTTTTGACAATCTATTATTAAACTAACAATATAACGGCAAATGTCAATCTTGTCACTTTTGACGCTAAAATGTCATTCTATAAACTAACAATCTTGTCAGTAAACAAATTCTTCACTATTTTTGACACTAAACTGTCATTAAACTAACAATATAACGTCAAATGTCAATCTCGTCATTTTTCACACTAAAATGTCATACTATCAACTGTTAATCTTATCCGTATAACGTCAAATGTTAATCTTGTAACGTTTCACACGGAAATGTTAAACTTTTAAATGTTAATTTTGTCAGATAACAAAATATTTACTATTTTTGAAACTTAACTGTCAATATAATGTCAAATGTCAATCTTGTTACTTTTCACACTAAAATGTTAAACTAAGAATGTCAGATGTTAAACTTATCTTATTTGTAACGTTAAATGTCAAAAGTGTAGTGTCAAATATCAAATATTGATATATAAGTATGTCAAAATGGCAAAACTGTCATATCTGCAGTGTTAAATCACAAAAAGTGACATATTAATGTGTCAAATGTCAAACTTATCATATTTGTATCGTCTAATATCAAAATTGTTGTGTCAAATATAAAATATTGATTATAAGTATGTAAAAATGCCAAAATTGTCATATTTGTATTATTGTCGAATGTCAAAAAGAGACATAAACGTATGTCAATGTAAAATTTTGGGGTCAAGTGTAAAATATCAAAACTGTCAAATGTCAATCTAGTTACTTTTTACATTAAAATGTCAATCTTGTAGGTAAACAAACTATTTACTATTTTTGACACTAGTCTATTATAAAGTTAACAATATAACGTCAAATGTCAATCTTGTCACTTTTCACACTAAAATCTCAAACTATTAACTGTCAATCTTGTCAGTAAACAAATTATTTACTATTTTTGGCAGCAAACTGTCATAACGTCAAATGTCAATCTTGTAACGTTTCACACGAAAATGTCAATCTTGTCAGATAACAAAATATTCACTATTTTTAAGACTAAATTGTCAATATAACGTCAAATTACAATCTTGTTACTTTTTACACAAAATGTCAAACTATAAACCGTCAATGTTGTCAGTAAACAAACTGTTTAGGATTTTTGATAGTAAACAGTCAATATAACATAAAATGTTAATCTTATGAATTTTCACACTAAAATATTACTATAAATAATCTTGTTAATAAACAAACTATCCACTATTTTGACAGTAAACTGTTATTAAACTGTCAGTTTTGTCACTTTTTACACTAAAATATCAAACTATACCTTGTCAATCTTGTCAGTAAACAAATTATTTACTATTTTTGAGACTAAATGGTCAATATTGTCACTTTTCACACTAAAATGTCAATCTGTCATCAAGTGGGCTGGGTACGTGTGAGATCATCTTTAACTTTATTACTAGATTCAATGGAAACAGAACTTTAGTTAGGGAATTATATGTCATCTCGATGTGTCAAAATGTTTATTGAGTATATATATATAGCAATCTGATCACAAGCTGGCTAATATTGCCATTCAAATTTCACTAAACGTGGGTGCTGCCACTACAAATTTGAATTTTCCAGAGACTACTTGATGACACTTCTATTTGAATCAACTATATTTGCATACTATTGTTCATCAAAAAAAAGTTGGAAACCCTAGTTATGATTAATAATATGTGGTAAATATTTCATCTTTGTTTTTACCGACCAATATCTGTATCTGTCTCTCTGTTACTCACACCATTACATATGTAACGTAATGTAATAATTTTGCTGATTTACTTCCATACACATTTTTAAAGCCAGGCGCGAGAATAGTAATGTATACAGATGTGTATAAAACTACCACTAACTGTTTTTTTTGTAAAGCCGAAATAGTTTATATATATAATCCGTTCACTTTTTATTCCTATCTCAGTAGGCTCTGTTAGTACCATGAAATTCGCCCTGTATAATACACGTCTGAGTTTACTGTTCTGTGGTCTTGTTAATTGTAAGTACGATGTTAAATACATAAATAAATAAATAAATAAATAAATAAATAAATAAATAAATAAATAAATAAATGCTTTATTTTAGCTTTTTAGCTACAATATTACAATTTGTTAAAGATAACAGTTTTAAAAAAATTGTGTACAAAATTAACAATAGACTTGAAAATACATTTTTCTAAGTTTATTTTTAAAGATACCTATATTCTTTATTGTTTTAATATTTGTAGGAAGAGAATTATATAGCCGTAACCCTTCTACCAATAATGATTTCTCAAATATATTTTTATAATTCACGTTCACAAAGTTTCTATTTCGACACTAAAAACAGTATCGAAATAGATTCATTGTAACACTGTTTTTGGTAACTTTTTGTTTTACACAATTGGTTGCACTGCACTGATTTTCAACGAAAGAGTTAAATCAAGAAGTATGTTGTAGTAAATTATTAACTACATTATCAGCGTTATTGCTAAATTCGGAATATTTTATACAAATTTGACAAACATTCTAATTTAAAATCATTAAAACTGACAAGTGTCAAAACTGTCAAGATTGCCAACATAAATAAATATTTCGAAAAAGTCTCATTTTATTTTTTTTTATACTTTTAAAAGTTCATTATAAAAAATAGTATGTAACACTCGAATTACAATGACGGTTTGTAGTACTCGTTCTTTGCGAAACTCACCGCTTCGCGGTTCGTTTCACAAACTGAACTCGTACTACGAAACCTCTGTCATTGTAACACTTGTATTACAATATACTATTATCTACTCTACCTCATATTATGTATCAATTTTTAGTTCGTGAAAACTGTCATTATAGACAGCAGTGCGTGAAGGATTGAAAGTGTGCGTGAAGTAACAATGTATTTTAAATGGGATTTACTTTTTCGCACTGTTTTTGACACACCTTCATATAATCAAATATCCTTAGCATTCGCGTTGTCATGGTGTTGCGATGAGAGCATTAAATTTCAACAAAAGGTATCCTGACAGTGCTGTAGTTAAAATTTTTAAATTTGAATTTGTAATTATTTTTTATTTGTTTATCGTAGATAAAATATTGTATGAAACTGTGCGTGAAGTGCTTTTTGCGCACTTACGCGATATATAGCACTCGCTTCGCTCGTGCTCTAAACATCGCGTGCGTGCGCAAAAAGCATACTTCACGAACTGTTTCATAAATAACTATTGTATGATACCGATCTATAAAATAATCTGCTCCCGTTCTTAAATTATAGGTCATCATATCAGATCTTTTTATTAAAAATCCTGACATAAATTGTGGTATTAAATTATTTTTTATTTTATGAATAAAAACCAAATTGGCTTCCTCTACCATTTGTTTTATATTTAGAAATTTTAATCTGGATAACATATCATTTATACCAGTATACCTACTGCATTTTAGCAATATTCTCATGGCTCTATTTTGTAAAATTTGAATTTTGTTTATGTTCTCATTATTACAATATATTAATAGTGAAATACAATAAGTAAACTGGGGATATATTATCGCATTATAAATTATACGTCTCGACCAGTCTGATAATTTATACGCTAACCTCCCAAAATATCCTATTTTTTCCCCAATTTCTTACACATATAGTCTACATGGGCATTTAAATTTAATTGAGGGTCTAGTATGACTCCTAGATATTTTATTTCTTGCACTTGTTCTATTGGCACAGAATCGATTTTTATTTCAAAATTACCCTCAACAAATGATTTACAATTATGCCTCGTACCAAGAATCATGCATTTTGTTTTAGAAGGATTTAATTTTAATCTTTTATACCCTAACCAATTTTTTAAGATGTTTAGATCTTTATTTATTGTTTGGACTACGTCTTCAAGTTCCTGATACTGACACAACCGTATCATCTGCATATAAATTAATAAAACTATTACATATACATATATCTATTTACATCGTTTATGTAGAGTATAAAAAGTAGAGGACCCAAAACACTTCCTTGGGGCACGCCACAATTAACCTCTATTTTAGTTGATTGATGTATATCACTTAAATAGTTTTCTAACCACCTAAGAACTGTCCCCTCTATTCCGTATACTCTACAAACTTTCTATCAATTTTTTCGGATCTATGGTCTCAAATGCTCTTTTTAAATCTATAAAAACACTTACAATAATGTTACCCTCATCAATTTGTTTTTTCCACTTTGACAATACAAACTGACACGCATTTTCACAGGAATGTTTGAATGTTTTGTTCTAAATACTGCATTAGCTGCTCATGCAAAGACTTCTAAAATTTTTTCAGCAACAGGAAGTAGATTTATCGGCCGTAGTTCCTCTGGCTTCTTGGGATAGTTAACTTTTGGCACTGGTATAACAACACTACTTTTAAACGCGTTAGGCACGACTCCAGTTTCCAGTGATGTATTTATTATATTTAACAAAGAATAACCAACCATATCAAATAAATTTTTGAGCGTATTTACAGACAACACCGAATCCGCCGTTGCCTTATTTTTTAAATTATTTATTGTTTTCTTTAACTTATTTAATGAAATTTTTTCGAACCCTGCAAATCTGGTATTTACTTTAAATTTTACTTCTGTAAATCAATCATCTGGTGAAGGAATACTTTTAACGATGTCCTGGATACTGTTTACAAAAAAGTTATTTAATGAATAAATAACTTTTTTGTAAACAGTATCCAGGACATTTTCATTCGTTTTTCCGGTATCGATGCACGAATAATCTATACATTTATTGGTTTTATTTACGATTTGTTTAAGAGTTTTCCACATTTTCTTACTATCCTGGCGATTTTCACTAATTTTCCTTTCGTAATAATCCTATTCTTCTTGCGCATTATAGCAACAACTTTATTTCTTTCTTTCTTGT
Organism: Altica lythri; assembly: GCA_964028335.1. Lineage (NCBI taxonomy): Eukaryota > Metazoa > Arthropoda > Insecta > Coleoptera > Chrysomelidae > Altica > Altica lythri. The sequence goes on along the minus strand of OZ034810.1, from coordinate 4,249,378 downwards.
AGTCCCCAAAAACGTTGATACTATTTGTAAATTTAAAAATATTATACAATCTATCCCTCTCCTTCTGTTCTCTTCTTATTTCCTCATCAATCCACAGATGTTTTTTTCTGAAACAAACTTCTTTTTGTGGTGATATCTTTTCAATAACTTCTGTTACATTCTGATTAAAATTTTCGTATAGAGTATTTACGTCAGTTGATGAATAATTCCACTCTTTTTCTATTAATTCTAGACTGATTTCTCGGAGTTTAGAAGCACTTAAGTCTCGAAAATATTTTTTTCCTTCTGTTGTTGTTCTTCTATAGTTTACCTGTATTCCAATAGTTTCATGATCACCTATGATTGGATATATCCTATCTGTTGTCACGTCTTCAAAAAAAATATGTGTATTCAGTACAATTATCTAAGTAATTAAATTTGCAAACCAAATTTAAAACTTGCAGGAAATAAGTCAATAGATTTAATATTAAATTGAATACTAAAGTAGATGCGCCAGTTTTTGCTGCAAGTAGTATTAATATCCAAGAATGGTCTATTTGAATTCACATGAATTTTGACTGATAGGTACTCAAAATAACACATTCCTTTACACAGTTACAATTATTATTTTATTGGTCTATAACGAAAAATATACTTTTATATTTACATTTTATTACAAATAAATAAGTACAATTCAAAATGTAGCACATATACATATATTAACTAAAAACGTTTAATACAACTTTTAAATTAATCAAGCAAAAGTAAAAAAATCATTTTTACAAATGTATAATAAAACTTTTAAATTATTCAAGCAGTGGTAAAAAAATTATTTAATCATTTTTGAGTTTGTCATAAAAACACAGTACCTACTCAAATTTTGTATCCGTCTTTTTTAAAGTCTACTATTTTACATCCAAATGGCATCGTAGTGTGACATTATTGTAATAGTGGCTGTAGGGTAATAAAATTTCACATACAATGGGTTAATTAAGTACAAATTTGATTTTCCTGGTCCGCCCCAAGTGGAGTCGCATTTGACTTATATATGCAGATGTTTTGTTAATGTTCTTTATAACAGAAATTCTTCAGAAATTTTTCAAACCGATACAATGAAAAAATATTTTAATAAATTACATAAAAGCAAATAAAAACAAATACAGATGCAGATTTAGATGTAACGTGTAAATGTTGTCGGTGTATTTGTATGATCAATCCTCTTCCATTATTTCACTGGAAGAATCAGAGTCACTATCAAATCCAAAATCGGAATCGTCAGAATCTGATTCCTCCAATGAAATAATTAAAGGAGGAATATTGTCATGTGAGCAGTTTCCCATGTAAGTAGTCCAATCTGCCAAAATAAGTTCGTCTGTATGTCTACAAAAATTTCGTCACATGTCTGGTGTACATTTAGTCAATGCTTCTGTCCACGTTTTTTTACCTCTATCCTGGTCAAGATAAGTAGATGTTATATGTTTGTTATAATATGTCTTAGTAAACCCCCATGCTAGTTCTATTGGATTGTAATGAAAATGGTATGGTGGTAGTCGAAGTACTTCATGTCCTCGTTGTTTTAAAATTTCATCCACTACATATATCTTTTCGTCAGTTTTATAAGGTAAGATTATTGAGTACAGTTATTTCTTTGTCATTTTTGTGTCAAACGTAATGTTATTGTTAATCAACCATTCCTGCAACATCGCTTTTTTCGCTAAAATAGGGTGGTTTGTTAAGTTGAACTGAATGGTATGGCGCCTTGTCCATGACCACCACACATTTTTCTTGAAATACAGATAGAGCAGGAATGTGTTGATTAACAACCCAGTTTTTAAAAAGGTCACTATTCGTACTTTTGTGATAGTCAAAGTCTGTATTCGAAGACTCTAGTAATAAGTCACATCCTTCCAAAAATCATCCAGTATCGTGTGAGCGTGTAAAATAGTAAATCGCTTTCCTTCGGATTTAACACGAGCTGGATTACTTTTCAGGTCAGAATCGTGTACCACTGACGCACTGATCTACCATTTTTAAAGATCCATGTTTCATCTAGGTACACGAATGTAACTCTCTCAGTAAGATTGTTTAGTTGTTTATATTTCCGAATGAAAGTGATTTTACTAATTTTAGCGTGTCGTTGTTCACATAAAATATGTCGTCCATTAACTTTTTTAAATTTGTATCCCATTAATTTTATAAGTTTGTATAGTGTAGTGCGTCCCCTTTAAAATCAAAATTGTGTTTAGCGTCATAGCATCAGTCCAAAGTAAAATGTTCATTTTTAGAATGGTAGATCCAAATCTGTCGCTGTAAGTCTTTTTAAAATAAACTTCTCAAATGTATCAGTTTTACTTTCTTTATCTGCGACTTTCTCATTATTTTTCAATCCTTACTAATTCTCCGTATTTTCCAAACACTAATCTAAAAAAATTAAGCATTTAGAATGTTTGTCATATTAATTAGTTTCAAAAATTATACCTCAGTTACACAAAAGTAGATATGAGATTTAAAAATATTTAACAAAATTTTGAATTAAATTATAGTTACAAAATGTTTAATTTAGAAGTGTGAAATCTGACAACGTTGTTTATAATTTATTATGATATCTGTCAAAAACGGTTATGTATTATGTTAATAATATAAATTTTATTTAAAAAGTGATACATATTTATAAAATCATTACAAAAACCTCTTTCAATTAATCTAATGCAAAATATATAACATTATGTTATCTGTCACAAACTAGGATTCATTTATTAAAAGAAATAGCAAAATGGTTGGCAATTAAAGATCTGAGCCACATTTGCTGCTGTTGCTTTATTTCTTAAACATACCATAGCATTTAATGATGTTGTTATGTAGTTCTATACTGATTTTTTTGGCATTGCTTATTGAATATTTCTATCTTTAAAAATTTTAACCTTTGATAATATGAGCTATCAATATTGCGACAGTAGGACAGGACGTTTTCAGTTTAGGTACCAACCCAACAAAATGAAGTGCCAATCCAAGAAATAAAATGCATAGTCTACTGAGATAGGAATAAGAAGTGAATGGATAATATATATTGAGATGATATGAGGTAGTATGCTATAATTAATAAAAAAAAAAATTAAATAAAGTTATTATGAAGTAATTAAACGAGGACAATTTTGATCTCTGGGTAGAATACAAAGCCATACAGTTAGTATAAGTTTTTTCAAATTTTGATAATATTTAAGTTTTTGGTTTTCTTTCTTCTTTCCTAAAAAAGAGAAAATAAATATAAGTATAATTCATTCACTTCTTATTTCAATCTCAGTAGACTATGCATTTTATTTCTTGGATTGGCACTTCAATTTGTTGGGTTGGTACCTACTGTCGAAATATTGACAGCACATTGTCAAAGGTAAAATTGTTGAAGATTCAATAACGAAATATTTGATGCTTTCTTAGATTCAATATACAATGCCAAAAAAAAATAAGTACAGAAATTCACAACAGCATCGTTAGATGTTATGGTATGTTTAGGAAACAAGCTAACAGCTGTGAGAGTGTTTATTTAAATCAATTGGCCGAGGTTTTTCAAGTAAGTACGATTTTATGTGTATTTCTTTTAAATCAATGCTAGTCGCTAACATAAACTTATATATTTTGCATTAGATTAATTGAGAGAGGTTTTTGTAATGAATTTATAAATATGTATCACTTTTTTAAATAAAATTTATATTATTAAAAGAACACATAACCTTTTTTGACAGATATCATAATAAATTATATACAATGTTGTCAGATTTCAAATTTCGAAATTATACATTTTTGTAACTATAATTTGATTCAAAATTTTGTTAAATATTTTTAAATCTCTTAACTACCGTTGTGTAACTGAGGTATATTTTTTGAATCTAATTAATATGACAAATATTCTAAATGCTTAATTTTTTTAGATCAGTGTATCGAAAATACGGAAGATTATTAAAGAAGGATTGAAAAATAATGAGAAAGTCGCAGATAAAGGATGTAAAACTGATACATTTGAGAAGTTTATTTTAAAAAAAGACTTACAGCGACAGATTTGGATGTACCATGCTAAAACTGAACATTTTACTTTAGACAAACTTTTGACTGATGCTAAACAAAATTTTGATTTTAAAGGGGGACGTACGACACTATACAAACTTATAAAATTAATGGGATACAAATTTAAAAAAGTAAATGGACGACATATTTTATGTGAACAACGACACGTTAAAATTAGAAAGATCGCTTTCATTCGGAAATATAAACAACTAAAAAGTCTTGCTGAGCTGAGAGAGTTAGATTTGTGTACCTAGATGAAACATGGATCTATCAAAATGGTAGTTCAGTGCGTCAGTGGGTGCACGATTCTGACCTAAAAAGTAATCCAGCTCGTGTAAATCCGAAGGAAAGCGATTTACTATTTTACACGCAGGGACTGATACTGGATTTTTGGAAGGATGTGACTTGTTACTAGACTCTTCGAATACAGACCTTGACTATCACAAAAGTATGAATGGTGACCTTTTTAAAAACTGGGTTGTTAATCAACTCATTCCTGCTCTATCTGTATTTCAAGAAAAATGTGTGGTGGTCATGGACAACGCGCCATACCATTCAGTTCAAATTAACAAACCACCCTCTTTTTCAGCGAAAAAAGCAATGATGCAGGAATGGTTGATTAACAATAACATTAGGTTTGACACAAAAATGACAAAGAAACAACTGTACTCTATAATCTTACCTTATAAAACTGACGAAAAGACATATGTAGTGGATGAAATTTTAAAACAACGAGGACATGAAGTACTTCGACTACCACCATACCATTGTCACTACAATCCAATAGAACTAGCATGGGGGTTTACTAAGACATATTATAACAAACATATTACATCTACTTATCTTGACCAGGAAAGAGTTAAAAAAACTTGTACAGAAGCATTGACTAAATGTACACCAGACATGTGGCAAAATTTTTGTAGACATACAGACGAACTTATTTTGGCAGATTGGACTACTTACATGGGAAACTGCTCACATGACAATATTCCTCCTTTAATTATTTCATTGGAGGAATCAGATTCTGACGATTCCGATTTTGGATTTGATAGTGACTCTGATTCTTCCAGTGAAATAATGGAAGAGGATTGATCATACAAATACACCGACAACATTTACATGTTACATCTAAATCTGCATCTGTATTTGTTTTTATTTGCTTTTATGTAATTTATTAAAATATTTTTTTCATTGTATCGGTTTGAAATGTCTAACAAATCTTAATTTTTCTGAAAAATTTCTGTTATAAAAAACATTATTAAAACATCAGCATATTTAAGTCAAATGCGACACCACCTGGGGCGGACCAGGAAAATCAAATTTTTATTGGAGTATAGTTTCCTCAATTAACCCATTGGATGTGAAATTTTATTATCCTACAGCCACTAATACAATAATGTTACACTACGATGCCATTTGGATGTAAAATAGAAGACTTTAAAAAAGATGGATACCTATAGACTTTGAGTACTGTGTTTTTATGTTAAACTCAAAACTGATGAAATAATTTTTTTTACCACTGCTTGAATAATTTAAAAGTTTTATTATACATTTGTAAAAAGGATCTTTTACTATTGCTTGAGTAATTTAAAAGTTGTATTAAACGTTTTTATTAATATATGTATATGTGCTACATTTTGAATTTTACTTATATTATTTATTTGTAATAAAATGTAAATATAAAAGTATATTTTTCTACAAGCATGCGTAAAACAACACTTTTCCGCACGCATTTTAATTCAGAAAATATCTCTTTCTCTTTTTTTATTAAATGAATATGTCCTTCAATAACCTTTTGGAAAATTATTGTATTATTACTTTTATGTTGTTGTACCTACTACATACAAATAGTAAAAAAAGATTATTTTGCATAAAAATAGAGATTTTTAAAATGTTTGTTCTTAAAAAAATCATAATTTATTAAAACACCTCTGTAAACGTTACTCAAAGCAACAACAAACTTTAATTGTCACAAATTAAAATTTTGTTACATTGTTAGGAGTTGAAAATAAAATTTAAAAAATGAATAAAGTATCTTTTTTATGCTTGTAGAAAAAATATTGATCCTAACTCTTGCGGGAAAGTATAACTTTCCGCACTTGATAGGATAATAACTATTTTCGTTCTAGATCAATAATATAATATGATAATTGACTATAAACAGGGATCTGTTCTGTGCAAAGGAATGTGTTATTTTGAATATCAGTCAAAATTCATGTGAATTTAAATAGACCATTCTTGGATATTAATAGTACTTACTTGCAGCGAAAACTGACGTATCTACTTTAGTACCTATTCAATTTAATATTAAATACATTGACTTATTTTCGGCAAGTTTTAAATTTGGTTTGCAGATTTAATTACTTAAGATATTTGTAATGAATACACATATTTTTATTGAAGACGTGACAACATCGTATTTACAATTAATAAGACCACAGAACAATATGAACAGACGTGTATTATACTGGGCGAATTTCATGTAACTAACAGAGCCTACTGAGATGGAAATAAAAAGTGAATGGCTTATAAATAGAATATCAAATGTGAGTTTTAAAACATATCTATTTGTAAAAAAAGCATATAGTTGTTTGTTATAGTTTAAATTTAAATGATTTTTTTTTGAAACAAAATAAGAAAATTAAATATTTGAAAATAAAAAAAAAGGATTTTATATAAATTTATAATGATACATATTGTTGTTTTATAATCATTTAAATTAAGGAATCATATTTAAATAGAATAAGAAAGTTGTGTGTGAAAATATCAATGCTAAAGACATATAAATTTTAAATTAAGAATAATTTAAATCATGTATTAAATTAGAACTTACTTACGTTTACAATAATCAATATTGGAATTTTAAAGCATCATATTTATTTTTATAGAATTGATTTTGATGAAAATGAAAAATCCTAAAATAGAAAAGTATTTTAGATTATAGTTTAATAAATATGTGATTTTAAGTTCATTTCAAAGGTAACAGGATTTTGAATATAAATAATTGTTTAAATCTGTATTAGAAATCGAGTATTCTGATTTGTAATTTATCAAGTAGGTAAAAGACACTAGATAGATAGGTAGTGGAAGTTTGTTGAATTTTGCAATTGTTCAGTTGTTGATTTTGTAATCGCTCTCTTGTTTTTTGGAGATTGAAGTGAAAAGACGTATTAAATTTTGTTCTGTTTTAAAAATTGAGTTTTTATTAAAAAAGATAGAAATAATCGAGTATAATTGATATAAAAGTATAACGAATATAAAGAAGAAGTAATTGAGCATATATGGTAAGCAGAAAATCTGATTGATATAAAAAATAAAGTCCAGAAATATCAGAGCGGAGCTGTAGATTGTATGAGTATGAGACACTTTATAAGTAAATTTAGAAGAGAATTGTAGCAGATAATACGTTAAAGTAATAGAATTCACTTACCTTTAGAGCAGTATATAGAGTAAGCTGATTATCCAGAGATTTTTGATGAAATTTTTAATGGTTATGGAGATAATCATATTTAAATCCAGGTTTGAAGTCATCTAAATGTTTAAGAAGTTCTACGAGAAACTGGTATAAGTTCTTTCTTTATTAACAAAAAAAACTTTTGTGTTTTATTATAAATAATGTACGAACATTTTCACTATTTCACTAATCACTATTTCCTTAGTATATAAGTTTATTTCTGTTGTTTCAAGTTGTAATAATTATCAGATTTTTCATTTTCACTTTGTTTAATAAGCCAAGTTTTTAAACATTCGTTTAGTTTTCAATTGCTTGTTTTAAAAAAAGGTTAGGTTATAAATTTTCTTCTCCTTCTAAATTCTCAACGCAATCATGTCATTTGGTATATAAGAGTAGTAAATTTTTATATTTATCCAATAGTATATAATTTGTTTAAACTTGCATTGAATTCTGCCCATGAGAAAAGAGTCAGTGTCGGGTAAATAAATAAATTAATATAATCTAAATTCATAAAATTGAAATCATAAAAACTAATTTGCCTATATAAAAATTTTAAATAAAATTCAACGTTCAAAACTACAAGTCAAATTTTATTTATAGCATAATAACTTATATATTATAATTCTTAGCAAGTTATATATGTTATAATATATATATTTTTTTTCTCTAAATATTATTGATGTTTTACCATATTTTTTTATTACTGTTTATTAATATAAGCTTATATATTTCAGGTTCCCTATCTGCGGCAAAAAAATGGTATCATCATTTTGGGAAATTTAATGGAACATGTTTGTATTGTGGACAATTTTTTTGTGATAAATTGTTATTTTTATATCATTTTAGTATTTACCATTTTATAGTTAAATCTAAAAAATCTGTTGATTTGAGAATGAATAATTTTGCTACTAAACACATTGGACAAATATCCTTTAAATGCAAAATTTGTTCAAAATGTTTTAAAAACCAAAGTAATTTAAAAGAGCATAATAGATTTCACACTGGCGAAAAATTATTCAAATGTGAAGTTTTTTCAAAGTGTTTCACAAATTCTAGTACTCTTAAAATCCATTTTAAACTTCACACTAACAAGAGAACTTTTAAATGTGAAATTTGTTCAAAATGTTTCGTAAAAGCCAGTTATTTAAAGATGCATACTAGAACTCACACTGGCGAAAAACCTTTTAGATGTGAATATTGTTCAAAGTGTTTCACAGAAAATGGAAGCTTAAAACAACATATTGTTAGAGATCACATTGGTGAAAAGTCATTCAAATGTGAAATTTGTCTAAAATGTTTCACACTACAAAATGATTTAAAACTACATATTAGAACTCACACTACAGATAAACCTTTTAAATGTAAAGTTTGTTCAAAATGTTTCACAGGAGAAAGTCATTTAAATCGACATGTTAAAACTCATACTGGTGAAAACCTTTTAAATGTAAAATTTGTCCGAAAGGTTTTAAAAGTGCCAGTCATTTAAAAAGGCATATCAGAACTCACACTGGCAAAAAACCTTTTAAATGTAAATTTTGTTCAAGATGTTTTATAGGAGCGACTGAATTAAAAGTGCATATTAGAAGTCACACAGGTGAAAAACCTTTTAGATGTGAAATTTGTTCAAAACGTTTCAAAACATCCAGTCATTTAAATACGCATGTTAGAATTCATACTGGCGAGAAACTTATTAAATGTGAAATTTGTTCAAAATGTTTCACAAATTCCAGTGATTTAACAAAGCATATTAGAAGTCACACAGGTGAAAAACCTTTTAGATGTGAAATTTGTTCAAAATGTTTCACAAATTCCAGTAATTTAACAAAGCATATTAGAAGTCACACAGGTGAAAAACCTTTTAGATGTGAAATTTGTTCAAAATTTTTCACAAATTCCAGTGATTTAACAAAGCATATTAGAAGTCACACAGGTGAAAAACCTTTTAGATGTGAAATTTGTTCAAAATGTTTCACAAATTCCAGTAATTTAACAAAGCATATTAGAAGTCACACAGGTGAAAAATCTTTTAGATGTGAAATTTGTTTAAAATTTTTCACAAATTCCAGTGATTTAACAAAGCATATTAGAAGTCACATAGGTGAAAAACCTTTTAGATGTGAAATTTGTTCAAAACGTTTCAAAACATCCAGTCATTTAAATACGCATGTTAGAATTCATACTGGCGAGAAACTTATTAAATGTGAAATTTGTTCAAAATGTTTCACAAATTCCAGTGATTTAACAAAGCATATTAGAAGTCACACAGGTGAAAAACCTTTTAGATGTGAAATTTGTTCAAAATGTTTCACAAATTCCAGTAATTTAACAAAGCATATTAGAAGTCACACAGGTGAAAAACCTTTTAGATGTGAAATTTGTTCAAAATTTTTGACAAATTCCAGTGATTTAACAAAGCATATTAGAAGTCACACAGGTGAAAAACCTTTTAGATGTGAAATTTGTTCAAAATGTTTCACAAATTCCAGTAATTTAACAATGCATATTAGAAGTCACACAGGTGAAAAACCTTTTAAATGTGAAATTTGTTCAAAATTTTTCACAAATTCCAGTAATTTAACAAAGCATATTAGAAGTCACACAGGTGAAAAACCTTTTAGATGTGAAATTTGTTCAAAATGTTTCGCAAAATCTAGTAATTTAAATATGCATGTTAAAATTCACACTGGCGAGAAAGCTTTTAAATGTGAAATTTGTTCAAAATGTTTCAGATCATCCAATGATTTAAAACGGCATATTAGAACTCACACTGGTGAAAAACCTTACAAATGTGAGATTTGTTCAAAGAGTTTCTCACGAAAATGTGATTTAAAAAATCATAGTAGAATTCATACTGGCGAGAAACCTTTTAAAAGGCTAGTTGACTCTTTTTTAAACTAGTTCCTAAATAGTTAATATTTGTGCTACTAAGGTAAAAAAAATATTACTATATTTTTTCAACACCTATGAAACCACAAAACTGTAATTTAAAATCCATCTCTTCATGTAGGTGCGAAAACGCTATCCGCCATTTTATGACGTCATACGTTTTGTAAACAATCATTTGACATATAAACACGGACAATTTTCCAGTTTACTTTACTTTAAAAACATGATTTTAACTAATTTCCATAAAAAATACAGTAATTATCGTTATTGCATCGCATCGTCCGAGACTGCAAAAACACATCAAGGAATACAAATAGATGTTAGTTACATTATTCAGAGGTTACGATACTTATGACATAAATGAGTAGGTACTTTTGAATCCCTTCTGAAAAGAATAAATACAATACACTCATTCTTCCTTTTTATGTCTACTATTTAACAACTGCACTGTACTTACATAGAAGTCTTGACATTTCTTAGCTCGGCAGAGCAGAAATCTGGATTCAAGGCAAAGAAAGTACGAAGCATTAATGTATCAATTTTTGGCAAATTTGTGCTGTCTGCTTTTGTGAAACCAACGTCCATAATGAATTTATTATTGTTTTTCAATAAAGCAAATAAATTAAGAACGTGATAAGGAATTTTTATAGAAATATTTATACTTGTAATAACACCACGTCAAATTACTAGTTTTATTTACAATTTGTATGACGTCACAACATGGCTGACATCGTTTTCGGCGATTCAAATTAAACACATTTTTTAAATTGAATTTTTAAATTATTCTTACGCATTTAGTTATTAAAATCGATATATTTCGTTTTCGTAAGCTAAATACTATAAGAAATACTTATATATTGTATGAAATTAGTTATGTGTCAAGTAGCCTAATGTGAAATTTGTTCAAAATGTTTTATATCATCCTGTTATTTAAAAAGGCATACTAAAATTCACACTGGTAAAACCTTACAGTTGTGAGATTTGTTCAAAATGTTTCGCAGAACAAAGCAACTTAAAACGGTATATTATTAATACTCACACTAAGGAAAATCCTTTTTAATTTAGTAAATATACATATAAATATAAATAAATTTTTGTACAACTGTCATTAAAAGTGACACTTTTAATGATAGCAAACAATGTTAAAAACGATTGTTTACATAGCAGCGTGTTAAAAATACTTTTAACACGTTGCCATGTAAACAAGTTTACTTTTAACACGGTTTAGTTTACTTTTAACACGGTTTGGTTCATTGTCATTGAAAATTCGCTCGTTTCATTATCAAAATAGGGAAGTTGTACAAAAAACATTGTATGGTATTTGTGTTAAAAGTGATTTTATTTTGTTCGTGAAATTGTTCAATTCGCTCCGCTCATTTCACAAACGTTTTCACTCACAAAATAAAACCTCACTTTTAACACTCATATCATAAATAACTATTACCCACGACTCATAAGTAAATTGCGTATTTTTTAACCTATAACTGTGTCAGTAAGTGTCAAATTATTGAGGAGTTGTGTTATAGTTTTATCTACTAAACTTGTGGAGTAAGTAAATAGAAACCTGTATTATTATGTTGGTTACCTACAGTTTCCATTAAATTAAACTAACATTTGACATTTCTCAGACAGAACTGTCTGCGAAATCGAATATTTTTGACAACTTATGCCAAACTTTAAATTTTATATTTGTTATTTTTAGTTTTATACAAAACCATTTTGTAAGTCATGGGTAAAGCATAGTACTTCACTCGAGGAACAAATTGCATATTTAGCTCGTTTCTTTAGCCCCTTCGCTCGCAAGCTCGCTCATGGGCCAAACACACTCGCTGTAATATGCAATTTACTCCACTCGTAAAGTAATATACTATTATAATTCAACTAAAAGTTTTTTTTATAAACTATTACGGTGCAGGTAAGTCACTATAACATTCAGTGAAAAAGGCTGTCTTATTTTTTTCTTCACAAAAATATCAATAAGGTAAACATTTCAGTAACGAACAGTAGAATAGTGTAGTTTCACTAATAACATTATGTGATAGTAGTTTTGAGCAGTTTTTTGTTAATTTATTAAGACACACCTAGTGAGGATGTCATTAATTATTATTCTCTACCAAGTAAGGTTCATTTTAATATAAATGTAAATCTTTATAAACACAAATTAAATAATAATTTAAAAATTCCCAAGAATTAGTGAAGTGGCCAAAGTTCTAGGTATATGCAAAAGAATTGTATACAGAATAAAGAATTTTTCATTTCACATGCATTAAAACAGCTAGTTTTGATCCCTGTTTTGTCAGTCGAAACAAGACAATTTCAGACCAATGTAACTGTCAGTTGTTTCTGCCCTACGGGAGAAACAAATGTCATTATTTCAAGTCTGTCAGAATGTTTCTGACTGACACTTGCATTGGTCTGAAATAGTCTTACTTCGACTCGACTGGCTACGGAGATCAAAACTCGCTGTTTCAATGCATGTGATATGAAAAATAATAGTCTGTGGCACTAGAGGAGTTCGTAGTCTGAGGCTGTATGTAAAAGACACCCTTTGGAGTGTCTAAAACAGACCCTTTGGTCTGGATGATCGTTAGTACTCTTGACATATTTTTCGTGAGTAAGTGTGACATGTCACCATGTAGTTTATTTCGTAAGATTAGTGAAAATTATTGTATTTTGTTATTCGTTATTTATATTTTAATTATTTATGTGTTTCGTTGTTAATATAGTTGTTGTTTGTTTACCGTTGTTTATCTTATCTTCCTCTTGTTTAGTTTTCTGCCATCAGCAGGATACCTACAAGGGGTGCATTCGTCTTGGACGCTTACACGCTTTGAGCACTCACGCTTATAACCACAAATTATTGTTGTTCGTGTTGGCCTAAGAACACTTAGAATCGTTTAGAAAATATCGTTCGTTTTGGACGTTGTGAGCGTTGGGTTAGTTTGTATCAGCATGGCGAATGAAGTTTTAGATACATAATTTATTGGAAATTATAAATGATTCTGACGATAGTGATGATGAATACAATATCATAGAAGATAGTGTTAATGAAATGGAATGGGAATATTGTTGTACATATTTAAATTTATTATTTAAAAGAATGCTTATAAAGGCTTAAACATTTCGTTGAGTGGTGAAAATGGGAACTAACTAAACCACGAAAAGCGGAAAACTAGTTTTGGTGGCATAGTGACAAGTTAATTGCTGGTAGTTTTAGTTTAATATAAATTTAATGTAGTTTAAGCATAAAAAGGGTGTAAAAATATAGTTAATAGTTTTAAACATGGTGCGCTAATATCGGAACTTGTTGCCAATTTTATATTAAGTATCAACACATCTCTGGTTAAGTGATTGATATTGGACAGAAAATGGCTGATAATAATATAGTGGCTTACTGAAATCGACTTTTTTTATACTAAGTAAGCTAAATGAACGGTTTGCTTTAACAATTTATAGTTGAAAACTATACAAATAACCAAAACGAAGAAGAAAGTTGATATGGCAACAATGGTACATCTTTCATATCAGACTGTCACAAGCACAGATTATAAGTATATAATCTTTGGTCACAAGTGACAAGTGACTTTGCATGGATGTCAAAGATACAGCAAGAAAAAGTATGGTTTCCATTTCCGACAGTCGGTCATATTAATAATCACAGATTATAAGTAAATCTATGTTAATAATCTTTATTTGATAACTAATCCAGAGTGAACAAAAGTTTCAAGCTCTTGATTGTGTCGCCATTTATAAATTGAAAGTGGCTAAAGTGATCAAATAGTGAAATTAACTATACCGTTAGACCATCGTTAGACTTTAGACATTGAGTTTAGATCTCACACTGTTGTTTGTGACAACCAGAAAAATGGATGGTTTCAAAGAAGAATCAGATTCATTAATGAATAATAAAATCGAATGTAATCCTAACGAACTGTTATCTAATATTAAAACCGAAGAAATTGAAATTGAAGAATGTAATCTCGAATTCGAAAACTTTGATCAAATTGACTATTATATGATGAAAAGGGAAAGTTCTGAAGAAAAAGTTTCTCTAACTAAAAGTGATGTTTTAATAAGCACAGAAAATATAAAAACTGAAAATGGTAATTTAAATGAGGGTATTCAAGAAAGAAAAAGTGATAACGAAATTAAGAAATATGATTTCCCTGTTTGTACAAAAGCTATTCATGATTTTGTTAAAGTAGGACAAACTGTGCAAACAATCAAAATGTATTCTAGGAAAAAATGTAAGTATTTCTTGATTTTTATATATTTTATTTTGTCTCAGGCAGGAAATTTAAAGTTTATTCAAAAATTTTAACAAATATGTCTTAACACTTTACATAAAAAACCTTGAGTGTGCTGCCAGCGATTATGTTATATAGTAAGCATAATAAATTGTAATGATGATGTTATTGATACGTATACAGATGGGTTCAAATATTTTTATATTATAGATTATTTTACAAAAGAAATATTAATCTTTAAATTCTCATAGCAGTTTAAAAAAATACAGATGTTTATAAAGGTTCCACCTAATTGTTTCTTCACATTTTTCTCTAAAGATTAGTATTGATGTTTTACTATACGCAAAAAGAGGGGCGTTATAAGTTTGATGTGTCTATGCGTGTGTGTCTGTCTGTGACATCATAGCTCCCAAACGAATAACGCGATTTCATTTTAGGTTTATTTTTTTGTATTAAAGATCACTTATGTGTGAGTATTTTTAGATATGTTTGTTGAAAATCGGTTGAGCCTGTTGTGAGTGTTGTGGGACTTGAGAAAGTGGGGAAGAATACCCGAATCTTTGTAGATATACTAGTGTCCGACCGAAACAGATTTTTCAACCGAAACCGTAGGTGTCACATGTGGCATGAGTTGAATTTAACGACCGTTTCACGATTTGATGGCTAAGCACCTATAGCTTAGTTGTTAGAACGTCAGCACGTAGAGCTGAAGGTTGCGAGTTCAAGTCTCGCTGAATCCGACATTTTTTCAATTTCTCCTTAATGTCATTTAATATATTCTTGATTGTATACTTTCTAAAATTTACAAAAAATTCAATGAGAGAAATCTCAAATAATCGTTTATTAAATTACTTTAACACATTTAAAATTTTTATTAATTACTGAACGTACAAAAATAAGAACTTGATTATCATTCGGTAACGGCTGATTAATTACTATTCTTTTTTCTTGAATCTTAAGATCCTAGTATAAAATCGCGGATTGGGGATATTAGGGGGTGAATAAAATATTAAACTTTTACAAAAAAATCCCAAAGATACTTCGTAAACACTCGAGTGGCGGTCGTTTTTGACAGAAACCAGCTTTTTTTTGCCTAAACCGAACTTTCGATCGGTCACTAAAATATACACGTGTGGGGTCTCAAATGAAAGCGCACAGAAAGAAAATATTGATGACTCAATCGAGAGTGTTCTTAGCTTTGTTTTGATGAGAAAATGTTGGAAGTTTTTTAATTTATTTTAAGTATTAGTATTTATTTTTAGCATTGATATGAGCTTATACATTTCAGGTTTCCTATCTGTGCCAAAAAACTGGCTACCTCACTTTGGGAAATTCTATGGAACATGTTTTTCTTGTGGACAATTTTTCTGTGATAAATTGTTATTTTTAAACCATTTTTATATTTACCACTTTTTAATTAATTGTAAAAAATCTGTTAACTTGAGGAGGGATAATTCTGCTACAAAACAAATTAACCCAAAAGATCTTAGTAAAGTAAAGGGACAGATGATAACTGACAGTAAACAAAAACCTTTTAAATGTGAAATTTGTTCAAAATATTTCACACAAAAAAATGTCTTAAAAAAGCATATCATTAGAGCTCACACTGGTGAAAAGTCATTCAAATGTGAAATTTGTATAAAATGTTTCACACAACAAAGTGATTTAAAACGACATATGAAAACTCACACTCAAGACAAACCTTTTAAATGTAAAATTTGTTCAAAATGTTTTAGAAACCAATTTTGTTTAAAAAGTCATATTAGAATTCACACTGGAGAAAAACCTTTCAAATGTGAATTTTGTACAAAATGTTTTTCACATTCCTGGAATTTAAAAACTCATGTTAGAACTCACACTAGCGAGAAACCTTTTAAATGTAAAATTTGTTCAAAAGGATTTAAAATATCTAGTCATTTAAAAAGACATGTTGGAATTCACACTAACGAGACACCTTTTAAATGTAAAATTTGTTTAAAATGTTTCACAACTTCCGGCAATTTAAAAGTTCATATTAGATCTCACACTGGTGAGAAACCTTTTAAATGTAAAATTTGTTCAAAATGTTTCACAAATTCCAATGATTTAAAAAGGCATATTAGAATTCACACTGGTGAGAAACCTTTTAAATGTAAAATTTGTTCGAAATGTTTCACCGCATCAAGTTATTTAAATACGCATGTTAGAATTCACACTGGCGAGAAACCTTTTAAATGTCAAATTTGTTCAAAATGTTTCACACGATCCGATGAATTAAAAAAGCATATTAGACGTCACACTGGTGAAAAACCTTTTAGATGTAAAATTTGTTCAAAATGTTTCACATCTTCCAGTAATTTAAAAGTTCATATTAGCTCTCACACTGGTGAGAAACCTTTTAAATGTAAAATTTGTTCGAAATGTTTTCAAAATTCCAGTGGTTTAAAAATGCACATTAGAATTCACACTGGTGAGAAACCTTTTAAATGTAAAATTTGTTCGAAATGTTTCACCCGATCAAGTTATTTAAATACGCATGTTAGAATTCACACTGGCGAGAAACCTTTTAAATGTCAAATTTGTTCAAAATGTTTCATACAATCCAGTGATTTAAAAACGCATATTAGAATTCATACTGGCGAGAAACCTTTTAAATGTCAAATTTGTTCAAAATGTTTCACCCGATCAAGTCATTTAAATGAGCATGTTAGAATTCACACTCGCGAGAAACCTTTTAAATGTCAAATTTGTTCAAAATGTTTCACATCATCCAGTTGTTTAAAGAAGCATACTAGAATTCACACTGGTAAAACTTTACAGTTGTGAGATTTGTTCAAAATGTTTGTCACAAAAAAAAGTGATAAAAATAATATTAGAATTTAACTTTTAAATGGGAAATTTGTTTTAAATGTATTTAATACACACATGCTGTAAATAAATTTATTATTCAATCGAAAGTTTTTTTATAACAACTAGATTAGCATATAATAAATCTATCTACTTGAACACATACAAAAATTTTCATCAAAATCGGTCCAGCTGTTCGGGAGGAGTTTAGTGACATACACACGTACAGAAGATTTTTATTTATAAACATTTACTAGCCAACCCGGCGAACTTCGTACCGCCTACTGATGTTTTTTTACCATTTTTCCAAATTTTTACGGTTTTGTAAATTATCGATTAGATATATTTCTATAACTTATTTATACTATTTATTATTTGTGATTATTTTAAGCTTATTGACAGATGATAGAAGTGAAGTTGATTTGCTTTTTGAATAATTCATTTTTAGGCGATACGTTACAGCGCCGCCTGGTGCCGAGTTACATCAATGTGCATAGCATATAAACGTTCTCCGTGGAAAAATACATGTACATACCAATTTTTATAATGATCGGTCAAATAGTTTCTGAGTCTATCGATTTCATATATACAAACTTCTTTATATATATATATATATATATATATATATATATTATAACATGTATGAATAATAATGATATGTTTTGATAATATCAATCACTATGTTATAATAATAATAATAATGCTTTATTGTCAGAAATTTACAATTTGTCGACAAAGCTAAAAAACATACAAAAAAAGTACAAAAACCTTAAAATCTAACATATCACATAAACAAAATACAAAAAAAAATATTAATACAATTAAAGAAATTGAAAGTCATCAAAAAAAGAGAAAGAAGAAGAAAAGGAAAAAAGAAAAGAAAAGAAAAAGTTCCTTGAAGTAGTAAATTAGTATGTATTTAGAAGTATAAAATCATAATATGAAAAATTCATTTACTGTGTACAAAGATCTCTCCAATAAGTGTGCCTTCAAAGCTCTACGGAATGCGGGAAAGAGTGAAATAGATTTGATATTGAAAGGCAGACGATTATGCATCTTTTTTGCATTATACAATATAGAGTTTTTGATTAACTCTGATCGTGGGATTGGTAAACAAAGATCAAGCTCCCTGTTTCTAAGTGGATAGTTGTGGGAAGGCGTTTCAGGATTCGCTGACGAGTGCTTGCGGATTAAGCAAACGGATTCAAAAATGAATAAAGAAGGAAGAGTTAAAATTTGATATTTTTTAAAGTATTCCCCACAATGAGTTCTATTGTTTAATCTTAACATGTAACGGATAGCTCTCTTTTGAAGTTTGAAAATACGGTCAAATTGAGTCGCACAACACGTACCCCAGAATGGAATGGCGTAACGGAGATGCGACTCAAAAAGGGCGTAATAGACTGTTCGAGCTGTTGACAAGTTTAATTCCTTGGAAACTGATCTTAGCGCAAAACACGCAGAACTTAATTTTTTTGACAATGCATTGATGTGCAAATCCCATTTTAATGAGTTGTCAACAATGAGACCCAGGAACTTTACAGAATCAACGATTTCCACACTATTGTTATTAAGTTCAAAAGTTTGTAATGTACCTTTATATGATAAGATTTTAGTTTTAGAGAGATTGAGGCACAGAAGGTTAGAATCGCACCACGATTTAATAGTGACTAAGTCACGAGATACGATACTATAAAGGGATGTACTATCCGGGTTGCTCCAGGTAAAACTAGTATCATCAGCAAAGAGGCAGAGTTTACCACTAATATTTAGGTAGGCAATATCATTAATAAAAAGCAGAAATAAGATAGGACCTAGAACTGAACCTTGAGGCACCCCACAGTCAATTGGCTTACAGGAGGATGTTCTATCATCAACCCTTACCATCTGACTTCTGTAGGTAAGATAAGATTTAAACCACTCGAGTGGTATTCCTCTAATCCCATAGTGTTGTAATTTGTGAATTAAGATGTTGTGGTTTACACAATCAAAGGCCTTAGAGAAGTCGCAGAAGATTGTTGCTGTAGAGTTCTGATTGTTAAGACTGGAGTAAACATTGTCAAAGAGCGAGAACATAGCATCATTGGTAGATTTATTGCTCAAGAAACCAAACTGTTGGGGAGTTAGTATTTTATATTTGCAAAGAAAAGATAGCAATCTTTTTTTAACCAATCTTTCAATAATCTTCGACAACGTGGGGAGAAGTGCTATTGGGCGATAGTTCGAAGCTTGATCTTTATCACCTCCTTTGTGCAAAGGAATAATTATCGCAGTCTTAAGGCAGCTTGGAAAGACTCCAAGTTGAAGTGACTTGTTAATCAAGTTAGTCAGATGGCTTAGGGTGTTTACCGGTAGATTTGAAAACATTTTCAGAGTAAGCCCATCCGTTCCAGCAGATGATTTGTTTTTAATCTCATTAATTGTGTTACGAAGCTCGGCCAATGATACAGGTGACATGAAGAAACTGTGTAAATTTTCGTTTCTGAGATAAGAAAAAGGATCGTGGGAAGGAGTTATGGAGCTCACTAAGTTCTTTGCTACATTAACAAAGAAGTTGTTTAAGTTCTCTGGAGAAGTAGGAATTTTGTTAGATGAAGAGGCCCGGTCCCTTAATTCATTTACAATAGACCAAGTTTCTTTAGCAATGTTACCCGCATTTCCCAATCTTCTGTTGTAATACATATCCTTGGCAGCTTTGATAGTTTTAATATAAGTTTTCCTGTACAGTTTTTCATAATTTTGGAAGGAGACGCTATCTGAGAATTTTTTTAAATATGATAAACAGCGCATGTTCTTAGAAGATAATCGTAAGCCTCTAGTAGACCAGGGTTTGTGTTGCTTCACTTTAATAGGCCTGAGAGGAAAGGATTTGAATGCAAGATCAGACACTATCTTTACAAATCTAGAGAATTCGGAGTCGACGTCATCAGATAGAAAATTCCAGTCAGATGTTAGACACAACTCATTGAAATTTTGGAAATTTTTATCTCCGAAAATACGGCCTAATTTGCGCGAAACATTTTTACTTTTGGATTTTAGGGGAAATGTAGTTAATATTCCTTCATGGTCAGAAAAACCCGAATTAAAAACGGTACAGTCAACGATTTTCGGATCAAAAGAAGAAGTGACATAGTCTATGGTGGTCGAACTAGTTTTAGTTATTCTGGTTGGCGCGTTGACGTGCATGATTATTCCACAAGAATCAAAAATGTTCTGAAGAGATTCTTTTGCAGCACAAACACTGGAGTAGTCAATATTAAAATCACCACATACAACTAATTTACCATTTAAAGGAAGGGATTCAAGTAAGCTCAGTAAATTTTGATAAAAAATTTGCAAGTCCGCATCAGGTGTTCTATAAATACAAATAATGAAAATGTCATAAAAATTATTACAAACAATGGAAAATTCAAAATGTTTCTCAGATAATAAATGATCAAATTTAGTCACTGCTGAAAAGTCGTTATTTGTTGACATTATTATAGTACCTCCATGAGATAAATCACTTCTATTAAATCGAGCGACTGTGGTGTAGTTTTTAACAAAGACTGGCTCATCAATATTTAACCAGTGTTCAGTAATTGCAACCACTTCAGGAAATTTTAGCTCTTCTAATAGTAGAAGTAATTCATCTGTTTTATGTCTTAAGGACCGAATATTAATAAAAAATAAACTGAGCCTACCATCATCTAAAGTTTCAGAGTGTGCTTGTTCCTCTGTTCGCGTCTTATTAATTAAAATTTTTTTGAACTGGATGAAGAACCACTTGAATAATAGTTCTTATGGCATTCTCTGATTTTTTGGAGCCGGCAGAGCTTCTCTGAAGAAAAATAAGTCCTAAAGGAAGAGAGGTCTGCTTCAACTTCAGCTAGGCCAATACCGTAAGCATTGTGGAAGCGGTAATACAACTTCCGCAAGGAGTCTACATCGCTAGGAAGACCCTCTGATGCTAACATTAATTTAATGCTAGTGCTAGTGTGCCCTTCCATACATACACTTGAAGGCTGGTCATGCAAATAGGCAAGGAATAGCCTAAGGGGTTTTAGAATCAGGGGGTCTCTCAGCCTGGACAACAAATAGCGACCATTTTCCATATCCGAAGTTCGGGACAGCCTCACTATTGGTGGAGTCATTGGATCCATGCCCAATCTCTCATCGAGTTTGTCAGGTTTATTCACAACTTTAATGTTTTGCAAATCCTTCCCACAGGATTTACTAGCTGCAATAGCTTCCTTGTCAGAACGAATTTGTATATATTTTGCCTCCGTAGACAAAGGTACTGGTTTTGATGATGAACAATTTGTAGCTGACTGCGGTGGTACGTTAGGAGAAACTGAATGAGAAGGAGGAACTGGTTGTGAATAAATATTCGTTGGAGGATTAGTAGCATCGGTAATTTCTGTACCTGACGGCCACATATTGATTTCTTTGAGCTGCTTCAGGTAATTTTTGTTTTGCACACCAACTTTAAAATCTGAGTCTGAACCTTCCCTGCTTTTCAACATTGGGAAGCATCGAATAAAGTCGGTGGTGCCTAATTTTTCCTTGATATAGTGTGCAAGGTGCTTAGCTGTGTATGGTGCTGGGATTTTTGAAACAACTATATACTGCCAATCTTCCTTTGTCGATGTTTTCTGGAGTACGGAAGTATTTAATGAAATATCATCGTCAGTCTGGGTTGATATCGATATAAAATATTCCTTACCTTTAATTAATTTTAAATTTTAAATATAAATAGTGAATAGGTAAGAATTAACTCAGTGTAATTATTTTCCAATATGATTAATTAAATATGCTACCGGCTATTCCCTTATGTCAAGGTCAGAGTTCAAATATTCAACCAAACTAGATTCAAAATCAATTAATACACAAATTTGCAATAAAATGACTGTATAACCGCACTATCCTAGACCAACAATATTCTCTAGGCGTGAATTGCATATAAATTTCTAACCTTTCTAATTCAAAATGTGTCAAACTTCAAAGATACCGTTGATAAACCCAAATATGCATCAAATATATAAAATGAAGTATTCTGATTGAGTTATTAAACAATTTGGATTAAACTTAACAAAAAGGTGACTAATAATAATAATAATTTAGTTAAATACATAAAACAGTGAAATAAAAATGTTCATCAAAATTTCAAAAATCAAACACATATAAAACTCTTTATTATAACGAGTGCAAAGTTGTTACCATTTGTGTGAAGCTTCTCTCCTCTTCTGGAATCAGGATTCAGTTCTTAGGACAATCTATTTTCTTCTAACGATACAGCACAGATTTCAGGAAACTTTATGAAGATCAAATAATCACTTCCTCTTCAAAACCAAGCGATGGATGGCTACTATTTTCTCTAAGTAAGTGTAATTATGACTTTCTTTCTTGTTAAATATTAATTTAATCTTCTTTAACTCAATTAAATTACAGTTATACCATAAAGTGCTCAGCCCCATAAATTGAAATATCTATTTCTTCATAAAATCATATAAATTTCTCTTACCAATTGCTTCCTCTGGTTACCTTGGGATATTCTTTATACTTTAAACTGTTTTAATACTTTCTATTCTCAATACTTTCAAAAAAAACTCAAAATTTCTACGGAGCAAATTTTTAATACAACTTCCATTTCAACAACCAAAAAACAAGTGAGAAATATCTTCTACAAACTTCTTAACTAATTATTTATAATATAAATCTTACTAATCTCCTTTTAACTTTCTTTTAACATCATAATTTTTACAAAAATCTTCATCAAAACTTTTTACATCCTTCCTCTTCAGAAGGTCGAAAACAAGAGAGATTCTATCAGAATCAACAAAAAAAACAAATGACAAATTCAACAAACTTAAATCTATACATCTTTTCCATCTAATCGCCTACTAATTTCTTATTCAAATAAAATTTTTAACAAAATCTAATTCTTGATTCAATATTACAATTTAAAACAATGATCATTCTTTTTTTTATATTCTTATGAAATTTACTAGCACTACAAACTAATAATTTTCTCTTTTTCAGAATATTTCATTTGGCATTTGAACTATTTATAAATTAGAATATGGTTGGTAAATACGTATCATTTAAAAGTAAGTAGAAGTTTTTTAACATGTATTTTAACTATTTGTGATGTCTTTTTTTTCTTATTATTCTATTTTCTTTTTCCTTTTTTAGGAATTATGAAGAAGATGATGATAATCAATCCCAATGTTACTAAATTTGCGCTCTGACTCGTAATAAGAAAATCTCCTTTCTCTACTTTCCATTAGATTTTCGTTCTACATTCTTATTTAATATAACATAGTAACTAATATCATCTCAATATATATATATATATATATATATATATAAAGGCTAGCAAAAGTGTTGCGTACTTGGGAGCAAAGGATGTTGGGGAAACATGTGTCAAGAAACACAAAAACGCTGGTTGCTAGCCGAAAACCCATTGGCACAGCTGGCCGAAAGCACAAAATGGCGATAGGACTCCTGTGTGAGCGTTCGTTGTTTTTGTGTTTCTTGACACATGTTTCCCCAACATCCTTTGCTCCCAAGTAGCTAGCCAAGTGCAATGCTCTACTTGGTTATGCCGCACTGATGACGGCTAATGAGCCAGAAACATGCATGTCTGCGGTTACCATTCCTACTCGTGGCCTTATTGATCCTTTTTGCGTACATGCCCAATAATTTTCCCCTTTTGTTTATATTAATACGCATTTTCTTGGCACTTTGTTTATATATATATATATATATATAGTAGCTGGGGCATTATTTTTAATCTTGAAAAGAGTGGCTTACAGTGATCTCTGATGCACAAAATTCGAAGTGCTTTTTTTTGAATCCTGAATGTAGATAATATCAGAATCGCTTGCATTTCCCTAAAGAATAATTCCATAACTAATAAACATGTTTGTAAAGTTACCACTAATTGTTTTTTTTTGTAAATCCGATTTTTTTTTTTAAATTTAACTTTAAAAATTAATATATTTATTTTTAGCATTATTACTATTAATATGAGATTATATATTTCAGGTTTTCTATCTGCGCCGAAAAAGTGGCAACTTCACTTTGGGAAATTTTATGGAACATGTTTCTCTTGTGGACAATTTTTTTGCGATAAATTATTGTTTTCAAAACATTTTTATATTTACCACTTTTTAGTTAATTCCAAAAGATCTGTTAACTTAAGAAAAAATAATTCTGATAAAAAACATATTGGACAAATGTTCTTTAAATGCGAAATTTGCACAAAATCTTTCACACAATCCAGTGATTTAGAAAGGCATATTAAAATTCACACTGACAAGAAACTTTTTAAATGTAATATTTGTTTAAAATGTTTCACATATTCCTGTCGTTTAAAAGTTCATATTAGAACTCACACTGGTGAGAAACCTTTCAAATGTGAAATTTGTTCAAAATGTTATACACTAAAAAGTAGATTAAAACAGCATATTGTTAGAGATCACATTGGTGAAAAATCATGGAAATGTGAAATTTGTTTAGAATGTTTTACACAACAAAGTGATTTAAAACATCATATTAGAACTCATGCTAGTGAAAAAACTTTTGAGTGTAAAATTTGTTCGAAATGTTTACAAAGTTCCAGTCATTTAAAAATGCACATTAGAATTCACACTGGCGAGAAACCTTTTAAATGTAAATTTTGTTCAAGATGTTTTACAGGAGGCACACAATTAAAAAAGCATATTAGGAGTCACACTGGTGAAAAACCTTTTAGATGTGAAATTTGTTCAAAATGTTATGTACAAAAAAGTAACTTAAAACAGCATATTGTTAAAGATCACATTAGTGAAAAGTCATTGAAATGTGAAATGTGTTCAAAATGTTTCTCACTACAAACGGATTTAAATCAACACATTAGAACTCATACTGGTGAAAAACCTTTTAAATGTAAAATTTGTCCGAAGGGTTTCTTAAGATCTAATGATTTAAAAATTCATGTTAGAAGTCACGCTGGTAAAAAACCTTTTAAATGTCAAATTTGTTCAAAATGTTTTACACAATCTAGTAGTTTAAACATGCATATTAGAATTCACACAGGGGAGAAACCTTTTAAATGCAAAATTTGTTCAAAATGTTTTAGAAACCAATTTTGTTTAAAAAGTCATATTAGAACTCACACTGGAGAAAAACCTTTCAAATGTGAATTTTGTACAAAATGTTTCTCACAATCCTGTCATTTAAAAACTCATGTTAGAACTCACACTAGCGAGAAACCTTTTAAATGTAAAATTTGTTCAAAATCTTTTACACAAGCCAGTAGTTTAAAAATGCATATTAAAGCTCACACTGGTGAAAGAGATTACAAATGTGAGATTTGTTCAAAAGGTTTTACACAAAAAGGTAACTTAAACCAGCATATTAGAACTCACACTGGTGAAAAACCTTACAAATGTGAAATTTGTTTAAAATGTTTCGTAACATCCTATGAACTAAAAAGGCATATTAAAACTAACTCACACTAATGAAAAACTTTTTAAATGTATTTAATATACACATCTCGTAAATAATTCTTTATAATAATAATAATAAATAAATAAATTTATTTGCATGCATGTTAAATGATGTTTACAATAATAATACCTAATTTTAAATACAATTTTTTGCAAAAAGAAACTAGAAGGCATAATAAATTGATTAATGTCTAGACCCTATAGGAAATACCTAGTAGGAAAGTATATTTATTTACACATCTAATTAAAAAATAAAAAATGCGAAAAGAAGTTGACCTTAAAGTCCATCCTTGCAACTTCCCGCTAATTTTAACCGCAAAGCTATAGTAACGTGACGTATTTTGACGTTTTTGACTTTTTTTGAAATGTTTAAAAAGACAACTTTTTAACGCATTATTCGATTTTGATGTTCAAGACGGCATTCGACGGAGTTTTTTGAGACCTACAAACGTTACTAGGAATGCAAAATCGATTAGTCGAAAAAGTTATTAAAAAAAAACACTTTTTTGAAATTTTTTGACAATGATATCTCACGAACGAATCAACCGATTTTAATTTTCTAAACGGCATTCGACGTGGTTTTTTAAGCTTGAGAGCTGGTTAGGTTATGAAATTGATCAATTTAATAGCCAAAAAGATATGCCCAAAAAACATCATTTTTCAAAAACAAAATTTTTGTTTTTTTTTTTGAAATTTCTCGAAATCTACTGGTCCGAATCGGTTCAAACTTACAGGGAATCTAAGTTAGATGGAACTCTTTGGAAAGCTTTTTAGTTCATTCCGATCGGTCAAGCCGTTCAAAAATTATAAGAGGTTTACATACGTCCATACAGACACCCTCGTAAAAATAGTCAGGAGAGATTTCAAAAACCTCAAAACGTTGAGATCCGATGAAAACTCGATTTTCGAAAAACGGGGTAAAACCAATAACTTTCCGATTTAAAAAAAATTGGGTGGGGCTGTGCTGGGGCATACAGCCGTTGGTTTTCACGTGAAACGTCTATGTTAGCAATATCGATTGTCTGTTTATTCGTTACGTCCATAAGTACCGGTATTCCAGTGGTAGAGGTGCTCGCGAGGTTGGCGACAGCAGAAAAGTTCCTCGCGGCATCGGCGTTTTCGTCGGCAGTGGCTTTGCGACGTTCCCGAAACAGTCTCGCTCCCTCGGCGCCGGACATTGGGGTACCTGTGTATGTCCCTCTTTCCAACGATAGCTGTGATTTGTATTTCTGGCTGGCTCTTGCACGAGCTGAGGTCGACAGAGCAAATGTTTATATATATTTTTGTCACTTCCTGGTTATTTTTAATATAAATACTGTCCAAATTGCACTTATTTTTGTATGAATCAATCGGTTTCAATAATCTTGATAAACACACGAAAAAATCACCGCTTTATCAAGTCGGAGTCACGAGTTACACTGAATAGAAACGAGCGAGAGCGCTGGTTTCCCACAGTTAACGCAGTACCCCTCCCCCGTCGTCCCGCTCGACCCAGGCCCGGACTCAAGGTCATAACAGCGAGCTGACTATATAAGTGAAATATTCACACCACATTTTTGTTTCTACGACTAATAGTTTTGTAATTATTAAGGTACGATGGTATAGACCTTTTCGTTACGGTCCACTTTTTGAACCTGGTACTCGTATGTTTTGGCGCGATTTTAAAGACGTTTAACGTCAAAAACACAAAGAATGAAGATCTCTCCTCTTTTTCATATTGGAAGTTTATGACTTACAGGAATGAATTTTCTTATTCTATAAATATAGCGTAGGCAAGATTGTTGTACTTTTTAAATTCTTATCTGATCATTTAAATCTAAACAAGGTCCATACACGACATCAGCAAAGTTGAAATTGCTTAAGACTAAAGAATCTGTTAGTTATATTTCTTGTTTTATGGATAAATTATGTTTTTGTGGATATAATAGTTTTAGGTTCATATAGGATTTTTTAGTATGTTTGTAAAATCTTAGATCAGTGTCTATCATTAATCCAAGGTTTCTAGCACAGTCTTCTGTCGAAATATCCATTATCCTTTCCAAATACAAGAACAACAGTTTTGCTGGGATTCATTTTTAAACTGTGCTTTTCTGAAGTCGCAACTATCCGTTCAAGATCATCTTCTGTGAGATGCTTTGTATTCATCCAGTCTTTTGGATCAAAAGAAAACTCTAGTTGATTTTCATCAGCATATTAGCTTTACACTTTTGTAAAC
Organism: Altica lythri; assembly: GCA_964028335.1. Lineage (NCBI taxonomy): Eukaryota > Metazoa > Arthropoda > Insecta > Coleoptera > Chrysomelidae > Altica > Altica lythri. The sequence continues at coordinate 4,221,238 of OZ034810.1, read as the reverse complement.
AAAAGGGTGTCCCAGAATTAACTACGGAAACTTCGTATACGTATTCCTTGATGACAAATAAGTAGGGTCTTTCCTATAAAAAAATTTTTTTTAGAGACTCCTGTCAGAGTTATAACCTACTTTGCAAATGTGCGCTACTTGATCGCGACACACGATACTCAATTGACATGGTCCTACTTTTTATTTTTTTACTCCAAACCGAAACGATTTCGCAAAAAACGACAAGGAACAAAAAAGTTTCTAAATAATCAAAACTTCCTAAAATAATTTTTTGTTATTGCAAATATTAATTGCTAAGAAAGTTACAAAAAAAATATTAACAGGGGTTCCTTGATTTGCACCCTTAGAATGGGGTAGGGCAGGTGAAAAGTAGCAGGAGAAATGCGTCTTTATAAAAATGATGTTCACCCAAATTTTTAATATTTTATCTTGGACCAATCAGAAGATATTAAATTAAAACCGTATTTTACCACCCCTCTTTAAAGGGTTACAACTCTGACAGGAGTCTCTAAAAAAATTTTTTTTATAGGAAAGACCCTACTTATTTGTCATCAAGGAATACGTATACGAAGTTTCCGTAGTTAATTCTGGGACACCCTGTATATATATATTGTTATGGAATCCGTAGTGTTGCTCCTCAGATATGGTGATAAATTTATTATGATTTCTGATTTGCTTCCGGCTATAGGGTCGTGCTTCTACTTTTAAACAATATTCACTTTATTTAAAACAGTTTTATTTTAAAATTTTAACTTCAAATACAAATATTCATCAATTTTCAAATTACAACTCTCTTTCATTTCCAAATTCAAAATTCAAAATTCTTATTTTTCCCCCTCGTCCCTAGGTAACCTCTTAAAACCAAATATAAAACAAAATAAACAACTCTCTACACTTTCTGAAATAAAATTTCCTACTGGTGTCTTTATTTCAAGTAAGCGCCCTATGTAAAATAATGTATTATATTTTTTTGTACTTATGTTGATGTATCCAGAAAACATTTTTGATGGAAATAAACTTATTATTATTATTATATATAGAAACAGTAATAGAGCTTTAGAAAATAATAAGTTTAAAGTTACTAGAAGCTTTTTCTTATTGTAAGCTCCCAGGGTTGAAGAACTCAATGGATCTGTGATAAATATTAGCTTGTGAAGTCATAAATCTGTTTTCTTTAATTAGTTTCTACAAACTGTGCGTGGTAAAAAGTGACTAAAAGATTGTGACAAGTTTAAAGTTACAATTTTTTTTTTATATTTGTAAGGTTCTCAATGGATCTGTGATAAATATTAGCCTTTGAAGTCACAAGGTGTTTTCTTTTAAAATCTGATACCTTTTGATATTTTAATCAACTTCTACATACTATGACGTAAAAAGTAGATAGAAACATTGATAGAGCTTTAGTAGATAATAAATTTACCAGAATTTGAAAGCTTCGAAGGATTGGTATTTTCATCAGCTTCTAAAAACTGGGTGGTAGCTTTAGCAGATTATAAATTTAAATGAACCACTTCTTATTAGTAAGCATTCAGTTTCGAAGAAGTGAATGGATCTGTAATAAATATTAGCTTTTGAAGTTACAAAGTGACTGTTTTACTACTTTCTTTTGATATCTGATACTTTTTGGTGTTTTCATCAGCTTCTACAAACTGGGTGTTAAAAAGTAGATAGAAACAGTAATAGAGCTTTAGCAGATAATAAGTGTAAAATCTCTAGAAGATTTTTCTTATTTGTAAGCTTCCTGGGTTGAAGAGTCATGCTGTAAATCTTAATATATATAAATTACGTGTCACGTTGTTTGTCCGCAATGGACTCCTAAACTACTAACAGTTTGATCCAACTTGAAAGATAGGATAGCTTACATTTTAATTTATAGTCGCAATATTATTTTATTGCAAATTATTTGTTTATTGAATTGTTATTATATTAAATATGATATTATCATTTTGAAAGTCTTCATGTAAAGTCTTGGTAGCTAATTTGGATCAGCCAGCGGCTGATTATGACATTTCGGTTGGGTTATCGTAATGGGATCGATTACGCCAGAGGGAAGTTTTTTTTTTGTTTTTACATGTGAAAACAGTAATTATTATTTTAATTTTAACTGTTAATAAAATAAACTATTTTAGAAAGTTTTTAGATACAACTACCCTTGATTTTGTTAACAAGGAAACAATCCTCTCTATGATCAATCACAGCGTTGTATGACTTAATATTTTTTCAATATCAAGGATGCTGTGCATTGTTGAGATGACACTTAAATTCAGTTTTAATTATTGAAAAGTTTTAACATAAAAAGTTGTGGTATCTGCTTTGAAACTATACAGTTTAATAAACTGGGCAACTATATGTTGCATGTTCACGTGTAGGGAATCTGTTTGTGTTAGCTAAAGACAGGTTAACCAAAAATATTGTGTTCCGATTAGTGCTAAATTAAATTGAAAATAAAAGTAATTATAATTTAAAATAATAAGTATTATTGTTAAAGATTTAAGACTATCTGCCCTACCTACCTCATTCATAAGTTAAAGTGTTACATGTTATTTACTTTGTAATGTCATATAGGTAATAGGGTAGTTTTGCCCTACATATTAATTTATTAGTTTATATTTTACTGTATTGTTATGTATTACATTTTACCAGGTCAAAGTCATTACGTTAGATCTCGGCACGTGTTTAAATAGTTTAATTTTTATTCTCACGTAGAATATGAATTGGCTTTAAAAGCAGGTTGTTGAGGTCAGACACCAGGAGTTTGTAGTCTGAGGTTGTCTGTAAGGCTCACCCTTTGGGGTGTCCCTAAAACAGACCGTGGGGTCTGGGCCATTGTGACTCTTGACGTATTTTCGTGAGTAAGTGTGACATTCCACCATGTAGTTTATTTGGTAAGACTCCCTATTCTTAATGTTTATTACTCATTTTTATTGCTTATTTATTCGTTAATATATTTGTTGTTTGTTTCCTGTTGTTTATCTTATCTTACCCTTGGTTAGTTTTCTGCCTTCAGCAGGATACCTGGCCGGGAGTGCCTTTAGTAAGCTACTCCTTATCCTATAACACTAAGGCACATTCTCCCAAATCTCTCCAGGCGTGACAGTAATATACTCATTTGTTAGAAACTTGAATAAAAATAATAATAAATTTTAAAATTCTTTTGTATTGATTTTTGCTTAATATCAATCCAGTGAATTTTTATACCAGCTTTAACGTTTCCGTCTTCATTGGTAAATAATAATTTCATTGTATTAAGGGGTTGCAGTAGTAGAAAATCTGTCATGGAGGTCACCATATTTTTTACAAATGGCATCTATGTAAACAAGCATGGTGGTCCCCATGACTGATGTTCTCCTACTGTTCCTGTTAAATAGATTACTACAATGTAATATAACAAAAACCTTAGCCACAGCAACGCGTGGCCGGGTCAGCTAGTAAATTTATAATTCAACTGAAATTTTTTTTATAAACAATTACGGTATATATAAGTCAATATAAGTAGTGAACACAATTAGTATAAAATATCATGATCGTGTGACTTATCGTTCACGAGTTATAGCGCACAAGACACATAGGCCGATCTTAAAAAGTACCTAGATGGTAATTAATTATCTCATAAGAAAGTATTGTTAAATGGGGAGTTCCCCAAGGTAGTGTTTTGGGACCTTTATTATTTTTAATCTGTATAAATGACATCTTTGACACTAAGGTACTATAGATATAGGTATTATCATCAGTCATTTTTTGTCCAATGTCACTAAATTAAAGAGACTTTTCGAAACATAGTCCAAAGACACCAACACGTTTTTGCGCATAACAGGACGTAGAATGGTACAATCGCATTCTGTAGTGGAGAAAAGGGGAACTAAACCTATCATAAACAGTCAAGATTAATCGAAACGCGAATTTGAATTTTTCACATCTTCTACACTTTAGCTGTCGAATTGCATCTGTCAATTGAGATAAATGATTTATAAAGCAAATTAAATAAACGATTAAACGAATACGAAACTGGCGATTCGGGCTCGTTGACCTAAACGTAGCGATAATCTGATTGGTCAAGATTCAAATGCAAAATGACAGATTTTACTACGAATTTACTATGTTGTTCGTCCAGAATGTTCGGATTTACGTTTCGTCAAGCGAACTATAAAAGATACAACTGATTGGTTGAAAATAGTTCGAAAAGCAATCGAACGCACCTACTTATTCCCACTTACGTATCTGTCAGTTAATTATTTTGATTTGTTTAAAATTTGCTGAAATTTCGATGTACATTCTTGGCTATTTTAAATTTAAACCGTTTCTTTTAGTGCAACGAATATAAATATACCGTAGTGAAATTGATATTTCGCTAATTTAAAATTATCCGAAAATTACTGTAATAAAAGTAATCCGACAACAATGCAAGCAATATTAGCTTCTTGCGTAGGAATTTCAACCTGTTTTGTGTTCAAGGTTATCGCTTTAAGCTTGGACCTCGCGATTGCGTAATTACCTGTATTTCTCCACTACCTTATGCATATTTTATACATGAATCGTGAATCTATTAAAAAAATGGCATCAAAATCCATGGCGTACTTTTAAAAATATAAGTATATAGGGACATATAGATCGCGGAAAGCATGATTTAACAATTTGTTGGTAGGTATATCGATACAATAAACCAAAAAGAAGAAGAAAGTTGATATGACAACAATGGTTTCGGCTCGATTATGGAGGGTAGAGGTAAGGAGAATTCACTCTTATGTGGTTAAAGCTTCAAAAGTGTCCGTCCAAAAGCGTAAAATTTTGTTTTACTCGGTCGCCGAAGCGGGCGCTGTTAAGCAATAATTCCATAATCTGAATATAGCGATTTAAAACCGACTAAAATATGCAAAAATTAATGAAGTCTAACCTTTCACTCTTGACTAACCTGAAAAATTAACTTGACACGTTGTTGATATTATTATTATTATGAATTAAAATGGTGCAATTTTGTGTACCTAATTGAAAATGGTTCGAATAGTCGCGAAACGAAAAAGAAAACATCGAATGATATATACTCTGTGTTTTTTTCGGTCAAAGGTACGTAAAAAGAAATTATTTTAATTGTAGAAATTTTCAAGAAAAAGATATCCATATGTATAACAAGATTGTGGTCGGTCGGAAATGCTGTTCATTATCATTTATTTCATAGAACGATTCTTCAACCAAATGTATTGCCAACTATTGAATATCAATTTCAATTAATTCCTGAAGTTATTATATTAAAAAAAATTGATCCAATATCTATTGGTTTGGTTTTACTGGTTTATATAATTACATTTCTTTTTACGTACCTTTGGCCGAAAAAATGACACAGAGCATACATCATTCAATATTTTCTTTTTCGTTTTGTGACTATTTGAACAATTTTTAATTACACAAGATTTCACCATTTTAACTTATAACAATATTAAAATCTAATCATATATCAATCTATACTTCGTGATATATCATATCAACAATCTGTCACGTTAATTTTTAGGGTAAGACTTCATTAATTTTTGCATATTTCAGTCGGTTTAAAATCGCTATATTCAGATCATAGATTCTTATAATCTGTGATTCAGATCATGGAATTATTGCTTAACAGCGCCCTCTTCGGCAACCTAGTAAAACAAAATTTTACGCTTTTGGACGGACATTTTTTATATACAGACTGAGTTCTCCTAGGCTCGATGCACTTTTATGAACTTGGCTTTTATGTCGAAAAATAAGAGGCTAGTACAAGGAGAAAAAGAAGTTTTTATAAAATGGCTCCCGTCCCGTTAGTAAGCATAGAGATATAAGATATAAGATCTCTATGTTAGTAAGTCGTATAATTTTATCATTGACATTATACTATAGTACGTATTATAATGTCAATGAATTTTATAAATAATTTAAAGTGTAGGATCTGGTTTATGGCACACTTTTAAATGGAAAATGGTTAAATTGATCCAGTAGTGAACTTTATTATACAGTTTGACATTAATATCAGATCTTACACTGTTTGCTACAACCAGAAAAATGGATCGTATCAAAGAACTCAAAGAAGCATCAAATCCATTAATGAATAATGTAATCGAAAGTAATCCTAAAGAATTGTTATCTACGATTAAGACCGAAGAAATTGAAATTGAAGAATGTAAACTCAAATTTGAGAACTTTTATGTGATGAAAAGGGAAAGTTGTGTAGAAAACATTTCTTCAACTAAAAGCAATGTTGTGTTAATAAGCAAGGAAAATATAAAAACTGAAAATGTTGATTTAAATGCGGATATTGAAGAAAGAAAATGTGATATTGGATTTAAAACAGAAGCTACATTTGATTTTCCTGCAAATATTATCCATGATGTTGTTGAAAATCGACGAACAGGGCAAACAATCAAAATGAATTCTAGGAAAAAAAGTAAGCATTTTTTAATATTTATAAATTTTATCTTTTCTCAGATAATTTGATAAGTTTATTCAAAAAAATTGTAACAAATGTGCCTAAACTCTCCAAATAAGTAAATTTCATTTTATTCATAAATAAATAAAGATGCTAGTCAGTAAACAATTGTCAAATATCACATTTATCGTATTTGTTGCATAAAGTGTCAAAATTATTCTGTAAAATATCAAATAATGATAAATAAGTATGCAAAAATACCAAAATTGTTATATTTTCAATGATAAACTGACATATAAGTTTGTTAAATCTCAAAATTTTGCTGTCAAGTATGTAAAAATGCCAAAACTTATATCTGCAAATAACAAAAAGTGACATATTAATGTATCAAATGTCAAACTTATCATATTTGTATCGTGAGATATCAAAATTGTTGTGTCAAATATAAAATATTGATTATAAGTATGTGAAAATGTCAAAACTGTCATATTTGTATTATCAAACATGGAGACTAGACAAGGAGTACGAACTTCATGTATGCAAATAGGGCTATCAAAATAAGAGGGCGCTGGTGTTCCATTTGTACCAAAATAGCGACCAATGAGGACGTAGTTTGAAATAAAATAAATAATTTTTAATTATTTCATTATTAATTTATTTACACAATAAAAAAATAGTTCAATCTTTCAGATATAAATAATAAAAACCAATTTAATAATTCACGATTATTTAATTGTCTATATTCATACCGGTACAAAAGCAAAACTAGCGACGCTAGTGGTGAAAAAAGTAAACCTAATATGTACCCGTGGACAGATTTTGGCAATTCCCCCGGTCGAGTGCGTACTCCTTGTCTAGTCTCCATGTTATCAAATGTCAAAAAGATACATAAACGTATATCAATGTGAAATTTTGGGATCAAATGTAAAATATCAAAACTGTCAAATGTCAATCTAGTCACTTTTTACATTAAAATGTCAATCTTGTCGGTAAACAATCTATTTACCATTGACATTAATCTATTATTAAACTAACAATATAACGGCAAAAGTCAATCTTGTCACTTTTGACGCTAAAATGTCATACTATAAACTAACAATCTTGTCAGTAAACAAATTATTCACTATTTTTGACAATAAACTGTCATTAAACTAACAATATAACGTCAAATGTCAATCTCGTCTTTTTTCACACTAAAATGTCATACTATCAACTGTTAATCTTATCATTAAACAAAATTTTCACTATTTTTGACAGTAAACTGTCATTAAACTATCAATATAACGTCAAATGTTAATCTTGTAACGTTTCACACGAAAATTTCAAACTTTTAAATGTTAATGGACAGCCAAAGTCTGACGTCACAGCGATGGGCGGATCTTTTTTTGGCTCCAAACATTCTCGTTGTCAATGTTAAATTCTCATAAGGAATTTTTCTTTTAGTGTTTTTGTGAATATTGTGATAAAATAAGACTTTTCAGTTGGATATATTGTTAAAGGAACTTGTTATTAAGTGTTTTTTAATCGTTTTTGCCCAGGTGAGTTAATGTAACGTATTAATTCTGCTTTAAACCCTTTTGAGGTTATGTCTGTTTAAGTTTTGCAGTACCTTTTTGTTTGTTTTATTTTCAGATCCATTTGTTGTTAAGAAAATAATGGCTTTTAAATATGTTCTAAAACTTTCTAGCATCAATGCTTTTATAGATGACAACAAAATTATTAAAAAAAAGGGTGAAAACAAGTTAGAATCCAGTCATGTGAAAAAAATGGACTTTGACTCTGATTTTCAGATTATCAGAGGAGAAATATTTGCCAGTATGAAAGATAAAAGCTACAAGGTATCTATAGGTAGGTATATTTGCATTTTTTACTGTAGTGTTGGAAAATAATGGTGATATTAAAGAAGCCACCTGCACCTGTCCCAGGGGCATGAAATGCCATCACATTGCGGCGTTGGTACTTTTTGGGCATTACAATATATCTGTAACAGATAAAGCATGTGCATGGAAGGCACTACCTAAACCGAAGGATGGGTTGGTGAAATCTGCAGAAGAGCTTTACCCACCAAAGCCCTATACAGCTCTTGAAGGTGGGGTACCAGAAGCATCAATCAACAGATTGAAGGAAAGGCTACGCAGCTTTGGAAATACTATCGGTTTTACATGGCTATTAAATGAGGAGTCGCCAAATTTGCTGGAAAATGGATTTCCCGTAATTGAAGAAATACTTTCTTCTAAGGACTTCCTGGAGGCCACAGATAAACTGTCTGTTTTTAAAGAAAAATGTGCTGTTGATGATCAGTTGATAGAAGAAATCTCTGCCACCACTACTGGCCAGGTATCAAATGAAAAATGGTACCTTGCAAGAAAATTTAGATTGACTGCCAGCAACTTTGGAGCTATTATTGCAGCATGCAGGAGAAACAGATTCCCAGTGAGTTTGTTCAACACACTCCTAGGTCAGTAACAAATCATATATCTATTACATACTTTTGTCATAGATGTTATAAATAATTTGATAATTGCTCCTCTGTTTAAGTTTTCAAAAACGGTATTTTATATAACATTTTCTTACTGTAGTTAAATTTGACATACATTTTTTATTATAATTAATTCATTATTTTTCTAGGTGAATACTATTTGGATGGTATCAAAGCAATCCAGTGGGGTAGAACTCATGAAAAAGATGCTCTAGATCATTTGACGCAGGTTTATGATTTAAATATTCGGCCAACTGGAGTATGGCTAACAAAGTCAGGACTTGTTGGTGCTAGCCCTGATGGAATAATTGATGAAGAAGAAGCCATTGTGAAAGAAAATGCCCATATACATTTAGAAATGATCAGTTGTCAGAAAAATTGAAGAATTATAATAAATATATAATTTTTTATGACGATAAGGGTAACATGTTCTTAAATACAAATCACAATATTATCACCAAATTTAAGGAGCTTTACATATTTTAAAAAATAAAAAATGTTACTTATGTATTCATACATTGAAGTAAGTATGTAGTTGTGACAATTGCAGACTTTGATGAATCATGGTAAGAAACCATTTCACTCTTGGAAAATTTCTACATAGAACATTACTTATCAAAGTTGTTAGAAAATTGAATAATTTAAGAAAATTATAAAATTGCTAAGATAATTAGTATAAAATTTATATAGAGCGTTTATCAATGTGACTTTAGATTATTCTACAGATATATAGCAGATATTTAATATTTACTTTGTACACCATTATTATGTACTTATGATTTTCATCCAGAGATTTTATATCAATTGTTTTAGTAACAATAATTACTTGGCATTAAATATTTTGTCATTTAATGAGAGAGGATTTGGAGTCAAAAAATACCATAAAAGTGACGAGTTATGGGTTCCTTATCTCTCTTTGAACGTTATTAAAATCAATTTAATAATCTTAAAATGTAGCCTATATGAATGTAAAAATTACTAAATTGATAAAAATTTTAAAACTTTTACTGTATATGTGCAATGCTATTTTTTTAAACAAACTGTTTTAAATTGGTTTATTGAATGTACTGTAACGAGCGAGAACCCCTTAGTACGCCCCTGTCGCTCTCCAGGTAAACAACGCGCTTATTCTCGAACAGAACAAACGAGAGACTTCCTTCACTATGCAGACGTTCTAGAAATTGTTACCGAAGGACGTTCTGGAAGCTGTGGACTGGTATATAAGCGGAGAGCCACGACCCACAAGGGAAGTTTAAATTTAATAACGACAGTCTAAATAGTTGAGCGAACTACGAAGTGAAAATAAATAGTGAATATAAATCGAAGTTAATTGTTGTACATAAATTAGTGTGTTATAGTTAGTTTAGTTATTTAGTTATAATTCGTTTAGTTTAAAGTGTGTAAATAAATTAGACATTTTCGTTCAGCAGTGATTTATTTTGAACCCCTAGAACGTAACAATTGGTGTCAGAAGTGGGATAAATTGAACTGCTGTGTTAATTTAAATTGTGGACTTCATTAGTGAATATTTTGTATGCCAGTTACGAGATCACAGACGAAGAAAATGGATCAGGCGACAATGGAATTTTTCAAGCAAGCCCTTGAAAAAATGAGCTTGAATATGGAGGAAAGTATTAGGAAAATGGAAAATAAAATGGACGAAAACACAAATAAAATGGAAGAAAATACTAGAAAGATAATGGATGAGAATACCCAGAAAATGGAAGAAAGCACTAAGAAAATGGAAGATAATTTGGGAGATAAATTGACATTCATTGAAAATGAGTTGAAGAATAATTACTCCAAACTGGAAAATGAGATTGGAAGCGTAAAAGACGAAATTGGAAAATTTGAAGACAGGGTTGGAAACATTGAAGGCAGATTGGTTAATATGGAGGAAGAAATGCAAATAAAATTGGAAGAACAGGTGAAAACCATGGAAGAGCGTTTGAGCAAGAACTTCAGCAAATATTGTTCTGTTAAGCTGGGAGAACGGGGTGAGCCAGGGCGAACAAAGATCAAACCTCCAACTTTTGATGGCAAAACACCCTGGAGTACTTATCAGAAACAATTTGAAGCAGCAGCCAACGCCAATTGCTGGGACGATGAAGAGAAAGCAACTGCCTTAATTGTTGCATTAAGAGGAGACGCACTGAATATCCTTCAGACCATTCCTGTAAGTCAACAAGGTGATTATAAGACTCTGACAAGTAGACTGCAAATGAGATATGGTGATGCACATCTCCAACAAGTGTATCACGCACAAATCAAAAGTCGCCATCAGAAGAGTGCAGAAACCTTGCAGGAATTCGAAGCAGACATAGCAAGGTTGGTAAGGCTGGCCTATCCTTCAGCACCGGACAGCTTCCTAGAACAACTTGCTGTCCAGACCTTCGTCGATGGGTTGAGAGACACGGAGACTCAGCAGACGTTGCGGTTGGCCCGGCCCAAAACCCTAGATGACGCCCTGGCCCATGCCCTAGAATTTGAAGCTGCTAAACAAGCTTCTCACAGAGGACAGAGCAAAGTGAGACAGCTTGATGATTCACCAGTCTGCGACGATAGAATTGAGGAAGTAATTCGCCGAGTTCTCCAGGACAAACGTAATGGTGGACCTAGACGCTGGAACTGCTGCGAAAGAGGACACATTCAGCATAACCGCAAGAAACCGGTTAAACCACAACGCCAAGAACCGGAATATCATTTTTCTGTGGAACACCGGGCCGGAAAGTCACATGGCAACGCTGACGCATTATCTAGAAGACCTTGTCCTTCCGACTGCAAACACTGCAGCAAAGCAGAAGAGAAGGAATTCTGTTTAAGAACAACCGTAGTGGATCTGGATTGGCTGCCAGAATCCCTGAAGCGAGACCAAGAAGGTGACACCGAACTAAAGATGTTGCTTGACTGGAAAGCAAACGGACAGAGACCAAGATGGGAAGAAGTGAGTCACCTGAGTCCTAGGGTCAAGTCCTACTGGGCGCAGTGGGACTCCATCATTTTAGAGGATGGATTGTTGAAGAGGTCCGTCGAGAATGACGAGGGTACTGCAGCTAGGACTCAGCTGATAATTCCCCGGAGTCGGACGACAGAAGTATTGGAGAAACTTCATAATGGAACCTCCGGTGGACACTTCGGCATCAAGAAAACGTTGGAAAAGATCAGAGAACGTTTTTACTGGGTCAACTGCAAAGAAGACGTCAAGGACTGGTGCCGAAAATGTAGACTTTGTGCTTCAACGAATGGCCCAAGAGGAAAACAACGAGCGCCAATGAATCAGTATAACGTAGGCAGTCCTATGGAAAGAGTTGCTATAGACATCGCAGGCCCATTCCCAGAGACCGACGATGGGAACAAGTACATATTGGTGGCGTCGGATTACTTTACCAAATGGGTTGAAGCACATGCCATCCCAAACCAAGAGGCCTCGACAGTGGCAGACGTGCTGATAAAAGAGATGTTTAGTCGGTTTGGAGTGCCACTGGAGCTACATTCTGATCAGGGACGAAATTTCGAGTCTGGCCTATTCCAGAGCATTTGTGAAATACTCGGAGTCAAGAAGACCAGGACAACGCCTCTTCACCCACAGTCAGATGGCCTAGTCGAAAGAATGAATAAAACTGTGGGAAAATATTTGGCTAAAGTGGTCTCTGACCATCAAAGAGACTGGGACCGATACCTTCATCTGTTCACCATGGCCTACAGATCAGCCGTACAGGAGTCTACTAGAGAGACACCAGCTTGTGTCATGTTCGGCCGGGAAATAAGATTACCCTGTGACCTAGAGTTTGGATGTAAGCCCGGAACAGAGATAGCTGGTGAGGACTACGTGAGCACATTGAGGGGCAGGCTACACTACATTCATGAGAAGGTCCGACAAAATATACAAATTGCTAGTGACCGAATGAAGACCCGCTATGACAGCAAAGCTACAGAAGGTGGTTTCAACGCTGGAGATTTGGTCTGGCTGTACAACCCCCAGAAGAAGAGAGGATTATCACCTAAGCTACAGAGGAATTGGGAGGGTCCATACAGAGTGGTAAAGAGGATCAATGATGTAGTGTACCGTATACAAAAACTACCAAGGGGCAAGAGGCGCGTGGTCCATGTCAATCGGCTGGCGAAATACGAGGCGGACTACGATGAACAAAACGAGACCCATCTGAGAAGGACGACCAGCCCAGAGCATGTTGAGATGAGTTTCGACCAGTTCATGGAGAACTATGGTGGAACTGGGAAGGCACGATTCGGAGTTACCACCGAGCAGCAGCAGGACCTCTTCTCTGTGCCTGGAGATTATTCCCTAGCCCATTGTGTCGCCGAAGATCTGCGTATGTCCAGGGGAATAGCATTAGTCTTCAGGAAGAAGTTTGGCCGTGTATCTGAGCTCTCCAGACAACAGCCCCATCCCGGAAAAATTCTAAGTCTCACTGACGGTCATCGTCACCTCTTCTACATGGTGACTAAGAGGTTTTCCGATCACAAGCCCAGCTATAGAAGTATGTGGAATACCTTGCTGAACCTAAGAAACGAACTCACCAGGTTGGAAGTGAAGAAGCTGGCTGTGCCTAAGTTGGGTTGTGGTCTAGATCAACTCAACTGGAGAGTCGTCCGGAACATGCTCGAGGTGCTTTTCCATAAAACAGGAATAGAGATACTCGTGTGCATTTTCAACCCGAGCGGAAACACAATGAAGGAGAAGACTGTGGATTGCTATTTCGAAAAGCAAGGGAGCTGCAGAATGGGAGATGCCTGTAGGTTCAGACATACCAACCAAGGTGTTCGGGGACCGAACGTCTTAAGGAGGGGGCAGTGTAACGAGCGAGAACCCCTTAGTACGCCCCTGTCGCTCTCCAGGTAAACAACGCGCTTATTCTCGAACAGAACAAACGAGAGACTTCCTTCACTATGCAGACGTTCTAGAAATTGTTACCGAAAGACGTTCTGGAAGCTGTGGACTGGTATATAAGCGGAGAGCCACGACCCACAAGGGAAGTTTAAATTTAATAACGACAGTCTAAATAGTTGAGCGAACTACGAAGTGAAAATAAATAGTGAATATAAATCGAAGTTAATTGTTGTACATAAATTAGTGTGTTATAGTTAGTTTAGTTATTTAGTTATAATTCGTTTAGTTTAAAGTGTGTAAATAAATTAGACATTTTCGTTCAGCAGTGATTTATTTTGAACCCCTAGAACGTAACAGTACTATAGTTGTTTTTCTGTAGATGTTACACAAAACTTGTAAGTAAAATAAACTGAAACAATGCTTGTGGTTTAATATTTTTTAATGATTTTAAAACTGTACTATAGGAAATATATTGCTTAAATAAAATATATTTGTAACTCCAAATTATATGTCGTCCTTCAATAATACTCCTTAACTTCTTTAATTGGAGGACATTGAAAGTTTGTGAGGGCTGCACACAATGGAAATTTGTAATATATAATGATGGAACTGGCTGCAGAATATTATAACACTCAGCCAGAAGGTTTTTTACAGTTCGCTTCCTAAAAAAAGTGGTTAATTAGACTAATGGATTTTCTGCAACAAAATTCATACCTTTTTTCTGGTGATTTTATATTAACTTCTTCTGAACATTGAAATTAAATAATGTTGGTCCATTCTTTATTTAAGAAGTGATAATAATCACACACTAATTCACTTGGATCTCTATCTTTTCTTCTGTAAATAAATAAATTTAAAACATAAATCTTTTAAAGCGAATGTTAGCATTTTTTTACCTTATGAGAGAAATCTATCTATTCCTCTTGGTCTTATTTTTTGGTAACCGAAAAAACTTACATGGATGCTTTAAACTGTAATGTTTACAGTCCGAAACAAAGCACATACTCATTGAAGCAGTATTAGATTTTAAAACCCTAAAAACGAATGTATTTATACTCGAAAAGTCAACAAAAATTAAATAGACATAACCTCAAACAAGTTTAAAGCAGAATTAATACGTTACATTAACTCACCTGGGCAAAAACGAATAAAAAACACTTAAATAGCAAGTTCCTTTAACAATATATCCAACTGAAAAGTCTTATTTTATCACAATATTCACAAAAACACTAAAAGAAAAATTCCTTATGAGGATTTAACATTGACAACGAGAATGTTTGGAGCCAAAAAAAGATCCGCCCATCACTGTGACGTCACGACTTAGGCAGTCTATTTTGTCAGATAACAAAATATTTACTATTTTTGAGACTTAACTGTCAATATAACGGCAAATGTCAATCTTGTTACTTTTCACACTAAAATGTCAAACTAATAACGTTTAAGAATGTCAGATGTTAAACTTATCATATTTGTAACGTTAAATGTCAAAATTGTAGTGTCAAATATTAAATATTGATATATGGCAAAACTGTCATATCTGCTGTGTTAAATACCAAAAAGTGACATATTAATGTGTCAAATGTCAAACTTATCATATTTGTATAGGGACCGAGCTCCAACTGTAGAGGCAGCACTTTGACTGAAGGCCGCGCGCCCTATTGCGGAAATTAGGAATTAAATGGGCAAAAATTTATTAATAACAAACGTCATAATTAATAAATAATGGAAAAAATAATTACATACGGATTTCAACCGATAAATAATAATAATATTCGTGGTCAAAATGTCTTTCCACGTCTTTCCAATGGTAGTTAACGGAAAACAATAAAATTTCACAGGTAAATTTATATACCGCTCTCTGCGAGACTTTTCTGTACAGCCTTTTATACAACATGATTTTATTGATAAAGACAGCGTGAATAATTTTTAAATTTATTTTAATAAAAGGTTAATAAACAATTTATCACATACTATTGGTTAATTTTTTGCCCATAAGTTTACAAATGGACTAAAAAAGCTGTGACGTCAGAGGGCGGGATCTGTCATTTTATCTTTCCAAACAAACTTTTAATGTATGTAAATTGCCATTAAGGTTTTTTTACATCAATAGTTTTAATATTTCCTGTGTCAAATAAGATATATTAATTGTAGAAACATAGAGATATAAGATATAGAGCACGGGAGCCAGCCGATACGACCAGCACGAAATAGAAAGAGAGAGGACAACTAGTGCGTCGGTGCCGATACGACCAGCACGAAATAGAAAGATAGAGGACAACTAGTGCGTCGGTTTATCTTTGTCTAATCACATGCGCAACAGGCGAGTCTCTCTCTTTCTATTCCGTGCTGGCTTTCACTTGTGTGCGTTCCTATGGCTCACGTGCTCTATATCTTATATCTCTATGTGTAGAAATCGGTTCTTTGGGTGTTTAATATTTATATAAACCATAAATTTTAAGGTAAGAGAGCTCGACTTTTTCTAGACATGCCTTAGAATTATTTTGAGGTTACGTTTTTATTTGTATTGTTTTAAGTTTTGAGTGAAAAATAAGTTTTTAATTCCTTTTTTCAGTAAAAATGACATCGAATCATGTTATTAAGCTGTCTGCTATTATGCATTTCTTTGATAATAATAATAAAATGGTAGAAAGAGGTTAAAATGCAGTGGATTCGGGCCATATTAAAAGTATACATTTCTATACTAATTTTATGACTCTTTAAGGGGTTGTACATGCTAGTATGAAAGACGAAACTTATATTTGTGAGGTAAGGATAACTAGCTTATAATTATTGTCTTCAATTCTTTTTTTAAGTTCCGCTTGTACACCTTTTATTTTTAGGTGTTACTTTGGTCTATTTAGTTCATCTAAAACATTTAATTAAAGTTTATTACCATAATTATTTAATATTCTAATGATTGTAGATAACAATAAAGAAATCTAGAGCAATCCAGTGGGGGAAAACTCACGAAAAAGATGGTCTGGATGCATTAAAATCATCCCTAGGAATTGATGTAATGCCAACAGGAATTTGGTTATAGAATTCTGGTATATTAGGGGCAAGTCGAGATGGATTAGTAAGTGACAATGCTATTGTGCATTAAATGATTTGCTTTTAGAAAAATTCAAAAATAATAAGTTCATTTGTTACTACAACGAAAAAAATGAACTGGTAGTGAATCAGAATCATAATTAGGTTCAGGGAAATCTATATATTTTAAAAAGAGAAAAATGTTTTTTGTACCTTAAAAGAGATAATAATTGTTGAAATTCAAAAAGATCCATATTGGGAAGAGAATATAACGTATTTAGAGGATTTTTATATAAACCATTGTTTTCCCAAATTAAGGTAAATATTTTGTAAATAAAAATACTATTTTAATATATTCGTTTTTATTTTCTATGTAACCAAGAGCCTTTATAATCTATTACCTAAGAGTAATTCTAAAATAAAAATTAAAAAAATAACAAACATACTTAGGAAACTCACAAACAAAAATGCCAAAACATACAGTAATAAATTGTCCTGCTTGTTTATAACATCTTCAAATATATGTTATTATATTTATAATACTGAAATACGTATATACTTGATAAGAAATCCACTTCTTCCTTTCCACATCGTTACTGGGAAAAGTAAAAAAATTTGCAGTTTTTCTGCTCGCTATAATGCTTGCAATTGGGGACAAAACACATCACCATTTTTACTCAAACAGAATAATATGTAATAGTTAAAAAATACATAATTAATTACAAGATTACCATAATAAAATTTATAAACTTCTGAACAAACATAACCTCAATTCCACTAAAATGCATATAAAATATAAACAACTACACTAATTTTCAATGTTTATTCACTATCATAAATTGGATACACTAGGTCGTATGAAAAGTGTCCGGAAAATGCTAAGATTTTTGATTAGGAACCACAACAAATAATAGAAAAATCTCTTATGGCTTTTTCAATGCAAATTTGTTTTGTTTGGAAAGATTTTTAAGCTCCTCCCATATCTGACGTCACACTTTTCTAGTCCATTCTATCACCAGAGGGGCGTGACGGTCTAGACTGTCTAGAGGCTCGGTCCCTATTGTCAAATATCAAAATTGTTGTGTCAAATATAAAATATTGATTATAAGTATGTGAAAATGCCAAAACTGTCATATTTGTATTGTCCAATGTCAAAAAGAGACATAAACGTATGTCAATGTAAAATTTTGGGGTCAAATATCAAAACGGTCAAATGTCAATCTAGTTACTTTTTAAATTAAAATATCAATCTTGTTGGTAAACCAACTATTTACTATTTTTGACACTAGTCTATTATAAAGCTAACAATATAACGTCAAATGTCAATTTTGTCACTTTTCACACTAAAATGTCATACTATTAACTGTCAATCTTGTAAATAAACAAATTATTCACTATTTTTGGCAGCAAACTGTCATAACGGCAAATGTCAATCTTGTAACGTTTCACACGAAAATGTCAATCTTGTCAGATAACAAAATATTTTTACTATTTTTGAGACTAAATTGTCAATATAACGTCAAATTACAATCTTGTTACTTTTTACACAAAATGTCAAACTATAAACCGTCAACGTTGTCAGTAAACACACTATTTAGGATTTTTGACAGTAAACAGTCATTATAACTTAAAATGTTAATCTTATGAATTTTCACACTAAAATATTACTATAAATAAACACTGTTAATAAACAAACTATCCACTATTTTGGACAGTAAACTTTTATTAAACTGTCAGTTTTGTCACTTTTTACACTAAAATATCAAACTATAACTTGTCAATCTTGTCAGTAAACAAACCATTTACTATTTTTGAGACTAAATTGTCAATATTGTCATTTTTCACACTAAAATGTCAAATTTATCATATTTGTTGCTATTTGCATACTATTGTTCATCAAAAAAAAGTTGGCAACCATAGTTATGGACTAATAATATGTGGTAAATATTTCATCTTTGTTTTTACCGACCAATATCTGTATCTGTCTCTCTGTTACTCACACCATTACATATGTAACGTAATGTAATAATTTTGCTGATTTACTTCCATACAAATTTCTAAAGTCGGGAGCGCGAATAGTAATGTATACAGATGTGTATAAAAGTCGAGGGGTAAACCGCTGATGAATTTTGATGTACCAGCTTGCGGTATTAGCAGGAATTAGTGGGTATTACGGGGAATTACCGTGTATTACACAAGTATTACTGTGTATTACTAGGAATTACCGTGTATTACCAGGAATTCCATGGGTATTATGTGGAAACAAGAAGCTATTCTACAGAACATTGAGAAACATGAAAAAACCAAACAGAGTGAATCTTTATCAAATAAAAGATCAACAAGGCAATATCATAACAGATGAAGAAAAAATTATCGGGCGATGGCAAGAATATTTCACAGGGCTACTAAATAGTGAAAATAAAAGAGTGGTAAATGAAAAGAGAAATGGGATAGACAACATAACGGAATCAGATATAACTGGAATACAAATGGAAGAACTTGAGGAAGCTTTGAGGAAAATAAAAGTAGGTAAAGCACCAGGATGTGACCAGCTAGATCCAGAATTACTAAAATACCTAGGACCAAAAGGAAAGAAAGAATTGCTGGAAATATTAAATATGGCATTGAAAATTAAAAAAAAAACTTCGGAGTGAAACATCTCAACAATCTTGCCAATACATAGGTAAGAAGGGAGATACTAGGGTATGCGAAAATTATAGAGGATTATCTCTCTTATTCGCAGGACTAAAAGTATACGAAATAATAATAATAGAGAGAATAGTCATTGTCAAGATAATTGGTTGATTTGTTAATGGCTAGGAAGTACACCCTATTGTGATCGGCAATAAACAACCAGGTAACAGATTATCGATAACGGCCGGACTAAAAATTATATATTTAGTGTAGTTACTATTGTTATTTAAAAAGGATTGCTGTTCTAAGTAAAACAAGACTTTAATGATATGTCGTATGTTAAGTTTATATATGGGTTTTGAAATTTCTATAAGTTTTACCTACGTATGTTTTAGAGCAATCACGACAGTTAAATTTGTAAACACCAGATTATTGTGATTTATTAATTTTGGATTTGTTGTTTTTAATGTGTGAGCTTAGATTATTATTCGTTCTAAAAGAAACTGTTAAGTTATAAACTTATATATAATCCATGAAGTATTATTATAATTATAATTCAATCATAAATTTCTCCAAATTAATACTAAATCAACCAAGAATTAATAGACATAAACTTTCACAGTCCTGTAAGTAATATTTTTATAGATAAGGTTGAAAGGGCTGTATATACCTGCTGTTTATTGCCCATCACAATAACCATTGCCATTAACTCTGAACCAATTATCTTGAAAAATACTATAAGTTACATTAGATGACAGCACCAAGACTAGCAGATGCACAAAGTGGATTTAGACCAGCGCACAGTGTACAAGACCACAATTTTACTTTGCAACAAATAATAGAAAAATCTATGGTCAAAAAAGAAGAAATATACTTAGCATTCCTAGACATGAAAAAGGCGTTTGATATGGTGGATGGGACAGGAATCTGAAAGAGCCTAAAGAACAAGAATATAGATGAAGAGCTGCTCAAAGTGATATATAGTCTCTATGAAAATACAAATAACCAAGTAAGAACAAGAAAAAAAAACATCAAAAATCTTTAAAAATAAGAAGGGAGTCAGACAGGGTGGTGTATTGAGCCCACTATTGTTCATAAGCGTGATGGACGAGGTAATAAAAGCTTGCTGGCCAAAAACTAAAAAATATATTGTGGGATATAGAAACAAACATGCAAGTAGTGAAAATAGAAGCATGCGTATTTGTAGATGATATAGTGCTTATAGCACAAACAGAAAAAGAACTACAAGAGAACATGATAATATGGACAGAAGAACTAAAAACATACAACTTAAGAGTAAATACCGAGAAAACTAAAGTAACAGTAACAGTAGTAACAAAAAACAAAAACAAACATTAACATTGAAGGAAATCGAATCGAACAGGTAGAAATATACAAGTATTTAGGAATAAATTTGAATAATAGAGGGTCACAAGAAGACGAGATTGGCACCAGAATAAATTCAGCAAAAAGACTATATCATGCACTATACAAAAACTTCTTGAATAGGAAAGAAATAACAACAAAAACAAAAATGATCGTATATCAAATAGTGTACCAACCAGTATTAACCTACGGAGCAGAAAACTGGGTACTCGACGAAAAATAAACAAAACAACTGCAAACAAGTGAAATGAAATAGGTATTTGAGAAAAGTGCTGGGTGCTAGAAGAACAGATAGAAAAAGAAACGGAGACATAAGAAAAGAATTAGAAACGAAATCAATAAAGGATAAAGAAAATGAAATGGTGGGGACACATGATCAGAATGAATGAAACTAGACAAGTGAAGAAGATATGGGAGGCGAGAAAAATAGGGAACAACAGGAGTGGACGACCAAGAAAAACATGGAACAATAGCATAAGTGAGATTCTAGAAGAAATGGGGAAGACGTGGAGTAAGGCGAAGGAACTGGCTAGAGAC
Source organism: Altica lythri (assembly GCA_964028335.1). NCBI lineage: Eukaryota > Metazoa > Arthropoda > Insecta > Coleoptera > Chrysomelidae > Altica > Altica lythri. The sequence continues at coordinate 4,199,932 of OZ034810.1, read as the reverse complement.
AGAAAAGAGTGGCGTAAATTTGTAAATTAAAAAATTAAGAGAGCTTGTACACCTCAACACCTCCGGGTATAAGAGGTTTTCGATTATGTATGTATGTATCTTTGATAATGAGTGGTAATTTGCTAATTTCACTGGATGAAATCTATATTCTTAACATTTAAAAATAGGATATCAACACAGATAGGCAAGGAATTACTAATTATTATTGTGAATTACTAGGTATTACAATGGAATTAGGGGTATTGCAGGGAATTAGTGGTATTACAGGGGAATTACTAGGTATTACTAAGGAATTACCAGTATTACACAGGTATTACTGTGTATTACTCCGTGAAAGTGGAATTAGTGTACAAAATTTTACCAGCGGTTTACCCCTCGATAAAAGTACCACTAACTGTTTTTTTTTGTAAAGCCGAAATAGTTTATATATATTTTTCTCTAAATATTATTGATGTTTTACCATATTTTTTTATTACTATTTATTAATATAAGCTTATATATTTCAGGTTTCCTATCTGCGGCAAAAAAATGGTATCATCACTTTGGGAAATTTAATGGAACATGTTTGTATTGTGGACAATTTTTTTGTGATAAATTGTTATTTTTATATCATTTTAGTATTTACCATTTTATAGTTAAAACTAAAAAATCTGTTGATTTGAGAATGAATAATTCTGCTACTAAACACATTGGACAAATATCCTTTAAATGCAAAATTTGTTCAAAATGTTTTAGAAAACAAAGTAGTTTAAAAGAGCATAATAGACTTCACACTGGCGAAAAATTATTCAAATGTGAAGTTTTTTCAAAGTGTTTTACAAATTCTAGTAGTTTTAAAATTCATTTTAAACTTCACACTAACAAGAGACCTTTTAAATGTGAAATTTGCTCAAAATGTTTCGTAACAGCTAGTTATTTAAAGATGCATACTAGAACTCATACTGGCGAAAAACCTTTTAGATGTGAATATTGTTCAAAGTGTTTCACAGAAAATGGAAGCTTAAAACAACATATTTTTAGAGATCACATTGATGAAAAGTCATTCAAATGTGAAATTTGTCTAAAGTGTTTCACACAACAAAATGATTTAAAACTACATATTAGAACTCACACTGCAGATAAACCTTTTAAATGTAAAGTTTGTTTAAAATGTTTCACAGAACAAAATCATTTAAATCGACATGTTAAAACTCATACTGGTGAAAAACCTTTTAAATGTAAAATTTGTCCGAAAGGTTTTAAAAGTGCCAGTCATTTAAAAAGGCATATTAGAACTCACACTGGCGAAAAACCTTTTAAATGTAAATTTTGTTCAAGATGTTTTATAGGAGCCACTGAATTAAAAGTGCATATTAGAAGTCACACAGGTGAAAAACCTTTTAGATGTGAAATTTGTTCAAAACGTTTCAAAACATCTAGTCATTTAAATACGCATGTTAGAATTCATACTGGCGAGAAACTTATTAAATGTGAAATTTGTTCAAAATGTTTCACAAATTCCAGTGATTTAACAAAGCATATTAGAAGTCACACAGCAGGTGAAAAACCTTTTAGATGTGTAATTTGTTCAAAATGTTTCACAAATTCCAGTAATTTAACAAAGCATATTAGAAGTCACACAGGTGAAAAACCTTTTAGATGTGAAATTTGTTCAAAATGTTTCACAAATTCCAGTGATTTAACAAAGCATATTAGAAGTCACACAGGTGAAAAACCTTTTAGATGTGAAATTTGTTTAAAATGTTTCACAAATTCCAGTAATTTAACAATGCATATTAGAAGTCACACAGGTGAAAAACCTTTTAAATGTGAAATTTGTTCAAAATTTTTCACAAATTCCAGTAATTTAACAAAGCATATTAGAAGTCACACAGGTGAAAAACCTTTTAGATGTGAAATTTGTTCAAAATGTTTCGCAAAATCTAGTAATTTAAACATGCATGTTAAAATTCACACTGACGAGAAAGCTTTTAAATGTGAAATTTGTTCAAAATGTTTCAGATCGTCCAATGATTTAAAACGGCATATTAGAACTCACACTGGTGAAAAACCTTACAAATGTGAGATTTGTTCACAGAGTTTCTCACGAAAATGTGATTTAAAAAATCATAGTAGAATTCATACTGGCGAGAAACCTTTTAAAAGGCTAGTTGACTCTTTTTTAAACTAGGTGGTAAATAGTTAATATTTGTGCTACTATGGTAAAAAAAATATTACTATATTTTTTCAACACCTATGAAACCACAAAACTGTAATTTAAAATCCATCTCTTCATGTAGGTGCGAAAACGCTGTCCGCCATTTTATGACGTCATACGTATTGTAAACAATCATTTGACATATAAACACGGACAATTTTCCAGTTTACTTTACTTTAAAAATATGATTTTAACTAATTTCAATAAAAAATACCGTAATTATCGTTATTGCATCGCATCGTCCGAGAATGCAAAAACACATCAAGGAATACAAATAGATGTTAGTTACATTATTCAGAGGTTACGATACTTATGACATAAATGAGTAGATACTTTTGAATCCCTTCTGAAAAGAATAAATACAATCATTCTTCCTTTTTATGTCTACTATTTAACAACTGCACTTTACTTACATAGAAGTCTTGACATTTCTTAGCTCGGCAGAGCAGATATCTGGATTCAAGGCAAAGAAAGTACGAACCATTAATGTATCAATTTTTGGCAAATTTGTGCTGTCTGCTTTTGTGAAACCAACGTCCATAATCAATTTATTATGGTTTTTCAATAAAGCAAATAAATTAAGAACGTGATAAGGAATTTTTATCGAAATATTTATACTTGTAATAACACCACGTCAAATTACTAGTTTTATTTACAATTTGTATGACGTCACAACATGGCCGACAGCGTTTTCGGCGATTCAAATTAAACACATTTTTTAAATTGAATTTTTAAATTAATCTTACGCATTTAGTTATTAAAATCGATATATTTCGTTTTCGTAAGCTAAATACTGTAAGAAATACTCATATATTGTATGAAATTAGTTATGTGTCAAGTAGCCTAATGTGAAATTTGTTCAATATGTTTTATATCATCCTGTTATTTAAAAAGGTATACTAAAATTCAAACTGGTAAAACCTTACAGTTGTGAGATTTGTTCAAAATGTTTCGCAGAACAAAGCAACTTAAAACGGTATATTATTAATACTCACACTAAGGAAAATCCTTTTTAATTTAGTAAATATACATATAAATATAAATAAATTTATAATTCAACTAATAGTTATTTATAAAACAGTTCGTGAAGTATGCTTTTTGCGCACGCACGCGATGTTTAGAGCACGAGTGAAGCGAGTGCTATATATCGCGTGAGTGCGCAAAAAGCACTTCACGCACAGTTTCATACAATATTTTATCTACGATAAACAAATAAAAAATAATTATAGGTTACTAAGAATATATAATAAATATAATTCAACGCTTTACAAGTTTTTGAAAAACAATTTTTCAAAGACAATGACCGTTCGACTAAGAAGAAACAACTACCTCCTGGGCTATATGCCCCAACGGATATTGGATTATACTTCAAAGTCAAACGGGGTTGGAATATCTACAAGATAACTTAAACCAACCATTCTAGTTTGCAGTTAGAAGGGACAACATAACTTATAGACCGGTTTCGACCTTTTTGGGTCTCGTCAGTACAAGGTATATGTTATCCATCAGCGAGCTTAAGGCATAATCGCTGACTGAAGATTTCACTAAAATCACGAAGATATATTACTTTCAGTAATGAAAGTGTAAACTCCGCGGTAGTAGTGACATCCTCACCTCCAACTGCAAACCAAAATTCAAAAGGTTTTGACAACGAGACGTCTGCCCCGAAACTTATAAGAATTAATACAGTAAACTGTAATATTGTCGTGTTTAGTAAAGCGACTTACTCATAGGTTACTAAGAATATATAATAAATATAATTCAACGCTTTACAAGTTTTTGAAAAACAATTTTTCAAAGACAATGACCGTTCGACTAAGAAGAAACAACTACCTCCTGGGCTATATGCCCCAACGGATATTGGATTATACTTCAAAGTCAAACGGGGTTGGAATATCTACAAGATAACTTAAACCAACCATTCTAGTTATCTTGTAGATATTCCAACCCCGTTTGACTTTGAAGTATAATCCAATATCCGTTGGGGCATATAGCCCAGGAGGTAGTTGTTTCTTCTTAGTCGAACGGTCATTGTCTTTGAAAAATTGTTTTTCAAAAACTTGTAAAGCGTTGAATTATATTTATTATATATTCTTAGTAACCTATGAGTAAGTCGCTTTACTAAACACGACAATATTACAGTTTACTGTATTAATTCTTAAAAAATAATTACAAATTCAAATTTGAAAATTTAATCTACAAAACTGTCAGAATAACTTTTGTTGAAATTTCATGCTCTCATAGCAACACCATGACAACGCGAATGCTAAGGATATTTGATTATATGAAGGTGTGTCAAAAACAGTGCGAAAAAGTAAATCCCATTTAAAACACATTGTTACTTCACGCACACTTTCAATCCTTTACGCTATATACTTTACGCACTGCTGTCTATAATGACAGTTTTCACGAACTAAAAATTGATACATAATATAAGGTAGAGTAGATAATAGTATATTATATACCGCGGGACTGAAGTAGTACATTTAATCCTGAAGGTAAAGTTTATGGCCCGACCGCAGGGAGGGCCATAATTTACCTGAAGGATTAAATGTACTTCAGTCGCAAGGTATATACGATACTTTTCGTACTTCCGGTATGATTTTATTAATTATTTCAATAATTTCAATCAGTTTTTTCTCTCTTCAACTCATTTAATAAACTGTCTTTAAAATAAGTTACCATAGTAACATTGCGTTGTGACAGTTATAATTTAGAAACATTGTCATTACTAGTGTCATTGTAAAGAAACATTGTTATTGATAATTATTGGTATCATGAGTGAAGAAGGTGTATCTGATATTGATAAAAGAGCAGCCGAAGTAGGTGAAGAATTGTTACCACCGAAATCTAGAAAACTATACGAGCAGCAGTACGATGCTTTTAAAAAGTGGTGCCGCTTAAAAAATGTGAGACAACCTACTGAAAATGCGCTGTTAGTCTACTTCGATGATAAATCAAAAGCGGTTTGTGCCTCAACTCTCTGGGCACATTACTCAATGCTGAAATCGGTTATTAACATTAGAGAAGATATTGATATAAGTAAATTTCCAAAATTATTAGCTTTTTTGAAGAGAAGAAATGAGGGATTTAAGCCAAAGAAGTCAAGAATTCTCACGTCTGAGCAGGTAGATCAGTTCTTACGGGAGGCTCCGGATGATAAATATTTAATGCTTAAGGTAAATTTGGAAATTTGTTTATATTCAGAAATTTTAAGAAATCAATTTTTTTGTAGGTTGCACTTATTTTGGGCGTTGCGGGAGCTTGTCGTGGAAAAGAGTTGGTTGATTTAGAAATCGACGATGTGAGAGATTTGGGCGATTCCTTCCTAATTGCGATTAGAAACACCAAAAATAAAATTGACCGAAATTTTGTGATCAAAAATTCAGAAAACAGTGCCATCAGTTTTGTGGCGATATTTCGGAAATATGTGGCATTGCGAAAGACAGGGACAACTCATTCAAAATTTTTTGTTCAATACATCAACAAAGAATGTACTACGCGAGTAGTAGGAAAAAACATGTTTGGTACAATTCCACGGCAAATAGCAGCTTTCTTGAAATTAGAAAATGCGACGTCTTATACGGGACATTGTTTTAGACGCACATCTGCGTCTTTGTTAGCTGATTCGGGAGCAACAATAGACGTGCTGAAGAGACATGGAGGATGGAAATCCTCCAACGTGGCCGAGGGATATATTGAATCGTCTATTAAAAATAAACAAAAAATTTCAGATAAAATATTTGGTCAAGTCGCCGATTCGTCCACTATAGTTATGCCACAGTCCTCATTCTCGCTTCCTGTTTCCGCAGGATCTTCGAAACAAACACCAGTTCAATATGAAAAGGACCTATCTGTTACTCGTCAGTTACCTGCTGCATTAACCCAGGAAAGACTGGTCAATATGACGAACTGTCACAATATTAATTTGAATATTAACGTTAATTACCATTCTAATTAATTATATTTTTCAATAAAATATCCCTTAAATTTGTTTGTTTGTGATTTAATCGTTCCGGGAGTTTCGTCAATATTTAATCCCGGAGGGATTAAATGTGACACTTTAGTACCTGTCACAAGGGAGTGAAGTTGTCACTTTAGGCCCGGAAGTACGAAAAATAGTATATTATATACCGCGGGACTGAAGTAGTACATTTAATCCTGAAGGTAAAGTTTATGGCCCGACCGCAGGGAGGGCCATAATTTACCTGAAGGATTAAATGTACTTCAGTCGCAAGGTATATACGATACTTTTCGTACTTCCGGTATGATTTTATTAATTATTTCAATAATTTCAATCAGTTTTTTCTCTCTTCAACTCATTTAATAAACTGTCTTTAAAATAAGTTACCATAGTAACATTGCGTTGTGACAGTTATAATTTAGAAACATTGTCATTACTAGTGTCATTGTAAAGAAACATTGTTATTGATAATTATTGGTATCATGAGTGAAGAAGGTGTATCTGATATTGATAAAAGAGCAGCCGAAGTAGGTGAAGAATTGTTACCACCGAAATCTAGAAAACTATACGAGCAGCAGTACGATGCTTTTAAAAAGTGGTGCCGCTTAAAAAATGTGAGACAACCTACTGAAAATGCGCTGTTAGTCTACTTCGATGATAAATCAAAAGCGGTTTGTGCCTCAACTCTCTGGGCACATTACTCAATGCTGAAATCGGTTATTAACATTAGAGAAGATATTGATATAAGTAAATTTCCAAAATTATTAGCTTTTTTGAAGAGAAGAAATGAGGGATTTAAGCCAAAGAAGTCAAGAATTCTCACGTCTGAGCAGGTAGATCAGTTCTTACGGGAGGCTCCGGATGATAAATATTTAATGCTTAAGGTAAATTTGGAAATTTGTTTATATTCAGAAATTTTAAGAAATCAATTTTTTTGTAGGTTGCACTTATTTTGGGCGTTGCGGGAGCTTGTCGTGGAAAAGAGTTGGTTGATTTAGAAATCGACGATGTGAGAGATTTGGGCGATTCCTTCCTAATTGCGATTAGAAACACCAAAAATAAAATTGACCGAAATTTTGTGATCAAAAATTCAGAAAACAGTGCCATCAGTTTTGTGGCGATATTTCGGAAATATGTGGCATTGCGAAAGACAGGGACAACTCATTCAAAATTTTTTGTTCAATACATCAACAAAGAATGTACTACGCGAGTAGTAGGAAAAAACATGTTTGGTACAATTCCACGGCAAATAGCAGCTTTCTTGAAATTAGAAAATGCGACGTCTTATACGGGACATTGTTTTAGACGCACATCTGCGTCTTTGTTAGCTGATTCGGGAGCAACAATAGACGTGCTGAAGAGACATGGAGGATGGAAATCCTCCAACGTGGCCGAGGGATATATTGAATCGTCTATTAAAAATAAACAAAAAATTTCAGATAAAATATTTGGTCAAGTCGCCGATTCGTCCACTATAGTTATGCCACAGTCCTCATTCTCGCTTCCTGTTTCCGCAGGATCTTCGAAACAAACACCAGTTCAATATGAAAAGGACCTATCTGTTACTCGTCAGTTACCTGCTGCATTAACCCAGGAAAGACTGGTCAATATGACGAACTGTCACAATATTAATTTGAATATTAACGTTAATTACCATTCTAATTAATTATATTTTTCAATAAAATATCCCTTAAATTTGTTTGTTTGTGATTTAATCGTTCCGGGAGTTTCGTCAATATTTAATCCCGGAGGGATTAAATGTGACACTTTAGTACCTGTCACAAGGGAGTGAAGTTGTCACTTTAGGCCCGGAAGTACGAAAAGTTCTTTTTATAAATTTTGATTATTTTTATAATTCTCTTAATTCAGAAGTTACAGTAGGGGACACATTTTACCATTTTGGAAGTATCTCTCGCGCAAACTATTCAGTTTAGGAAAAAAATTATATAAATATCATTTTTGAAGGCGTATTCATAGATACTCCACACGTTTTATGAAAAAAAAAAAGAGTTCCAGTTTAAAGTATGGAGAAACCCCAATTCTATTTTTGTGTAAAATCTTAAGGCGGTTCACAGAACACATCTACTTACCAAGTTTTAACAGTACAGTTCTCTCTACGTATCGGAAAAAAAGTGACTGTGATATACAGACCGAAAGACAGCGTTCCTTTTTTTGCTATTTGGATACGGAACCCTAAAAAGACCGTGTTAAAAGTTTGAGTACGAATTTGACGCATGTGCATTTCGAATACTGAGAATACAAATATTCAGCTAATTAAAAATTTTGATTAAACAAAAACTAAGTTATGTGAAGTAAAATATCAGATATTTTTATTTTGTAATAAATAAAAAAAACAATCGGTGAACTAACGATATAATAAAAAACAAGATTTTTTGAGGGGCTAAATCTAGTGAGTCAAAATCATATAGACCGGGAGCCCGTGGGAAAAAAAATTAATGATACATAACAGGCTAATTTTTTGTTAGTGGCTTCGATTTGATAAGTCGCCCAAATTCTGAGAGTGACAACATTGGTGCATAATATATATAGATCCTAGAAATAGACGAACATGTATATTTTACAGATGTCCCGAAATTAACTCATAACAGTTTAATTTTTAAATGGTTTGTTAAAATAAATTTAAAACGAAGGAAAAGCCATTTGTCCTACAAAAATGATAATATATATACCGTGACCTCCATTTCAAATGTGTTAAAAGCACAGATAGGTATGACCTCATAAGTAACAAGCTAATTTTTTGAATATTGTTTAAAAAGACTTTTTTATAACTATTAGCGTTGCCGTCCTACAAATTGCATAATAGTGAAACACTTAGGGGGTCTTTTTACACAATTTATTTACAAAATTGTTAAGATACACTGAACTCTGCTGGATAACGTCTAACTACTTGACAATACAATGAACTCTTGTGAACACTTGACTCGAACTGACGTAAACTGCCCATGCATCCCCTTATATACAACATTATTTAATCTAGTCAGTGTGTTTAGAAGTTTCTAGAATTTTCTAGAAACATTATTTAAAATGGTCAGTTGATTTTTTTACAAACTTCTAAAAAATCAACTGTCAACAACAATCTTTCAAATTAAGGTCCCTTCCTTTACGGTTATCCCGTTACACTGCCCCCTCCTTAGATTCATTCCTCCTGGAATGTTATTTCCTACATCGGAATCCCGCACACTCCCTGAGCCAGCCAAACCATCTTCTTGGAGTTGCTGCGCATCTCCACTGTGGTTTCCCTGGTAAGGCGCCAAACGATCATGATGGACCACGACGGGTTTCCCTCTGGGAATTTTCACGATCCGATAAATGACATCGTTAATCTTCTTCTTGATGGTGTAAGGACCTTCCCAGTTCTTTTGTAATTTGGGACAAATACCTCGACGCCGTCGGGGGTTATAGAGCCAAACTAAATTTTCAACTTGGTAACTCTTTTCCATTGTCCGTGTGTCATAGTACCTCTTCATCCGATCACTAGATAATTGTAGTTTTCCACGCACCAGGTTGTGTATATTTTCCATTCGATTCTGAAGGTCGGTGACATATTGTTCACGTGCCATTTCTTCACCAGGTTTACAACCAAACACCAAGTCACATGGTAGCCTCATTTCTCTACCGAACAGGACCTTCGCAGGCGTTTGGCCAGTTGATTCGTTGATGGCCGATCGAATTGCCATTAGAAATAGTGGAATATGTCGATCCCAATCCCTCTGACAATCTGACACCACTTTTGACAGATAGTTGGTTATAGTCCGGTTCATTCGTTCCACCATTCCATCAGACTGAGGGTGCATCGCTGTGGTTCTCGTTTTGTGGATGCCTAATCTTTGGCAAACTTCTTGAAACAGCTTGCTCTCAAAATTTTTTCCTTGGTCTGAATGTAATTCTAATGGTACCCCAAATCGGCTTACGAATTCTTCAACCAATATATCTGCTAAAGTGGTAGCTTCCTGATTGGGAACTGCATATGCTTCAACCCATTTAGTGAAGTAGTCCATTACAACAAAGATGTACTTGTTTCCTACATCGGTCTGTGGAAGTGGCCCCAATACATCTACTGCGATTCTTTCAAAAGGACTTCCAACCAGGTATTGCTGCATTTCCGCCTTCGGTTTTCGGTGCGGACCGTTACTGGCAGCACATGTAGTGCATTTACGACACCAATCTTTAACATCATTAGTGCAATTTACCCAGTAAAATCTATCTCGGATCTTTTGCAGCGTTTTCGTGATACCCAGATGTCCTCCAGAACTATCATTATGCATCTGTTTTAAAATTTCCGGTACAGCATTTCTTGGGACCACTATTTGTTTCCTTGTTTCTGTGCCCTCGGAATTTTCTACAAGTCTTTTAACGAGCCCTCCGTTCAAAATTAAAGAGTTCCATTGGGACCAGTATGCTTTTAAAGCAGGAGAGGATGAGGATATCTCTCTCCACAACGGACGACGGTCCATTCTCTTCCACTCCCTAATCTTTCTCAGAACGGGATCGTTTTCTTGTTGCTCCTCCAGCATAGAGCTCTCGTCTTCTGGCACAACCTTAACTAAGGCAAGTTTTTCCTCGTTCTGCTCCATACGGGTACAATGGGGGCAATCAGGTCGACATGGTCTTCTGGAAAGTGCATCAGCATTACGATGTCTGGTTCCAGGTCTGTGCTCGATTTCAACATCATATTCCTGCAGTTTTTCGAGCCATCTTGCTATCTGTCCTTCTGGGTTCCTAAAGCTAAGTAGCCACTTTAAACTAGCATGGTCTGTTCTGATCAGGAATTTTCTGCTATACAGATATTTATAAAAGTGTTCGACGGATTATACAACTGCTAACAGTTCCCTCCGAGTTACACAGTAGTTCTTTTCAGCTTTCGATAAAGTTTTGCTGAAGTAACCAACCACTCTTTCCTTACCGTCTTGTAGCTGTGACAAGACGGCTCCAATTCCCACATTGCTGGCGTCGGTGTCCAGAATAAGCTTACCATCAGGAAGTGCATAAGCAAGAACAGGTGCTGACGTAAGCTGTTTCTTCAATATTTCAAACGCCTTTTGACATTCCTGATCCCAACAGAAGGACTTATCTTGTTCTGTCAAACGTGTCAAGGGTTTGGCGATATCTCCAAAATTCTTGACATATCGTCGGTAATAGGAACAAAGACCCAAGAAACTCCGGAGCTGATGTTTGTCGATAGGGATTGGCCATTCCTGAACGGCTTGTGTCTTAGCGGGGTCAACAGCAACGCCATCCTTGTTTACGTTATGTCCTAAATAGTTGACCTGTCTCTGGAACAAGTGGCATTTCTTAACATTCAATGTTAGATTAGCCTTCTGTAATCTTTTAAAAACTTCTTCCAGGTTAGATAAATGTTCCTTAAAGGTCTTACCCATTATGATGATGTCGTCTAGATAAACTAGACAAGTTTCCCATGACAAACCCCGCAGGATGTTCTCCATTAGTCGTTCAAACGTCGCAGGAGCATTACAGAGGCCAAATGGAAGGACCGTGAATTGCCATAACCCTGATCCACTGGTAAAGGCAGTCTTTTCTTTGTCTGCAGGATTCATTTTAACTTGCCAGTATCCGCTTTTAAGGTCCAAGGTAGAAAACAGAGTAGAACCCGCCAAAGCGTCGAGGGCATCATCAATCCTTGGCAGAGGATAACTGTCCTTCTTAGTGACATCATTTAGCTTTCGATAGTCGACACAAAACCGCATTGATCCGTCTTTCTTTCTCACTAATACCACAGGAGAAGCCCACGGACTACTGGATGGTTCGACTATGCCATTTTGAATCATTTCTTTAAGGGCTCTGTCTGCTTCTTCCTTTTTAACTTGAGGCATCCTTCGGGGTACCTGTCGAATCGGACGTGCATCACCAGTGTCAATTCTATGTTGTACAACATCAGTTCTTCCCAGTTTACTTTTAGAACCAAATACAGGTTTATAACGGTAAAGTAGATCTCTTACCTGTTTCTTTTCTAATTTTGACAAAGAGGGGTCTAATTTTGTCATTAATTGTTCAATTTCGTTGGTCTCATCTGTTTCCGTAACATTTATCTTGTGAATTATGGCCATTACTGGTTCTAAACTTCCCATTTCCGTGTCCTTTCGGAGAAGAACTGGATGATCGTTCAAGTTGATAACTCGGATGGGTACCTCTTTGGCGGATCTAACAAGAGTCTTACCCACAAGGAGTCCTTTTCCCAATTCATGGTCATGGTTCTTCGGCTCTATCATGGCTGGGGCACCATCTGGCTCCAGTCCATCCAACCGCGCTGTGACGACACATTCGCAGCTTGCCGGAAGTTCGATATCATCGATTAGCTTAATCGAGGCATTGTCAACTTGTTTTCGGTGCAGGAATATTTCTTCATTACCAGTACGAAGGATACGTTGGCGAAGATCCAAATGAAAACCACAGTGGAGCATAACATCCATGCCCAGAACAACATCTTCATCAACGTCAGCCACCAGCACTGAGTGAACAAGAGAGGTTGAACCAAACTGTAGCGTCACCTGTATCTCACCGTAGACTCTAGCAGAATCTCCGGTAGCGGTACGCAGTCTCCAACTGGTAGGCAACATCTTATTTCGCATAATGATGGTTGGTCGGACGATAGTTTTTGTAGCTCCAGTGTCTACCAGCATGCTAATATTCTTCCCATCAAGGAGGCCATCTACATATAAGCTGTCCACGTGATGTCGCAGAGTTGCCAATTTAATGGTGTGAGGGGCTTCGGGAATGTTTGGGGTCGATTTCGCCCTCCAGGAGTCGACCCGTTCTAGTTTTCCTGCTGCTGGGGTACTTCAGCAGAAGATTTTTCTTTTTGGGGGCAAGTATTTCTTATATGGCCTAGTTCTCCGCAGTTCCAGTATCTCACTTGGCGCCTTCTTCTTGGAGATAACTTCATTAATCTCTCTACTACCGCTTCAACGTCGCTAACGGAATGAACGGCATGGTCGTAGTTACCGGTGATTTCCCTTAGTCGAGCAACTCCACGTGGGGCCTCCGTCGCCGCCTCAAACTCCAGGGCAATGGTCAAGGCGTCCACAAGAGTCTTCGGCCGCACCAACCGTACAGCGCGCTGGAACTCGACGTCTCGAAGACCATCGGTGAAGGTTTGGACTGCTAGGCACTCCAGGAAATCCTCCGCTGCATTTGAATACGCAAGTCGTACCATTCTTGCTACATCCACTTCAAATTCCTGGATAGTTTCTCCATTTTTCTGTTTTCGGCTCTTTAACTGCATTCGGTACACCGGTGTAGATGAGTTTGACCATAACGCATCTCTAGACGATTCACCAATAACTCGAAGTTGTCAGCTTCATCCGGTGTCAATGATTGCAAGACGTCTAAAGCTTCGCCTCGCAGAGCTACGGTTAGGGACAATGCTTTCTCCTGGGATGACCATCCATTAGCTCTGGCCGCTGCGTCGAATTGTTTCAGGTAATTTGGCCAGGAAGTCTTCCCGTCGAAGGTCGGGGGTTTCATTGTCGTTCGCACCTGGGTCGTCTCCTCGTTTCTTCGTCGTTCGACGTCTGCGTGACAGGTTTTCATCCTTCCTGCATCTCCGTCGCCGTGGTGGATGGTTTGGTTTTATAGACAAGCTTCCAGTTCATGTTTAAGCTTTTTTATCTCGGACTGCATTTGCTGGTTGATCTCGTCTCTGAAGTTGGCCACCTGCTGATTTTGTTCGTCTCGCAAGCTGGACACTTGCTGATTTTGTTCGTCACGAAGAGTGTACATTTCGGAGCGCAAATGCGATATTTGCTGGGAGAAGGAACTGGATAACTCTTCTGGTAGGGTAGACATCCGTTGTGACAGCTGGGACATATCTTCGCGCTGGCTCTTCATCTGACTGGAAAGCTCCTCTTGCTGGCTCTTCATCTGACTGGATAGCTCCTCTTGCTGGCTCGTCATTCGTTGCGACGGCTGGGACATATCTTCGCGCTGGCTGCTTATCTGACTGGATAGCTCCTCTTGCTGGCTCGTCATTCGTTGTGACAGCTGGGAAAGTTGTTGAGTTTGTTCTTCTTGTTGGCTCGTCATTCGTCCTGATAGCTCCTCTTGCAGCCGGGAAAGTTGTTGAGTTTGTTCTTCTTGTTGGCTCGTCATTCGTCCTGACAGCTCCTCTTGAAGCCGGGAAAGTTGTTGAGCTTGTTCTTCTTGCAGCCGGGAAAGTTGTTGAGTTAGTTCAGAATTTGCTTTTTGAACTGGGTCTTCGAACTCCACAGCGTCAGGGTCCAAATTATTATTTACGTAGTACTCACGGAGCCTTCTCAACAATACGGATTTGCTTCCAGTAGTTTCCAATTCTAATTCTTCGAGCTCTCTTCTGAGCTCTGCCACCAATAGTTCATTTATCTTTTTTCCAGGCATTCTTATATCTTTACCCCACACCTGACACCAATTTGAAGCACTTATGGGGGCTTTTTACACAATTTATTTACAAAATTGTTAAGATACACTGAACTCTGCTGGATAACGTCTAACTACTTGACAATACAATGAACTCTTGTGAACACTTGACTCGAACTGACGTAAACTGCCCATGCATCCCCTTATATACAACATTATTTAATCTAGTCAGTGTGTTTAGAAGTTTCTAGAATTTTCTAGAAACATTATTTAAAATGGTCAGTTGATTTTTTTACAAACTTCTAAAAAAAATCAACTGTCAACAACAATCTTTCAAATTAAGGTCCCTTCCTTTACGGTTATCCCGTTACAATAGGAACCCCCAGTCCTCCAATTCAAATATGTCATGCTCGCTGATACCACTTTACTGATTACTAACAAGTTGATTTGTATTTCATTTTATAGAAAATACTATTTAATACGTAAAAAGTTATTTGCCCTACAAAAAAAATAATATATACTAATGAAAAATAAAATAAAAGTAGTCGAAAATAGCAGGATTTGATCGCACCTGCAATATATATCTTTAAAAATATCAACACAGTTTACAATATTAATAGACAAAATAAACGTGGAGGAGCCGAATTTTCCAAACTTCTTAGAAGTTCAAATTTTAAGGAAAAATTTGTTGAATTTCTAATAGAAGACTGGGCAAGCGATGACTTTGCCATTTTGTGTGACGGAAAAGTTGTAAAAGTAAACTATGATCAATGCTACGTTTATGAAACAAGTGATATTAACAAAATGAAAAGGTATATTAATTATAATTTGTCGTGCTGCCAGGAGGAGGCTGATTCCAAGATGGTATATCACATCTGCCAATTAAATTGAAATTACCGAGTTCAAATTCATTGCACTGATTCCGATGTGCCAATTATTATGCTGGCTAATTTTAGGTAACTATGAAAAAATTAGAACAACTACGATTTCTACTTTTATCTAACTATTATTCCATAATTTTTACTTATATCAATAATAACTTTTATTTAATAAAAAATAAGAGCACTTATGATTTGATTATATCCACTTTTATTTAATATGAACTTATATTTTATAAACAAAAGTGAAAATTATAGAATCATAGTTGCTCTTATTTAATTATAAAATTTCCACCAAGTAAACGCTGAATTTTGAATTTTTTATTTGTTAGGTACTTAAAAGACAATATTGAAGTTGTGGTCAATTTAAGTACAAGCACGAAAAAACTCTACCTGGACATCAACAAAATTTATGCAGAACTTGGAGAAGAATTATGTTCTGCTTTGGCTATATGCCACATTTTTACTGGCAATGATTATAACCCATGGTTCTATCGTAAAGGAAAAAAAAGGCCTTTTAATATTTTAAAAAGGAATGTCAAGTTTCAAAAAAGTTTTAACTACCTTTTGAACATAAATAAAGAAGAACTGACGACTGGCAGTGTAGCATTTACAAATATTGAAGAGTTCCTCTGGAGAATGTACAATTTAAAAACCAAAAATGATGTCAATGAAGGACGTTTTGAAATTTTTCAAAAAAATTATAAGTCACAAAGTAATAATGAACCCGTTTAAAAAAAAAAAAAATATTGGATACGATGCCTCAATTCTCCCACCATATAAAAGAGAATTATTGCAATGTATGGTGCAATGCTCATATGAGATTCCCTACTGATAAAAAACCAGAAGATTATGGCTGGGTTAAAATTGATAACCGTTATGAATATTTTTGGTTCGATGGGCCTGAGAGTCCAACTTTCCAAGAATTATCAGAAGTCGTTGAAGGTGATTCATTTCTAACTTTTATTTTGTAATATTGATTTTAAATAATATTATGGCGTAATAAATTTATTATTGCTTAAAATAATATTTTTAAAGTACATTTGCTTCAGTTCTTTAAAATATTTTTTTTTAGATGAAAGCAAAACGGCTCTAACAAGTTCAAATATCATCATCATCATCAGAATCAACACGTTTCATAAATTTCAGAGAAAATGATTTTCTACCTACAACTTATACTATTACTTTCATTTATTATAATAATTAAATAATTAAATAGCTGCAATTATTCTTTTATTGTTATAATAATATATGAGTATTTTTTTATATAATTATAATTTTTATATAATTATACAATTAACTTCAAGACTATTAAGATTCGGGAACTTTAAGACAAATTTAATTTTTTTGAGATATTACGTTTTAAAAGCAGGTTTTCTAATTTTCCGGCTCTCCACTAATTAATTTTCCCAATCTAATTACATATTCGAATTCTACATAAAATTTTACATCGATTTTTAGATGTCCAATATTTTTTCTTCACCCAAATATAAAAAATTTAAATTGAATAAAATGGGAAAAAAAGTACTTTTTTTTACAAAATTTGTAGGACAAGCTTTGCATATCGATCTTTTTGTAGGACAGTTATGTTTTTTTACAGATAATATGATTAATTATTTATCATTTGGTATATTTGTCCTACAGTTAGTAATCAGTAAAGTGGTACCAGTGAGCACGACATATTTGAACTGGAGGACTGGGGGTTCCTATTAAGCAATTTGTAGGACGGTAACATTAATAGTTATAAAATAGACTTTTTAAACAAAATTCAAAAAATTAGCTTGTTACTAATGACGTCATACCTACCTGTGCTTTTAACACATTTGAATTGGAGGACCCGGTATATATATTATCATTTTTGTAGGACAAATGGCTTTTCCTTTATTTTAAATTTATTTTAACAAAATATTTAAAAATTAAACTGTTATGAGTTAATTTCGAGACATCTGTAAAAGATACATGTTCGTCTATTTCTAGAATCTATATATATTATGCACCAATGTTGCCACTGTCAGAATTTAGGCGACTCATCGATACGATGTATCATTAAAAAAAATGCTCACGGGCTCCCGGTCTAATAGGTTTCAGTCAGCGTTTGCAAGGTAAGTGAAAAAAATAGTGTTAATATAATAAAGAGACTAATTGAAAGATAGAGAAAGCCAGAAATAATGGAATAGATAATTTGTCTATGGAGAAAGCGTCAATTTGTTTTTGTTTACCTACAGATCTCGGCGCTGCGGTTGTAAATAGAAGAACTACACCAATTGTCAGTTACGATGATAGGGTAGTTTAACTGTATTTTTATTTTTATTATTCTGGTCAAAGTCAGTACGTTAAAGAAGACAATCTTAAACAGTTTAATTCTTATTCTCACGTAGAATATGAATTGGCTATAAAAACCACCGCTCTTCCAGCCCCAAAAATTTCTTTAAAAAAAATTGATTATACCTATTAAAAGAGCACCTTTCAAAAATATTTTTTTCATAATTTGCACCCTCGTACTTTTTGATAAATTTGATTAAAAATTTGCTTTACATAAACCAGATTTAAATAGGTACTCATCTCTCACTCCCTAAAGAGTTTTTCGATATCCGTCCTTTACCAAAAATTTGCAATTTTAATTTTCTAATTTGCACTATCGTAAAATTTGCGGAAAACTGTAACAAATATTATAAAAATTAATAAAATTAGTTTCGGACTGCTGTCAGTAATAAGTAACTGCGGGTAGTGAACGCATGCGCAGTTATTTATTTCTTAACGTACATCAGCCAGGAAATGATTTTATTAATGTTTATAATAATTGTTACCATTTTTCGCAAATTTTATGATGGTGCAAATTAGAAAATTAAAATTGCAAATTTTTGGTAAAAGGTGCATATCAAAATACACTTTAAGGAGTGAGATATGAGCATTTGAATCTGGTTTAAGTAAAGCAAAATTTAAAAAAAGTACGAGGGTTCAAATTATGAAAAATACGTTTTTGAAAGGTGCAAATTAAACCCTTTCATTAGGTATAAACAATTTTTTTAAAAGAAATTTTTGGGGCTGGAAGAGCGGTGGTGCTATAAAAGATGAGCGTCGTTGAGGTCGTACTAGAGGAGTTCGGAGTCTGAAGCTGTCTGTAAAAGACACCCTTTGGAGTGTCTCTAAAACAGACCCTTTGATTTCGTAAGATTAGTGAAAATTATTGAAAAGTGCGTCTAGTAAAGCTACCCCTCATCCCTAAACACTAGAGCCCAATTTCAATTCCCTTCAGGCGCGACACAATTAAACTAGAGCTGATTATATATGAATCACTCATTCTGTTAAAAATCTGCATCAAAATCCGTTGCGTACTTTTAAAGATCCAAGCATAGACCGGTGAAAGCGACTTTGTTTTATACTAAGTAACGGTTTAACAATTATACAAATAACCAAAAAGAAATTTAATATGGCAACAATGGTGCAGAGTGGGCGATTTACGGTTTCGTTTTGGTAATGCACTATTATCACTTGTTAGACCATAGACAACTTTAAAGCATGCGCAATCGTTTTCTGTAGTGGTGAAAATGGGAACTAAACCAGTAAAATATGATCAACTGGTAGCACGAAAAGCGGAAAACTAGTTTTGGTGGCATAGTGACAAGTTAATTGCTGGTAGCTTTAGTTTAATATAAATTTAAAGTAGTTTAATCATAAAAAGGGTGTAAAAATATAGTTAATAGTTTTAAACATGGTGCGCTAATATCGGAACTTGTTGCCAATTTTATATTAGGCATCAACATATCACTGGTTTAGTGATTGATATTGGACAGAAAATGGCTGATAATAATATAGTGGCTTACTGAAACCGACTTTTTTTATACTAAGTAACACTAAATGAACGGTTTGCTTTAACAATTTATAGTTGAAAACTATACAAATAACCAAAACGAAGACGACAGTTGATATGGCAACAGTGGTACACCTTTCATATCAGACTGTGACAAGTGACTTTGCCTGGATGTCATTGATGTCAAAGTCAAAGATACAGCAAGAAAAAGTATGGTTTTCGTTTCCGACAGTCGGTCATATTAATAATCTTCCTTTCTTTGATAAGTAATCCAAAGTGCACAAAAGTTTTAAGCTCTTGATGGTGTCCAGAGATAACATATAATATTTATATTATAATGGCTCTGATGGTGTCGCACTTTTAAATTGTAAGTGGCTAAAGTGATCAAATAGTGAAATTAACCATACCGTTAGACTTTAGACATTAAGTTTAGATCTCACACTGTTGTTTGGTACAACCAGAAAAATGGATGGTTTTAAAGAAGAATCAGATTCATTAATGAATAATAAAATCGAAAGTAATCCTAACGAACTGTTATCTAATATTAAAACCGAAGAAATTGAAACTGAAAAATGTTATCTCGAATTCGAGAACTTGCATGAAATTGACTATTATATGATGAAAAGGGAGAGTTTTGAAGAAAAAGTTACTCTAACTAAAAGTGATGTTTTAATAAGCACAGAAAATATAAAAACTGAAAATGTTAATTCAAATGAGGGTATTCAAGAAAGAATAAATGATATCGAAATTAAGAAATTTGATTTCCCTGTTTATACAAAAGCTATCCATGATTTTGTTGAAGTAGGACAAACTGTGCAAACAATTAAAATGTATTCTAGGAAAAAATGTAAGTATTTTGTGATTTTTATATATTTTATTTTGCCTCACGCAAGCCATTTGAAGTTTATTTAAAATTTTTAACAAACATGTCTAATAAACCTTGAGTATGGTGCCAGCTATTATGTTATATAGTAAGCATAATAAATTGTAATGATGATGTTATTGATACGTATACAGATGGGTTCAAATATTTTTTATATTTTACAAAATAAATATTTATCTTTAAATTCTCATAGCAGTTTAAAAAAATACAGATGTTTATAAAGGTTACTTCACATTTTTCTCTAAAGATTAGTATTGATGTTTTACTATACGCAAAAAGAGGGGCGTTATAATATTGATGTGTCTATGTGTGTGTGTGTCTGTCTGTGGCATGTGGCATCATAGCTCCCGAACGAATAAAGCGATTTCAATTTTGTTTTTTTTTGTATTAAAGATGACTTATGTGTGAGTATTCTTAGATATGTTTGTTGAAAATCGGTTGATCCGGTTGTGGGACGTGAAAGTGGGGAAGAATACCCAAATCTTTGTAGATATAACCAACCGCTCTTCCAGCCCCAAAAATTTCTTTAAAAAAAAATTGTTTATACCTATTGAAAGAGCTTAATTTGCACCTTTCAAAAATATATTTTTCAAAATTTGCACAAAATTTGCACCCTCGTAATTTTTTTAAACTTTGCTTTACTTAAACCAGATTCAAATGCTCATATCTCACTCCTTAAAGTGTATATTGATATGCACCTTTTACCAAAAATTTGCAATTTTAATTTTCTAATTTGCACCATCGTAAAATTTGCGAAAAACGGTAACAATTATTATAAAAATTAATAAAATCATTTCCTGGCTGATGTACGTTCAGAAATAAATAACTGCGCATGCGTTCACTACCCGCAGTTACTTATTTCTGACAAATTTTACGATGGTGCAAATTAGAAAATAAAAATTGCAAAATTTTGGTAAAAGGCGGATATCGAAATACTCTTTAGGGAGTGAAAAATACGTTTTTGAAAGGTGCAAATTAAGCTCTTTAATAGGTATAAACATTTTTTTTAAAGAAATTTTTGGGGCTAGAAGAGCGGTGGTGTAGATATACTAGTGTCCGACCGAAACAGATTTTTCAACCGAAACCGTAAGTGCAACATGTGACATGAGTTAAATTTAACAACCGTTTCACGATTTGATGGTTAAGCACCTATAGCTTAGTTGTTACAGCGTCAACTGAAGGTTGCGAGTTCCGACATTTTTTCAATTTCTCCTTAATGTCATTTAATATATTCTTGTTTGTATACTTTCTAAAATTTTCAAAAAATCCAATGAGAGAAATCTCGAATAATCGTTTATTAAATTACTTTAACATATTTAAAATTTCTATTAATTACTGAAGTTACAAAAGTAACAACTTGATTATCATTCGGTAACGGCTGATTAATGACTATTCTTTTTTCTTGAATCTTTATGAATCTCGAGATCGTAGTATAAAATCGCGGATTGGGGATATTAGGGGGTGAATAAAACATTAAACTTTTACAAAAAAATTCCCAAAGATACTTCACAAACACTTGAGTGGCGGTCGTTTTTGACCGAAACCAGCTTTTTTTTGATCGAAACCGAACTTTCGGTCGGTCACTAAAATTTACATGTGTGGGGTCTCAAATGAAAGCGCACAGAAAGAAAATATTGATGACTCAATCGAGAGTGTTTTTAGCTTTGTTTTGATGAGAAAATGTTGGAAGTTTTTGTAATTTATTTTAAGTATTAGTATTTATTTTTAGCATTGATATCAGCTTATACATTTCAGGTTTTCTATCTGTGCCAAAAAACTGGCTTCGTCACTTTGGGAAATTCTATGGAACATGTTTTTTTTGTGGACAATTTTTCTGTGATAAATTGTTATTTTTAAACCATTTTTATATTTACCACTTTTTAGTTAATTGTAAAAAATCTGTTAACTTGAAAAGGGATAATTCTGTTACAAAACACATTAGCTTAAAAGATCTTAGTAAAGTAAACGGACAGATGATAACTGACAGTAAACAAAAACCTTTTAAATGTGAAATTTGTTTAAAATTTTTCACACAAAAAGATGTCTTAAAAAAACATATTATTAGAGCTCACACTGGTGAAAAGTCATTCAAATGTGAAATTTGTTTAAAATGTTTCACACAACAATTTGATTTAAAACGACATATGACAACTCACAGTCAAGACAAACCTTTTAAATGTAAAATTTGTTCAAAATGTTTTAGAAACCAATTTTGGTTAAAAAGTCATATTAGAATTCATACTGGTGAAAAACCCTATAAATGTACATTTTGTACAAAATGTTTCTCAAATTCCTCTAGTTTAAAAACTCATGTTAGAATTCATACTGGTGAAAAACCCTATAAATGTACATTTTGTACAAAATGTTTCTCAAATTCCTGTAGTTTAAAAAAGCATATTAGAATTCACACTGGCGAGAAACCTTTTAAGTGTAAAATTTGTTCAAAATGTTTCACAGACCAAAGTGATTTAAAAAAGCATATTAGAATTCACACTAACGAGAAACCTTTTAAATGTGAAATTTGTTTAAAAGGTTTCACACACCAACGTAGTTTAAAACAGCATATTCTAATTCACACTGACAAAAAACCTTTTAAATGTAAAATTTGTTTAAAAGGTTTTACACTCCAAAGTAATTTAAAACAGCATATTATAATTCACACTGACGACAAACCTTTTAAATGTGAAATTTGTTTAAAAGGTTTCACACACCAAACTAATTTAAAAAGGCATATTTTAATTCACACTGACGACAAACCTTTTAAATGTGAAATTTGTTTAAAATGTTTCAACCAATCCAATACTTTAAAAAGCCATATTAGAACTCACACTGGTGAAAAACCTTACAAATGTGAGATTTGTTCAAAATGTTTCACAAAATTCAACGTTTTAAAAGAACATATTAAAACTCACACTGGTGAAAAACCTTACAGATGTGAGATTTGTTCAAAAGGTTTCTCGCGAAAAACTTACTTAAAAAAACATATAACAAAAAATCATATTTGAATTCAGATTGCTAAAAAATTATTTCAAATGTAAAAGGACCCGCACTAACTAAATAGATTTTGGGTCTCAGTCGAATTGGCTGAAAATTCAGTATGAATATTTTTTAACGGTTTTTATGTCAGTTGAAAAAATGCTCTAAAAGCGCCCTTTTATGACTTAATGGGTTAAGTTCTGCCTTCAAATTACATCTAGGTGATCTTTAGGGTGGAAATATCATCAAGCTCATTTTTAAAGTGTCAAAAACCATAGCAGTCCACTGATTGAAGATCATTAAAGACATCAATTTTTTAATCAATTAACCAAAATCTTAGTAAGCCTTACTCAGGCCTAGAGCTAATATCACATATTACGTCCTTCTATATCTTCGAAAATATACATAGGATCATGTTTGGTCCATGATAACTTTTGATCAGAAAGTCGAGAACTACAACATACTGAATTTTCAGCCAATTCGACTGGGACCCAAAATCCATTTAGTTAGTGTGGGGTCCTTTGTTTAAAATGTGACGCAGAACAAAGCTTAAAACGGTATATTATTAGAGAAAAATGTCAAGAGGCACTAGAAAAAATCTTAAACAACTTGTAATTTAATCAATGTTTCTGTTATTTGTTTAAACAATAACGATTTAATGGAATATTATTTGCATGTTTATGTACATTAGATTGTTTTACCAACTAATTTAAGTTTTTATGTATTTTAATAAGAATGTTAAATATATATATATAAGGTTATATGCTATATTTAATAAAATAAATTAAATAAAATAATGATTAAATAAAAAAAAGGAAAATATTCTTGATCCCAGGGTGGAGTACAAAGAATTAGAATTTGCATAATTCGTTCTAATTTTCTTCAGTATTTTAAGAGTTATTCTCTTCATTCCTAAAAAAGGAAAATCAAAATAAGAAAATCGAATATAAGATTAGATATTTAAGATATATCTATTTTAAAAATTAATCTAATTAGTTGACATAATTTAAATTAAAATAATCACGTTTAAGTAAAACAAGAAAATTAAATATAAAAAAATATATATAAATTTTAATGATACATATTGTTAATTTGAAATAATTTAAATTAAATAATGACAATTAAATATATAACAAGAAAAATAACTGTTAAAATATAAATATTAAAGATACAGAATTTCTAATATAAAATAATTTAATTCATGGACTCAATAAAGAAATACTTACGTTTAAAATATGCAATATCAATTTTCAAAGCCATAGTATTTGTTTGTTATTGGTTTAATGTTCGAGAAAATGAAAAACTCTGAAATTTAAATTTATATTAGACAATAGATAAGTATATATTAAAAAATATTAAATTCATAATGAATCTAGTAGATTTGATATAACAGAAATTGTACAAATCATAGTAATGAATCAAGTATTCAAATTTTAATATATTTAACATGTAATCAAGTAAGTAAAAAGAAAAGAAATATGATAGTTTAAGTTTGTTTAATGAATTCAATTGTCAGTTTGTTTATTAATTGAACGCGCTCTTGTTTTTTGCTGTTAAAGAAGTTAGATGTAATAAATTTGCTCCTGTTTAAATTTTGAGTTTTTTTTGGAAAATATTTAACAAATAGTTGATAGACTTACCAGTTTATTAGATAGCAGATTGTCCAGAGATTTAAAGAAGTTTCATCTTTTGAAATCGTCAAAAGTGGACCTAAATGGGTGCAGTCGAGACATAAAGATCTTCTGGCATTACGGTACCTTATTTAAAAAAAATTGTGTGTTATTTCTTTTATACTATAACTGAACTCTTTTCCACTATTTCACTGAACACTTTTCCACTAGTTTGAAAGATAAATTTTCAATTTTCAAGTTTGTAATACGATTCTGAGTTTTTCGTTTTTATTTAATTTACTAAGCATAATTAAGATATTGCATTTTACTATTCACCGCTTAACTGTTTAAGATATTAAGTGAGGTTAAGAAATCCTTCTTTAAAAAGTCATCATTATAAGTTGTTTGGTTAATGAGTGTTAAAAATTTACATTCTGCATATAAAAGTATCAAAATTAATTAATTTAATAATTTGTTTAATAATTGAATTCTGCCCTAAGATATGAGTATTGCCAGGTATATATATATATATATATTGAGATGATATTAGTTACTATGTTATATTAAATAAGAATGTAGAAGGAAAATCTAATGGAAAGTAGAGAAAGGAGATTTTCTTATTTCTGGTCAGAGCGCAAATTTAGTAACATTGGGATTGATTATCATCATCTTCTTCATAATTCCTAAAAAAGGAAAAAGAAAATAGAATAATAAGAAAAAAAAATTACAAATACATTTCAAAGATTTTTATTTAAAGATTCAAAAATGATTAATCTACATTATATAAAGTTTTGATAATTATGAAATTGATAAATGGGTAAAGTAGATAATTAAAAGTTTATAAAATTGCCAATACGTTAGTAATCAAACATTAATTTTAAATGAATTAGGGGTGTAAGTAAATGAGAAAATTAAATTATAAAAAAAAGACATCACAAATAGTTAAAATACATGTTAAAACTTCTACTTACTTTTAAATTATACGAATTTACCAACCATATTCTAATTTATTAATAGTTCAAATGCCAAATGAAATATTCTGAAAAAGAGAAAATTATTAGTTTGTAGTGCTAGTAAATTTCAAAAGAATATAAAAAAGAATGATCATTGTTTTAAATTGTAATATTGAATCAAGAATTAGATTTTGTTAATAATTTTATTTAAATAAGAAATTAGTAGGCGATTAGATGGAAAAGATGTATAGATTTAAGTTTGTTGAATTTGTCAGTTGTTTTCTTTGTTGATTGGATAGAATCTCTCTTGTTTTCTGGTTGTTGAAATAGAAGTTGTATTAAAAATTTGCTCCGTAGAAATTTTGAGTTTTTTTTGAAAGTATTGATAATAGAAAGTATTAAAACAGTTTAAAGTATAAAGAATATTCCGAGGTAACCAGAGAAAGCAATTGGTAAGAGAAATTTATATGATTTTATGAAAGAATAAATGGTTAAAATTGTTGCTGAGTAGTTAATCGTTATAAATGCTTCCTGAATTGATTTAAAGAAAGATACTCTAGTTTCTAACAAGAAAGAATAGCATTATTGTACTTACCTTTGGATGTAAAAGCTGATTGTGCAGTGATTAGAAGAAATCTTATTAGTAAAATTTCCAAAGTTCGTGATATCATTGCTGTGCTGGGTAACATAGGCCTGTTATTGAAAAGGGGATCCTAAGGCTTAGCAGACCGAAGAGAAAACAAGATCTTCATAAAACGGTATCACTCTTCCATTATTATCAATAAAGAACTTTTCTGTTGTTTGATTTTTGTAATTTCCATGAACATTTTTTATTTTCACTGTTTTATGTATTTAACTAAATTATTTTTATTCACTTTTTGTTAAGTTTAATCCAAATTGTTTAGTAACTCAAGACAGAATATTTCATTTATATATATATATTTGATGCATGTTTTGGTTTATTAACGGTATTTTTGAAGTTTGACACATTTTGAATTAGAAAGGTTAGAAATTTATATACAATTCATGCCTAGAAAACATTGTTGGTCTAGGATAGTGCGGTTTTACAGTCATTTTATTGCAAATTTGTGTATTAACTGATTTTGAATCTAGTTTGGTTGAATATTTGAACTCTGACCTTGACATAAGGGAATAGCCGGTAGCACATTTAATTAATCATATTGGAAGATAATTACATTGAGTTAATTCTTACCTATTCACTATTTATATTTAAAATTCAAAATTAATTAAAGGTAAGGAATATTTTATAACATAGTGATTGATATTATCAAAACATATTATTATTATTCATAAAAGCATCATATATGTTATAAATTTTGGCGCCCAACGTGGGGCTCTAAACAATCAAAATTAGAGCCGATTCAAATAATTAAAATTTGAGAATTTTGTTAAATTTTTTATTATTATTTCGCTTTAAATAATCAAAACTAGAGCCTATTTAAATAAATAATATTTAAAATATTTTTTTTTTTTGAAAACTTGATTTGAAATTTTTTTTTGTGATTCATATTTGTTATATTTATCTCGATAGAATAAATTGTGAATATGGAGGGAAAAATGAGATTGAGAGATGGTAAGATAGTAGGAGATGAGAGTGAAAGTAGTGATGGAGGAGAGATTGAGATGGAAAGTGTGGCGGTACAAGTACATGAAGAGAGAGTGTTAGGAGCCGGAGATTATCGAGTGGAAGAGCTGATTCAAACTGGACAGACACAGGAAGAAGCAGAAACGGAAGAAGGAGAGAATTTAATAGAGATAGGGGGAGAGCAGGATCGAACTATGGTAGAAATAGAGACAGAGGCAAATGCTGGTGGAAATGAACCAGAAGAACAGGTAGTACAGGAAAGACCAAGAGAGGAGTTCCAAGCTGATATGTTCAGGATGATACAAAGTTTAATCATGAATATGAATGACGATATAAACAAAAATATGGATAAGAAATTGGAAGAGTCTAATAAAAGCAGAAAAGAAGATAATATGAAGATGAAAGAAGAAATAAATAAAAAATTGGATGAGACGAATAAAAGATTTGATCAGCAGGATAAGAAATTGGAAGAGTCTAATAAAAGCAGAAAAGAAGATAATATGAAGATGAAAGAAGATATTAATAAAAAATTAGATGAAATAAAAGAAGAGAATAAGATTTTTAAAAGAGAAATTAGTAGTATTAAAGAAGATAATTTGAAGATCAAGGAAGAAATGAAAATTATTAAAAAGGAATGTGACAAGAAAATCGAACAGCAAAACAAGAAATTGAGGACTGAAATACAAGATACAGGAGTAAAAATGAAAGGGGAAATTGAAAAAGGTATAGAAATTAAAATTCAAGAAGTAGAAAAATCCATTAAAGAAAATTTATCGGAGGAAATAGAACGTGAAGTCAATAAACATACTGATGTCATAAAAAAGGATATTGGACAAATACGATCGCAAGAGCAAATTAATGAAAAAGTTGTAGACAATTTAAAAATTAACTTAAGTAAGAAATTTGAAGAGAAGAATAAAAAATTGTATGAGACTAAAGAAAGATTTGAAGAAATAAACGAAGATATGAGGAAACATATAAATATGGAATTAGAAAGAAAATTTCAAAAGAATAATGAGAAAATGAAGCAGACTAATAAAAGATTGGAGAAAATAAAAGAAGATACTAAGACATTTATAAGACAAATAAACTATATGAAGGAAGATAATTTGAAGAGCATAGAGGAAGACACAAATAAAATAGATGAAGAAAGGAAGAAGACTATTAAGAAATTTGTAGATGGATATAAAGCAAAGCAAGTAGCATTCTTGGAAAAATTGTACATTTGGAAATATAAAGAAAGGGGGAAGAAAACTAAATTTATAATAGCTTTTAGGTATATAGGAAAATACCAAGAAAGGGGGAAGAAATTTAAAAATATAGTAGGTATTGGGTATATTTGGAATTATCAGGAAAGAGGCAAAAAAAAAAAAAAAAAAAACAAGTTTATAAAGATAATAAATAAAGTATATTTGAATAAATGTTAGAAAGAAAGAATAAATGTGATATTAAAAAAAAATAGAAATAAAGAAATTTATAAAGAAAATGCATGGGTAGAAGATATTAAGAGCAAAGTTTTGTAAATAATAGTATTAAGATGTAAATATCAAATTAAGATTGAATGGTTTTATTGAAAAAAGGTTTATACAATCTGTGCAAATAATATTAATTGAGGCTAAAGTTTTTGTAAAATGAGTGTTTATTTATAAAAAAAAATAGATTAAAATTATAATTTTTAATCCAACATCAATGAAATGTTTGATGTAAAAATTTTAATTGGGGGATTTGAGATGATATTAGTTACTATGTTATATTAAATAAGAATGTAGAAGGAAAATCTAATGGAAAGTAGAGAAAGGAGATTTTCTTATTTCTGGTCAGAGCGCAAATTTAGTAACATTGGGATTGATTATCATCATCTTCTTCATAATTCCTAAAAAAGGAAAAAGAAAATAGAATAATAAGAAAAAAAAATTACAAATACATTTCAAAGATTTTTATTTAAAGATTCAAAAATGATTAATCTACATTATATAAAGTTTTGATAATTATGAAATTGATAAATGGGTAAAGTAGATAATTAAAAGTTTATAAAATTGCCAATACGTTAGTAATCAAACATTAATTTTAAATGAATTAGGGGTGTAAGTAAATGAGAAAATTAAATTATAAAAAAAAGACATCACAAATAGTTAAAATACATGTTAAAACTTCTACTTACTTTTAAATTATACGAATTTACCAACCATATTCTAATTTATTAATAGTTCAAATGCCAAATGAAATATTCTGAAAAAGAGAAAATTATTAGTTTGTAGTGCTAGTAAATTTCAAAAGAATATAAAAAAGAATGATCATTGTTTTAAATTGTAATATTGAATCAAGAATTAGATTTTGTTAATAATTTTATTTAAATAAGAAATTAGTAGGCGATTAGATGGAAAAGATGTATAGATTTAAGTTTGTTGAATTTGTCAGTTGTTTTCTTTGTTGATTGGATAGAATCTCTCTTGTTTTCTGGTTGTTGAAATAGAAGTTGTATTAAAAATTTGCTCCGTAGAAATTTTGAGTTTTTTTTGAAAGTATTGATAATAGAAAGTATTAAAACAGTTTAAAGTATAAAGAATATTCCGAGGTAACCAGAGGAAGTAATTGGTAAGAGAAATTTATATGATTTTATGAAGAAATAGATATTTCAATTTATGGGGCTGAGCACTTTATGGTATAACTGTATTTTAATTGAGTTAAAGAAGATTAAATTAATATTTAACAAGAAAGAAAGTCTTAATTACACTTACCAGAAGAAAATAGTAGCCATACATCGCTTGGTTTTGAAGAGGAATTGATTAATTGATCTTCATAAAGTTTCCTGAAATCTTTGCTGTATTGGAAGAAGAAAGTAGATTGTCCTAAGAACTGAATCCTGATTCCAGAAGAGGGTGAAGCTTCACACAAATGGTAACAACTTTGCACTCGTTATAATAAAGAGTTTTATATGTGTTTGATTTTTGTAATTTCCATGAACATTTTTTATTTTCACTGTTTTATGTATTTAACTAAATTATTTTTATTCACTTTTTGTTAAGTTTAATCCAAATTGTTTAGTAACTCAAGACAGAATATTTCATTTATATATATTTGATGCATGTTTTGGTTTATTAACGGTATTTTGGAAGTTTGACACATTTTGAATTGAAAGGTTAGAAATTTATATACAATTCATGCCTAGAAACATTGTTGGTCTAGGATAGTGCGGTTTTACAGTCATTTTATTGCAAATTTGTGTATTAACTGATTTTGAATCTAGTTTGGTTGAATATTTGAACTCTGACCTTGACATAAGGGAATAGCCGGTAGCATATTTAATTAATCATATTGGAAGATAATTACATTGAGTTAATTCTTACCTATTCACTATTTATATTTAAAATTCAAAATTAATTAAAGGTAAGGAATATTTTATAACATAGTGATTGATATTATCAAAACATATTATTATTATTCATACATGTTATAATATATATATATATATATATATATATATATATATATATATATATATATATATATATATATAGAATGGATCAAAAAAAATTTTTTTGGGTTTACAGGGATGCAGCCAAAATTAGGTACTTTAGAAAGATTCTATTTTTACAAATACCAAGCTTTCGAATTTATTTCAAATTCTTTTTCAAGGCTATAAATAAAGAAATTGGTTATAAATTGCTTAAACTTAAAAATGTAAAGATGTACTTACAAGTAAAGTGAATCAGTATAAAATTGTTTGTAATGTAAATAGATATAGTTGAGTTGTTAAACACATTTATAAAAAAATATAAACACAAAACTTAAATATTTTAAATTGGAAGGTATCGTTTTTTTGAAATTGATTAATTTGTCAAATTTAGGTTGTTTGATATTTATAAATTATTTTTAATTATTGTGTAATACTTAACTGTGTTGTATTTTGATTTGTATTAATGCAATCATTCACTGTTAAAAGATAACAATAAATTATATTTAAATTTTGAGTTTCATTTCTTTTGTTCATTGTATTTTTATTTTTATTGATATGAAACATTTCCATAAATTTCCTTTTAGTTGTATTATTTTCAATATCTAATATTTGAATATTATTATAATCCATATGGTGGAATTCATCAATTACATGTTCAGCTAATGCACATTTTCTTTTTTTTAACCTAGCATCACTACGATGTTGAGTAATTCTATGTTTAAGATTTTGTAAAGTTTGACCAATATATACCTTATCACAATTATAACAAGGAATTTTATAAACAACATTATTAAGATTCATTATATCTTCTTTTTGTTTTAATTTTGAATATAGAGAACCAATAGGTTTATAAGTTCTTTGTGCTATTTTAATATTGTTAAAATTTTTAAAAGTTTTAATAATTTTAGTGGTTAAATTACCTAAATACGGTATTGATCCATAAGTGATACTTAAGTTTGAATTATTTTCTGTGTGATTTACACGTTCATATGTAGTTGTGTTAAATAAAAGTTTTTTTAAAAGTTTGGATGGGTAATTGTTATCTAATAATGTAATGTATAATTTTTTTAGATTTTTTTGAATAAAAGAAGGATGACAAATTTTTTCAATTCGATATTTTAGTCCAAGAATTAAATTGGTTTTCATTTTAAAAGGATGAAAAGAGTTAAAATTCATATATCTACCAGAGTATGTTGGTTTCACATACCAGTCCAAGATTATTGAATTATCAGTATTTCTTATAACTTTACAATCAAGGAATGGTATTGATCTATCAATTTCTTTCTCTACTGTGAAACTTATATATTGGTTATAATTATTGAATATTTCAAGGATGGAATTAATCTCATTCTCTGGTACAGCACAAATTATATCATCTACAATTTTTTTTAAAAAAGGAAGTTGAAAAGGTAGTAAAGGGATACAAAAATCTAATAAATCATCCATTACATATTGTGCAAAAATTGGAGATACAGTGCTACCCATTGGTGTGCCAAAAATTTGTTTATATAGTTGGTCATTGAAAGAAAAATAACAAGTATCACTGATAAATTGGACCATTTCAAGAAAAGCATTTATTGGAGTTTTGCAATAAGATTCTAAATTAGACCAATGTTTAACAATGCTATTTTTAACTAGTTCAATGGGAATATTACTGAATAAAGATACCACATCAAGGCTTATAAGTACATAACCTGAAGGTAATATAAAATTTTTTATTGTTTCAACAAATTGAAAAGAATCTTTGATGTAATATGAATTATTGGAGTTATATGCTAAAGTCATGATGTTGGTTACCCATTGTGCTATTTTTCCATTAGGAGAATTAATAGAAGATATAATGGGTCTTAAACTTAAAGTGCTTTTATGAATTTTAGGTAAGCCGTAATATTTAGGTGTAATTGATGAAATTCCTTTTAAAATCTTTTTTTCAGAATCATTAAAATATTGATTGTGTTTTTTAATTAGAGCTTGTGCTTTTTGTTGAAAAGTTGATAAAGGGTTTCTTTGAATTTTTTTATAATAAGTTGTGTCATTAAGTAATGAATTTGAAAGATCAATGTATTGACTTTTTTTCATAATTACAGTAGTATTACCTTTATCTGCTCTTGTAACTAAAAGATCACTGTGTTGTTTTAAAAAAGATTTCGTTTTTTTAAAAAGATTTTATTTAACACAACTACATATGAACGTGTAAATCACACAGAAAATAATTCAAACTTAAGTATCACTTATGGATCAATACCGTATTTAGGTAATTTAACCACTAAAATTATTAAAACTTTTAAAAATTTTAACAATATTAAAATAGCACAAAGAACTTATAAACCTATTGGTTCTCTATATTCAAAATTAAAACAAAAAGAAGATATAATGAATCTTAATAATGTTGTTTATAAAATTCCTTGTTATAATTGTGATAAGGTATATATTGGTCAAACTTTACAAAATCTTAAACATAGAATTACTCAACATCGTAGTGATGCTAGGTTAAAAAAAAGAAAATGTGCATTAGCTGAACATGTAATTGATGAATTCCACCATATGGATTATAATAATATTCAAATATTAGATATTGAAAATAATACAACTAAAAGGAAATTTATGGAAATGTTTCATATCAATAAAAATAAAAATACAATGAACAAAAGAAATGAAACTCAAAATTTAAATATAATTTATTGTTATCTTTTAACAGTGAATGATTGCATTAATACAAGTCAAAATACAACACAGTTAAGTATTACACAATAATTAAAAATAATTTATAAATATCAAACAACCTAAATTCAAAAATTTGACAAATTAATCAATTTCAAAAAAACGATACCTTCCAATTTAAAATATT
The DNA here is from genome assembly GCA_964028335.1 of Altica lythri. Classification (NCBI taxonomy): domain Eukaryota; kingdom Metazoa; phylum Arthropoda; class Insecta; order Coleoptera; family Chrysomelidae; genus Altica; species Altica lythri. The sequence goes on along the minus strand of OZ034810.1, from coordinate 4,166,379 downwards.
TAAGTTTTGTGTTTATATTTTTTTATAAATGTGTTTAACAACTCAACTATATCTATTTACATTACAAACAATTTTATACTGATTCACTTTACTTGTAAGTACATCTTTACATTTTTAAGTTTAAGCAATTTATAACCAATTTCTTGAAAAAGAATTTGAAATAAATTCGAAAGCTTGGTATTTGTAAAAATAGAATCTTTCTAAAGTACCTAATTTTGGCTGCATCCCTGTAAACCCAAAAAAATTTTTTTTGATCCATTCTATAATTAATCAGCCGTTACCAAACAATTACTGCTTTGTAATAAAAATGGGGTATTATCAAGATATTGCCAGAACATACGGGCATAATATCATGTCTTCAATGAAGAAATGGATAAAACTTACCATCAAATTGTTAAAAATGAAAAATAGAAAACTTTTTCTGCTTAACTGCAGAAGAGAAGGAGTTGTTCCAGCACACATAGAAAATAACACGAAAAATATTGAAAATTTAATAGAAACAAATGAAAGAAATCTTACTAAAATACATAACTTTAACATAAGGTTAAAGAATAAATTAATTAATTTAGAAATTAAAATAACACATGAGAATGTCAATAATCTATCTTTTGCTATTAATAATATTGAAAAAACTTTATCTGAAATTTTACCAATTGATGTTTGGGAAAATTTTAAATACTATCAATCTTTTTCTTTTAATAGAATTTTTAATAATATAAAAAAAACTAATATAAATAAATTTAACAAATTAAAAAATAAACATCTTCAATCGCTTAATATTAACGAAAATTGGTTACGTAACCTCACAGATATTGACATTCCCATAGACATAAAAATGTTTCTCGCATTAGGTCATAAATTTGCCATTCCACCTGATGTTAAAGACATTTCCATTCCTAAACTTTTAGCTGATGTAGAATTTTTACTATTTTCAATTAATAGCAATGAACAAGATTTAATTAGAGCTAAAATAACCAACTGCATTACTAACTATATTTATCAAAATAACAAAACTAATAACTATTTAAATAATCTTTTTAAAAAAACGAAATCTTTTTTAAAACAACACAGTGATCTTTTAGTTACAAGAGCAGATAAAGGTAATACTACTGTAATTATGAAAAAAAGTCAATACATTGATCTTTCAAATTCATTACTTAATGACACAACTTATTATAAAAAAATTCAAAGAAACCCTTTATCAACTTTTCAACAAAAAGCACAAGCTCTAATTAAAAAACACAATCAATATTTTAATGATTCTGAAAAAAAGATTTTAAAAGGAATTTCATCAATTACACCTAAATATTACGGCTTACCTAAAATTCATAAAAGCACTTTAAGTTTAAGACCCATTATATCTTCTATTAATTCTCCTAATGGAAAAATAGCACAATGGGTAACCAACATCATGACTTTAGCATATAACTCCAATAATTCATATTACATCAAAGATTCTTTTCAATTTGTTGAAACAATAAAAAATTTTATATTACCTTCAGGTTATGTACTTATAAGCCTTGATGTGGTATCTTTATTCAGTAATATTCCCATTGAACTAGTTAAAAATAGCATTGTTAAACATTGGTCTAATTTAGAATCTTATTGCAAAACTCCAATAAATGCTTTTCTTGAAACGGTCCAATTTATCAGTGATACTTGTTATTTTTCTTTCAATGACCAACTATATAAACAAATTTTTGGCACACCAATGGGTAGCACTGTATCTCCAATTTTTGCACAATATGTAATGGATGATTTATTAGATTTTTGTATCCCTTTACTACCTTTTCAACTTCCTTTTTTAAAAAAATTTGTAGATGATATAATTTGTGCTGTACCAGAGAATGAGATTAATTCCATCCTTGAAATATTCAATAATTATAACCAATATATAAGTTTCACAGTAGAGAAAGAAATTGATAGATCAATACCATTCCTTGATTGTAAAGTTATAAGAAATACTGATAATTCAATAATCTTGGACTGGTATGTGAAACCAACATACTCTGGTAGATATATGAATTTTAACTCTTTTCATCCTTTTAAAATGAAAACCAATTTAATTCTTGGACTAAAATATCGAATTGAAAAAATTTGTCATCCTTCTTTTATTCAAAAAAATCTAAAAAAATTATACATTACATTATTAGATAACAATTACCCATCCAAACTTTTAAAAAAACTTTTATTTAACACAACTACATATGAACGTGTAAATCACACAGAAAATAATTCAAACTTAAGTATCACTTATGGATCAATACCGTATTTAGGTAATTTAACCACTAAAATTATTAAAACTTTTAAAAATTTTAACAATATTAAAATAGCACAAAGAACTTATAAACCTATTGGTTCTCTATATTCAAAATTAAAACAAAAAGAAGATATAATGAATCTTAATAATGTTGTTTATAAAATTCCTTGTTATAATTGTGATAAGGTATATATTGGTCAAACTTTACAAAATCTTAAACATAGAATTACTCAACATCGTAGTGATGCTAGGTTAAAAAAAAAGAAAATGTGCATTAGCTGAACATGTAATTGATGAATTCCACCATATGGATTATAATAATATTCAAATATTAGATATTGAAAATAATACAACTAAAAGGAAATTTATGGAAATGTTTCATATCAATAAAAATAAAAATACAATGAACAAAAGAAATGAAACTCAAAATTTAAATATAATTTATTGTTATCTTTTAACAGTGAATGATTGCATTAATACAAGTCAAAATACAACACAGTTAAGTATTACACAATAATTAAAAATAATTTATAAATATCAAACAACCTAAATTCAAAAATTTGACAAATTAATCAATTTCAAAAAAACGATACCTTCCAATTTAAAATATTTAAGTTTTGTGTTTATATTTTTTTATAAATGTGTTTAACAACTCAACTATATCTATTTACATTACAAACAATTTTATACTGATTCACTTTACTTGTAAGTACATCTTTACATTTTTAAGTTTAAGCAATTTATAACCAATTTCTTTATTTATAGCCTTGAAAAAGAATTTGAAATAAATTCGAAAGCTTGGTATTTGTAAAAATAGAATCTTTCTAAAGTACCTAATTTTGGCTGCATCCCTGTAAACCCAAAAAAATTTTTTTTGATCCATTCTATAATTAATCAGCCGTTACCAAACAATTACTGCTTTATATATATATATATACATATATATATATATATATATATATATATATATATATATATATATATATATATATATATATATATATATATATATATATTGAGATGATATGAGTTACTATGCTATATTAAATAAGGAAAAGTAAATAATTAAAAACTTATAAAATTGTCAATACGTTAGTAATTAAACATTAATTTTTAAATGAATTAAGGTTATAATTAAATAAGAAAATTAAATTATAAAAATATCACAAACAGTTAAAATAAATATTAAAACTTTTACTTACTTTTAAATTATACAAATTTATCAACCATATTCTAATTTGTTAATAGTTCAAATGCCAAATGAAATATTCTGAAAAAGAGAAAATTATTAGTTTATAGTGGTAGTAAATTTTATAAAAATAAAAAGAATAATCATTGTTTTAAATTGTAATAATGAATCAAGACTTAGATTTTGTTAGTAATTTTATTTAAATAAGGAATTAGTAGGCGATTAGGTGGTAAGGATGTATAGATTTAGGTTTGTTGAATTTTTCAGTTGTTTTTTTGTTGATTTGATAGAATCTCTCTTGTTTTCTGGTTCTTGATATGTAAGTTGTATTAAAAAATTGCTCCGTAGAAATTTTGAGTTTTTTTTGAAAATATTGATAAAAGAAAGTTTTAAATCAGTTTAAAGTATTAATATTATCACAAGGTAACCAGAGAAAGCAATTGGTAAGAGAAAATTACATTATTTTATGAAGAAATAGATACTTAAATTGTGGGTTGAGCAGTATATGGTATGACTGCATTTTAATTAAGTTAATGAAAAATAAACTAATATTTAACAAGAAAGAAAGTCATAATTACACTTACCAGAGGAGGTAGTAGCAGTTTATCTTTTGGTTAGAAAAAGAATTTATTGTTTGATCTCTACAAAGTGTCCTGAAATCTTTGCTGTTCCGGGGAAGAAAGTAGATTGTCCAGAGAAGTGAATCCTGAATCCTGGTTTTCCAGAAGAGGAGAGAAGTTTCATCCAAATGGTAACCACTTTTCACTTGGTACAATAAAGAGTTTTATGTGTTTGATTTTTGTAATTTTGATGAACATTTTTATTTCATTGTTTTACATGTTTAACTAAATTATTATTATTCACTATTTGATAAGTTTAATTTGAATTGTTTATTAACACAAATCAGAATACTTCATTTCATATATTTGATGCATATTTGGGTTTAACAACGGTTTCTTGAAGTTTGTCACATTTTGAATTAGTAAGGTTAGAAATTTATATACAATTCATGCCTAGAAAACATCATTGGTCTAGGATAGTGTGGTTTTACAGTCATTTTATTGAAAATTTTTATATTAACTGATTTTGAATCTAATTTTGTTGAATATTTGGAACTCTGACCCTGATATAAGGGAATAGCCGGTAGCATATTTAAATAATCATATTGGAAAATAATTAAATTAAGTTAATTCTTACCTATTCAATATTTATATTTAAATTCAAAATTAATTCATGGTAAGGAATATTTTATAACATAGTAATTGATATAATCAAAACAAAGTATTATTCTTACACACTCTTATATGTTATAATATATATATAAAATCACATTATATTTCAAATCATAGACATAAATTTGCATTTACCATAATTATAATTTCATTTAAAATTTAAAAAAAAGGTAAAATTTATTATTATTTATATAGCATACAATATATATGTTATAATATATATTATAACATATATAACTTGCTATTATATTTATTATAAGTTAATATGCCATAAATAAACCTTGCCTTTAACTTTATAATTTTTTTATGAAAATATTAAAATTTTATTAACAGTTTTATATAGGCAAATTGTTTTAAATTTTTAAGTATTTCCCGACAATGACTCTATCTTCATGGGCAGAATTTAACATTTAACTTAGATTATTATATAATTTTGTTTGTAAAATATAAAATTTTTATGCAAATGAACTAACTGACGTTATGCTGATGAGATTTCGGGAAAGAAGAATTATATTAACCTATAATATACTTAGAATGTTGGACAGATAACTGTTTTCAAAACTCAACTTATTCAATTTGAATGAGAATGGAAAATATCATAACTATTATCAATAAAAACAAGTAAAATAATCTTATAAACTAAGGAAATAGTGCACAGTGAAACAGTGAAAATAAATGTTCATTAAATATATAAAAATCAAACACAGAAAAGTTCTTTATTGTTAAAATGAAATTTGGATACCGTTAATCTTGAAGATATGCTCCACTCCCAGGATTGTATCCACTTCAGGACCATAAAACCATAAAAACCATAAAACTCGTTCAAAACTCTGGATCATCTGCTAATTATTGGAACAGCTAGGCAGGTACATAAATTCTGATACTTTTAAAACTTTTATCATTACTATTTGCTTTCAAATTCAATCAAATATCTCGTACAATGTACTACTTCACTTTAGCCTTTCTTAGATTCTATTTTCTAATTATAAATAAATTTCTCTGCTTACCAGGTTATTCAATCACTTCTCCTTTACTTTAGTATCGATTTTCTATTAATTAAACTCTTTTATCTTACTAATTTCAATAAAAAAACTCAAATTTTAACAGGAACCAAATTTAATACATGTCGCTCTTTAACGAACAAAAAACAAGAGACTTCTTCCAAAATCAACAAAAACTAACAATTGCCTTCTATAACAAAGCTTCAACTACTATCTATCTATCTATTATACCCTACTTGATAAATTGTCACAAAATTACAAATTGTAACACTTGATTTAGATTTATACAATTATTTTTACATTCAAAATTCTGTTACATTTAATTTCAAACAAAAATCTAATATTTATATAATTCTAACCTTAAATACTTTTAAAATTTCACAATTTCTTATTTCATCAAAATTTAAATCTATTACAAACAATATCCTCGCTTGAATCTCAAATATTAATTATTATAAACGTAAGTAGTTTTTAATTTAATCTATGATATAAATTATACTTTTTGAAATGATATATCATTTAGTATTGATACTTTATATGAAACCTTTTTTTTTTAAACATTTAACTTTCTTATATAAAAAAAATATTCAATTTAATTTAAAAAAGTATAACAAACAGTTATATGCATTTTCTAAAATAGATATACTTTTTCCTTTTTTTAATAAAAAAAACTAATCCAATATTCTATATATATTAATTTTGTTTTTCCCTTTTTTAGGAAATAAGAAAAAAAACTTGGAAAATATTTATGGTCATGAAAAAGAAAATTTGAACAAATGTATATAAAATCTATTACCTTGAATTCTGCCTGGAATTAAGAATATCTTCGTTTTATTAATGTGATCAGTACTTATTATATTTTTTTTAATTATAGCATATTATCTTATAACATCTCAAATCCCCCAATTAAAAGTTTTACATCATACATGTTATTTTTTGTTTGATTAAAAATTATAATTTCAATTTTAATTTAATAATTAAACACTTGTCAAAAACCTTTGCCTCAATTTAATTTACTTGCACATAATGTACCAACCTACATTCAATTAAAACCATACTATTCTTATTTAATATTTACACCTAAAATTACTATTTACAAAAATTTGCTATAAATATCATCTACCCTTCTTCTGGTGTAAACTTATAAATATCTTTAAAGTTGAAAATTCCCCTTAATCTCCCTGTATCAGGAAATACTAAACGATAGCTGTTTTGTGCATTTTCATTATCTACAACATATGGTCCCTCAAAAGGCATTAATAATTTTGCACATAAATTTTCTCTTTTATCCGCAACTTGTAAGGCTCTCACTATGACAAGTTCCCCCTTTTCAAATTTAGTTTTCTTCTTTATTTTTTTGTCGTGTCTCTTGATATATCTTTCTGCATTTCTTTTTAAATTTTTATTAACTTTTTCTAATATTTCTTGCATTTCTTGACTTCTATTCAATTCCCAATTTCGTTCTGGTACTCTACCTTTAAATAAAAACTCTGGACATTCTTTCGTCACTCCATGAGGTGTTTCATTCACATATCTTTGCACTTTATCTAAATTGTTTTCCCATTGTTCATGTTCTTGATTACATAAAATTCTCAAATACTTTATGATTTCTTTTATATCTCTTTCTGCCGGATTTGACGATGGATTTCTAATGCTAATGAAATTTACTTGTATATTGTATTGTTGGCATACAGACAAAAATTTATAGTTCTCAAAATATGTAGCATGATCTAAAATTATTCTCTCTGGTTTTCCATTTGTTTGCACATAATTTTTAATACATTTCAATATTGTCTTGGTATTTGATCTCTTACATGGGTACATTTGTACATATTTCGTGAATATGTCTACCATAACCAAAATATGTCTACTTCCTTGAATACTCTCCACTAAATTGCTTATAAAATCTATGGCAAGAATTTGTAAAGGTCTTTGTGTAACTATGGGTCCGTTTATGTTACTGTTGTGATAATTCTTTTCTTTCGCTAACTGACATATTGTGCATGCTTTGCAAACTTCCTTCGCCCTAGTTAAATCGTTTTTTGCATAGTAATTTTCCCTGAACAACATCCATAATTTTCTCACTCCAATATGTCCATATTCTTGATGTAGATTAAATAAAATTTCCTTGGCATAATTCGTTGTTATGACCTATGTATCCCAATTTTCTAATTTTTTATATATATTGTTTTTCATAAATGTTCTTCTCTTTTCCACCTCCGTTAAATAACCCTGATCCTGAATAACCCTTTCCAAAGTATACAACCCCTCTTTATCTAATAATTTATTAATACCAATTTTGAATTTTTTATAGTCCCCTTGTTCTTCCATTTCTCTACTTAATGCATCTGCTATGATGTTACTTTTTCCCGGAATGTATTTTATTTCAAAGCCATATTCCTGCAATAATAATAACCATCTGTGTACCCTATTGTTTGCATATCTATTCTTCATCATCGTCGTTAAAGCATTATGGTAACTTTCTACTACAAACTTTGCTCCTAATAAATAAAACCTTAATTTGGTTATACAAAATACCACACTGGCCATCTCTAATTCTGTTACGGTGTATTTCTTTTCACAATTCTTCGTTACTCTTGATACAAAACTAATGGGCACTTCTCCTTCTTCATGGACTTGTATTAACACACCTGCTAATCTCTCTATAGATGCATCCGTTCTGAGAATGAACAATTTATTATATTGGGGATGATACACTTTTAAATTATTAGTAAAAATAAATTTCAATTCTTGGAAAGCTTTTTCTCTCTCTGGTGTCCATTTCCATTTGACATCCTTCTTCAGTAGCTCTATCAAAGGAACTTCTTTGTTTGACAAATCTGGAATCATTCTCTTATAATAGTTTAAAATTCAAAGGAATCCTCTTAACGTCTTCAAATTTTTAGGTGTTTGATAATTCATAATAACTTGTACTCTTTCTGGATCCATGCTTCCCCCTGTCGTATTCAAAACATAGCCTAAATATTTAACTTCCTGTTGATAAAATTTACATTTTTCTACATTTAATTTGAGCCCTGCTTTTTCCAATTCTTTTAATGTAATTTCCAAATGTTTTTTATGTATGATTTCATTTTCCGAATAAACTAATATATCATCTATATAATGAAGAATAAAAGATTCATGTCTGTTTAAAATTGTATGTAAGGTTCTCACTAATGCTGCACACGAACTTTGCAACCCATATGGTACAACACAAAATTGATACACAATACCATCTACCATGAAAGCTGTGTATGGTCTACTATTTTTTTCCAAAGGAATTAACCAGAAACTGTGCTTAAGATCTAACTTAGAATATATTTTCGCATTTGTAATTCTTCCAAAAATTCCTTCAACATTCATGGGACTTTCATATTGTTTAACAGTATAACTATTTATATTTCTAGCATCTAGACATATTCTAATCTCTCCTGACTTCTTCCTTACACAGGGAATCGCATTTATATATGGAGAATCAGATCTCTCTATAATTCCATCTTTCATCATTTTATTTAACTCTTCATCTACTTCATCTTTCACTCTATACGGTATCGGATAAGTTTTAATCTTGAAATTCTTAATATCCTTATTCATCTCCAACTTGTGAGTATAATTTGTTGCTATACATGTTTCTTCATTAAATAATCTATAATATTTCTTACATAACATTTCTACTTCTGTCCTATATAGTCCACAATTTTGTTCTAATTTGTCATAGTCTATACCTTCAATGTTGTTGTACAGCACATTCTGATTAATCTCTAAACTTTCATTGCTTCCTAATATAAAAGGTATTATTTGTTGTTCCCACTTTAAACATTCTTCCTGATAATCGATGATAACTTTGTGATTATTTAATTCATCAGAACCCAATATAATATCATAGTTCAAATTTTGGATCAATAACATCTGAATTTTATAATTTTTTACACCTATTAAAATTTCCCCCATAACCATATTATTTGTTTCATATAATTTCTTATTATTCGCTCCCACTAATGATAATTTATTTGTTTCTATCATCATAATATCATCTTGTTTGATTTGTGAAACCACTCTTTGACTAATTAAAGTAACCTCTAAACCAGTATCAATCATAATTTTACATTTAATATTTTGAAAAACCCCCTCTATAAAAATTAACCTTCTTAGTTCATTGATTTTTATTTCGTCATCATTCACAATGAATTCCCTAGGATGTTCATACCTAGAAGAGTAGATGATATTATGCACGTGGAAGCGACTTACGCAAAATCCCCGTTCTGCTCCTGACCTTGACCAGTCACATCACCCTGACTTGCATTCACAACATTCACCTGTCTACTATTTTCACCTCTATCTCTCAATTCATTATCCCGATTTGCTACATTACGATTATCATAATTTCTACCACTATTATTATTATTTCTGTTCCAACTATCATCTGGTCCTCTATTCCTATAATAATTATTATTATTTGAAAATTCCCTATTTCTCCTATCCAAATTTCTATTCTCCCAATTCCTATTACTCCTATAATCATTTCTATATACATTTCCCCTCGTATCATTCCTATTAAAATTACTATATCCCCTATTAAATTCTCTATTCCTATTATTGAATCTATCATTGTCATTATTTCTATTTTCATCCCTATTTCTATCATTAAATCTATTAACCCCATTATTTCTATTTTCATATCGATTCCTTTCACTACCTCTTTCATTCCCAGTATTTCTGTTCTCACTCATCAAACTTCTTTCTAATCTCTGTAAATAATTGGACAAATTTTCCATGGTTTTAATATTATGTAGAGCTATCGTTTCTGTAACCTCATGATTATATTGTCTAGCCACATACAAGACTATTTCTTCTTCCCTCATCTTCGGTTCCAGGTATTGAGCATTGTTGTATAATTGCATCGCATAATTGTTATAATTTCTTCCCTTACTATAATCATATTTCCTGAAATATAATTTTTCCCTAAATGTAGCTTGTTGAATCTCCCCCCAAAAATATTTACAAAATTGTTCCTCAAAATCACTTATTGAAAAAATATGGTTTTCCTTATTACAAAACCATAGTAATGGATGTCCAGTTAACATGTTCCTAATCAATAATTTTTGTTCAGTGAAGTCATTGGTATATTTGATTTTACTTTTGATAATATTTACAAATACCTTTGGATGTATATGATTTATATTACCATCAAATTTAATTCCAGAATTATTGTAATTCGACATAATATTAGGAAGAACTCCCAATGTATTTCCTCTTATATTAGTATCTAATACCTCTTGCAACCTCTTTTGCATCTCATCCATTTCTTTACTTAATTTCTCACCTGTTAATTCATAATTTTTACTACAAACTCCTTTTTGCTTCTCAACTTCTCCTTCTAATTTTTCGAGTTCTTGTCCTAAATTTACTTTCAAATTGTCCATTACTTCTTCATTAATTTGTTCCTGTAACCGTATTTTTCCTACTTCCTTTTTTAAAACTTCAGTTTGTTTATTGACTTCCTGTTCAATTTCTTCTGGTAGATTTTCTTTAATTGATTTTTCTACTTCTTTTATTTTAATTTCCATACCTTTTTCAATTTCCCCCCTAATTTTAATCCCTGTATCCTGTATTTCAGTCCTTAATTTCATGTTTTGCTGTTCGATTTTCTTTTCACACTCTTTTTTAATTATTTTGACTTCTTCTCTGGTCTTCAAATTGTCTTCCTTTATAATTTTCATTTCACTTCTAAATTTCTTATTATCTTCTTTTATTTCCTCAAATTTCTTATCTATATCTTTCCTCATCTTCACATTATCTTCTTTTATATCTTCTTTTAATTTCTTATTCATATCTTTTATTTCTTCAAATTTTTTATTTTGTTGATCAAATCCCATCTTCATGAATTGTAGTAAGCTGTTCATATCAAGTTGGGTCTCTTCTTTTGGCCTTTCATGTACTACCTGTTCTTCTCCTTTGTTTACACCATCAAATGTCTCATTTCCCATCTCTACTATCGTTTGATCATGCTCTTCTTCTATTTCTACTAAATTAACACCTTCTTCGGTCTCTGCTCCTTCCTGTTGTCCAGTTTGAATCAATTCCTCAGCTCTATAATCTCCTGCACCTAACATTCTCTCTGCATGTACTTGTACATCTACTCTCTCAACCTCAATCTCTCCACCATCACTACTCTCACTACCCTCTCCTACTACTTTACCATCTCTCAATATCATTTTTTTGATCATGATTAAAGTTTAAATATCCCAGAGATAAATATAAATATTGTTCAACTTTTTATACAAATACCTGTATATTAATAAAAATTTAACAAGCAAATACTTTTCTTTATTTATCTTATTAAAAATAATCGGAACCAACAAACAAATAAAAAAAAATTACCTGCCAAATTGTTCTTGACCTGTGTTTTTGTTAAAAAAAAAATTCCAAATCTTGATTAAAAAAAAAATAATGTTAACAAAATGGCTCTAATTTCAACTGTTTAGAGCCCCACGTTGGGCGCCAAATTTTTATAACATATATAACTTGCTATTATATTTATTATAAGTTAATATGCCATAAATAAACCTTGCCTTTAACTTTATAATTTTTTTATGAAAATATTAAAATTTTATTAAAAGTTTTATATAGGCAAATTGTTTTAAATTTTTAAGTATTGTAAATTAATATTATATTTCCCGACAATGACTCTATCTTCATGGGCAGAATTCAACATTTAACTTAGATTATTATATATTTTTGTTTGTAAAATATAAAATTTTTATGCAAATGAACTAACTGACGTTATGCTGATGAGATTTCGGCAAAGAAGAATTATATTAACCTATAATATACTTAGAATGTTGGACAGATAACTGTTTTCAAAACTCAACTTATTCAATTTGAATGAGAATGGAAAATATCATAACTATTATCAATAAAAACAAGTAAAATAATCTTATAAACTAAGGAAATAGTGCACAGTGAAACAGTGAAAATAAATGTTCATTAAATATATAAAAATCAAACACAGAAAAGTTCTTTATTGTTAAAATGAAATTTGGATACCGTTAATCTTGAAGATATGCTCCACTCCCAGGATTGTATCCACTTCAGGACCATAAAACCATAAAAACCATAAAACTCGTTCAAAACTCTGGATCATCTGCTAATTATTGGAACAGCTAGGCAGGTACACAAATTCTGATACTTTTAAAACTTTTATCATTACTATTTGCTTTCAAATTCAATCAAATATCTCGTACAATGTACTACTTCACTTTAGCCTTTCTTAGATTCTATTTTCTAATTATAAATAAATTTCTCTGCTTACCAGGTTATTCAATCACTTCTCCTTTACTTTAGTATCGATTTTCTATTAATTAAACTCTTTTATCTTACTAATTTCAATAAAAAAACTCAAATTTTAACAGGAACCAAATTTAATACATGTCGCTCTTTAACGAACAAAAAACAAGAGACTTCTTCCAAAATCAACAAAAACTAACAATTGCCTTCTATAACAAAGCTTCAACTACTATCTATCTATCTATTATACCCTACTTGATAAATTGTCACAAAATTACAAATTGTAACACTTGATTTAGATTTATACAATTATTTTTACATTCAAAATTCTGTTACATTTAATTTCAAACAAAAATCTAATATTTATATAATTCTAACCTAAAATAATTTTAAAATTTCACAATTTCTTATTTCATCAAAATTTAAATCTATTACAAACAATATCCTCGCTTGAATCTCAAATATTAATTATTATTATTATTATTAAGTAGTTTTTAATTTAATCTATCATATAAATTATACTTTTTGAAATGATATATCATTTAGTATTGATACTTTATATGAAACCTTTTTTTTTTAAACATTTAACTTTCTTATATAAAAAACAATATTCAATTTAATTTAAAGTATAACAAACAGTTATATGCATTTTCTAAAATAGATATACTTTTTCCTTTTTTTAATAAAAAAAACTAATCCAATATTCTATATATATTAATTTTGTTTTTCCCTTTTTTAGGAAATAAGAAAAAAAACTTGGAAAATATTTATGGTCATGAGAAAGAAAATTTGAACAAATGTATATAAAATCTATAACCTTGAATTCTGCCTGGAATTAAGAATACCTTCGTTTTATTAATGTGATCAGTACTTATTTAATTTATATTTTTTTTTTAATTATAGCATATTATCTTATAACATCTCAAAAATATATACATATATATATATATATATATATATATATATATATATATATATATATATATATATATATATATATATATATATATATATATATATATAGTAGAAGGATAATAACGGCTGACTAGTTAAATAAAACAGTATTTGGTTTAACGGGTATACAGCCTTGGGGCTAGATTAAAGAAAACTCTTTATACTTTTAGTGAAAGCTTTCGGAAAAACTTTTATTCCTTCTTCAGTCACAACTATAAAGTGAAACGACAAAAATTATAATAAAATACAATAAAAGGCTTATTTGAGTTACTATGCTATATTAAATAAGTACATATAAAGAAAATTAATGGAAATAGAGAAAGGAAAATATTCTTATTCCAAGGCAGAGTGCAAATGCAGTAAATTTGGTATAATTTATCATCATCTTCTTCACAATTTCTAAAAAAGAAAAATAAAACAAAATAAGAAATTAAAATATACAAGTACATCTAAGAGATATTTATTTTAAAGATTCAATATAGTTTAATCTATAATATATAAAATTTTAATGATCATGTATGAGATAGATAATAAAAGTAAATATTTAAAAGTTTATAAAGTTTACAATACTTTGGTAATTAAAAATAATCTTAAATCAGTTAGAATAGAATTAAATTAGAAAATTAAATGACGAAATATGAGAATCCATAAAAGAAATATTAAAAATTTTTACTTACTTTCAAAACACACAAGTTTATTTTCCAAGCCATATTGTTGTAATTTATTATAGTTTAACTTCCAAATGAAAAATCTGAAAATAGAAAAATATTAGTTTATAGTTATAGCAAATTTAAAAAAAAAGAATGATTATTGTGTTCAATTTGAATAATGAATTAAGAATTAGATTGTTTGTAATTTCATTTGGAATAATTAGTAGGCGAATAGGTAATATGAATGTATAGTTTAAGTTTGTTTAAAAATTCAGTTGTTTAATTGTTGATTTTGGAAGTTCTCTCTCTTGTTTTCGACCTTCTGAAGAGGAAAGATGTAATAAAGTTTGCTCCGTTAAAATTTAGATTTTTTTTTCAAAATACTTATAAAAGAAAGTTTAAAAGTAGTCAAAAGTGTTAACAAAACTACAAGGAAGTTCCTGATAGCATCTGGTAAGAAGTAAAGTCTATTTTTATGAAGAAATAAATGTTAGAAATTGTATGCTGAGCAGTTCATTGATATAAATGCTTCCTGAATTAATTTAACGAAAGTAAAACCAGTTTCTAATAAGAAAGAAAATTATTAGTTTACTTACCATTTGATGCAAGAACTGTTTGTGTCCTGATTAGAAGAAATTTTATTAGTCAAAATCTCTAAAGTGTCCGTATATCATTGCTGTCCTGGGAAATGGTGGATTCTTTTTGAAAAGGAGATCCTGAGCCTTAGCTGTCCAAAGAGAATACAAGATCTTCATAACACGGTATCAATTTCCAATTTTTAAAAATAAAGAACTTTTCTGTGTTTGATTTTTGTTACGTATTTAATGAACATTTAATTTCACTTGTACACTGTTTCACTGTTTAAATAAGTTATTTTTCATTATTGGATAAGTTTAATTTGATTTATTAGTTACAAAATTCAGAATTTTTCATACCACTTGATTTAACTACATTTGGTTTTTAAAAATAGGGTGTAAAAGCTCACAACACAATAAGAAAAAGTAAGGTTAAGGTTAAAATAGAATCATCGTTCAGAAAACATAATTTGGTATATGATTGTTGAATTTTATAATCGTTTTTGTTAAAATTTTTAATATTAGTTGAATTTGAATCTATTTATTATTTGAAATTTTTGAACTCTGACCCTAAGAAAGAGAATAGCCAGGAGCATATGTTAAAATAATAATATTTAAAATAAAAGAAATTAATTTGAGTCTTACCTTCTTCACATTTATATTAAAATTAAAAAAAAAAAATTCAAGGTAAGGATTACTTTATAGCATGGTAACTTATAGAATACTATAGTCTGGTTATCATATGTTATAATATATTGTTATGGTATAACTAGTTGGTCTTTATGTGGAGTATAAATATGTTTAAGACTAACTAGACAAGAATTTTGATAATATCAATTTATGCAAGTTGTCAAGTAATGAGAAAAAGAATTGAAAAAAATAAGCGTATAAAAGGACGTTGCTACGTTGCTAAGGAATTTTTTTGGGGGATTGATTAGATTGTCATTGAAATTGAAGAGAACAGTCATTAATAAAAATTTTAATAGAAAGAAATTTTATTAAAAAGGTAAATAAAAAAATATAAGAATAATTAGAAAGATAAAAATAAAGCAGGAGCAAACAGTAATTGGAAGAAAGGATACAAAGAGGTCAGATTTGGAAAATTGTAGGAAGAAGGAAAAGGTTTTTTTGGGAATTCATTGATTAAAAAAGTCAGACGAAAATTATTTCGGATATAATTTGAATTAAGAAAAAAAAGATAAAATTAAAATTAATGAATAAATAGAATAATTGGGAAAATGGTTATGGTAAATTAAAATCTGGGGTCAAATGGAGAAATGGAATTTAAAAAAAAAACTTGCATAAATTGAACAATATATATATATATATTATAACATAAATAAAATGCTATGAATTTTTATTATAAGTTAATATGCTATAATGAAAATTTACCTTTAAATTTATAAATTTTGAAAATGAAATTATATTTAAAATTATTGTAAAAGCAAATTGATTTTTAAGATTTTAAATATTATGAATTTTTTTTTTATTTACCCGACAATCACTCCTCTCTCAGGGCAGAATTCAATGTTTGATTAGATTAATTATATACTTTTGTATGTAAAATATAAATTTATTACGCTAATGTACCAAATGATGTTATATTGTTGAGATTTTCAAAAACGAAGAAACTCTATAACCTAACTTCACTTTAAACGGTTGAATGATTAACAAAGAATCAACAAACTGACAATTGAACAATTATAACAATCTTAAACTACATACCTATCTGGTTTCACCCTACTTGATAACATGTTACATAAATTACAAATTCGAATACTTGATTTTTTATTATTACTTACACAATTTGTTATACTAAAATTCTATTACATTCAAAATGAATTTACAATTTCATATTTATTTAACTATAATCTAAAATACTTTTAAATTTCAGAATTTTTCATTTTCTTCAAAATTAAATCAATAAAAACAAATATTATGGCTTTGAAACACCAATATTGATTATTTTAAACGTAAGTAATTTTTAATTTGGTTCATAATTTAAATTATTCTTTATTTGAAATTATGTTTTCAAAATCAATTTTCTTGTTTTATTTAAATATAATTATTTAATTTAAATTATTTCAAATCAACAATATGTATCATTGAACTTTATATATATTTTTTTTTAATTTAAAATATTTAATTTTCTTATTTTACTTAAAAGTGATCACTTTAATTTACAGTATAACAAACAATTATATGCACTTTTTTAAAATCGATATATTTTAAGAATCTAATTTTATATTCTATTTTTTTATTTTGATTTCCCTTTTTTAGGAAAGAAGAAAAAAAAACAAAAAAAAATTAAAATACTGAAGAAAACTGAACAAATTTATACAAAATCTAATACTTTGCATTCTACTCTGGGATCAAGAATATCCTCGTTTTATTAATTTAATCATAACTTTATTTAATTTATTTTGTTAATTATAGCATATTATCTCATATCATCTCAATATATATATATTGAAATGGATCTTCCTTCCGGAACACCCTCTTTCAATAAATTTATCGGTCATGGATTCAAGAATTTTTAAATTGATTGTCCTAAAATACACAAAATAATAAATATAAAAAAAATCCTTTCGCTTCTGTCTAAATCTTTCTTCTTCCGTTGTTCCACTCTTTCTCTATACCTTCCTCTTCCTATTACTTTCAAACTCCTTCTTGCTGTTGCCTTTCTATCTATTTATCACCTTTCTGCTGCTCAGCTCTTACTCGATACCTTCCTCTTCTTAAAATTTTCCAACTCTCTGCTTTTCTGTACCTTCCAATTTCTGGTTTCTTTCTATTTTATGTAATTAGATCTTTTGATCAGTACCTTTTCGTTTATTTGGTTATTAATTTCTTTTTATTTTAATTTAAATTCAAATTCTTTCATTTACAATCATTTTATTTTCTGACATTTTTCAAATTCACTTCTTGACAATCTAATTAAACCTCATATCTTAACAACATAACTTATGAACTAAACAGAAACAAATACAATATAAAAAAATACTTAATCTAGACAACCGATTTAAAAATCATGACCACGTTCCAACACTTCATTAAAAGAACGTGCACCATTGAAGAAAAATCCATATCAATATATATATTATAACATATATGAATTTACCTTGAAATTTTTTTTTTTTAATATTGATGTGAAGAAGGCAAGATTCAAGTTAATTTCTTTTATTTTAATGATTATTACTTAACATATGTTCTTATCTATTCTCTTTCTTAGGGTCAGAGTTCAAAAAATCTCAACTAATTAATGAATTCAAATTTAACTAATATTGAAAATTTCAAAAAAAAAAAAAAAATAAAATTCAACAATCATATACCAAATTATGTTTTTGAACGATAATTCTAATTTAACCTTAACCTTACTTTTTCTTAATGTTTTGTGCGCATTGACACATTACCTTCAAAAATCAAACATCGTTAAATCAAGTGTAATGAAAAATTCTGAATTTTGTAATCAATAAATCAAATTAAACTTATTAAAGAATGTAAAAACAACTTATTTAAACAGTGACACAGTGTACAAGTAAAATTAAATGTTCATCAAATACAGAAAAATCAAACACAGGAATGTTCTTTATTTTTAAAAAAATTGGAAATTAATACCGTGTTTTGAAGCTTTGGTATTCTCTCTGGACAAACTAAGGCACAGGCTATCCTTCCCTATTGGAATCCACCATTTCCCAGGACATCAATGATATACGGACACTTTATAGATTTAGACGAATAAAATTGCTTCTCATCTGGAAATAATTTGCTCTTGCATCAAATGGTGAGTAAACTAATACTCTCTTACTTATTAGAAACTAGTTTTACTTTAGTTAAATTACTCAGAAAGCATTTATATAAATGAACTGCTCAGCATACCATTTCTAACATTTATTTCTCCATATATATAAACTTTAAGTCTTACCATCGGCTATCAGAAGTTGTCTTGTGGCTTTGTTAACACTTTTTACTACTTTTATACTTTCTTTTATAAGTATTTTAAAAAAAAATCGAAATTTAAACGGAGCAAAATTTATTACATGTTATCACTTCAAAAGCCCAAAAACAAGAGAGAGATTCAGAAATCAACAACTTAACAACTGAATCCCCAAACAATCTTACACTATCATTATTATGTTCTATTCGCCTACTAAATTATTGATCAAATAAAATTACTAAAAATCTAATACTTAATTCCTTATTTACATTTTAATACAATAGACATTCTTTTAAAATTTGCTAAACTTTTGATAAGTTGTTAATTTTATAATATCTTTCGCCTACTAATTATTTGTCAAATCAAATTACTAAAAATCAAATACTTAACTCATTATTTACATTTAATACAATAATCATCCTTTTAAAATTTGCTATACTTTCAACGAATTATTAACTTTATAATATCTTATCTACAATATAATCTAATATCCTTCTATTTTCAGAACTTTTCATTTGGAAATTAAACTAATAACAAATCACAATATGGCTTGAAAACAAACATTGTCTATTTTGAAAGTAAGTACATTTTTTTTATTTCCTTCTATGAGTTCTAATATTTTATACTAAAATTTATGTAAAACTTTACATTGATGTCTTAACATTTGGTTTTCTTTTTTCATTTTATCTTAATTTATTTAAAATCGGTTGAATTACTAAGGTATCGTAAAATTTATAAACTTTTTCAATATTTACTCTCATTATCTATTTGATACATGATCATTAGAATTTTATATGTTATAGATTAAATTATATTATTTTGATTCTTTGAAATGAATATCTCTTATATGTACTTGTATATTTTAATTTCTCATTTTGTTTTATTTTTTCTTTTTAGGTATTGAGAAGAAGACGATTCTAAATTATACCAAATTTACTACATTTGCACTCTGCCTTGGAATGAGAATATATTTTCCTTTTCTCTATTTTTATTAATTTTCTTTATATTTACTTAATTGAAATAGCATAGTAACTTATATCATCTCAATATATATATATATATATATATATATATATATATATATATTGATATGGATTTTTCTTCGTGGTGCACCTTATTTCAATGAAATGTTGGAACGTGGTCATGATTTTTAAATCGGTTGTCTTGATTAAGTATTTTTTTTTATATTGGATTTGTTTTTGTTTAGATTATAGGATGTTATGTTGTTAAGAGATTATTATTGATTAGATTGTCAAGAAGTGAATTTTGTAAAATGTCATAAAATAAAACTATTGTAAATAAAAGCATTTGAATTTAAATTAAAATAAAAACATAATAATAATAAATAATTAAAAGAATAATAAAATACAAAGAAACCAAAACTTGAAAGATACAGAAAAGCAGAGAGTTGGAAATTTTAAGAGAGCAGAAAGGTGATAGATAAGTAGAAAGGCGGTAGCAAGAGAGAGTTGGAAAATTGTAAAAGAAGAAGGTATAGAGAAAGAGTTGAGCAGCAGAAAGGTATTAAATAGATGGAAAGGCAGCAGCAAGAAGGAGTTGGAAAGTAGTTGGAAGAGGAAGATATAGAGAACGAGTGGAAAAACGGAAGAAGAAAGATTTAGAAAGACGCGAAAGAATTATTTTTTATATTTATAATTTTGTACTTTATTTTTAGGACAATCAATTTAAAAATTCTTGAATCCACGACCGATAAATTTATTGAAAGAGGGTGTTCCGGAAGGAGGATCCATTTCAATATATATATATATATATATATATATATATATATATATATATATATATATATATATATATATAAACAAAGTGCCAAGAAAATGCGTATTAATATAAACAAAAGGGGAAAATTATTGGGCATGTACGCAAAAAGGATCAATAAAGCCACGAGTAGGAATGGTAACCGCAGACATGCATGTTTCTGGCTCATTAGCCGTAATCAGTGCGGCATAACCAAGTAGGGTATTGCACTTGGCTAGCAAAAGTGTTGGGTACTTGGGAGCAAAGGATGTTGGGTAAACATGTGTAAAGAAACATAAAAACACAAAAACAACGAAAGCACAAAATGGCGATAGGACTCCTGTGTGAGCTTTCGTTGTTTTTGTGTTTTTATGTTTCTTTACACATGTTTACCCAACATCCTTTGCTCCCAAGTACCCAACACTTTTGCTAGCCAAGTGCAATACCCTACTTGGTTATGCCGCACTGATGACGGCTAATGAGCCAGAAACATGCATGTCTGCGGTTACCATTCCTACTCGTGGCTTTATTGATCCTTTTTGCGTACATGCCCAATAATTTTCCCCTTTTGTATATATATATATATATATATATTTCCCCAACATCCTTTGCTCCCAAGTACCCAACACTTTTGCTAGCCAAGTGCAATACCCTACTTGGTTATGCCGCACTGATGACGGCTAATGAGCCAGAAACATGCATGTCTGCGGTTACCATTCCTACTCGTGGCCTTATTGATCCTTTTTGCGTACATGCCCAATACTTTTCCCCTTTTGTTTATATTAATACGCATTTTAGTAGATAAACAAAGAGAGCACGGGACCACTACTTCCAAATTTTGCCGCTAGATGGCGCCACAGGTGGCGGCGCTGTATTCTTCTGTTTTTTCGAATGGCCTTTGACATTTGGCGCAAGCAGCCAATTCTTCTTTTTTCAAATGGCCTCTAACGTTTAACGCAAGCAGCCAACTCTTCTTTTTCGAATGGCAAAAGGGCATTAACGTTGTATCTCGTAAACGGCCAAACGAATTTCGTCACGTGACATATCATTGTAAAGGGGTTGCTGTATAGGGTAAGATTAAGCGTCAAAAAGTCCTTATTGATATTGCCAAAAGGGCATTAACCTTGTATCTCGTAAACGGCCGAACGGATTTCGTCACGTGACATATCATTGTAAAGGGGTTGCTATATAGGGTAAGATTAAGCGTCAAAAAGTCCTTATTGATATTGCCAAAAGGGCATTAACCTTGTATCTCGTAAACGGCCAAACGGATTTCGTCACGTGACATATCATTGTAAAAGGGTTGCTGTATAGGGTCAGATTAAGCGTCAAAAAGACAATATTTATGCTGCCAAAAAGGCATTATAGCTATATCTCGTAAACGGCCGAACGGATTTCGTCACGTGACATATCATTGTAAAGGGGTTGCTGTATAGGGTAAGATTAAGCGTCAAAAAGTCCTTATTGATATTGCCAAAAGGGCATTAACCTTGTATCTCGTAAACGGCCGAACGGATTTCGTCACGTGACATATCATTGTAAAGGGGTTGCTATATAGGGTAAGATTAAGCGTCAAAAAGTCCTTATTGATATTGCCAAAAGGGCATTAACCTTGTATCTCGTAAACGGCCAAACGGATTTCGTCACGTGACATATCATTGTAAAAGGGTTGCTGTATAGGGTCAGATTAAGCGTCAAAAAGACAATATTTATGCTGCCAAAAGGGCATTATAGCTATATCTCGTAAGGGGTTGCTGTATAGGGTAAGATGAAGTGTTCAAATCTTCTTTTTGGTACCAACTTTACAGTGCTACCAACTTTTGCGTTAAATACAATTAAATTTAAAAAAAATTCTTTACAGAATTGAACCCGGCCCCCCCCCCCCGTATGATAAACAAATACGTTAGCCACTACACCATCGCAGGATTTAATAAAATGTGACAAACAATAGTAGAAAAAAAATAATAATAAACAAGTCTTATCGCAATAAAGATAACAGACTTAGAAATATTTTTTGAATTAAATGTTAAAAGCGCGTGACCTTGGCGCTATAGTTGGACCGCAATGTGAAACAATTATATTATATATATTATATTATTCTTAGAAAATGTCCTTATCATTTTATAGGTTTCACATTTCTGCTTAATCGCTGAATTATGCTCCACCTGCAGTGATTATGAAATGACATCATATTAATGAATAAACAATAAAAGATAAGAAATGCAACTAAGCGGTTTTATATAATATACATAAAAATGATGACCTAATTAATGCAGTTATTTATCAGGAAGCTATGAGTCATCCCGATGCATAAAGGTTTGGAATTTGTAGACAGTAGCGTCACATAATATGATTAGTAAATATAATAAACAACATAGAGAATAGATTGTAAAAGCGGCAATTAGGTATTAATTTTTATCGACGTCTATGTGTTTCGGCTAAGTCGTAAATATTTAAGGAGTGGTCTGGAGGTAATTTCTTCATTATTGTTGTGCTCTCTTGACATCCAGTTCAGTGCAAGAGCTCTTCTGTTACATACTTATAAAGGTAAGAATTTTTATTTTATTTAATTTTATTTTTGAGTTTATTTAATTATTTGTTTATGTAATTTTATTTTTGAGTTGATTTAATTTTATTTTTCTTCAGTTAAGTTTATTTTTCATGATTTATTTGTATTAATTTTATTTTTGAGTTGATTTAATTTTATTAATTTTATTTTTGATATTATGTAATTTCATTTTTCTTCAGTTAAGTTTATTTAATTATTTGTTTATGTAATTTTATTTTTAAGTTGATTTAATTTTATTTTTCTTCAGTTAAGTGTATTTTTCATGATTTATTTGTATTAATTTTATTTTTGAGTTGATTTAATTTTATTAATTTTATTTTTGAGATTATGTAATTTCATTTTTCTTCAGTTAAGTTTATTTAATTATTTATTTATGTAATTATATTTTTGAGTTGATTTAATTTTATTTTTCTTTAGTTATGTTTATTTTGAGTTGATTTGTATTGTTTTTGAATTAATTTTATTTTTAAGGTGATTTAATTTTGTTTTCAAATTCAAGTATTTAATTTTTTATTTGTAGATGGATTTAACTAAAATTAATTCGGTATGTCTTGCAAAAAAAAGTAACGAGAAGACTATTATTAAAATAGAAGAACTTCCAGTGGATGTTCCGCAAAAATTATTGAACGCTAAACTGGTCCAGAGCAAATTTGGCAAAACAATTTTGGTTGAGCTAGAAAACGGGCTCTGCTTTTTGCCCAAGACAACCATTGAAACACTGAAGCCTCACTTGACAGAATTGTCTGGCGGACATTATTGTATCAAATATAAAGGAAAAAAACAAATTGGTGAAGCTAATCCTACCGATACATTCGAAATAGTTAAGGAATAATTTTTTGTAAGTTTTTTTATTTTTTTATTTGCAATTATGAGTAACATTAGGGCTAATGCTCTTGTAAAAGAAGTATCGAAATCATATAAAGCGTTAATCAACAATTTTTCGCATAGGGAAGCAAACAAATTAATCAACCAAATTAAAAGGCATGTTATCAGTTTTCATAAAGATATTCGGAGGGGAAATTCAGATAGTGGGACTTTAAGAAATTTACAAACAAATTTGGGGCATTTAAAATCGATAAAAGAAAAAATTTTTCATTTGTCTAAGCAGGGATCGGGGTTAACTGAAAAATCAGGGGTAAAATGGGTCGATTTAGAATCTGCTTTTCATTCAAGAATTAGGACTGCTGTTATCGTTAATTTAAAACATAAAGACCTGAATAGTTTTTTTGGTGATGCGTTTAGGCTAGTTAAGAGTAGAATAGCTAACAGTTTAAAAAAATTTAATATGATTAAAGTAAATACAACATTTTGCGGGGAATTTATTAAGAAATCTAAGGAAATCGAAGACATTTTGGAGTTTAAATATTTTAACACAAAAAACGCGGTAATCGATGCAGGTACGGATCTTGCATTGTTGTTCAATGAAAAAATTGTTGATAAAGTTATGTGTAAATTATCGGAATTTCAACTTAAAGAGTCTGGAAATTAACATCAATAAATATGAGATAGGTAACGGTGCTTCATCATACATTAAGCTACCAGATCCTATACTAAAAAAGCAAGCATGCATTAATATTAAAAATTTAGATAAAGCATGCTTTTATTGGTCGGTAACAGCATCATTGCATCCAGTTAATATACATGTAGATCGTGTCTCATCGTATCCTCATTATGCAACCGTATTGAAAACCGAAGGTTTGGACATGCCAATGTCAGTAAACAATATTTCAAAATTTGAAAAATTAAATAATATTTCAATTAATGTGTACGCTTTAGAATTAAATACCGTGAAAGATAAATCGTTTTACCAGATTTATCCTGCCCGACTAACAAAAGAAAAATTAAGTAAACATGTAAATTTATTGCTTATTCAGGACAAACACTTTCCAAAATTAAATGATTATGAAGCTCCATCAATGGATACGGAAAATGAAGATATCAAATATCACTATTGTTTAATCAAAGATTTATCTCGACTAATATCAAGTCAAGTTAACAAACATAATGGAAAAAAATATATTTGTGATCGATGTTTAAATTACTTTAGTAGTCAGGAAAAGTTACACAATCATAATGAATACTGCAAAGATCTGAACAATTGCAAAATATCGTACCCACCATTTGATCATGTAGAGTTTAAAAACCATGTATACAAGCAGACTACACCTTTTGTCATTTATGCAGACTTTGAGTCAGTGCTACGTCCTCATAACAAGAACTTGGGAAAACATACACGAAAGTTTCAGAAACACGAGGCGTATAGTGCAGGATATTATCTTAATTGCTCCTATGATAGTTCGCTATCATTTTATAATGAATATTGTGGAGAAGACTGCATGGATTGGTTCGCTGCTGAAATGACAAGGATGGCTAAATTTATTGAAGACAAAATTAAACATATTGAACCAATGATTGTCAAGCCTAGTTTACTTACTGCAACAACATGTCATATATGCGAGCACCCCTTCAAAGAGAAGGATACTATCGTACGAGACCATTGTCATTTCTCCGGAGATTTTAGAGGGTTTGCGCATAAGCATTGCAACTTAAATTTTAGAAAACAGTTTGTTGTACCTGTAGTCTTTCATAACCTTTCGGGATACGACTTACATTTTTTAATTAGAGATTTATCCAAAAAAGGTAGTATAAGCTTGCTTCCTATAAACAAAGAAAAATACATTTCATGTACACTAAGTAATGACGAGAGCGAAGTAAAGTTTAGATTCATAGACTCGCTGCGATTTTTAGATTCCTCCTTAGATAAACTGTCTGCTTTACTAGAACCATCAGATCTACATTATCTACGTTCACAATTTCCCAATTTAACATCTGAACAGTTTAAACTATTAAGTAGAAAAGGGGTGTTTCCTTATGAATACATTGATTCAATGGAAAAATTAGACGATACGGAACTGCCATCCAAAGATAAATTTTATAGCACACTGGCAGATGAAAATATTACTGACGATTTATACACGCATGCACAAAAGGTTTGGCAATCATTTGAAATAAAAAATTTAAAAGAATATAGCATGCTGTACATGAAAACAGATATCTTGCTTTTAGCATCTGTGTTTGAATGTTTTCGTGAAAAATGCCGAAAAACGTATGGTCTCGATCCTGCTTGGTATTATACGCTCCCCGGTTATACGTGGGATGCAATGTTAAAATATACCAAATCTAAATTGGAAATACTCAAAGATATAGACCAAATCATGTTTATAGAGAAAGGTATAAGAGGAGGAGTCAGTCAATGCAGCAATAGATATGCTAAAGCAAACAACAGATACATGCCAAATTTTACTCGAACAGAATCTGAAAAATATTTAATGTATCTCGATGTAAACAACTTGTATGGTTGGGCAATGAGTCAACCTCTACCATATGGGGATTTTAATTGGGTTGAAACAAACATCGATGTGACTTAAATACCAGACGATGCTGATGAGGGATATATCCTCGAAGTGGATATAGAATACCCTCAGCATTTACATGATCTACACAACGATTTACCGTTTTGCCCAGAACATCGAAAACCCCAAGGATCAAATATACAAAAACTAATGACCACTTTATATGACAAAGAAAAACACGTAATACATTATCGAAATTTAAAGCAGGCTATAAAACATGGATTGAACGTGAAAAAGATTCACAGAGTGTTGAAATTTAAACAGTCTGCTTGGTTGCGGCCCTATATTGAATTAAATACTAGACTAAGAACAGCTGCAAAGAATGAATTTGAAAAGAATTTATATAAACTAATGAACAATGCTGTATTTGGCAAGACGATGGAGAATATAAGGAAACACCGCATTGTTAAACTCGTTAGATCTTGGGAGGGTCGATATGGAGCAAAGAACTTGATAAGCAGTCCTAGGTTTAGTTCGAGAAAAATCTTTGACGAAAACCTTGTAGCGATAGAGCTTCATAAAACCAAACTGGTATTTAATAAACCATTGTACATTGGCATGTCGATTCTTGATTTGTCAAAGACGTGTATGTATGACTTTTATTACAGTTTTCTACTTCCTACGATGGGTGTAGACAACTGTAAACTTTTATACACCGATACCGACGCGTTTCTTCTAGAACTGCAATGCAATGATGTTTATACCGAATTAATTAAAGCCTATCCAGAAAAATTTGACACCTCAGTTTATGAAACAAACAATGCGTACGGTATTTCACTCTTAAATAAAAAAGTCACAGGATTAATAAAAGATGAATGCAACGGCAAACTTTTAACAGAATTTGTGAGGTTGCGTTCAAAAATGTACTCGTATTTAACAGAGGGTGATAAATGCGTTAAAAAAACAAAAGGGGTTAAAAAGAATGTCGTTGCAAAGAAAATTACTTTTGATGATTATTTTTCATGTCTGAGAGATTTTAAAATGAAAACAGTTAACCAATGCACGTTCCATTCCTACAATCACAATGTGTTTACAATCGAACAAACCAAAATCGGTCTAAGTCCACACGATGATAAACGCTTTTTATGCAATGGATCTTTTGACACTTTAGCATGGGGCCATCGCGATATAATGCTCGATTAATGCTACTTATAATTGGGAAATAAAAAATAGTTGTAAATTAATTAGTTTTTAGTTTTCTATTGTTTATTGTATATCTAACATTAAATAACAGTTGTAAAGTAATTAGGTTAGTTTTTAGTTTTCTATTGTTTATTGTATCTCTAAATTTTTTTTATGTTTACAATAAATTTTTAATCTGAATCTATGGTGTATTATTTTCTTTTAAATATGTTTCGTTGAAACGACCAAAATAACGTTCAAATTCGTCGTTTAGACGTCTATTTTTTGACACTTTGACGTTCATGAATTTAATAACGAAAAAAAACGATGAAAAGTGTCACTTTTTGTCACTTTGAAATGATGTTTTTCCATAAGAAATACATGTAAATCGAAAATTTCTTCTTACCAGTTTTTTAAAACGTTGAAACGACAAATTGTAACGCTATCTTGACGTTTGGACGTTTCACATTTTAGAACTGTGACATGCATAAATTTTGCCTCGATAAAATAACATTTTTTGACGCTATATTTATCGATTTTGAAATAAAAGTCATTATTTTTTGTTGGGTAATAAATAAAACACGAGTTATAGCCACGCCACTGGTAGGATCATACAGAAAGAAGATGCAACATCCGCTAAGATAGCAGAAACGCAAATTCAGCTTTTTCAAATTATATCATAAACAAACTTTACATTATATTCAATTATAATTCATTCTGACTTGATTCATTCATTCTAAAGAAAACACATATTTTATATTATATTATATTTTACACTATGTTAAATAATAAAAATTATTTTTAAAAAACCTTTTTCGTAAATACAACATTTAAGTCACGTAAAACGTTTTCAAAGATTTTTTTTTACTTACTTCAATTTTTTCTTTTAGAAACAGTATAATAATAATAATAATAATTAAAGACTGTAACTTCTTGCTAAGTTCAATGTCAAGTTGTTATTCTAAAAGTATTCGATGATTTTGCAAATTCTGCAGAAATTTTCAATATCACGCGATTACGTCACTACAATTGGTTGTTATAGAGATTCTTTAGTACACTGTTAAAAAATTTTATGGTGAAATTACAAAAAATGTATTCCTATTTAATTTCTTAAAGGTAAGAGTTTTTTTTTTGGGATTAGATAAATTAAACACGTAATTAAAAAATCAAAACTTTTATTTCAATGTACATTTTGATATTTTTCAATATTTTGTCCTTCTCCGTCAAGTTCTACTAGTTGATCAAAATCCAATTCAAGTGGTTCAATATAATGAATATTTTGCTTCGATACAGTTCTTCATACTTCATCAACATCTTCATCTACAAAATTGTATCGATATCGTCGAACCACTCTCTCTACCACCTTGAATTCATCCATGTTTTCCATTTTACTTCTTATGTATTTTATCGGCAGTTGCTGAAACTTTCGTTTTAAAGTTTCAGCTCGTGGCGAATATGACAAGCTTATAAAAACTTTATCGTTTTGAAGTGAGATTTTTTTTACACCATATCTGAATTAAAAAGAACGAATTATAAGTATAAATGAAATTAAAATAATATTTAAAAATTAAAATAAAAAGTAAAAGCAAATATAGAATAAAAAACAAAATAAACTTACTTTAACAACTGCTTCATGAAAATGAGCACATGTTTGGGAGGAAAGTTTATCTTGTCCTCTGTAAAAATCACTAGAGTGCATGGAACTGAAGCCATTTTTTGAACACTGTGTATTATTGTTATTCAACTTAAAACACTGTATGATTTAATAAATTTAGTTTATGCGTTTATATACAATTTTTTTGCTGAAATTGCAGTTTTCGAAAACACATGATAGGTTTCTATAGTCGAGCAAAGAAGAATTGGCTGCTTGTGCCAAACGTCAGAGGCCACTCGGAAAAAGAAGAATTGGCTGTTTGTGCCAAACGTCAAAGGCCACTCGAAAAAAGAAGAATTGGCTGTTTGTGTCAAATGTCAAAGGCCACTCGAAAACTATTGACATTTGACTGCTAGCGCCCCCTATAGATTTAAAAATTCAAATGCGGCATTTAACCCCTTTTGATTTTTTAACGCATTTATCACCCTCTGTTAAATACGAGTACATTTTTGAACGCAACCCCACAAATTCTGTTAAAAGTTTTCCGTTGCATTCATCTTTCATTAATCCTATGACTCTTTTATTTAAGAGTGAAATACCGTACGCATTGTTTGTTTCATAGTCTGAGGTGTCAAATTTTTCTGGATAGGCTTTAATTAATTCGGTATAAACATCATTGCATTGCAGTTCTAGAAGAAACGCGTCGGTATCGGTGTATAAAAGTTTACAGTTGTCTACACCCATCGTAGGAAGTAGAAAACTGTAATAAAAGTCATACATACACGTCTTTGACAAATCAAGAATCGACATGCCAATGTACAATGCATGGAGACTAGACAAGGAGTACGCACTCGACCGGGGGAATTGCCAAAATCTGTCCACGGTATCGTACATATTAGGTTTACTTTTTTCACCACTAGCGTCGCTAGTGTTCCTTTTGTACCGGTATGAATATAGACAATTAAATAATCGTGAATTATTAAATTGGTTTTTATTATTTATATCTGAATGATCGAACTATTTTTTTCATTGTGTAAATAAATGAATAATGAAATAATTAAAAATTATTTATTTGATTTCAAACTACGTCCTCATTGGTCGTCATCTTGGTACAAATGGAACACCAGCGCCCTCTTATTTTAGTAGCCCTATTTGCATACATGGAGTTCGTACTCCTTGTCTAGTCTCCATGGTACAATGGTTTATTAAATACCAGTTCGGTTTTATGAAGCTCTATCGCTACAAGGTTTTCGTCAAAGATTTTTCTCGAACTAAACCTAGGACTGCTTATTAAGTTCTTTGCTCCATATCGACCCTCCCAAGATCTAACGAGTTTAACAATGCGGTATTTCCTTATATTCTCCATCGTCTTGCTAAATACAGCATTGTTCATTAGTTTATATAAATTCTTTTCAAATTCATTCTTTGCAGCTGTTCTTAGTCTAGTATTTAATTCAATATAGGGCCGCAACCAAGCAGACTGTTTAAATTTCAACACTCTGTGAATCTTTTTCACGTTCAATCCATGTTTTATAGCCTGCTTTAAATTTCGATAATGTATTACGTATTTTTCTTTGTCATATAAAGTGGTCATTAGTTTTTGTATTTTTGATCCTTGGGGTTTTCGATGTTCTAGGCAAAACGGTAAATCGTTGTGTAGATCATGTAAATGCTGAGGGTATTCTATATCCACTTCAAAGATATATCCCTCATCAGCATCGTCTGGTATTTGAGTCACATCGATGTTTGTTTCAACCCAATTAAAATCCCCATATGGTAGAGGTTGACTCATTGCCCAACCATACAAGTTGTTTACATCGAGATACATTAAATATTTTTTAGATTCTGTTCGAGTAAAATTTGGCATGTATCTGTTGTTTGCTTTAGCATATCTATTGCTGCATTGACTGACTCCTTCTCTTATACCTTTCTCTATAAACATGATTTGGTCTATATCTTTAAGTATTTCCAATTTAGATTTGGTATATTTTAACATTGCATCCCACGTATAACCGGGAAGCGTATAATACCAAGCAGGATCGAGACCATACGTTTTTCGGCATTTTTCACGAAAACATTCAAACACAGATGCTAAAAGCAAGATATCTGTTTTCATGTACAGCATGCTATATTCTTTTAAATTTTTTATTTCAAATGATTGCCAAACCTTTTGTGCATGCGTGTATAAATCGTCAGTAATATTTTCATCTGTCAGTGTGCTATAAAATTTATCTTTGGATGGCAGTTCCGTATCGTCTAATTTTTCATAAGGAAACACCCCTTTTCTACTTAATAGTTCAAACTGTTCAGATGTTAAATTGGGAAATTGTGAACGTAGATAATGTAGATCTGATAGTTCTAGTAAAGCAGACAGTTTATCTAAGGAGGAATCTAAAAATCGCAGCGAGACTATGAATCTAAGCTTTACTTCGCTCTCGTCATTACTTAGTGTACATGAAATGTATTTTTCTTTGTTTATAGGAAGCAAGCTTATACAACCTTTTTTGGATAAATCTCTAATTAAAAAATGTAAATCGTATCCCGAAAGGTTATGAAAGACTACAGGTACAACAAACTGTTTTCTAAAATTTAAGTTGCAATGCTCATGCGCAAACTCTCTAAAATCTCCGGAGAAATGACAATGATCTCGTACGATAGTATCCTTCATTTTGAAGGGGTGCTCGCATATATGACATGTTGTTGCAGTAAGTAAACTAGGCTTGACAATCATTCGTTCAATATGTTTAATTTTGTCTTCAATAAATTTAGCCGTCCTTGTCATTTCAGCAGCGAACCAATCCATGCAGTCTTTTCCACAATATTCATTATAAAATGATAGCGAACTATCATAGGAGCAATTAAGATAATATCCTGCACTATACGCCTCGTGTTTCTGAAACTTTCGTGTATGTTTTCCCAAGTTCTTGTTATGAGGACGTAGCACTGACTCATAGTCTGCATAAATGACAAAAGGTGTAGTCTGCTTGTATAAATGGTTTTTAAACTCTACATGATCAAATGGTGGGTACGATATTTTGCAATTGTTCAGATCTTTGCAGTATTCATTATGATTGTGTAACTTTTCCTGACTACTAAAGTAATTTAAACATCGATCACAAATATATTTTTTTCCATTATGTTTGTTAACTTGACTTGATATTAGTCGAGATAAATCTTTGATTAAACAATAGTGATATTTGATATCTTCATTTTCCGTATCCATTGATGGAGCTTCATAATCATTTAATTTTGGAAAGTGTTTGTCCTGAATAAGCAATAAATTTACATGTTTATTTAATTTTTCTTTTGTTAGTCGGGCAGGATAAATCTGGTAAAACGATTTATCTTTCACGGTATTTAATTCTAAAGCGTACACATTAATTGAAATATTATTTAATTTTTCAAATTTTGAAATATTGTTTACTGACATTGGCATGTCCAAACCTTCGGTTTTCAATACGGTTGTATAATGAGGATACGATGAGACACGATCTACATGTATATTAACTGGATGCAATGATGCTGTTACCGACCAATAAAAGCATGCTTTATCTAAATTTTTAATATTAATGCATGCTTGCTTTTTTAGTATAGGATCTGGTAGCTTAATGTATGATGAAGCACCGTTACCTATCTCATATTTATTGATGTTAATTTCCAGTGAAATAATTTTGTTTAAAGCCCATCCAGACTCTTTAAGTTGAAATTCCGATAATTTACTCATAACTTTATCAACAATTTTTTCATTGAACAACAATGCAATGCATCGATTTTTTGTGTTAAAATATTTAAACTCCAAAATGTCTTCGATTTCCTTAGATTTCTTAATAAATTCCCCGCAAAATGTTGTATTTACTTTAATCATATTAAATTTTTTTAAACTGTTAGCTATTCTACTCTTAACTAGCCTAAACGCATCACCAAAAAAACTATTCAGGTCTTTATGTTTTAAATTAACGATAACAGCAGTCCTAATTCTTGAATGAAAAGCAGATTCTAAATCGACCCATTTTACCCCTGATTTTTCAGTTAACCCCGATCCCTGCTTAGACAAATGAAAAATTTTTTCTTTTATCGATTTTAAATGCCCCAAATTTGTTTGTAAATTTCTTAAAGTCCCACTATCTGAATTTCCCCTCCGAATATCTTTATGAAAACTGATAACATGCCTTTTAATTTGGTTGATTAATTTGTTTGCTTCCCTATGCGAAAAATTGTTGATTAACGCTTTATATGATTTCGATACTTCTTTTACAAGAGCATTAGCCCTAATGTTACTCATAATTGCAAATAAAAAAATAAAAAAACTTACAAAAAATTATTCCTTAACTATTTCGAATGTATCGGTAGGATTAGCTTCACCAATTTGTTTTTTTTCTTTATATTTGATACAATAATGTCCGCCAGACAATTCTGTCAAGTGAGGCTTCAGTGTTTCAATGGTTGTCTTGGGCAAAAAGCAGAGCCCGTTTTCTAGCTCAACCAAAATTGTTTTGCCAAATTTGCTCTGGACCAGTTTAGCGTTCAATAATTTTTGCGGAACATCCACTGGAAGTTCTCCTATTTTAATAATAGTCTTCTCGTTACTTTTTTTTGCAAGACATACCGAATTAATTTTAGTTAAATCCATCTACAAATAAAAAATTAAATACTTGAATTTGAAAACAAAATTAAATCACCTTAAAAATAAAATTAATTCAAAAACAATACAAATCAACTCAAAATAAACATAACTAAAGAAAAATAAAATTAAATCAACTCAAAAATATAATTACATAAATAAATAATTAAATAAACTTAACTGAAGAAAAATGAAATTACATAATCTCAAAAATAAAATTAATAAAATTAAATCAACTCAAAAATAAAATTAATACAAATAAATCATGAAAAATACACTTAACTGAAGAAAAATAAAATTAAATCAACTTAAAAATAAAATTACATAAACAAATAATTAAATAAACTTAACTGAAGAAAAATGAAATTACATAATATCAAAAATAAAATTAATAAAATTAAATCAACTCAAAAATAAAATTAATACAAATAAATCATGAAAAATAAACTTAACTGAAGAAAAATAAAATTAAATCAACTCAAAAATAAAATTACATAAACAAATAATTAAATAAACTCAAAAATAAAATTAAATAAAATAAAAATTCTTACCTTTATAAGTATGTAACAGAAGAGCTCTTGCACTGAACTGGATGTCAAGAGAGCACAACAATAATGAAGAAATTACCTCCAGACCACTCCTTAAATATGTACGACTTAGCCGAAACACATAGACGTCGATAAAAATTAATACCTAATTGCCGCTTTTACAATCTATTCTCTATGTTGTTTATTATATTTACTAATCATATTATGTGACGCTACTGTCTACAAATTCCAAACCTTTATGCATCGGGATGACTCATAGCTTCCTGATAAATAACTGCATTAATTAGGTCATCATTTTTATGTATATTATATAAAACCGCTTAGTTGCATTTCTTATCTTTTATTGTTTATTCATTAATATGATGTCATTTCATAATCACTGCAGGTGGAGCATAATTCAGCGATTAAGCAGAAATGTGAAACCTATAAAATGATAAGGACATTTTCTAAGAATAATATAATATATATAATATAATTGTTTCACATTGCGGTCCAACTATAGCGCCAAGGTCACGCGCTTTTAACATTTAATTCAAAAAATATTTCTAAGTCTGTTATCTTTATTGCGATAAGACTTGTTTATTATTATTTTTTTTCTACTATTGTTTGTCACATTTTATTAAATCCTGCGATGGTGTAGTGGCTAACGTATTTGTTTATCATACGGGGGGGGGGGGAAGCCGGGTTCAATTCTGTAAAGAATTTTTTTTAAATTTAATTGTATTTAACGCAAAAGTTGGTAGCACTGTAAAGTTGGTAGCAAAAAGAAGATTTGAACACTTCATCTTACCCTATACAGCAACCCCTTTACAATGATACGTCACACGTCAAAATCCGTTCTGCCGTTTACGAGATATAGCTATAATGCCCTTTTGGCAGCATAAATATGGTCTTTTTGACGCTTAATCTTACCCTATACAGCAACCCCTTTACAATGATATATCACGTGACGAAATCCGTTCGGCCGTTTACGAGATACAAGGTTAATGCCCTTTTGGCAATATCAATAAGGACTTTTTGACGCTTAATCTTACCCTATACAGCAACCCCTTTACAATGATATGTCACGTGACGAAATCCGTTTGGCCGTTTACGAGATACAACGTTAATGAACTTTTGCCATTCGAAAAAGAAGAGTTGGCTGCTTGCGTTAAACGTTAGAGGCCATTTGAAAAAAGAAGAATTGGCTGCTTGCGCCAAATGTTAAA
This sequence comes from Altica lythri, assembly GCA_964028335.1. Taxonomy (NCBI): domain Eukaryota; kingdom Metazoa; phylum Arthropoda; class Insecta; order Coleoptera; family Chrysomelidae; genus Altica; species Altica lythri. Next base: position 4,130,464 of record OZ034810.1, on the reverse strand, counting down.
GGCCATTCGAAAAAACAGAAGAATACAGCGCCGCCACCTGTGGCGCCATCTAGCGGCGAAATTTGGAAGTAGTGGTTTCTGGGTACTTTGTTTATTTCATATCCTGGGCTTAGAACGACTCAAACACAATGAGTCCATTCCGCCAACGTTGCGACGCTGGTTGCTAGCCGAAAACCCATTGGCACAGCTGGCCGAAAGCACAAAATGGCGATAGGACTCCTGTGTGAGCTTTCGTTGTTTTTGTGTTTTTATGTTTCTTTACACATGTTTCCCCAACATCCTTTGCTCCCAAGTACCCAACACTTTTGCTAGCCAAGTGCAATACCCTACTTGGTTATGCCGCACTGATGACGGCTAATGAGCCAGAAACATGCATGTCTTCGGTTACCATTCCTACTCGTGGCCTTATTGATCCTTTTTGCGTACATGCCCATTACTTTTCCCCTTTTGTTTATATTAATACGCATTTTCTTGGCACTTTGTTTATTTCATATCCTGGGCTTAGAACGACTCAAACAGAATGAGTCCGTTTCGCCAACGTTGCGACGCTGGTTGCTAGCCGAAAACCCATTGGCACAGCTGGCCGAAAGCACAAAATGGCGATAGGACTCCTGTGTGAGCTTTCGTTGTTTTTGTGTTTTTATGTTTCTTTACACATGTTTCCCCAACATCCTTTGCTCCCAATTACCCAACACTTTTGCTAGCCAAGTGCAATACCCTACTTGGTTATGCCGCACTGATGACGGCTAATGAGCCAGAAACATGCATGTCTGCGGTTACCATTCCTACTCGTGGCCTTATTGATCCTTTTTGCGTACATGCCCAATACTTTTTCCCTTTTGTTTATATTAATACGTATTTTCTTGGCACTTTGTTTATTTCATATCCTGGGCTTAGAACGACTCAAACACAATGAGTCCATTTCGCCAACGTTGCGACGCTGGTTGCTAGCCGAAAACCCATTGGCACAGCTGGCCGAAAGCACAAAATGGCGATAGGACTCCTGTGTGAGCTTTCGTTGTTTTTGTGTTTTTATGTTTCTTTACACATATTTTCCCAACATCCTTTGCTCCCAAGTACCCAACACTTTTGCTAGCCAAGTGCAATACCCTACTTGGTTATGCCGCACTGATGACGGCTAATGAGCCAGAAACATGCATGTCTGCGGTTACCATTCCTACTCGTGGCCTTATTTATCCTTTTTGCGTACATGCCCAATACTTTTCCCCTTTTGTTTATATTAATACGCATTTTAGTAGATAAACAAAGAGAGCACGGGACCACTACTTCCAAATTTTGCCGCTAGATGGCGCCACAGGTGGCGGCGCTGTATTCTTCTGTTTTTTCGAATGGCCTTTGACATTTGGCGCAAGCAGCCAATTCGTCTTTTTTCAAATGGCCTCTAACGTTTAACGCAAGCAGCCAACTCTTCTTTTTCGAATGGCAAAAGGGCATTAACGTTGTATCTCGTAAACGGCCAAACGGATTTCGTCACGTGACATATCATTGTAAAGGGGTTGCTGTATAGGGTAAGATTAAGCGTCAAAACGTCCTTATTGATATTGCCAAAAGGGCATTAACCTTGTATCTCGTAAACGGCCGAACGGATTTCGTCACGTGACATATCATTGTAAAGGGGTTGCTATATAGGGTAAGATTAAGCGTCAAAAAGTCCTTATTGATATTGCCAAAAGGGCATTAACCTTGTATCTCGTAAACGGCCAAACGGATTTCGTCACGTGACATATCATTGTAAAAGGGTTGCTGTATAGGGTCAGATTAAGCGTCAAAAAGACAATATTTATGCTGCCAAAAAGGCATTATAGCTATATCTCGTAAACGGCCGAACGGATTTCGTCACGTGACATATCATTGTAAAGGGGTTGCTGTATAGGGTAAGATTAAGCGTCAAAAAGTCCTTATTGATATTGCCAAAAGGGCATTAACCTTGTATCTCGTAAACGGCCGAACGGATTTCGTCACGTGACATATCATTGTAAAGGGGTTGCTATATAGGGTAAGATTAAGCGTCAAAAAGTCCTTATTGATATTGCCAAAAGGGCATTAACCTTGTATCTCGTAAACGGCCAAACGGATTTCGTCACGTGACATATCATTGTAAAAGGGTTGCTGTATAGGGTCAGATTAAGCGTCAAAAAGACAATATTTATGCTGCCAAAAGGGCATTATAGCTATATCTCGTAAGGGGTTGCTGTATAGGGTAAGATGAAGTGTTCAAATCTTCTTTTTGCTACCAACTTTACAGTGCTACCAACTTTTGCGTTAAATACAATTAAATTTAAAAAAAATTCTTTACAGAATTGAACCCGGCCCCCCCCCCCCCGTATGATAAACAAATACGTTAGCCACTACACCATCGCAGGATTTAATAAAATGTGACAAACAATAGTAGAAAAAAAATAATAATAAACAAGTCTTATCGCAATAAAGATAACAGACTTAGAAATATTTTTTGAATTAAATGTTAAAAGCGCGTGACCTTGGCGCTATAGTTGGACCGCAATGTGAAACAATTATATTATATATATTATATTATTCTTAGAAAATGTCCTTATCATTTTATAGGTTTCACATTTCTGCTTAATCGCTGAATTATGCTCCACCTGCAGTGATTATGAAATGACATCATATTAATGAATAAACAATAAAAGATAAGAAATGCAACTAAGCGGTTTTATATAATATACATAAAAATGATGACCTAATTAATGCAGTTATTTATCAGGAAGCTATGAGTCATCCCGATGCATAAAGGTTTGGAATTTGTAGACAGTAGCGTCACATAATATGATTAGTAAATATAATAAACAACATAGAGAATAGATTGTAAAAGCGGCAATTAGGTATTAATTTTTATCGACGTCTATGTGTTTCGGCTAAGTCGTACATATTTAAGGAGTGGTCTGGAGGTAATTTCTTCATTATTGTTGTGCTCTCTTGACATCCAGTTCAGTGCAAGAGCTCTTCTGTTACATACTTATAAAGGTAAGAATTTTTATTTTATTTAATTTTATTTTTGAGTTTATTTAATTATTTGTTTATGTAATTTTATTTTTGAGTTGATTTAATTTTATTTTTCTTCAGTTAAGTTTATTTTTCATGATTTATTTGTATTAATTTTATTTTTGAGTTGATTTAATTTTATTAATTTTATTTTTGATATTATGTAATTTCATTTTTCTTCAGTTAAGTTTATTTAATTATTTGTTTATGTAATTTTATTTTTAAGTTGATTTAATTTTATTTTTCTTCAGTTAAGTGTATTTTTCATGATTTATTTGTATTAATTTTATTTTTGAGTTGATTTAATTTTATTAATTTTATTTTTGAGATTATGTAATTTCATTTTTCTTCAGTTAAGTTTATTTAATTATTTATTTATGTAATTATATTTTTGAGTTGATTTAATTTTATTTTTCTTTAGTTATGTTTATTTTGAGTTGATTTGTATTGTTTTTGAATTAATTTTATTTTTAAGGTGATTTAATTTTGTTTTCAAATTCAAGTATTTAATTTTTTATTTGTAGATGGATTTAACTAAAATTAATTCGGTATGTCTTGCAAAAAAAAGTAACGAGAAGACTATTATTAAAATAGGAGAACTTCCAGTGGATGTTCCGCAAAAATTATTGAACGCTAAACTGGTCCAGAGCAAATTTGGCAAAACAATTTTGGTTGAGCTAGAAAACGGGCTCTGCTTTTTGCCCAAGACAACCATTGAAACACTGAAGCCTCACTTGACAAAATTGTCTGGCGGACATTATTGTATCAAATATAAAGGAAAAAAACAAATTGGTGAAGCTAATCCTACCGATACATTCGAAATAGTTAAGGAATAATTTTTTGTAAGTTTTTTTATTTTTTTATTTGCAATTATGAGTAACATTAGGGCTAATGCTCTTGTAAAAGAAGTATCGAAATCATATAAAGCGTTAATCAACAATTTTTCGCATAGGGAAGCAAACAAATTAATCAACCAAATTAAAAGGCATGTAATCAGTTTTCATAAAGATATTCGGAGGGGAAATTCAGATAGTGGGACTTTAAGAAATTTACAAACAAATTTGGGGCATTTAAAATCGATAAAAGAAAAAATTTTTCATTTGTCTAAGCAGGGATCGGGGTTAACTGAAAAATCAGGGGTAAAATGGGTCGATTTAGAATCTGCTTTTCATTCAAGAATTAGGACTGCTGTTATCGTTAATTTAAAACATAAAGACCTGAATAGTTTTTTTGGTGATGCGTTTAGGCTAGTTAAGAGTAGAACAGCTAACAGTTTAAAAAAATTTAATATGATTAAAGTAAATACAACATTTTGCGGGGAATTTATTAAGAAATCTAAGGAAATCGAAGACATTTTGGAGTTTAAATATTTTAACACAAAAAATCGATGCATTGCATTGTTGTTCAATGAAAAAATTGTTGATAAAGTTATGAGTAAATTATCGGAATTTCAACTTAAAGAGTCTGGATGGGCTTTAAACAAAATTATTTCACTGGAAATTAACATCAATAAATATGAGATAGGTAACGGTGCTTCATCATACATTAAGCTACCAGATCCTATACTAAAAAAGCAAGCATGCATTAATATTAAAAATTTAGATAAAGCATGCTTTTATTGGTCGGTAACAGCATCATTGCATCCAGTTAATATACATGTAGATCGTGTCTCATCGTATCCTCATTATACAACCGTATTGAAAACCGAAGGTTTGGACATGCCAATGTCAGTAAACAATATTTCAAAATTTGAAAAATTAAATAATATTTCAATTAATGTGTACGCTTTAGAATTAAATACCGTGAAAGATAAATCGTTTTACCAGATTTATCCTGCCCGACTAACAAAAGAAAAATTAAATAAACATGTAAATTTATTGCTTATTCAGGACAAACACTTTCCAAAATTAAATGATTATGAAGCTCCATCAATGGATACGGAAAATGAAGATATCAAATATCACTATTGTTTAATCAAAGATTTATCTCGACTAATATCAAGTCAAGTTAACAAACATAATGGAAAAAAATATATTTGTGATCGATGTTTAAATTACTTTAGTAGTCAGGAAAAGTTACACAATCATAATGAATACTGCAAAGATCTGAACAATTGCAAAATATCGTACCCACCATTTGATCATGTAGAGTTTAAAAACCATTTATACAAGCAGACTACACCTTTTGTCATTTATGCAGACTATGAGTCAGTGCTACGTCCTCATAACAAGAACTTGGGAAAACATACACGAAAGTTTCAGAAACACGAGGCGTATAGTGCAGGATATTATCTTAATTGCTCCTATGATAGTTCGCTATCATTTTATAATGAATATTGTGGAAAAGACTGCATGGATTGGTTCGCTGCTGAAATGACAAGGACGGCTAAATTTATTGAAGACAAAATTAAACATATTGAACCAATGATTGTCAAGCCTAGTTTACTTACTGCAACAACATGTCATATATGCGAGCACCCCTTCAAAATGAAGGATACTATCGTACGAGATCATTGTCATTTCTCCGGAGATTTTAGAGAGTTTGCGCATGAGCATTGCAACTTAAATTTTAGAAAACAGTTTGTTGTACCTGTAGTCTTTCATAACCTTTCGGGATACGATTTACATTTTTTAATTAGAGATTTATCCAAAAAAGGTTGTATAAGCTTGCTTCCTATAAACAAAGAAAAATACATTTCATGTACACTAAGTAATGACGAGAGCGAAGTAAAGCTTAGATTCATAGTCTCGCTGCGATTTTTAGATTCCTTCTTAGATAAACTGTCTGCTTTACTAGAACTATCAGATCTACATTATCTACGTTCACAATTTCCCAATTTAACATCTGAACAGTTTGAACTATTAAGTAGAAAAGGGGTGTTTCCTTATGAAAAATTAGACGATACGGAACTGCCATCCAAAGATAAATTTTATAGCACACTGACAGATGAAAATATTACTGACGATTTATACACGCATGCACAAAAGGTTTGGCAATCATTTGAAATAAAAAATTTAAAAGAATATAGCATGCTGTACATGAAAACAGATATCTTGCTTTTAGCATCTGTGTTTGAATGTTTTCGTGAAAAATGCCGAAAAACGTATGGTCTCGATCCTGCTTGGTATTATACGCTTCCCGGTTATACGTGGGATGCAATGTTAAAATATACCAAATCTAAATTGGAAATACTTAAAGATATAGACCAAATCATGTTTATAGAGAAAGGTATAAGAGAAGGAGTCAGTCAATGCAGCAATAGATATGCTAAAGCAAACAACAGATACATGCCAAATTTTACTCGAACAGAATCTAAAAAATATTTAATGTATCTCGATGTAAACAACTTGTATGGTTGGGCAATGAGTCAACCTCTACCATATGGGGATTTTAATTGGGTTGAAACAAACATCGATGTGACTCAAATACCAGACGATGCTGATGAGGGATATATCTTTGAAGTGGATATAGAATACCCTCAGCATTTACATGATCTACACAACGATTTACCGTTTTGCCCAGAACATCAAAAACCCCAAGGATCAAAAATACAAAAACTAATGACCACTTTATATGACAAAGAAAAATACGTAATACATTATCGAAATTTAAAGCAGGCTATAAAACATGGATTGAACGTGAAAAAGATTCACAGAGTGTTGAAATTTAAACAGTCTGCTTGGTTGCGGCCCTATATTGAATTAAATACTAGACTAAGAACAGCTGCAAAGAATGAATTTGAAAAGAATTTATATAAACTAATGAACAATGCTGTATTTAGCAAGACGATGGAGAATATAAGGAAATACCGCATTGTTAAACTCGTTAGATCTTGGGAGGGTCGATATGGAGCAAAGAACTTAATAAGCAGTCCTAGGTTTAGTTCGAGAAAAATCTTTGACGAAAACCTTGTAGCGATAGAGCTTCATAAAACCGAACTGGTATTTAATAAACCATTGTACCATGGAGACTAGACAAGGAGTACGAACTCCATGTATGCAAATAGGGCTACTAAAATAAGAGGGCGCTGGTGTTCCATTTGTACCAAGATGACGACCAATGAGGACGTAGTTTGAAATCAAATAAATAATTTTTAATTATTTCATTATTCATTTATTTACACAATAAAAAAAATAGTTCGATCATTCAGATATAAATAATAAAAACCAATTTAATAATTCACGATTATTTAATTGTCTATATTCATACCGGTACAAAAGGAACACTAGCGACGCTAGTGGTGAAAAAAGTAAACCTAATATGTACGATACCGTGGACAGATTTTGGCAATTCCCCCGGTCGAGTGCGTACTCCTTGTCTAGTCTCCATGCATTGTACATTGGCATGTCGATTCTTGATTTGTCAAAGACGTGTATGTATGACTTTTATTACAGTTTTCTACTTCCTACGATGGGTGTAGACAACTGTAAACTTTTATACACCGATACCGACGCGTTTCTTCTAGAACTGCAATGCAATGATGTTTATACCGAATTAATTAAAGCCTATCCAGAAAAATTTGACACCTCAGACTATGAAACAAACAATGCGTACGGTATTTCACTCTTAAATAAAAGAGTCATAGGATTAATGAAAGATGAATGCAACGGAAAACTTTTAACAGAATTTGTGGGGTTGCGTTCAAAAATGTACTCGTATTTAACAGAGGGTGATAAATGCGTTAAAAAATCAAAAGGGGTTAAATGCCGCATTTGAATTTTTAAATCTATAGGGGGCGCTAGCAGTCAAATGTCAATAGTTTTCGAGTGGCCTTTGACATTTGACACAAACAGCCAATTCTTCTTTTTTCGAGTGGCCTTTGACGTTTGGCACAAACAGCCAATTCTTCTTTTTCCGAGTGGCCTCTGACGTTTGGCACAAGCAGCCAATTCTTCTTTGCTCGACTATAGAAACCTATCATGTGTTTTCGAAAACTGCAATTTCAGCAAAAAAATTGTATATAAACGCATAAACTAAATTTATTAAATCATACAGTGTTTTAAGTTGAATAACAATAATACACAGTGTTCAAAAAATGGCTTCAGTTCCATGCACTCTAGTGATTTTTACAGAGGACAAGATAAACTTTCCTCCCAAACATGTGCTCATTTTCATGAAGCAGTTGTTAAAGTAAGTTTATTTTGTTTTTTATTCTATATTTGCTTTTACTTTTTATTTTAATTTTTAAATATTATTTTATTTTCATTTATACTTATAATTCGTTCTTTTTAATTCAGATATGGTGTAAAAAAAATCTCACTTCAAAACGATAAAGTTTTTATAAGCTTGTCATATTCGCCACGAGCTGAAACTTTAAAACGAAAGTTTCAGCAACTGCCGATAAAATACATAAGAAGTAAAATGGAAAACATGGATGAATTCAAGGTGGTAGAGAGAGTGGTTCGACGATATCGATACAATTTTGTAGATGAAGATGTTGATGAAGTATGAAGAACTGTATCGAAGCAAAATATTCATTATATTGAACCACTTGAATTGGATTTTGATCAACTAGTAGAACTTGACGGAGAAGGACAAAATATTGAAAAATATCAAAATGTACATTGAAATAAAAGTTTTGATTTTTTAATTACGTGTTTAATTTATCTAATCCCAAAAAAAAAACTCTTACCTTTAAGAAATTAAATAGGAATACATTTTTTGTAATTTCACCATAAAATTTTTTAACAGTGTACTAAAGAATCTCTATAACAACCAATTGTAGTGACGTAATCGCGTGATATTGAAAATTTCTGCAGAATTTGCAAAATCATCGAATACTTTTAGAATAACAACTTGACATTGAACTTAGCAAGAAGTTACAGTCTTTAATTATTATTATTATTATTATACTGTTTCTAAAAGAAAAAATTGAAGTAAGTAAAAAAAAATTTTTGAAAACGTTTTACGTGACTTAAATGTTGTATTTACGAAAAAGGTTTTTTAAAAATAATTTTTATTATTTAACATAGTGTAAAATATAATATAATATAAAATATGTGTTTTCTTTAGAATGAATGAATCAAGTCAGAATGAATTATAATTGAATATAATGTAAAGTTTGTTTATGATATAATTTGAAAAAGCTGAATTTGCGTTTCTGCTATCTTAGCGGATGTTGCATCTTCTTTCTGTATGATCCTACCAGTGGCGTGGCTATAACTCGTGTTTTATTTATTACCCAACAAAAAATAATGACTTTTATTTCAAAATCGATAAATATAGCGTCAAAAAATGTTATTTTATCGAGGCAAAATTTATGCATGTCACAGTTCTAAAATGTGAAACGTCCAAACGTCAAGATAGCGTTACAATTTGTCGTTTCAACGTTTTAAAAAACTGGTAAGAAGAAATTTTCGATTTACATGTATTTCTTATGGAAAAACATCATTTCAAAGTGACACTTTTCATCGTTTTTTTCGTTATTAAATTCATGAACGTCAAAGTGTCAAAAAATAGACGTCTAAACGACGAATTTGAACGTTATTTTGGTCGTTTCAACGAAACATATTTAAAAGAAAATAATACACCATAGATTCAGATTAAAAATTTATTGTAAACATAAAAAAAATTTAGAGATACAATAAACAATAGAAAACTAAAAACTAACCTAATTACTTTACAACTGTTATTTAATGTTAAATATACAATAAACAATAGAAAACTAAAAACTAATTAATTTACAACTATTTTTTATTTCCCAATTATAAGTAGCATTAATCGAGCATTATATCGCGATGGCCCCATGCTAAAGTGTCAAAAGATCCATTGCATAAAAAGCGTTTATCATCGTGTGGACTTAGACCGATTTTGGTTTGTTCGATTGTAAACACATTGTGATTGTAGGAATGGAACGTGCATTGGTTAACTGTTTTCATTTTAAAATCTCTCAGACATGAAAAATAATCATCAAAAGTAATTTTCTTTGCAACGACATTCTTTTTAACCCCTTTTGATTTTTTTAACGCATTTATCACCCTCTGTTAAATACGAGTACATTTTTGAACGCAACCTCACAAATTCTGTTAAAAGTTTGCCGTTGCATTCATCTTTTATTAATCCTGTGACTTTTTTATTTAAGAGTGAAATACCGTACGCATTGTTTGTTTCATAGTCTGAGGTGTCAAATTTTTCTGGATAGGCTTTAATTAATTCGGTATAAACATCATTGCATTGCAGTTCTAGAAGAAACGCGTCGGTATCGGTGTATAAAAGTTTACAGTTGTCTACACCCATCGTAGGAAGTAGAAAACTGTAATAAAAGTCATACATACACGTCTTTGACAAATCAAGAATCGACATGCCAATGTACAATGGTTTATTAAATACCAGTTTGGTTTTATGAAGCTCTATCGCTACAAGGTTTTCGTCAAAGATTTTTCTCGAACTAAACCTAGGACTGCTTATCAAGTTCTTTGCTCCATATCGACCCTCCCAAGATCTAACGAGTTTAACAATGCGGTGTTTCCTTATATTCTCCATCGTCTTGCCAAATACAGCATTGTTCATTAGTTTATATAAATTCTTTTCAAATTCATTCTTTGCAGCTGTTCTTAGTCTAGTATTTAATTCAATATAGGGCCGCAACCAAGCAGACTGTTTAAATTTCAACACTCTGTGAATCTTTTTCACGTTCAATCCATGTTTTATAGCCTGCTTTAAATTTCGATAATGTATTACGTGTTTTTCTTTGTCATATAAAGTGGTCATTAGTTTTTGTATATTTGATCCTTGGGGTTTTCGATGTTCTGGGCAAAACGGTAAATCGTTGTGTAGATCATGTAAATGCTGAGGGTATTCTATATCCACTTCGAGGATATATCCCTCATCAGCATCGTCTGGTATTTAAGTCACATCGATGTTTGTTTCAACCCAATTAAAATCCCCATATGGTAGAGGTTGACTCATTGCCCAACCATACAAGTTGTTTACATCGAGATACATTAAATATTTTTCAGATTCTGTTCGAGTAAAATTTGGCATGTATCTGTTGTTTGCTTTAGCATATCTATTGCTGCATTGACTGACTCCTCCTCTTATACCTTTCTCTATAAACATGATTTGGTCTATATCTTTGAGTATTTCCAATTTAGATTTGGTATATTTTAACATTGCATCCCACGTATAACCGGGGAGCGTATAATACCAAGCAGGATCGAGACCATACGTTTTTCGGCATTTTTCACGAAAACATTCAAACACAGATGCTAAAAGCAAGATATCTGTTTTCATGTACAGCATGCTATATTCTTTTAAATTTTTTATTTCAAATGATTGCCAAACCTTTTGTGCATGCGTGTATAAATCGTCAGTAATATTTTCATCTGCCAGTGTGCTATAAAATTTATCTTTGGATGGCAGTTCCGTATCGTCTAATTTTTCCATTGAATCAATGTATTCATAAGGAAACACCCCTTTTCTACTTAATAGTTCAAACTGTTCAGATGTTAAATTGGGAAATTGTGAACGTAGATAATGTAGATCTGATGGTTCTAGTAAAGCAGACAGTTTATCTAAGGAGGAATCTAAAAATCGCAGCGAGTCTATGAATCTAAACTTTACTTCGCTCTCGTCATTACTTAGTGTACATGAAATGTATTTTTCTTTGTTTATAGGAAGCAAGCTTATACTACCTTTTTTGGATAAATCTCTAATTAAAAAATGTAAGTCGTATCCCGAAAGGTTATGAAAGACTACAGGTACAACAAACTGTTTTCTAAAATTTAAGTTGCAATGCTTATGCGCAAACCCTCTAAAATCTCCGGAGAAATGACAATGGTCTCGTACGATAGTATCCTTCTCTTTGAAGGGGTGCTCGCATATATGACATGTTGTTGCAGTAAGTAAACTAGGCTTGACAATCATTGGTTCAATATGTTTAATTTTGTCTTCAATAAATTTAGCCATCCTTGTCATTTCAGCAGCGAACCAATCCATGCAGTCTTCTCCACAATATTCATTATAAAATGATAGCGAACTATCATAGGAGCAATTAAGATAATATCCTGCACTATACGCCTCGTGTTTCTGAAACTTTCGTGTATGTTTTCCCAAGTTCTTGTTATGAGGACGTAGCACTGACTCAAAGTCTGCATAAATGACAAAAGGTGTAGTCTGCTTGTATACATGGTTTTTAAACTCTACATGATCAAATGGTGGGTACGATATTTTGCAATTGTTCAGATCTTTGCAGTATTCATTATGATTGTGTAACTTTTCCTGACTACTAAAGTAATTTAAACATCGATCACAAATATATTTTTTTCCATTATGTTTGTTAACTTGACTTGATATTAGTCGAGATAAATCTTTGATTAAACAATAGTGATATTTGATATCTTCATTTTCCGTATCCATTGATGGAGCTTCATAATCATTTAATTTTGGAAAGTGTTTGTCCTGAATAAGCAATAAATTTACATGTTTACTTAATTTTTCTTTTGTTAGTCGGGCAGGATAAATCTGGTAAAACGATTTATCTTTCACGGTATTTAATTCTAAAGCGTACACATTAATTGAAATATTATTTAATTTTTCAAATTTTGAAATATTGTTTACTGACATTGGCATGTCCAAACCTTCGGTTTTCAATACGGTTGTATAATGAGGATACGATGAGACACGATCTACATGTATATTAACTGGATGCAATGATGCTGTTACCGACCAATAAAAGCATGCTTTATCTAAATTTTTAATATTAATGCATGCTTGCTTTTTTAGTATAGGATCTGGTAGCTTAATGTATGATGAAGCACCGTTACCTATCTCATATTTATTGATGTTAATTTCCAGTGAAATAATTTTGTTTAAAGCCCATCCAGACTCTTTAAGTTGAAATTCCGATAATTTACTCATAACTTTATCAACAATTTTTTCATTGAACAACAATGCAAGATCCGTACCTGCATCGATTACCGCGTTTTTTGTGTTAAAATATTTAAACTTCAAAATGTCTTCGATTTCCTTAGATTTCTTAATAAATTCCCCGCAAAATGTTGTATTTACTTTAATCATATTAAATTTTTTTAAACTGTTAGCTATTCTACTCTTAACTAGCCTAAACGCATCACCAAAAAAACTATTAAGGTCTTTATGTTTTAAATTAACGATAACAGCAGTCCTAATTCTTGAATGAAAAGCAGATTCTAAATCGACCCATTTTACCCCTGATTTTTCAGTTAACCCCGATCCCTGCTTAGACAAATGAAAAATTTTTTCTTTTATCGATTTTAAATGCCCCAAATTTGTTTGTAAATTTCTTAAAGTCCCACTATCTGAATTTCCCCTCCGAATATCTTTATGAAAACTGATAACATGCCTTTTAATTTGGTTGATTAATTTGTTTGCTTCCCTATGCGAAAAATTGTTGATTAACGCTTTATATGATTTCGATACTTCTTTTACAAGAGCATTAGCCCTAATGTTACTCATAATTGCAAATAAAAAAATAAAAAAACTTACAAAAAATTATTCCTTAACTATTTCGAATGTATCGGTAGGATTAGCTTCACCAATTTGTTTTTTTCCTTTATATTTGATACAATAATATCCGCCAGACAATTCTGTCAAGTGAGGCTTCAGTGTTTCAATGGTTGTCTTGGGCAAAAAGCAGAGCCCGTTTTCTAGCTCAACCAAAATTGTTTTGCCAAATTTGCTCTGGACCAGTTTAGCGTTCAATAATTTTTGCGGAACATCCACTGGAAGTTCTCCTATTTTAATAATAGTCTTCTCGTTACTTTTTTTTGCAAGACATACCGAATTAATTTTAGTTAAATCCATCTACAAATAAAAAATTAAATACTTGAATTTGAAAACAAAATTAAATCACCTTAAAAATAAACTTAATTCAAAAACAATACAAATCAACTTAAAATAAACATAACTAAAGAAAAATAAAATAAAATCAACTCAAAAATATAATTACATAAATAAATAATTAAATAAACTTAACTGAAGAAAAATGAAATTACATAATCTCAAAAATAAAATTAATAAAATTAAATCAACTCAAAAATAAAATTAATACAAATAAATCATGCAAAATAAACTTAACTGAAGAAAAATAAAATTAAATCAACTCAAAAATAAAATTACATAAACAAATAATTAAATAAACTCAAAAATAAAATTAAATAAAATAAAAATTCTAACCTTTATGAGTATGTAACAGAAGAGCTCTTGCACTGAACTGGATGTCAAGAGAGCACAACAATAATGAAGAAATTACCTCCAGACCACTCCTTAAATATGTACGACTTAGCCGAAACACATAGACGTCGATAAAAATTAATACCTAATTGCCGCTTTTACAATCTATTCTCTATGTTGTTTATTATATTTACTAATCATATTATGTGACGCTACTGTCTACAAATTCCAAACCTTTATGCATCGGGATGACTCATAGCTTCCTGATAAATAACTGCATTAATTAGGTCATCATTTTTATGTATATTATATAAAACCGCTTAGTTGCATTTCTTATCTTTTATTGTTTATTCATTAATATGATGTCATTTCATAATCACTGCAGGTGGAGCATAATTCAGCGATTAAGCAGAAATGTGAAACCTATAAAATGATAAGGACATTTTCTAAGAATAATATAATATATATAATATAATTGTTTCACATTGCGGTCCAACTATAGCGCCAAGGTCACGCGCTTTTAACATTTAATTCAAAAAATATTTCTAAGTCTGTTATCTTTATTGCGATAAGACTTGTTTATTATTATTTTTTTTCTACTATTGTTTGTCACATTTTATTAAATCCTGCGATGGTGTAGTGGCTAACGTATTTGTTTATCATACGGGGGGGGGGCCCGGGTTCAATTCTGTAAAGAATTTTTTTTAAATTTAATTGTATTTAACGCAAAAGTTGGTAGCACTGTAAAGTTGGTGGCAAAAAGAAGATTTGAACACTTCATCTTACCCTATACAGCAACCCCTTTACAATGATACGTCACACGTCAAAATCCGTTCGGCCGTTTACGAGATATAGCTATAATGCCCTTTTAACAGCATAATTATGGTCTTTTTGACGCTTAATCTTACCCTATACAGCAACCCCTTTACAATGATATATCACGTGACGAAATCCGTTCGGCCGTTTACGAGATACAAGGTTAATGCCCTTTTGGCAATATCAATAAGGACTTTTTGACGCTTAATCTTACCCTATACAGCAACCCCTTTACAATGATATGTCACGTGACGAAATCCGTTCGGCCGTTTACGAGATACAACGTTAATGCCCTTTTGCCATTCGAAAAAGAAGAGTTGGCTGCTTGCGTTAAACGTTAGAGGCCATTTGAAAAAAGAAGAATTGGCTGCTTGCGCCAAATGTTAAAGGCCATTCGAAAAAACAGAAGAATACAGCGCCGCCACCTGTGGCGCCATCTAGCGGCGAAATTTGGAAGTAGTGGTTTCTTGGTACTTTGTTTATTTCATATCCTGGGCTTAGAACGACTCAAACACAATGAGTCCATTCCGCCAACGTTGCGACGCTGGTTGCTAGCCGAAAACCCATTGGCACAGCTGGCCGAAAGCACAAAATGGCGATAGGACTCCTGTGTGAGCGTTCGTTGTTTTTGTGTTTTTTGTGTTTCTTGACACATGTTTCCCCAACATCCTTTGCTCCCAAGTACCCAACACTTTTGCTAGCCAAGTGCAATACTCTTCTTGGTTATGCCGCACTGATGACGGCTAATGAGCCAGAAACATGCATGTCTGCGGTTACCATTCCTACTTGTAACCTATGATCCTTGTTGCGTACATTGCCCGTTATCCTTCCTTTTTTTTATATTGATGCGCGTTTGCTTGGCACTTTGTTTGTTTCATGTCCTGGGCTAGAACGACTCAAACACAATGAGTCCGTTTCGCCAACGTGGCGACGCTGGTTGCTAGCCGAAAACCCATTGGCACAGCTGGCCGAAAGCACAAAATGGCGATAGGACTCCTGTGTGAGCTTTCGTTGTTTTTGTGTTTTTATGTTTCTTTACACATGTTTCCCCAACATCCTTTGCTCCCAAGTACCCAACACTTTTGCTAGCCAAGTGCAATACCCTACTTGGTTATGCCGCACTGATGACGGCTAATGAGCCAGAAACATGCATGTCTTCGGTTACCATTCCTACTCGTGGCCTTATTGATCCTTTTTGCGTACATGCCCATTACTTTTCCCCTTTTGTTTATATTAATACGCATTTTCTTGGCACTTTGTTTATTTCATATCCTGGGCTTAGAACGACTCAAACAGAATGAGTCCGTTTCGCCAACGTTGCGACGCTGGTTGCTAGCCGAAAACCCATTGGCACAGCTGGCCGAAAGCACAAAATGGCGATAGGACTCCTGTGTGAGCTTTCGTTGTTTTTGTGTTTTTATGTTTCTTTACACATGTTTCCCCAACATCCTTTGCTCCCAATTACCCAACACTTTTGCTAGCCAAGTGCAATACCCTACTTGGTTATGCCGCACTGATGACGGCTAATGAGCCAGAAACATGCATGTCTGCGGTTACCATTCCTACTCGTGGCCTTATTGATCCTTTTTGCGTACATGCCCAATACTTTTTCCCTTTTGTTTATATTAATACGTATTTTCTTGGCACTTTGTTTATTTCATATCCTGGGCTTAGAACGACTCAAACACAATGAGTCCATTTCGCCAACGTTGCGACGCTGGTTGCTAGCCGAAAACCCATTGGCACAGCTGGCCGAAAGCACAAAATGGCGATAGGACTCCTGTGTGAGCTTTCGTTGTTTTTGTGTTTTTATGTTTCTTTACACATATTTTCCCAACATCCTTTGCTCCCAAGTACCCAACACTTTTGCTAGCCAAGTGCAATACCCTACTTGGTTATGCCGCACTGATGACGGCTAATGAGCCAGAAACATGCATGTCTGCGGTTACCATTCCTACTCGTGGCCTTATTTATCCTTTTTGCGTACATGCCCAATACTTTTTCCCTTTTGTATATATATATATTTAAACATATAAGCGAAAATACATATATATTATAACATATATGAAAATACCTTAAAATTTTTTATTTTAATATAGATGTGGATAAGGTAAGATTCAACTTAATTTCTTTTATTTTAATAATTGTTACTTTAACATAAGTTCTTATCTATTCTCTTTCTAAGGGTCAGAGTTCAAAAAATCTCAACTAATAAATGGATTCAAATTTAACTGATATTGACAATTCCAAAAAAAAATTAATAAAATTCAACAATAATATACCAAATTATGTTTTTGTACAATAATTCCAATTTGACCTCAACCTCACTTTTTCTTATTGTTTTGTGCGCATAGACACATTACCTTCAAATTTCAAACATCATTAAATCAAGGGTTATGAAAAATTCTGAATTTTGTAATCAATAAATCAAATTAAACTTATTAAAGAATGTAAAAACAACTTGTTTAAACAGTGAAACCGTGTACAAGTGAAATCAAATGTTCATCAACTACAGAAAAATCAAACACAGGAATGTTCTTTATTTTTAAAAGAATTGGAAATAGATACCGTGTTTTGAAGCTTTGGTATTCTCTCTGGACAAACGAAGGCACAGGCTATCATTTCCTATTGGAATCCAACCATTTCCCAGGAACATCAATGATATACGGACACTTTATAGATGTAGACGAATAAATTTGCTTCTCATCCGGAAATAATTTGCTCTTGCATCAAACGGTGAGTAAACTAATACTCTCTTTCTTATTAGAAACCAGTTTTACTTTAGTTAAATTACTCAGGAAGCATTCATATAACTGAACTGCTCAGCACACCATTCCTAACATTTATTTCTCCATATATATGAACTTTAATTCTTACCAGTGGCTATCAGGAGTTGTCTTGTGGCTTTGTTAACACTTTTTACTACTTTTATCCTTTCTTTTATAAGTATTTAAATAAAAAAATCGAAATTTTAACGGAGCAAAATTTATTACATGCTATCACTTTAAAAGCCCAAAAACAAGAGAGAGATTCAGGAAATCAACAATTTAACAACTGAATCCCCAAACAATCTTACACTATCATTATTATGTTCTATTCGCCTACTAAATTATTGATCAAATACAATTACTAAAAATCTATTACCTAATTCCTTATTTACATTTTAATACAATAGACATTCTTTTTAAAATTTGCTAAACTTTTGATGAGTTGTTAATTTTATAACATCTTTCGCCTACTAATTCTTTGTCAAATCAAATTACTAAAAATCTAATACTTAACTCATTATTTACATTTAATACAATAATCATTCTTTTAAAATCTGCTATACTTTAAATGAAATGTTAATTTTATAATATCTTATTTACAATATAATCTAATGTCTTTCTATTTTCAGAATTTTTCATTTGGAAATTAAACTAATAACAAATCACAATATGTCTTGAGAACTAACATTGTCTATTCTAAAAGTAAGTACAAACTTTTTTTTATTTCCTTCTATGAGTTCTAATATTTTATACTGAAATTTATGTAAAAACTTTACATTGATTTCATTTTATCTTAATTTATTTAAAATCGGTTTTAATTACTAAGGTATCGTAAAATTTATAAACTTTTTTAATATTTACTCTCATTATCTATTTGATACATGATTATTAGAATTTTATATGTTATAGATAAATTATATTATTTTGATTCTTTGAATATCTCTTATATGTACTTGTATATTTTAATTTCTCATTTTGTTTTCTTTTTTCTTTTTAGGTATTGAGAAGAAGACTATTATAAATTGTCCCAAATTTACTACATTTGCACTCTGCCTTGGAATGAGAATATATTTTCCTTTTCTCTATTTTTATTAATTTTCTTTATATGTACTTAATTGAAATAGCATAGTAACTTATATCATCTCAAATCCCCCAAGTAAAATTTTTGAATCAATCATATTTTCATATTTGATTAAAAAATTATAATTTCTATTCCAAATTTACCAATTTTATAACTGTTAAATAACTTTGTTTCATACTTTTTATCTTTCTATGTCCTATTATATTTTAATAAATTTTATACAAACTTCTTTGTTCTATATTTCATATTATAATCTGTTTATATATTATGTACTTGCTTGTAAATAATTATTCATGTACAATGAACACCAAAAAAAAATTAATTTCTCTAAGATCATCCCTTGGAAAAATCTCTTATGAAAAATATTCAAACTGTTTATTCATATCAATTTTAATTCTAATAATTTAACATTTAACTGGATTGCCTTAATGTTTATTCTATAAACATCACCCTATCAAAAACAAAAAACTATATACACCTAAAATTACTATTTACAACATAACATTTATTTACAAGATTGTTCTAAATATCATCTAGCTTAACATCTTTTTAATAAATTTTTCATTTATAATTTTTTTTTATATCACATTCATTCTAAACATTTATTTTTCTACTTTTAAACTTGTTCCCCTTTATTTAATATATTTTCTTATGCATCTAACCTTCTAATAAATCTAAATACCTTACCCCTTTCCTGATAATTCCAAATATACCTAATCCCTATTATAATTTTAAATTTCTTTCCTCTTTCTTGTTATTTCCAAATATACCTAATTAATACTACCTCCAAATTTACATTTCTTCCCCCTTTCTTGATATTTCCCTTTATACGTATAACCTATTATAAATTTAGTTTTCTTCCCCCTTTCTTTATATGTCCAAATGTACAATTTTTCCCAGAATGCTACTTGCTTTGCTTTATATCCATCTACAAATCTCTTAATAATCCTTTTCTTCATCTATTCGATTTGTGACTTTCTCTGTGCTCTTCAAATCCTCTTGTTTTATATAGTTTATTTGTCTTCTATATGTCTTAGTATCTTCTTTTATTTTCTCCAATCTTTTATTAGTCTTCTCCATTTTATCATTATTCTCTTGAATTTTTTTATTTATATCTTCCCTCATATCTTCTTTTATTTCTTTAAATATTTCTTTAGTCTCTTCCAATTTTTTATTCTTCTCTTCAAATTTCTCTTCAATTGTTTCATTCATATTCATAATATTTTTATCCATAGTCATTATAATACTGAAACACGTATGGGGGCTTTTTACACAATTTATTTACAAAATTGTTAAGATACACCGAACTCTGCTGGATAACGTCTAACTACTTGACAATACAATGAACTCTTGTGAACACTTGACTCGAACTGACGTAAACTGCTCATGCATCCCCTTATATACAACATTATTTAATCTAGTCAGTGTGTTTAGAAGTTTCTAGAAACATTATTTAAAATGGTCAGTTGATTTTTTTACAAACTTCTAAAAATCAACTGTCAACAACAATCTTTCAAATTAAGGTCCCTTCCTTTACGGTTATCCCGTTACACTGCCTCCTCCTTAGATTCATTCCTCCTGGAATGTTATTTCCTACATCGGAATCCCGCACACTCCCCGAGCCAGCCAAACCATCTTCTTGGAGTTGCTGCGCATCTCCACTGTGGTTTCCCTGGTAAGGCGCCAAACGATCATGATGGACCACGACGGGTTTCCCTCTGGGAAGTTTCACGATCCGATAAATGACATCGTTAATCTTCTTCTTGATGGTGTAAGGACCTTCCCAGTTCTTTTGTAATTTGGGACAAATACCTCGACGCCGTCGCGGGTTATAGAGCCAGACTAAATCTCCAACTTGGTAACTCTTTTCCATTGTCCGTGTGTCATGGTACCTCTTCATCCGATCACTAGATAATTGTAGTTTTCCACGCACCAGGTTGTGTATATTTTCCATTCGATTCTGAAGGTCGTCGACATATTGTTCACGTGCCATTTCTTCACCAGGTTTACAACCAAACACCAAGTCACATGGTAGCCTCATTTCTCTACCGAACAGGACCTTCGCAGGCGTTTGGCCAGTTGATTCGTTGATGGCCGATCGAATTGCCATTAGAAATAGTGGAATATGTCGATCCCAATCCCTCTGACAATCTGACACCACTTTTGACAGATAGTTGGTTATAGTCCGAGTCATTCGTTCCACCATTCCATCAGACTGAGGGTGCATCGCTGTGGTTCTCGTTTTGTGGATGCCTAATCTTTGGCAAACTTCTTGAAACAGCTTGCTCTCAAAATTTCTTCCTTGGTCTGAATGTAATTCTAATGGTACCCAAAATCGGCTTACGAATTCTTCAACCAATATATCTGCTAAAGTGGTAGCTTCCTGATTGGGAACTGCATATGCTTCAACCCATTTAGTGAAGTAGTCCATTACAACAAAGATGTACTTGTTTCCTACATCGGTCTGTGGAAGTGGCCCCAATACATCTACTGCGATTCTTTCAAAAGGACTTCCAACCAGGTATTGCTGCATTTCCGCCTTCGGTTTTCGGTGCGGACCGTTACTGGCAGCACATGTAGTGCATTTACGACACCAATCTTTAACATCATTAGTGCAATTTACCCAGTAAAATCTATCTCGGATCTTTTGCAGCGTTTTCGTGATACCCAGATGTCCTCCAGAACTATCATTATGCATCTGTTTTAAAATTTCCGGTACAGCATTTCTTGGGACCACTATTTGTTTCCTTGTTTCTGTGCCCTCGGAATTTTCTACAAGTCTTTTAACGAGCCCTCCGTCCAAAATTAAAGAGTTCCATTGGGACCAGTATGCTTTTAAAGCAGGAGAGGATGAGGATATCTCTCTCCACAACGGACGACGGTCCATTCTCTTCCACTCCCCAATCTTTCTCAGAATCTGATCGTTTTCTTGTTGCTCCTCCAGCATAGAGCTCTTGTCTTCTGGCACAACCTTAACTAAGGCAAGTTTTTGCTCGTTCTGCTCCATACGGGTACAATGGGGGCAATCAGGTCGACATGGTCTTCTGGAAAGTGCATCAGCATTACGATGTCTGGTTCCAGGTCTGTGCTCGATTTCAACATCATATTCCTGCAGTTTTTCGAGCCATCTTGCTATCTGTCCTTCTGGGTTCCTAAAGCTAAGTAGCCACTTTAAACTAGCATGGTCTGTTCTGATCAGGAATTTTCTGCCATACAGATATTTATAAAAGTGTTCGACGGATTTTACAACTGCTAACAGTTTCCTCCGAGTTACACAGTAGTTCTTTTCAGCTTTCGATAAAGTTTTGCTGAAGTAACCAACCACTCTTTCCTTACCGTCTTGTAGCTGTGACAAGACGGCTCCAATTCCCACATTGCTGGCGTCGGTGTCCAGAATAAGCTTACCATCAGGAAGTGGATAAGCAAGAACAGGTGCTGACGTAAGCTGTTTCTTTAATATTTCAAACGCCTTTTGACATTCCTGATCCCAACAGAAGGACTTATCTTGTTCTGTCAAACGTGTCAAGGGTTTGGCAATGTCTCCAAAATTCTTGACATATCGTCGGTAATAGGAACAAAGACCCAAGAAACTCCGAAGCTGATGTTTGTCGATAGGGATTGGCCATTCCTGAACGGCTTGTATCTTAGCGGGGTCAACAGCAACGCCATCCTTTCTTACGTTATGTCCTAAATAGTTGACCTGTCTCTGGAACAAGTGGCATTTCTTAACATTCAATGTTAGATTAGCGTTCTGTAATCTTTTAAAAACTTCTTCCAGGTTAGATAAATGTTCCTTAAAGGTCTTACCCATTATGATGATGTCGTCTAGATAAACTAGACAAGTTTCCCATGACAAACCCCGCAAGATGTTCTCCATTAGTCGTTCAAACGTCGCAAGAGCATTACAGAGGCCAAATGGAAGGACCGTGTATTGCCATAACCCTGATCCACTGGTAAAGGCAGTCTTTTCTTTGTCTGCAGGATTCATTTTAACTTGCCAGTATCCGCTTTTAAGGTTCAAGGTAGAAAACAAAGTAGAACCCGCCAAAGCGTCGAGGGCATCATCAATCCTTGGTAGAGGATAACTGTCCCTCTTAGTGACATCATTTAGCTTTCGATAGTCGACACAAAACCGCATTGATCCGTCTTTCTTTCTCACTAATACCACAGGAGAAGCCCAGGGACTACTGGATGGTTCGACTATGCCATTTTGGATCATTTCTTTAAGGGCTCTGTCTGCTTCTTCCTTCTTAACTTGAGACATCCTTCGGGGTACCTGTCGAATCGGACGTGCATCACCAGTGTCAATTCTATGTTGTACAACATCAGTTCTTCCCAGTTTACTTTTAGAACCAAATACAGGTTTATAACGATAAAGTAGATCTCTTACCTGTTTCTTTTCTAATTTTGACAAAGAGGGATCTAATTTTGTCATTAATTGTTCTATTTCGTTGGTCTCATCTGTTTCCGTAACGTTTACCTTGTGAATTATGGCAATTACTGGTTCTAAACTTCCCATTTCCGTGTCCTTTCGGAGAAAAACTGGATGATCGTTCAAGTTGATAACTCGGATGGGTACCTCTTTGGCGGATCTAACAAGAGTCTTACATACAAGTAGTCCTTTTCCCAATTCATGGTCATGGTTCTTCGGCTCTATCATGGCTGGGGCACCATCTGGCTCCGGTCCATCCAACCGCACTGTGACGACACATTCGCAGCTCGCCGGAAGTTCGATATCATCGATTAGCTTGATCGAGGCATTGTCAACTTGTTTTCGGTGCAGGAATATTTCTTCATTACCAGTACGAAGGATACGTTGGCGAAGATCCAAATGAAAACCACAGTGGAGCATAACATCCATGCCCAGAACAACATCTTCATCAACGTCAGCCACCAGCACTGAGTGAACAAGAGAGGTTGAACCAAACTGTAGCGTCACCTGTATCTCACCGTAGACTCTAGCAGAATCTCCGGTAGCGGTACGCAGTCTCCAACTGGTAGGCCACATCTTCTTTCGCATCATGATGGATGGTCGAACGATAGTTTTCGTAGCTCCAGTGTCTACCAGCATGCTAAAGTTCTTCCCATCAATGAGGCCATCCACATATAAGCTGTCCACGTGATGTCGCAGAGTTGCCAATTTTATGGTGTGAGGGGCTTCGGGAATGTTTGGGGTCGATTTCGCCCTCCAGGAGTCGACCCGTTCTAGTTTTCCTGCTGCTGGGGTACTTCAGCAGAAGAATTTTCTTTTTGGGGGCAAGTATTTCTTATATGGCCTAGTTCTCCGCAGTTCCAGCATCTCACTGGGCGCCTTCTTTTTGGAGATAACTTCATTAATCTCTCTACTACCGCTTCAACGTCGCTAACGGAATGAACGGCATGGTCGTAGTTACCAGTGATTTCCCTTAGTCGAGCAACTCCACGGGAGGCCTCCGTCGCCGCCTCAAACTCCAGGGCAATGGTCAAGGCGTCCACAAGAGTCTTCGGCCACGCCAACCGTACAGCGCGCTGCAACTCGACGTCTCGAAGACCATCGGTGAAGGTTTGGACTGCTAGGCACTCCAGGAAATCCTCCGCTGCATTTGAATACGCAAGTCGTACCATTCTTGCTACATCCGCTTCAAATTCCTGGATAGTTTCTCCATTTTTCTGTTTTCGGCTCTTTAACTGCATTCGGTACAACGGTTGTAGATGAGTTTGACCATAACGCATCTCTAGACGATTCACCAATAACTCGAAGTTGTCAGCTTCATCCGGTGTCAATGATTGCAAGACGTCTAAAGCTTCGCCTCGCAGAGCTAGGGTTAGGGACAATGCCTTCTCCTGGGATGACCATCCATTAGCTCTGGCCGCTGCGTCGAATTGTTTCAGGTAATTTGGCCAGGAAGTCTTCCCGTCGAAGGTCGGGGGTTTCATCGTCGTTCGTACATGGGTCGTCTCCTCGCTTCTTTGTCGTTCGACGTCTGCGTGGCAGGTTTCCATCCTTCCTGCATCTCCGTTGCCGTGATGGATGGTTTGGTTTTGTAGACAAGCTTCCAGTTCTCGTTTAAGTTTTTCTATCTCGGATTGCATTTGCTGGTTGATCTCGTCTCTGAAGTTGGCAACTTGCTGATTCATGTTGTCCACTTGCTGATTCAAGTTGTCCACTTGCTGGTTTTTCTCGTTTCGCAAATCGGCCACTAGCTGATTTTGTTCGTCTCTTAGATGTGATATTTGCTGGGAGAACGAACTGGATAACTCATCTGATAGGGTAGACATCCGTTGTGATAGCTGGGAAAATTGTTGCGTCTGTTCTTCTTGCTGGCTCGTCATTCTTTGTGACAGCTGGGACATATCTTCGCGCTGGCTCTTCATCTGACTGGATAGCTCCTCTTGCTGGCTCTTCATCTGACTAGATAGCTCCTCTTGCTGGCTCGTCATAGTCGTCATTCGTCCTGATAGCTCCTCTTGCAGCCGGGAAAGTTGTTGAGTTTGTTCTTCTTGTTGGCTCGTCATTCGTTGCGACAGCTGGGAAAGTTGTTGAGTTTGTTCTTCTTGCAACCGGGAAAGTTGTTGAGTTAGTTCAGAATTTGCTTTTTGAACTGGGTCTTCGAACTCCACAGCGTCAGGGTCCAAATTATTATTTACGTAGTACTCACGGAGCCTTCTCAACAATACGGATTTGCTTCCAGTAGTTTCCAACTCTAATTCTTCAAGCTCTCTTCTGAGCTCAGCCACCAATAGTTCATTTATCTTTTTTCCAGGCATTCTTGTATCTTCACCCCACACCTGACACCAATTTGAAACACGTATGGGGGCTTTTTACACAATTTATTTACAAAATTGTTAAGATACACTGAACTCTGCTGGATAACGTCTAACTACTTGACAATACAATGAACTCTTGTGAACACTTGACTCGAACTGACGTAACCTGCTCATGCATCCCCTTATATACAACATTATTTAATCTAGTCAGTGTGTTTAGAAGTTTCTAGAATTTTCTAGAAACATTATTTAAAATGGTCAGTTGATTTTTTTACAAACTTCTAAAAATCAACTGTCAACAACAATCTTTCAAATTAAGGTCCCTTCCTTTACGGTTATCCCGTTACAATACTTTTATTCATTTCGTTAAACTTCTTATCCAAGTCTTTTATAATATCCTCTTTCTTTTTATCCAGTTTTTCATTATTCTCTTCAAATTTCTTACTATCATCTTCTATCTTTAAATTGTCTTCTTTTATGCTATTAATTTCACTTCTAAAAATCTTAGTTATATCTTTTATTTCCTCCAATTTTTTATTTATTTCTTCTTTAATATCAACTTTCTGCTGATCCAACTTCTTTTCTATATCTTCCCTCATCTTCACATTATCTTCTTTTTGTTGATCAAATTTCTTATCCATATTCATAATATTCTTATTAATTTCTTCATATTTCTTATCATTGTTCATCATAAAGCTTTGAAGCATCCTACACAAATCTACTTGAGTCTCTCCTCCTGGTCTTTCCTGTACCACCTGTTCTTCTTGTTCTTTTTCACCAGCAGTTGCCTCTATCTCTATTTCAACCATGGTTCGATCCTGTTCTCCCCCTATCTCTACCAACTTGTCTCCTTCTTCTGTCTCTGCTTCTTCCTGTGTCTGTCCTGTTTGAATCAGCTCTTCCACTCAATAATCTCCTGCTCCTAATACTCTCTCTTCATGTACTTGTACCGCCACACTTTCCATCTCAATCTCTCCTTCATCACTACTCTCACTATCCTCTCCGACTACCTTACCATCTCTCAATCTCATTTTTTTATCCATACTTACAGTTCAAATTCCCAGATAAATACAAATAATGTACAAATTTTTATATGAATACCTTTATACCAATAAATATTTTACAAGCAAATACCTGTTTATTATTATTAGTTATAAATAACCCAGAATCACACAAACAAATAAAAATAAAAAATATTACCAAACCAAGTTTTCTAGAGTTTGTGTTTTGATATGAGAAAATTTTTAAAATATTGATTATTTTAAAAGGCTCTAGTTTTGATTATTTCGAGCCCCACGTTGGGCGCCAAAATTTAAACATATAAGCGAAAATACATATATATTATAACATATATGAAAATACCTTGAAAATTTTTATTTTAATATAGATGTGGATAAGGTAAGATTCAACTTAATTTCTTTTATTTTAATGATTGTTACTTTAACATAAGTTCTTATCTATTCTCTTTCTAAGGGTCAGAGTTCAAAAAATCTCAACTAATAAATGGATTCAAATTTAACTGATATTGACAATTCCAAAAAAAAATTAATAAAATTCAACAATAATATACCAAATTATGTTTTTGTACAATAATTCCAATTTGACCTTAACCTCACTTTTTCTTATTGTTTTGTGCGCATAGACACATTACCTTCAAATTTCAAACATCATTAAATCAAGGGTTATGAAAAATTCTGAATTTTGTAATCAATAAATCAAATTAAACTTATTAAAGAATGTAAAAACAACTTGTTTAAACAGTGAAACAGTGTACAAGTGAAATCAAATGTTCATCAACTACAGAAAAATCAAACACAAAAATGTTCTTTATTTTTAAAAGAATTGGAAATAGATACCGTGTTTTGAAGCTTTGGTATTCTCTCTGGACAAACGAAGGCACAGGCTATCATTTCCTATTGGAATCCAACCATTTCCCAGGAACATCAATGATATACGGACACTTTATAGATGTAGACGAATAAATTTGCTTCTCATCCGGAAATAATTTGCTCTTGCATCAAACGGTGAGTAAACTAATACTCTCTTTCTTATTAGAAACCAGTTTTACTTTAGTTAAATTACTCAGGAAGCATTCATATAACTGAACTGCTCAGCACACCATTCCTAACATTTATTTCTCCATATATATGAACTTTAATTCTTACCAGTGGCTATCAGGAGTTGTCTTGTGGCTTTGTTAACACTTTTTACTACTTTTATCCTTTCTTTTATAAGTATTTAAATAAAAAAATCGAAATTTTAACGGAGCAAAATTTATTACATGCTATCACTTCAAAAGCCCAAAAACAAGAGAGAGATTCAGGAAATCAACAATTTAACAACTGAATCCCCAAACAATCTTACACTATCGTTATTATGTTCTATTCGCCTACTAAATTATTGACCAAATACAATTACTACAAATCTATTACCTAATTCCTTATTTACATTTTAATACAATAGACTTTTTTTTTTAAATTTGCTAAACTTGTGATGAGTTGTTAATTTTATAACATCTTTCGCCTACTAATTCTTTGTCAAATCAAATTACTAAAAATCTAATACTTAACTCATTATTTACATTTAATACAATAATCATTCTTTTAAAATCTGCTATACTTTAAATGAAATGTTAATTTTATAATATCTTATTTACAATATAATCTAATGTCTTTCTATTTTCAGAATTTTTCATTTGGAAATTAAACTAATAACAAATCACAATATGTCTTGAGAACTAACATTGTCTATTCTAAAAGTAAGTACAAACTTTTTTTTATTTCCTTCTATGAGTTCTAATATTTTATACTGAAATTTATGTAAAAACTTTACATTGATGTCTTAACATTTGGTTTTTTTATTTCATTTCATCTTAATTTATTTAAAATCGGTTTTAATTACTAAGGTATCGTAAAATTTATAAACTTTTTTAATATTTACTCTCATTATCTATTTGATACATGATTATTAGAATTTTATATGTTATAGATAAATTATATTATTTTGATTCTTTGAATATCTCTTATATGTACTTGTATATTTTAATTTCTCATTTTGTTTTATTTTTTCTTTTTAGGTATTGAGAAGAAGACGATTATAAATTGTCCCAAATTTACTACATATGCACTCTGCCTTGGAATGAGAATATATTTTCCTTTTCTCTATTTTTATTAATTTTCTTTATATGTACTTAATTGAAATAGCATAGTAACTTATATCATCTCAATATATATATATATTTTGAGATGATATAAGTTACTATGCTATATCAAATAAGTACATATAAAGAAAATTAATGAAAATAGAGAAAAGGAAAATATTCTTATTCCAAGGCAGAGTGCAAATACAGTAAATTTGGTATAATTTATCATCGTCTTCTTCACAATTCCTAAAAAAGAAAAATAAAACAAAATAAGAAATTTAAATATACAAGTACATCTAAGAGATAGTTATTTTAAAGATTCAATATAATTTAATCTATAATATATAAAATTTTAATGATCATGTATTAAATAGATAATAAGGGTAAATATTTAAAAAGTTTATAAATTTTACGATACATTGGTAAGTAAAACCGATTTTAAATAAATTAAGATAAAATGAAATAAGAAAATTAAATGTCAAAACATAAATGTAAGACTTTACATAAATTTTATTATAAAATATTAGAAATCATAGAAGAAATAAAAAAATTTTTACTTACTTTCAAAATATACAATGTTTGTTTTCAAGCCATATTGTAATTTGTTATTAGTTTAATTTCCAGATGAAAAGTTCTGAAAATAGAAAGATATTAGATTATATTATAGATAAGATATT
The DNA here is from genome assembly GCA_964028335.1 of Altica lythri. Lineage (NCBI taxonomy): Eukaryota > Metazoa > Arthropoda > Insecta > Coleoptera > Chrysomelidae > Altica > Altica lythri. Next base: position 4,101,058 of record OZ034810.1, on the reverse strand, counting down.
ATAAAATTAACAATTCATCAAAAGTATAGCAAATTTTAAAAGCATGTTTATTGTATTAAATGTAAATAAGGAATTAAGTATTAGATTTTTAGTAATTTTATTTGACAAATAATTAGTAGGCGAATAGGGAATAATAATGTATAGTATAAGTTTGTTTGGAGATTCAGTTGTTTAATTGTTTATTTCTGAATCTCTCTCTTGTTTTCGACCTTCTGAAGGGATAAGATGTAATAAAGTTTGCTCCGTTAAAATTTCGTTTTTTTTTCAAAATACTTATAAAAGAAAGTTTAAAAATAGTCAAAAGTGTTAACAAAACTGCAAGACAGTTCCTGATAGTATCTAGTAAGACGTAAAGTTTATTTTTATGGAGAAATAAATGTTAGAAATTGTATGCTGAGCAGTTCATTTATATAAATGCTTCCTGAGTCAATTTAACGAAAGTAAAACCAGTTTTTAATAAGAAAGAAAGTATTAGTTTACTTACCATTGTTTCCTGATTAGAAGAAATTTTATTAGTCAAAATCTCTAAAGTGTCCGTATATCATTGATGTCCTGGGAAATGGTGCATTCTAATTGAAAAGGAGATCCTGTGCCTTAGCTGTCCAAAGAGAATACAAAATCTTCAGAACACGGTATCAATTTCCAATTTTTAAAAATAAAGAACTTTCCTGTGTTTGATTTTTACGTATTTAATGAACATTTAATCTCACTTGTACACTGTTTTCATTCTTAGAAAAGTTTAATTTGATTTATTAGTTACAAAATTCAGAACTTTTCATAACACTTGATTTAACTATATTTGGTTTTTGAAAGTAATGTGTAAAAACGCACAACACAATAAGAAAAAGGAAGGTTAAAGTCAAAATAGAATCATCGTTCAGAAAACATAATTTGGTATATGATTGTTGAATTTTATAATCGTTTTGTTGAAATTTTCAATATTAGTTAAACTGGAATCTATTTATTATTTGAAATTTTTTTGAACTCTGACCCTAAGAAAGAGAATAGCCAGGAGCATATGTTAAAATAATAATCTTTAAAATAAAATAAATTAATTTGAGTCTTACCTTCTTCACATCTATATTAAAATTTAAAAAATTCAAGGTAAGGAGTACTTTATAACATGATAACTTATAGAATACTATAGTCTAGTTATCATATGTTATAATATATATATTTTGCTAGCCAAGTGCAATACTCTTCTTGGTTATGCCGCACTGATGACGGCTAATGAGCCAGACACATGCATGTCTGCGGTTACCATTCCTACTTGTAACCTATGATCCTTGTTGCGTACATTGCCCGTTATCCTCCTTTTTTTTTATATTGATGCGCGTTTTCTTGGCACTTTGTTTGTTTCATGTCCTGGGCTAGAACAACTCAAACACAATGAGTCCGTTTCGCCAACGTGGCGACGCTGGTTGCTAGCCGAAAACCCATTGGCACAGCTGGCCGAAAGCACAAAATGGCGATAGGACTCCTGTGTGAGCGTTCGTTGTTTTTGTGTTTTTTGTGTTTCTTGACACATGTTTCCCCAACATCCTTTGCTCCCAAGTACCCAACACTTTTGCTAGCCAAGTGCAATACTCTTCTTGGTTATGCCGCACTGATGACGGCTAATGAGCCAGAAACATGCATGTCTGCGGTTACCATTCCTACTTGTAACCTATGATCCTTGTTGCGTACATTGCCCGTTATCCTCCCTTTTTTTTATATTCATGCGCGTTTTCTTGGCACTTTGTTTGTTTCATGTCCTGGGCTAGAACGACTCAAACACAATGAGTCCGTTTCGCCAACGTGGCGACGCTGGTTGCTAGCCGAAAACCCATTGGCACAGCTGGCCGAAAGCACAAAATGGCGATAGGACTCCTGTGTGAGCGTTCGTTGTTTTTGTGTTTTTTGTGTTTCTTGACACATGTTTCCCCAACATCCTTTGCTCCCAAGTACCCAACACTTTTGCTAGCCAAGTGCAATACTCTTCTTGGTTATGCCGCACTGATGACGGCTAATGAGCCAGAAACATGCATGTCTGCGGTTACCATTCCTACTTGTAACCTATGATCCTTGTTGCGTACATTGCCCGTTATCCTCCCTTTTTTTAAATTGATGCGCGTTTTCTTGGCACTTTGTTTGTTTCATGTCCTGGGCTAGAACGACTCAAACACAATGAGTCCGTTTCGCCAACGTGGCGACGCTGGTTGCTAGCCGAAAACCCATTGGCACAGATGGCCGAAAGCACAAAATGGCGATAGGACTCCTGTGTGAGCGTTCGTTGTTTTTGTGTTTTTTGTGTTTCTTGACACATGTTTCCCCAACATCCTTTGCTCCCAAGTACCCAACACTTTTGCTAGCCAAGTGCAATACTCTTCTTGGTTATGCCGCACTGATGACGGCTAATGAGCCAGAAACATGCATGTCTGCGGTTACCATTCCTACTTGTAACCTATGATCCTTGTTGCGTACATTGCCCGTTATCCTCCCTGTTTTTTATATTGATGCGCGTTTTCTTGGCACTTTGTTTGTTTCATGTCCTGGGCTAGAACGACTCAAACACAATGAGTCCGTTTCGCCAACGTGGCGACGCTGGTTGCTAGCCGAAAACCCATTGGCACAGCTGGCCGAAAGCACAAAATGGCGATAGGACTCCTGTGTGAGCGTTCGTTGTTTTTGTGTTTTTTGTGTTTCTTGACACATGTTTCCCCAACATCCTTTGCTCCCAAGTACCCAACACTTTTGCTAGCCAAGTGCAATACTCTTCTTGGTTATGCCGCACTGATGACGGCTAATGAGCCAGAAACATGCATGTCTGCGGTTACCATTCCTACTTGTAACCTATGATCCTTGTTGCGTACATTGCCCGTTATCCTCCCTTTTTTTTATATTGATGCGCGTTTTCTTGGCACTTTGTTTGTTTCATGTCCTGGGCTAGAACGACTCAAACACAATGAGTCCGTTTCGCCAACGTGGCGACGCTGGTTGCTAGCCGAAAACCCATTGGCACAGCTGGCCGAAAGCACAAAATGGCGATAGGACTCCTGTGTGAGCGTTCGTTGTTTTTGTGTTTTTTGTGTTTCTTGACACATGTTTCCCCAACATCCTTTGCTCCCAAGTACCCAACACTTTTGCTAGCCAAGTGCAATACTCTTCTTGGTTATGCCGCACTGATGACGGCTAATGAGCCAGAAACATGCATGTCTGCGGTTACCATTCCTACTTGTAACCTATGATCCTTGTTGCGTACATTGCCCGTTATCCTCCCTTTTTTTTATATTGATGCGCGTTTGCTTGGCACTTTGTTTGTTTCATGTCCTGGGCTAGAACGACTCAAACACAATGAGTCCGTTTCGCCAACGTGGCGACGCTGGTTGCTAGCCGAAAACCCATTGGCACAGCTGGCCGAAAGCACAAAATGGCGATAGGACTCCTGTGTGAGCGTTCGTTGTTTTTGTGTTTTTTGTGTTTCTTGACACATGTTTCCCCAACATCCTTTGCTCCCAAGTACCCAACACTTTTGCTAGCCAAGTGCAATACTCTTCTTGGTTATGCCGCACTGATGACGGCTAATGAGCCAGAAACATGCATGTCTGCGGTTACCATTCCTACTTGTAACCTATGATCCTTGTTGCGTACATTGCCCGTTATCCTCCCTTTTATATATATATATATATATATATATATATATATATATATATATATATATATATATTGAGATGATATATGTTACTATGCTATTTCAAATTAAGTAAATATATTAAGTAAATATAAAGAAAATTATAAAAATCGAGAAAAGGAAATTATATTCTCATTCCAAGGCAGAGTGCAAATGAGTTAATTTGGGATAATTTATAATCGTCGTCTTCTTCTCAATACCTAAAAAAGGAAAAAATAAGATAAAATTAAAAATTAAAAAATACAAGTACATATAAAAAAAAAAATTTCAAAGAACAAAATTAATATAATTTATCAATAATATATAAAATTCTAATAATCATGTATCAAATAGATAAGGAGAATAGCTATTGAAAAAGTGTATAAATTTTATGATACCTTGGTAATCAAAACCGATTTTAAAAAAACTAAGACAAAATGAAATAAAAAAGAACCAAGTGTTAAGACATCAATGTAAAGTTTTACATAAATCTTAGTATAAAATATTAGAACTCATATAAGAAAATAAAAGAACAGGGGTGTACTTACTTTTAGAATAGACAATGTTTGTTCTCAAGACATATTATGATTTATTATTAGTATAATTTCCAAAGGAAATATTCTGAAAATAGAAAGATATTAGATTATATTGTAGATAAGATATTATAAAAATTAACAATTCATTTAAAGTACAGCAGATTTTAAAAGAATAAGTATTGTATTAAATGTAAATAATTAGTTGAGTATTAGATTTTTTTTTAGTAATTTGATTTGATAAAAAATTTGTAGGAGAAAGATTTTATGAAATTAATAACTCATTAAAAGTTTAGTAAATTGTAAAAAAGAATTTCTATTATATTTAAATGTAAATAAGGAATTAGGTATAAGATTTTTGTAATTTTATTTGATTAATAATTTAGTAGGCGAATATCGCATGTTAATGGATAGTGTAAGATTGTTTGTGGATTCAGTTGTTAAATTGTTGATTCGCTGAATCTTTCTCTTGTTTTTTGGCTTTTGAAGCGATAGCATGTAATAAAATTTGCTCTATTAAAATTTCGAATTTTTTACTTAAATACTTTTAAAAGAACGTCTAAAAGTAGTAAAAAGTGTTAATAAAGCCACAAGACCACTGCTGATAACCACTGGTAAGAATTAAAGTCCATTTAAATGGGGAAATAAATGTTAGTTATGGAGTGCAGAGCAGATTAGTCGTATGAATGCTTCCTGAGTAATATAATTAAAGTAAAACTGGTTTATGATAAGAAAGAAAGCAATAATTTACTCACCATTTGATGCAAGATCAAGTTATTTCCGGAGGAAAAGCAAATTTTAGTCGTCTACATCTATAAAGTGTCCGTATATCATTGATGTTCCTGGGAAATAGTTGGATTCCAATAGGAAGTGATAGCCTGTGCTTTCAGCTGACCAGAGAGAATACCAAACTTCAAAACACGGTATTTATTTCCAAATTTTTTAAAAAATAAAGAACATTTCTGTGTTTCATTCTTCTGTAGATTATGAACATTTGATATCACTTGTACACATATCACTTGTACACTGTTTCACTATTTATATAAGTTGTTTGCACATCTTTTGATAAGTTTAATTTGATTTATTGTTTACAAAATTCAGAATTTTTCATAACCCTCAATTTAACGAGGTTTTAATTTGAAGGTAATGTGTCTTTGCGCACAAAACAATAAGAAAAAGTGAGGTTAAGATCAAATCGAAATGGTAGTACAAAATTGCAATTTGGTATAAGATTGTTGAATTTTATTATATTTTTTTTTGAAATTTTCAATATTAGTTAAATTTGAATCTACTTATTAGTGGAGATTTTTTTTTGAACTCGCACCTTGAGAGAGAGAATAGCTAAGAATTTATATTAAAATAACAATCATTAAATATCCATTATCCACATCTACATCAATATTAAAATAAATATTTTCAAGGTATATTATAAATATTGGCGCCCAACGTGGGGCTCTAAACAATCAAAATTAGAGCCTATTCAAATAATTAAAACTTGAGAATTTTGTTAAAATTTTTTTCATTATTTCGCTCTAAATAATCAAAACTAGAGCCTTCTAAAATAATAAATATTTAAAAAATTTTCGCATATCAAAACAAAACTCTAGAAAACTTGATTTGGTAATTTTTTTATTTTTATTTGTTTGTGTGAGTCTGGGTTATTTATAACTAATAATAATAAACAGGTATTTGCTTGTAAAATATTTATTGGTATAAAGGTACTCATATAAGAATTTGCACATTATTTGTATTTATCTGAGAATTTGAACTGTAAGTATGGATAAAAAAATGAGATTGAGAGATGGTAAGGTGGTCGGAGAGGATAGTGAGAGTAGTGATGGAGGAGAGATTGAGATGGAGAGTGTGGCGGTACAGGTACATGAAGAGAGAGTTTTAGGAGCAGGAGATTATCGAGTAGAAGAGCTGATTCAAACAGGACAGACACAGGAAGAAGCAGAGACAGAAGAAGGAGACAATTTGGTAGAGATAGGGGGAGAACAGGATCGAACCATGGTTGAAATAGAGACAGAGGAAACTGCTGGTGAAAATGCACAAGAAGAACAAACGGTACATGAAAGACCAAAAGAAAAAACCAGACCTGATATGGATGGTATACTTCAATTCCTTATGATAAGATTTGAGCATATAGATAAGAAATTTGAAGAGTCTAATAAAAGCAGAAAAGAAGATAATGTGAAGATGAAGGAAGAAATTGATAAGAAATATGAGGAAAACAATAAAAAATTGGATGAAATAAAAGAAGATAATAAAATATTTAAAAGAGAAATTAGTAATATTAAAGAAGACAATTTGAAGATAAGGGAAGAAGTTAAAACTATAAGAAAGGAATTTGACAAGAAAATGGAACAGCAGAACAATAAATTGAGAACTGAAATACAGGATACTGGAGTAAAAATTAAGGGGGAAATTGAAAAAGGTATAGAAATGAAAATAAAAGAAGTAAGTAAATCAATTAAAGAAAATGTACCTGAAGAAATTGAGCTTGAAATCAACAAACAAACAGAAATTATAAAAAAAATAAGACAAATACGAATCCAAGAGCAAATTAATGAAGAGGTAGTGGATAATTTAAAAATTAATTTAGGAAAAGAATTTGAAAGACTAGAGGGAGAAGTAGAAAAACAAAAAGGAGTTTGCAGTAAGAATCAGGAATTAACTGGGTTAAAATTAAGTAAGGAAATGGAGGATATACAGAAGAAGCTACAAGAAGTTATGGAGAATAATGTTAGAGGAAATGCATTGGGAGTTCTTCCCAATATGATCTCACACTACAACAATGCAGGAATTAAATTTGATGGAAACATAAACCACATTCATCCAAAAGTATTCGTCAATATCGTGAAAAGCAAATCAAAATATACTAGTGATTTCTCGGAACAAAAATTGTTAATACGTAATATGTTAACAGGACATCCTTTACTTTGGTTTTGCAATAAAGAAAACCAAATTTTTTCGATGAAAGATTTCGAAGAGCAATTTTGTAAATATTTCTGGGGAGAAATACAACAGTCGACATTTAGGGAAAAATTGTATTTTGGAAAGTTTGACTACAAAAAAGGAAGAAATTATAATGCATATGCAATGCAACTTTATAATAATGCGCAATATCTAGAACCTGAAATGAGAGAAGAAGAAATAGTATTATATGTGTCGAGACAATACAACCATGAAGTGACTGAGACGATAGCTATACACAACATTAAAACCATGGAACATCTCTCAAATTACTTACAAAGACTAGAACGCAGTTTAATGAGTGAAAGTAGAAATGATGGGAATGAAAGATTTAATGATCGGAATAGGTATGAAAACAGGAATTCTGGTGGTAATAGATTTAATGATAGGAATAGAGAAGAAAATAGGAATAATAGTAATGACAGATTTAATAATAGGAACAGGGAATTTAATAGGGGATATAGTGATTTTAATAGGAATGATAATAGAAATGGTAGAAATTGGGAAAATAGGAATTTTGATAGGAGAAATAGGGATGTTTCAAATAACAATAATTATGATAGGAATAGGGGGTCAGGAAATAGATGGAATAGAAACAATGATAATAATGGCAGAAATGAGGTTAATCGTAATGTAGGGAATCAGAATAATGAATGGCGAGATAGGGGTGAGAATAGTCGACAGGTGAATGTTATGAATGTAAATCAGGGTGATGTGACTGGTCCAGGCCAGGAACAGAACGTGGATTTTGCCTAAGTCGCTTCCACGTGCGTAATATCATCTACTCTTCTAGGTATGAACATCCTAGAGAATTTCTTGTTAATGATGATGAAATTAAAACCAATGAATTTCGGAGGTTAATTTTTATAGAGGGGGTTTTTCAAAATATTAAATGCCAAATTATGATAGATACTGGTTCAGAGGTTACTTTAATTAGTCAAAAAGTAGTGTCACAAGTTAAACAAGATGATATTATGATGATAAAAACAAATAAATTATCATTAGTGGGAGCGAATAATAAAAAATTATATGATACCAACAACATGATTATGGGAGAAATACTAATAGGTATTAAAAAATATAAAATCCAAATGTTACTTATTCAAAATTTAAATTATGACATTATATTAGGTTCAGATGAATTGAATAATCACAAGGTAGTAATAGATTATGAAGAAGAATGTTTGAAATGGGAACAACAGAGAATACCATTTACCTTAGGAAATAATGCAAATCAGGAAGCTGATCCGAATAGACAGTATAATAATATTGCCAAGGTAGATTATAATGAGTTAGAAGGAAACTGTGGACAATATCAAAAAGAAGTGGAAATGTTGTGTAAAAAGTATTGTAAACTATTTAATGAAGAAACGTGTATAGCATCAAATTATACTCACAAGTTGAAGATGAGCAAGGATATTAAGAATTTTAAGATTAAGACTTATTCAATTCCGTATAAGTTGAAGGATGAAGTATATCAGGAATTAAGCAAAATGATAAAAGATGGAATTATAGAGAGGTCTGATTCACCGTACATAAATGCAATTACGTGTGTTAGAAAAAAGTCAGGGGAAATAAGATTATGTTTGGATGCTAGGAATATAAATACTTACACAGTAAAACAATATGAAAGTCCCATGAATGTAGAGGGAATATTTGGCCGAATAACAAAGGCTAAAATATACTCAAAATTAGATCTTAAACACAGTTTCTGGCTAATTCCTTTGGAAAAAAGTAGTAGACAATACACAGCTTTTATGGTGGATGGAATTGTATACCAATTTTGTGTTGTACCCTATGGATTACAAAGTTCTTGTGCAGCATTAGTTAAAACGTTACATACAATATTAAATAAACATGAATCATTTATACTACATTATATTGATGATATTTTGGTGTATTCAGAAAATGAAAAAATACATAAAGAACATTTGGAAATAACTTTAAAGGAACTGAAAACAGCAGGTTTGAAATTAAATATGGAAAAATGTAAATTTTACCAACAAGAAATTAAATATTTAGGATATGTTTTAAATACTACAGGGGTAAGCATGGATCCAGAAAGAGTACAGGCGATTTTGAATTATCAAACACCCAGGAATTTAAAAACATTAAGAGGATTCCTTGGAATTTTAAACTACTACAAGAGATTGATTCCGGATTTATCGAGCAAAGAAGTTCCCTTGATTGAACTACTTAAAAAAGATGTTAAATGGAAATGAACACCAGAACGAGAACAAGCTTTCAAAGAACTGAAGCAAATTTTCACCAATAACTTAAAAGTATATCATCCACAGTATGATAAACCTTTCGTACTTAGAACTGATGCATCTATAGATAGATTAGCAGGAGTGCTGATACAAATTCAGAAAGAAGGAGAAGTGCCCATTAGTTTTGTTTCAAGAGTTACGAAAAATAGTGAAAAAAAATACACTGTAACGGAATTGGAAATGGCGAGTGTTGTGTTTTGTATAACAAAATTAAGATTTTTTTTACTAGGGGCTAGATTTGTAGTAGAAAGCGATCACAATGCATTGACTGCAATGTTGAAAAATCGATATGCAAATAATAGGGTACACAGATGGCTATTATTACTGCAAGAATATGATTTTGAAATTAAATACATACCTGGAAAGAACAACATCATAGCGGATGCATTAAGTAGAGAAGTAGAAGAGCAAGGGGATCATACAAAATTTAAAATTGGGATTAATAAGTTATTGGACAAAAAGGGGTTGTACAGTTTAGAAAGCATTATTCGAGATCAGGCATATTTAAGTGAAGTAGAAAAGAGAAGAACTTTTGTAGTAGATAATATCATATATAAGAAGCTAGAAAACTGGGATGCCTATGTAATAACAACAGATTATGCTAAAGACATTTTATTCAATTTACATCAGGAATATGGACATATTGGGGTGAGGAAGTTATGGATGTTATTTAGAGAGAATTTTTATGCAAAGAACGATTTAACTAAAACCAAAGAAATTTGCAAAGCTTGTACAATGTGCCAATTGGCAAAAGAAAAAAATTATTATAACATTAATACAAATAGACCAATAATCACTCAAAGACCTTTACAAATAGTAGCTATGGATTTCATAAGCAACCTAGTGCCAAGTATCCAAGGAAAGAAACATATTTTGGTAATGGTGGATGTGTTTACCAAATATGTGCAGCTATATCCATGCTCAAGAACTAATACTATACTCGTAATTAAATGTTTAAAGAATTTCATACAAGTACATGGAAAACCAGAAAGAATCATCTTAGACCATGCTACCTATTTTGAGAATAATAAATTTTTGTCAGCTTGTCAGCAATATGACATAAACGTAAATTTTATAAGTATAAGAAACCCTTCTTCAAATCCAGCAGAGAGATACATTAAAGAAATTATAAAATACTTAAGAATTTTATGTAGCCAAGACCACGAATTATGGGAAAATAACTTGGAAGAGGTTCAGAGATATGTGAATGAAACTCCGCATGGAATTACAAAAGAATGTCCGGAATTGTTATTTAAAGGAAGAGCACCGGAAAGGAATTGGGAGGTAGTTAGAAATCAAGAGATGGATGAGATTTTAGAAAAGGTCAGCAAAAATTTGAAAAGAAATGCTGATAGATATATTAAAAGACAGGAACAGAAATTTAAAAAGAAAACTAAATTCAAAAAGGGGGACTTGGTTATCATTAGAGCATTACAAGTGGCAAACAAAAGGGAAAATCAATGTGCTAAATTATTAATGCCATTTGAGGGACCATATTTGGTTGACAATGAGAATGCACAAAACAGTTATAGGTTGGTTTGTCCGAATACGGGTAGGTTAAGAGGAATTTTTAATATTAAGGATGTATACAAGTTTACACCTGCAGAAGGGTAGATGATATTTAGAACAATTTTGTAAATAGATGTTATGTTGTAAATAGTAATTTTAGGTGTATATAGTTTTTTTTTTTGTTTTTTGATAGGGGGATGTTTATAGAATAAACATTAAGAAAATCCAGTGAAATGTTAAATCATTAGAATTTAAATTGATATGAATAAACAGTTTGAATATTTTGCATAAAAGTTTTTTTTCCAAGAGATGATCTTAGAGAAATTAATTTTGTCTTGGTATTCTTTGTACATGAATAATTATTTACAAGCAAGTACATAATATATAAACAGATTATAATATGAAATATAGAACAAAGACATTTGTATAAAATTTATTAAAATATAATCGGACATAGAAAAATAAAAAAGGAAAATTATATGAAACAAAGTATTTAACAGTTATAAATGTGGAAAATTTGGAATAGAAATTATAATTTTTTAATCAAATATAAAAATATGATTGATTCAAAAATTTTAATTGGGGGATTTGAGATGATATATGTTACTATGCTATTTCAAATTAAGTAAATATAAAGAAAATTATAAAAATCGAGAAAAGGAAATTATATTCTCATTCCAAGGCAGAGTGCAAATGAGTTAATTTGGGATAATTTATAATCGTCGTCTTCTTCTCAATACCTAAAAAAGGAAAAAATAAGATAAAATTAAAAATTAAAAAATACAAGTACATATAAAAAAAAATTTCAAAGAACAAAATTAATATAATTTATCAATAATATATAAAATTCTAATAATCATGTATCAAATAGATAAGGAGAATAGCTATTGAAAAAGTGTATAAATTTTATGATACCTTGGTAATCAAAACCGATTTTAAAAAAACTAAGACAATAGGAAATAAAAAAGAACCAAGTGTTAAGACATCAATGAAAAGTTTTACATAAATCTTAGTATAAAATATTAGAACTCATATAAGAAAATAAAAGAAAAGGGGTGTACTTACTTTTAGAATAGACAATGTTTGTTCTCAAGACATATTATGATTTATTATTAGTATAATTTCCAAATGAAAAATTCTGAAAATAGAAAGATATTAGATTATATTGTAGATAAGATATTATAAAAATTAACAATTCATTTAAAGTACAGCAGATTTTAAAAGAATAAGTATTGTATTAAATGTAAATAATTAGTTGAGTATTAGATTTTTTTTAGTAATTTGATTTGATAAAAAATTTGTAGGAGAAAGATTTTATGAAATTAATAACTCATTAAAAGTTTAGTAAATTGTAAAAAAGAATTTCTATTATATTTAAATGTAAATAAGGAATTAGGTATAAGATTTTTGTAATTTTATTTGATTAATAATTTAGTAGGCGAATATCGCATGTTAATGGATAGTGTAAGATTGTTTGTGGATTCAGTTGTTAAATTGTTGATTCGCTGAATCTTTCTCTTGTTTTTTGGCTTTTGAAGCGATAGCATGTAATAAAATTTGCTCTATTAAAATTTCGAATTTTTTACTTAAATACTTATAAAAGAACGTCTAAAAGTAGTAAAAAGTGTTAATAAAGCCACAAGACCACTGCTGATAACCACTGGTAAGAATTAAAGTCCATATAAATGGGGAAATAAATGTTAGTTATGGAGTGCAGAGCAGATTAGTCGTATGAATGCTTCCTGAGTAATATAATTAAAGTAAAACTGGTTTATGATAAGAAAGAAAGCAATAATTTACTCACCATTTGATGCAAGATCAAGTTATTTCCGGAGGAAAAGCAAATTTTAGTCGTCTACATCTATAAAGTGTCCGTATATCATTGATGTTCCTGGGAAATAGTTGGATTCCAATAGGAAGTGATAGCCTGTGCTTTCAGCAGACCAGAGAGAATACCAAACTTCAAAACACGGTATTTATTTCCAAATTTTTTAAAAAATAAAGAATATTTCTGTGTTTCATTCTTCTGTAGATTATGAACATTTGATATCACTTGTACACTGTTTCACTATTTATATAAGTTGTTTGCACATCTTTTGATAAGTTTAATTTGATTTATTGTTTACAAAATTCAGAATTTTTCATAACCCTCAATTTAACGAGGTTTTAATTTGAAGGTAATGTGTCTTTGCGCACAAAACAATAAGAAAAAGTGAGGTTAAGATCAAATCGAAATGGTAGTACAAAATTGCAATTTGGTATAAGATTGTTGAATTTTATTATATTTTTTTTTTGAAATTTTCAATATTAGTTAAATTTGAATCTACTTATTAGTGGAGATTTTTTTTTGAACTCGCACCTTGAGAGAGAGAATAGCTAAGAATTTATATTAAAATAACAATCATTAAATAAAAGAAATTAAGTTGAAATATACCTTATCCACATCTACATCAATATTAAAATAAATATTTTCAAGGTATATTATAATATATATATATATATATATATATATATATATATATATATATATATATATATATATATATAAAACAAAAAAGGGGTGCCAAGTATGCGTACCTATAACAAACAAAAGGGGAAAAATTAATGGGCATGTACGCAAAAAGGATGATAGGGTCACGAATAGGGAATGGTAACCGCAGACATGCATGTTTCTGGCTTGTTAGCCGTCATCAGTGCGGCATAACCAAGTAAGGTATTGCACTTGGCCAGCAAGAGTGTTGAGTACTTGGGAGCAAAGGATGGTAGGGAAACATGTATTAAAAAGCGAAAAACACAAACAACGAAACTCACACAAGAGTCCTATCGCCATTTGTGGCTTCGGCCAGCTGTGCCCACATTTCGGGGCTACGAACAGCGTCGCCGCGTTGGCGAAACGGACTCATTGTGTTTGAGCCGTTCCAAGCCCAGGATGTAAAACAAAAAAGGGGTGCCAAGTATGCGTACCTATAACAAACAAAAGGGGAAAAATTAATGGGCATGTACGCAAAAAATGTTGATAGGGTCACGAATAGGGAATGGTAACCGCAGACATGCATGTTTCTGGCTTGTTAGCCGTCATCAGTGCGGCATAACCAAGTAAGGTATTGCACTTGGCCAGCAAGAGTGTTGAGTACTTGGGAGCAAAGGATGGTAGGGAAACATGTATTAAAAAGCGAAAAACACAAACAACGAAACTCACACAAATGGCGATAGGACTCTTGTGTGAGTTTCGTTGTTTGTGTTTTTCGCTTTTTAATACATGTTTCCCTACCATCCTTTGCTCCCAAGTACTCAACACTCTTGCTGGCCAAGTGCAATACCTTACTTGGTTATGCCGCACTGATGACGGCTAATGAGCCAGAAACATGCATGTCTGCGGTTACCATTCCTACTCGTGGCCTTATTGATCCTTTTTGCGTACATGCCCAATAATTTTCCCCTTTTGTTTATATTAATACGCGTTTTCTTGGCACTTTGTTTATTTCATATCCTGGGCTTAGAACGACTCAAACACAATGAGTCCGTTTCGCCAACGTTGCGACGCTGGTTGCTAGCCGAAAACCCATTGGCACAGCTGGCCGAAAGCACAAAATGGCGATAGGACTCCTGTGTGAGCGTTCGTTGTTTTTGTGTTTTTGTGTTTCTTTACAAATGTTTCCCCAACATCCTTTGCTCCCAAGTACCCAACACTTTTGCTAGCCAAGTGCAATACCCTACTTGGTTATGCCGCACTGATGACGGCTAATGAGCCAGAAACATGCATGTCTGCGGTTACCATTCCTACTCGTGGCCTTATTGATCCTTTTTGCGTACATGCCCAATAATTTTCCCCTTTTGTTTATATTAATACGCGTTTTCTTGGCACTTTGTTTATTTCATATCCTGGGCTTAGAACGACTCAAACACAATGAGTCCGTTTCGCCAACGTTGCGACGCTGGTTGCTAGCCGAAAACCCATTGGCACAGCTGGCCGAAAGCACAAAATGGCGATAGGACTCCTGTGTGAGCGTTCGTTGTTTTTGTGTTTCTTTACAAATGTTTCCCCAACATCCTTTGCTCCCAAGTACCCAACACTTTTGCTAGCCAAGTGCAATACCCTACTTGGTTATGCCGCACTGATGACGGCTAATGAGCCAGAAACATGCATGTCTGCGGTTACCATTCCTACTCGTGGCCTTATTGATCCTTTTTGCGTACATGCCCAATAATTTTCCCCTTTTGTTTATATTAATACGCGTTTTCTTGGCACTTTGTTTATTTCATATCCTGGGCTTAGAACGACTCAAACACAATGAGTCCGTTTCGCCAACGTTGCGACGCTGGTTGCTAGCCGAAAACCCATTGGCACAGCTGGCCGAAAGCACAAAATGGCGATAGGACTCCTGTGTGAGCGTTCGTTGTTTTTGTGTTTTTGTGTTTCTTTACAAATGTTTCCCCAACATCCTTTGCTCCCAAGTACCCAACACTTTTGCTAGCCAAGTGCAATACCCTACTTGGTTATGCCGCACTGATGACGGCTAATGAGCCAGAAACATGCATGTCTGCGGTTACCATTCCTACTCGTGGCCTTATTGATCCTTTTTGCGTACATGCCCAATAATTTTCCCCTTTTGTTTATATTAATACGCGTTTTCTTGGCACTTTGTTTATTTCATATCCTGGGCTTAGAACGACTCAAACACAATGAGTCCGTTTCGCCAACGTTGCGACGCTGGTTGCTAGCCGAAAACCCATTGGCACAGCTGGCCGAAAGCACAAAATGGCGATAGGACTCCTGTGTGAGCGTTCGTTGTTTTTGTGTTTTTGTGTTTCTTTACGAATGTTTCCCCAACATCCTTTGCTCCCAAGTACCCAACACTTTTGCTAGCCAAGTGCAATACCCTACTTGGTTATGCCGCACTGATGACGGCTAATGAGCCAGAAACATGCATGTCTGCGGTTACCATTCCTACTCGTGGCCTTATTGATCCTTTTTGCGTACATGCCCAATAATTTTCCCCTTTTGTTTATATTAATACGCGTTTTCTTGGCACTTTGTTTATATATATATATATATATATATATATATATATATATATATATATATATATATATATATATATATATATATATATATATTGAGATGATATGAGTTACTATGCTATATTAAATAAGAATGTAGAATGAAAATCTTATGGAAAATAGAGAAAGGAAAATTTTCTTATTTCGGGTCAGAGCGCAAATGCAGTAACATTAGGATCAATTATCATCATCTTCTTCATAATTCCTAAAAAAAGGAAAAAGAAAATAGAATAAGAAAGAAAAAATACAAATTCATTTCAAAGATTTTTATTTAAAGATTCAAAATGGATTAATCTACATTATATAAAGTTTCAATAATTATGAAATTGATAAATGGGAAAAGTAGATAATTAAAAGCTTATAAAAATTGCCAATACATTAGTAATTAAACATTAATTTTTAAATGAATTAAGGGTATAATTAAATAAGAAAATTAAATTATAAAAATATCACAAATAGTTAAAATAAATATTAAAACTTCTACTTACTTTTAAAATATACAAATTTATCAACCATATTCTAATTTATTAATAGTTCAAATGCCAAATGAAATATTCTGAAAAAGAGAAAATTATTAGTTTGTAGTGCTAGTAAATTTTATAAGAATAAAAAGAATAATCATTGTTTTAAATTGTAATATTGAATCAAGAATTAGATTTTGTTAGTAATTTTATTTAAATAAGGAATTAGTAGGCGATTAGGTGTTAAGGATGTATAGATTTAAGTTTGTTGAATTTGTCAGTTGTTTTTTTGTTGATTTGATAGAAACTCTCTTGTTTTCTGGTTCTTGAAATGGAAGTTGTATTAAAAAATTGCTCCGTAGAAATTTTGAGTTTTTTTTGAAAATATTGATAAAAGAAAGTATTAAATCAGTTTAAAGTATAAATATAATCACAAGGTAACCAGAGAAAGCAATTGGTAAGAGAAAGTTGTATTATTTTATGAAGAAATAGATATTTCAATTGGGGGTTGAGCAGTATATGGTATAACTGCATTTTAATTGAGTTAATGAAGATTAAACTAATATTTAACAAGAAAGAAAGTCATAATTACACTTACCAGAGGAAATAGCAGCAGTTTATCGTTTGGTTTAAAGGGGAATTGATTGTTTGATCTCTACAAAGTTTCCTGAAATCTTTGCTGTTCCGGGGAAGAAAGTAGATTGTCCTGAGAACTGAATCCTGGTTTTCCAGAAGAGGAGCGAAGCTTCATACAAATGGTAACCACTTTTCACTCGTTACAATAAAGAGTTTTTATGTGTTTGATTTTGGTAATTTTAATGAACATTTTTATTTCACTGTTTTACATGTTTAACGAAATTATTATTATTCACTTTTTGATAAGTTTAATTTGAAATGTTTATTAACTCAAATCAGAATACTTCATTTAATATATTTGATGCATATTTGGGTTTATCAACGGTATCTTTGAAGTTTGACACATTTTGAATTAGTAAGGTTAGAAATTTATATACAATTCATGCCTAGAAAACATCATTGGTCTAGGATAGTGTGGTTTTACAGTCAATTTATTGAAATTTTTTTATATTAACTGATTTTGAATCTAATTTTGTTGAATATTAGGAACTCTGACCCTGACATAAGGGAATAGCCGGTAGCATATTTAAATAATCATATTGGAAAATAATTACATTAAGTTAATTCTTACCTATTCACTATTTATATTTAAAATTCAAAATTAATTCATGGTAAGGAATATTTTATAACATAGTAATTGATATATCAAAACAAATTATTATTCATACACACACTTACATGTTATAAATTTTGGCGCCCAACGTGGGGCTCTAAACAATCAAAATTGGAGCCTATTCAAATAATTAAAACTTGAGAATTTTGTTAAAATTTTGTTTCATTATTTCGCTCTATATAATCAAAATTAGAGTCTTTTTAAAGAATAGAAACTTTAGGATTTTCGGATATTAAAAACACTAGTCAAGAAAACTTTGTTTGGTAATTTTTTTTTTTTGAGATTTATTTGCTTGATTCTGATTGATCAGAATAATAAAATAATTAAAAGACATTTGCTTGGTAAATCTTTATTAAGATAAAGGTATTGTAAATAAAAATTTTTTTAAACATTAGTTATATTTATCTCGATAAAATAAATTGTAAATATGGATGGAAAAATGAGATTAAGAGATGGTAAGATAGTAGGAGATGAGAGTGAAAGTAGTGATGGAGGAGAGATTGAGATGGAAAGTGTGGCGGTACAAGTACATGAAGAGAGAATGTTAGGAGCAGGGGATTACCGAGTGGAAGAGCTGATTCAAACAGGCCAGACACAGGAAAAAGCAGAAACGGAAGAAGGAGAGAATTTAATAGAGATAGGGGGAGAACAGGATCGAACTATGGTAGAAATAGAGACAGAGACAACTGCTGGTGGAAATGAACAAGAAGAACTAGTGGTACAAGAAAAACCAAGAAAAAAAAGTCAACCTGATATAAACAGCATACTTGAAATCCTTATGATGAGATTTGATCAGCAGGATAAGAAATTGGAAGAGACTAATAAAAATATCATAAAAGATATAAAAGAAGATATGGATAAGAAATTTGAAGAAAATAATAAAAAGTTGGATAAAATTAAAGAAGATAATGTGAAGATGAGAAAAGATATAGATAAGAAATTTGAGGAAATAAAAGAAGATAATAAGAAATTTAGAAGTGAAATGAAAATTATAAAGGAAGACAATTTGAAGACCAGAGAAGAAGTTAAAATAATTAAAAAGGAATGTAACAAGAAAATAGAACAGCAAAACAAGAAATTGAGAACGGAAATCCAGGAGACAGCAATTGAAATTAAAGGGGAAATTGAAAAAGGTATAGAAATTAAGATAAAAGAAGTAAGTAAATCAATTAAAGAAAATTTACCGGAGGAAATAGAACGTGAAGTCAATAAACATACTGATGTCATAAAAAAAGATTTAGGACAAATACGATTACAAGAGCAAATTTATGAAGAGGTAGTGGACAATTTAAAAATTAATTTAGGAAAAGAATTTGAAAGACTAGAGGGAGAAGTAGAAAAACATAAAGGAGTTTGTAGTAAGAATCAAGAATTAACCAAGTATAAATTAAATAAGAAATTTGAAGAGAAATTGGAAGATAAGAATGAAAAATTGGATGAAAGGAAGGAAGATATTATGGAAGAGTTGGATAAGAAGTTTGAAGAAATGAATAAAAGCATTATGATAACTATGGATAAAACTATTATGAATATGAATGAAGCAATTAAAGAGAAATTTAAAGAGAAGAATAAAAAATTGTATGAGACTAAAGAAAGATTTGAAGAAATAAACGAAGATATGAGGAAACATATAAATATGGAATTAGAAGGAAAATTTCAAAAGAATAATGATAAAATGAAGCAGACTAATAAAAGATTGAAGAAAATAAAAGAAGATACTAAGACATTTATAAGACAAATAAACTATATGAAGGAAGATAATTTGAAGAGCATAGAGGAAGACACAAATAAAATAGATGAAGAAAAGAAGAAGACTATTAATAAATTTGTAGATGGATCTAAAGCAAAGCAAGTGGCATTCTGGAAAAAATTGTACATTTGGAAATATAAAGAAAGGGGGAAGAAAACTAAATTTATAATAGTTTTTAGGTATATAGGAAAATACCAAGAAAGGGGGAAGAAATTTAAAAATATAGTAGGTATTGGGTATATTTGGAATTATCAGGAAAGAGGCAAGATATTTAGGTGTATAGGAAATGTATAGGTATTAATATTTCATAAAAAAAAACAAGTTTATAAATATAATAAATAAAGTATATTTGAATAAATGTTAGAAAGAAAGAATAAATATGATATTAAAAAAAAATAGAAATAAAGAAATTTATAAAGAAAATGCATGGGTAGATGATATTTCAAGCAGTTTTGTAAATAGATATTAGTTTGTAAATAGTAGTTGTAGGTGTACATAGTTTTTTTTATTTATTATGAAAAATGCTGGGATGTTTATGGAATAAACATTAAGACAGTTCCGGGAATGAAAAGATATTACAATTGAAACTGGTATGAATGATAAGTTTAAATATTATTGGTTAAAGAATTTTTTTTTTAAAGTTAATATGAGATAAATTAAATGTTTATTGATTTATAGTTTTGGAATATAAATAATCATTTACAAGCAATTACATCAAATGAACATTTTATAAAATGAAATTTAAAACAAAGAAATGTGTATTATTTTATTAAAATAAAGTTAAATTTTCTTTACAAAATAAACTAAAATATTAAAGATATAATATATCAAGTAAAGTTACTTGACAGCAATGAAATTTTAAAGTGAGAATAGAAATTATAATTTTTTTAATCAAATATGGACATATGATTGATTATAAAAAATTTTAATTGGGGGATTTAAGATGATATGAGTTACTATGCTATATTAAATAAGAATGTAGAATGAAAATCTTATGGAAAATAGAGAAAGGAAAATTTTCTTATTTCGGGTCAGAGCGCAAATGCAGTAACATTAGGATCAATTATCATCATCTTCTTCATAATTCCTAAAAAAAGGAAAAAGAAAATAGAATAAGAAAGAAAAAATACAAATTCATTTCAAAGATTTTTATTTAAAGATTCAAAATGGATTAATCTACATTATATAAAGTTTCAATAATTATGAAATTGATAAATGGGAAAAGTAGATAATTAAAAGCTTATAAAAATTGCCAATACATTAGTAATTAAACATTAATTTTTAAATGAATTAAGGGTATAATTAAATAAGAAAATTAAATTATAAAAATATCACAAATAGTTAAAATAAATATTAAAACTTCTACTTACTTTTAAAATATACAAATTTATCAACCATATTCTAATTTATTAATAGTTCAAATGCCAAATGAAATATTCTGAAAAAGAGAAAATTATTAGTTTGTAGTGCTAGTAAATTTTATAAGAATAAAAAGAATAATCATTGTTTTAAATTGTAATATTGAATCAAGAATTAGATTTTGTTAGTAATTTTATTTAAATAAGGAATTAGTAGGCGATTAGGTGTTAAGGATGTATAGATTTAAGTTTGTTGAATTTGTCAGTTGTTTTTTTGTTGATTTGATAGAAACTCTCTTGTTTTCTGGTTCTTGAAATGGAAGTTGTATTAAAAAATTGCTCCGTAGAAATTTTGAGTTTTTTTTGAAAATATTGATAAAAGAAAGTATTAAATCAGTTTAAAGTATAAATATAATCACAAGGTAACCAGAGAAAGCAATTGGTAAGAGAAAGTTGTATTATTTTATGAAGAAATAGATATTTCAATTGGGGGTTGAGCAGTATATGGTATAACTGCATTTTAATTGAGTTAATGAAGATTAAACTAATATTTAACAAGAAAGAAAGTCATAATTACACTTACCAGAGGAAATAGCAGCAGTTTATCGTTTGGTTTGAAGGGGAATTGATTGTTTGATCTCTACAAAGTTTCCTGAAATCTTTGCTGTTCCGGGGAAGAAAGTAGATTGTCCTGAGAACTGAATCCTGGTTTTCCAGAAGAGGAGCGAAGCTTCATACAAATGGTAACCACTTTTCACTCGTTACAATAAAGAGTTTTTATGTGTTTGATTTTGGTAATTTTAATGAACATTTTTATTTCACTGTTTTACATGTTTAACGAAATTATTATTATTCACTTTTTGATAAGTTTAATTTGAAATGTTTATTAACTCAAATCAGAATACTTCATTTAATATATTTGATGCATATTTGGGTTTATCAACGGTATCTTTGAAGTTTGACACATTTTGAATTAGTAAGGTTAGAAATTTATATACAATTCATGCCTAGAAAACATCATTGGTCTAGGATAGTGTGGTTTTACAGTCATTTTATTGAAAATTTTTTATATTAACTGATTTTGAATCTAATTTTGTTGAATATTAGGAACTCTGACCCTGACATAAGGGAATAGCCGGTAGCATATTTAAATAATCATATTGGAAAATAATAACATTAAGTTAATTCTTACCTATTCACTATTTATATTTAAAATTCAAAATTAATTCATGGTAAGGAATATTTTATAACATAGTAATTGATATATCAAAACAAATTATTATTCATACACACACTTACATGTTATAATATATATATATATATATATATATATATATATATATATTATAACATATATTTAACTTGCCAAGTATCTATATTATCTAAGTATATATGCTATAAAATAAACTTTTCCTTTTTTTTATAAAAATTTAAACTTTTAATATGCTGTTTTAATTAATATAAATAACTCTAGATATGATTCTATATTTATTTTATATTGCCCGTGCTTCTCTCATCTACAGAGCAGTTCAACATTTAGAAAAATTACTTATTGAAATTTAAGTTTTAATTTTATGATAAATAGAATTTAACTTTAATTTTTATTAAATTTTAATATTTTATTTGGTATGCCAATGGTAACAATGTCTAGTGATTGTATCTATTCTCGATCTTTTAACTGAAATTAACCTTAAAAATTTATAAATGAATATTTTAAGAACTGTGTATGTGAAAATTATTAGTTTTAATCAATATATTAACGTGAAAATGAGAAATTCTTATTATTCTTAAATTTAATGAAGTGCAAAATACTTTTTTAAATGAAATTGAAAATGAAAATAGTTTATACAACAGGAAATCAAACACACAAATGTTTATTTTTGTATAACGATACCGTTTAACTCCAATTCTTCAAATCTTGTACCATATAAATACTTCTCCAACCATATAAGTGACGGATTTTTTTGAATTCTTAAGGAAAACTGCTTAAATTAGAACTGGTAAGTACTTCTTTGAATACTTTTCTTCTTAACTTATTAATATAATCTTCTTAACAATGATAAATCTTATTTCTAATTCAATATCTCTTCTTGTAGTCTTTTTAAATCTTTTAAATTAACTTTAAATACTCTTTCTGCTTACCAATCTTATACAAAATTCTTCTATTTGAATAATTTATTACCAATATTAAACCATTCAAAGCTCTTTAAACTTCCTTTTTTATAAAAAATTTTAAAACTCCATACTCCAACCTTCTGCTTCGACAGACCCCGGGAAAAGAGAAACAATTGACCAAATCAACAAAAAAAAAAACAAATAAATGTCGCTAACAATCTAAACCATATTAATCTTTTTTTTTAAAACAAATAGTCCACCGCGCATAACACTTTTTTTAAAATGATTAATACATACTTGAAACTTTGTGTATAGCGTCCTATTGACGAGTCCGACAAAGTTTGAAATTATCTAAATTTAAAACTGCTGCTTTTTCTAGCTAGAAATTTTGAAAAACATGGATTTCCCGAGTAGTGGTTTTTTAATACATAAATGCTTCATTTTAACACAATTGGTTGCCAATTTGATAAAAAATATAAAAAAAAAATTGTCCGACAAAAATTCTGCTGCGATGAGCTTGTCCGACACCTCAAACATGCGGAATTTACGAGGTTATGTTTTTTAATAAATATATAATTCATTTTTACACAATTTGTTTATAATTAAGTATTAGATCAAATGCTCACATTGTCCGACAAATTTATTGCTGCGTTTTTGCTGTCCGACAGCTTAAATATGACGTTTTGACGAGATTATGTTTTGCTTTTAATACATGTCAAATTTAAAAAAAATTTACTTTCAAATTGAATATAATTTATGTTTCTAGTCTTGTCCGACAAATTTTCTGCTGCAAAATGGTTAACAAAAGCTAATTTTTAAAAGCGGCTATGCACACATATTGAAATATATATTAATAATATTTAAGTAAGTAATGTTTCAATTAGAAAAAAACCTAATATTAAAAATTTTAATATTTTTATTATTAATAGGTATATTTAATATTTTTTAAATTCGATATTTATATGATGAATAAAATAAAGCTTGTTGTTATTTGATTTCATATTTTTATAGTACCAATATTATAATGTAATGATAATAATTTATTTTTTCTTAGTACTTTTGTTTGTTATTAATAAGTTTTTTTTAAATATTTGATTAGTTTATATTTATTTGCACTAATGTTTGTGAAAAGTTTTACATCTACAAAGAAAAGCCATTAAATTTATTGGGTCAACGCTTTCCTGTAAACGATATTACATGTTGTTTTATTTTCTGGCAGCAAAATAAATTGATTTTCAGGTGCTCCGACCCGCGTTAGGCGGTTGGCCATGAGGAAAACATTCTTTTCGTAGGCTGATCCTTACTAATTAGAAGGTTTGGCGTTGAGACTTATTTAGTGTTTAGTTCTTAAAATAACTTGTGTTTCGTTCTGAAAAGAACTCTTTTTGTCGTGTATAATTACTTGCTATACAAATTTAAAGTACAAAATATACTTATTGAAAATATATTCAAGCAAAAGTAATTGATTTCCGCACGACTGTTTTGTAGTGAGCCACGTGGTACGATTTTTTTTAACACTTACATTTTTAAATTAGTGATATCTGTCGTGATTATGAAATAAGTTATTTTGATAAGGATTAATACCAAGATAAAAACTTTTAAAAAATTAAAAAATAGTTATTGTGACGTAACTATAACAGTTAGACATATGCTGTCGCGGTATTTGTTGTAGATAATTTTATATTCTTTAAAATCTTATTTTATTCTATAATCAATAGTATTCTCAGCGCACGCGATTTAAGGATTTTAAGGTCATTTTTGGTTACATTAATGGCATTTTAGTGAGGATCTCTAATTTTTTTGAAAATATAATATAGTATAATATAATATGTTCATCAGCATTAGTGTAGCTTTTCAACAGTGAAATAATTTTTCAAACCCGTCCAGTAGTTTCGGAGCCTATTCATTTCAAACAAACAAAAAATCAAACCTTTTCTCTTTATAATATTAGTATAGAAAAAGAATTATTTTTGAAAAACTATTATGTAGATTTATATTATCTTTTTATAATGGTCCACAAATAGTTTAAAATATAAAGGTTTACTTGAAAATGCTTTATTTTTCTTAGTTTGATCTTAATTTTACAAAATATTTTTAAGGGTACCCTTTTTCTCATAAACTACTATTTATGTTACGTTTAAAGAACTACTGATATTGTATATTACAGCATTAATACTCTAGTCAACATCTTCAAAAACGTGAAAAATTAAAATAAAGGTCCTAAAAATACGAGCGATAGCTCATTGGATTCGAAATCACCTCTAGAAAAATGTTTTTAAAGGAAAAGTGTGCAGGCAAAAAATTGCAATTGTTATTAACAAAATAAAATGAGAAAAAACAGATATTTATGTTTTTGTTAATAACTCGAAAAATATTAATATTTAAGCAATTCTGAAACTAGCTCGTTAAAGAGGAGGAAATTTTCGAAAAAAAAGTCCGTCCTCCCGAAACTCTATCTCCATTATTTATAATTTTAATTTGACGTTGAAAATGGGGCTCCGCACGGCTTTTACGGCATGCGCGCACTACCGCTAAAAGGTGTTTATCATATAACATATTTTTTTTATGACATAAAATGTTATTTTAAAAATTTGAAAAAATTCCAGTATTTTCCTAACACTTGAAAGAATCTAAATCAGTTGGAAAAAACATTTTATCACTGTTTTTTAAAAAGTTATTCAATTGTTAACTAACAATTTTCTTCCTAATCTCTGTTGATATAAACAATGGGATAAAAGGTATAAATAATTGGCCTAAAAATTTGAAACTTCGTGGAGCTCTTTTCAAATGTATACTTTACAAGATTCTGTGATAAATGTTCATAAAAGTTTATTAATTTGTTAATAATACTTTCTAATATCATACGTCGCGTTAACTGTAGCGCCTACTTAACTTGCCAATTAAAAAATGATATATTTTTTAAACTATTGGAGATACGATAAAAGATATTCAGGTGTTTTTTATAGAAAATAAATTTCTCTTTCAAATAATTCTAAGACCAAGTTCGTATTTATTGTTTATTAGATACTACATGCATTTATTTAGAAAAATTCTGTATCTTTTTTAAATTTTTCGCAATATTTTGCAATAGATATGAAAAATCATAATCACCAAATTAATTAACTTTTATGAACATTTATCACAGAATCTTGTAAAGTATACATATAAAAAGGGCTCCACGAAGTTTTAAATTTTTAGGCCAATTATTTATATCTTTTATCCTATTGTTTATATCAACAGAGATTAGGAAAAAAAATGGTTAGTTAACAATTGAATAACTTTTTGAAAAAGAGTGATAAAATGTTTTTTCCAACTGATTTAGATTCTTTCAAGTGTTAGGAAAATACTGAAATTTTTTCAAATTTTTAAAATAACATTTTGTGTCATAAAAAAAATATTTTATCTGATAAACACCGTTAAGCGGTAGTGCGCGCATGCCGTAAAAGCCGCGCGGAGCCCCATTTCCAACGTCAAATTAAAGTTATAAATAATGGAGATAGAGTTTCGGGAGGAAAGACTTTTTTTTCGGAAATTTCCTCCTCTTTAACGAGCTATTTTCAAAATTGCTTAAATATTAATATTTTTCGAGTTATTAACAAAAACATAAATATCTGTTTTTTTTCATCTTATTTTGTTAATAACAATTGCAATTTTTTGCCTGCACACTTTTCTTTCAAAAACATTTTTCTAGAGGTGATTCCGAATCCAATGAGCTATCGCTCATATTTTTAGGACCTTTATTTTAATTTTTCACGTTTTTAAAGATGTTGACTAGAGTATAATCGCATTTTGCGAATGTTACAGTCAACTGGTGGAATACTCGAATCATGAAATTATTTAAATTTTTTTTTACTTTATTTTTGTCGGACTTGCTTTAAGAATCACTATTTTTGTCCGACAATAACAATGTATGTTAATATTACATGTAATTAATCACGTGGTCTCTTTGTCCGACATGTATTAATCGCAAAACATAATCTCATCAAAACGTCATATTTAAGCTGTCGGACAGCAAAAACGCAGCAATAAATTTGTCGGACAATGTGAGCATTTGATTTAATACTTAATTATAAAAAAATTGTGTAAAAATGAATTATATATTTATTAAAAAACATAACCTCGTAAATTCCGCATGTTCGAGGTGTCGGACAAGCTCATCGCAGCAGAATTTTTGTCGGACAATTTTTTTTTATATTTTTTATCAAATTGACTATCAATTGTCTTAAAATGAAGCATATATACATTAAAAAACCACTACTCAAGAAATCCATGTTTTTCAAAATTTCTAGCTCGAAAAAGCAGCAGTTTTAAATTTAGATAATTTCAAACTTTGTCGGACTCGTCAAGTATGTATTAATCATTTTAAAAAAAGTGTTATGCGCGGTGGACTAAAACTTGATTCTATATAAATCAAACAAATCAGCCACCTAGATAACTTATCTCAATTATTCAACAATTTCTACCACCATACATACTAGATTTAGAAAATTTTTTCACAAATCTGCATTATAATCTCTACATACTAGATTTCTAACAAAATTTTTAAGTTTTATTTTCTATTATATTTTAATATACTTTAATTTTTTTTAGAATTTCTCAGTTACTTATTGATTTTATTAATGACAAGTATGAATATTATGAAAATAATAAATATGGAAAATTTAGAATTGAAAATATATACACAGTCTACTAAAAGTAAGTATTCCTTTATTTATTCAATTAATTAATTATTTTAAACCAACGCATGTATTTTACCATTTAAGTTTTAATTCAACTTTCTTATTTTAATTTTCCTTTCCTTCTTTAGGAATGAAGAGAATAATTTATAATATACTGGAAAATGGAACTAAATTATACAAGTATCAAAACTTTGAACTCTTTTCTGGGATCAAGAAGATTCTTTTTAATCATTTTATACCTTATTTTAAAATTTATATATATCATAGAATCATATTTCATCTCAAATTCCCCAATTAAAATTTTTCAATCAAATATATCTTCCATATTTGATTAAAAATTATAATTTCCATTCCAAACATTGTATTTTAACATTAGTCAAGAATTATTTCTTAAAATTTTAATTTACTTTACTTTATTTAAATTACATAATTTTCCTAAAAAAAAAATCCATATTTATTTTAATAAAATCCTTTAAATTTCCTTTCTTTTCTTTTTACTTCTTATATGATTTATTTGACATATTTACTTGCACAAATGATAAATATTCCAAATCTAATAAACACAAAAAAAGTATATAATTTTCCCCCATTACATGAAAATAATACTTTCACTGATTATTTGAATGACTTATTCTATTTCAACTCTCATTCAATCTTTATACATTCTTTTAAGCTATAATTTTCAAAAAAATTAATCATACCTATTACTAAATTATATACACCTAATACTACTATTTACAAGTTTTCATAAATATCATCTACCCTATTGTTAAAAGTTTAGTGTCCTTATTTTATAAATCAGAATGTTCTTAGTGGGTTTAAGGACAGGCAAAGGAATAATAAAAGCTTTTACTAAATTGCCAACCTTTCGACTTTTATTTTTGTCTTTTTCAAGGCTAAAATATGGTACATAGATGCTTATATATCATAGTCCGGCAGCTAGGGGGGTTTTCGTGGCCCATTCTCCTCCTGTTGATCAAGAATGTTTTTTTTATGTATTTTTTCTCGCTGAATCCGCTTCAAGTCTTTGTCAACTAATTCTTGTAAAACTTCATGTTGACGAATTTTTGCAGCTTCTCTTATTTTATTTCTCCCATTAGATGTGCTAGTAACAGCTACATTTTTAACAGGCTTTTGACATATAATGCATTGATCACGATTTAATTTATTTATTTTTATTACGTTTACGTTTTTTATAATTATTCTATTATTCTACAAATAAATTGTACAATTTAACTTTTATAGAACTTACTGATTTGATGTTTTTCGCGATGCACCATACGATATAATAACGCTATTAATATTATAAACGCTCACCTTGTCAAAAACAAGTTAAAGCATGAATTAAATGGGTAGCACATTCTACGCCAACAAATTCAAATTTCAATAATAAGCGCACGAAGAATGATTTTTATCAAATTAGGTAATTAATAAAATAATTATTTAAAAAAATCATAATATATAATATAAGTATGGATAATACATAAAAAATATACATTAATATAGAAATATTTATATTGTGTTATGTACTTACTTTAAATATAAATTGCTAAAACAGCATAAATAATAAATCATTTAAGGATCTAGCTTGATTAGAATAATAATACCTTTAAAAAAAGAGGAGCAGCTCACAAAGTGGTGTATTTGTGCCGCCTCAAACATCCCTTGTTGTATGTTTTGTGTTTGTCACAAACATAATACATGTAAAAATATTAATAATTGATGTTAAAAATGTTTAAAATGTTAATGTATATATAAATATAAGAAGAAAATATAAGTTTATATTTCGTATCCATTGTATGCCGTCTATAGTGTATTTATAAATAATGAATTTGTATTCATTATATATTTATTTATATATTTGTGAATAAGCTATATATTTTTTTATTTGTATGTTTATAATACCTTTAATAAAGAGGAGCTTAGCAGCTCACAACTCGAACAAATGCGTTCGCGCCGTGCTTTGCTAGCGCACATAAATATCTATGTTATTTAAAAGTGCTATATCTCAGAAAAGAAATAACTTAGATATATTAAACAAAGCGTAAAATGTTCTTTTTTAATCGTAGAATACATTACAGAAAAATTTTTTGAGACTTTTTATACCTGACCTAATGAAAAGTTGCTATAAACAAATTACTTAGCGATTTTTATGTAAAAATTTGGCTTTTAAGTAGGTATAACTTTGTTAAAAACATTGTTAGAGACATTTATATTATTCCAATTTAAAGCTTATAATGTTGCCTTCAAAATAAGATGTCGTGAAATATGATAGCTTTATTAGAACCAGAGTTATAATAAAAAATCTGCGATCAAAACCATTAGGAGTGATATTTTGCAATATTCTGTAACTATATTTGCAATATCTCGGGTTCTAACAAACGGATTTTAATTTTTTAAAGCTCATTTTTTTTGTTTTTTCTCAAGGATCAAAAAAGTATTTGAAAAAAATTTTGTATCTCTCTTAGTTTTCTAGTTATAATTGTTTAAACAATTAAATTGTTAATAACAATTAACTCGACCATTTTTCGTAAAAACAGGTTTGATATTCGGATTCAGCGAGAAAAAATACATAAAAAAAACATTCTTGATCAACAGGAGGAGAATGGGCCACAGAAACCCCCCTAGCTGCCGGACTATCAATAATAATAATAAAAAAAATTGTTTAAATAAATACATATATCAAAAAAATAAATTATAAATGTCATAATACCTTTTTAATTAGATATGCTTCTTGCCATTGATGTTAAAATATTATAAATATAACTAAATACGTATATATAATAAATTTTTTATTAATTGAATTCAAATTTAATGATGTTATTTAAAATTTTGATATTTGACATTTTATATTTGATAGTCCGGTTTATGGTTATAAATTATCTAGTACGGTTATAATTTTCATTGTATTTTTTTAAAATGTATGTATATATATTACTTAATTTTTCAGAATCTAAGAACAGATACTATAAATAATAAATTCATAATAATTTAAAATATATAACAATTAACATTTTTTAAAAAAAATCTGAATACTCTAAGTTTCTTCAAAATACCTATATAGGCTTTCAATAGTGAATACTCCTCTAACATTTCTTGTTATCGGATCTTCAACAATATAACTATTAACACCTTTCTCATTTACTATACTATTTGGTCCCGCAAATATAGGTTTTAATTTACCTGATTCATTTTTCTTTAAATTTCCACTTATATATGCTTTTACTATTACCAAATCTCCTTTCCTAAACCTTACAGGATATTTTACTTTTGTCTTAATTTTTTTATAATATTTTTCCCATGCATCCATTAATCTTTTCCTTACTTTTTCTATAATTTCATCATATTTTTTTCTTTCTTCTTCTTCTTCCCAATTTCGTTTTGGTTTTCGACCTAACATTAAATATGTCGGTGTTTCCTCTGTTAATACATTTGGAATATCATTTATATACATTTCTACTTTATTAATATAATTTTCCCATTCTTTGTGTTTCTTTCCATTTAAACTTATTCTTAAAAAATTTATCACCTCTTTAATATATCTTTCTGTAGGATGTCTTATACTAATACAATTCTTTTGAATTCCCTTCCTTTCTAAAAAATTTTCTAAATTCTGTCCTTGAAAATACGTTGCATTATCCATTACACATGTCCTTGGTTTACCTATTTCTTCTATAAATTTTTGTAAACAATTTTTAATGCTTTTATAATTTGTCCTTCTATATGGGTATAATTTGTAAAAACGACGACAATTACTAATATATGTTTATTATTATTTTTACTTCTTATTAGATTACTAATAAAATCTATTGCTATTACTTCCAATTTTTCCATTGCTGTAACACTTTTCCCAATATTTTTATTCACTTTATTCTTATTTTTATTCAATTGACATATCTTACATGTTCTTGTTATTCCTTTTGCTATCTTTTGATCTTTTTTTCTTATACAATTTTCTCTAAATAATAACCATAATTTTCTTGAACCTATATGTCCATATGTTATATGTAAATTTTTTTAATATTTGTTTTCCTAAATAACTCTCAATTACATAAACTTCTTCATTTCCTATTTCCTTTATATAATATCCATCTTTAATTAAAGTATTCTGTTTTTCTTTTTCTGTTAAATTTTGTTGACTTCTTATTATTTCTTCTTCTGAAAACATACCGTCATCTTCTATTAATTTATTCATTCCAATTTGTACCATTCTTCCTTTATCCCTATTTTCACTTTCTCTTGATAATGTATCTGCAATAAGATTTTCCTTTCCTGATAAATATCTAATTTGAAAATCATATTTTTGTAATAATAAACTCCATCGATATATCCTATTATTATTTGCCACGTATTTTAATGAATTTAAAACGAAATCGAATTTTGAAAACCAAATAACTTAATTAAAGGAAATACAACTCCAGCTGAGTTCGGTAGTGGTCTCTCTACTGGCAAATTAGTGCCCAGCTCAGCCGTAGAGGTAAGTAAACAAATATTAGTGAGTAGCGCCACCGATTTAGACGGTCAAAATCGGAAACGCCTGTTGTTCCAGGCACTACTTTACCCACTGGAGATAATTAAATAAATTCAAAATTTTTAATCAGTATTACTTGAATTGTACTATAAAAATGATAAAGTGAGCTAAATAAAACCAAAATATCAACTAGACCCTTCTTTAATAACAAATTTCTAGAATTTACACAACTGTCAAGCCTCGTGCTTAACAGCGCTATCAATATTTATATATACTTATAAAGAAAACAAAATGAATATATGAATAATATTAAAGTTAAATTTACCAATCTGCGTGATCACACTCAATACAAAAAAAATATAAGAAAAATTACTCTTAACTAACGACTTAAATCTAGTTAGCTTATCTGTTAAACTAATAAGTTCCTGCAGTCCTTTGCTTGTCTAATACTTGGGTCGGTTCCAAAATCAAGCCTTCTCCAAAACCAAAAGGCTTGCACCGATCACAATAACGTATGCTCGAACCAAGTATCAGGCCTGCTCTCAAAAGAAGCCTGTCTCTAGGACTATAGCCGGTAACAAGAACTTATGCCTCTATCTAGGACCCTAAAATCGTAATATAAAATCAACGATAGCTTAAACAGATTTTAATGACTCCTTGAATTAGTTTGACTTAATTACTTTAATACAACTTGAATAAATTAACTTAAATTTATACTGCAATGAAAGAACAAAGTGAATTTACATTAATAATACAACATTTAGCAATTGACTTCTCTGAATTTACATTTAATAAGCAAAACTAATAATTGAAATGTACTCAACGAACCTAAATCCGACTTGCCAGTCACAACAAAATTATAACAATAAATTAAATCAAAATTTAACATAAAATTAATTAATAATAGAAAAAAAAATAAGCGAAAAGGAGTCTAGTTTCACATTAATAAAACCTACATACGACACAAAGAAATACATATGTAAAATAAAGATATTAACCAAGATTGCGATTAAATGGCGTTATTAATCTTATAAAAATAAAATTACGTGACTCACCTATCAAGATAGGGTTATTCTACTTCGTTAAACTCGTGATACCCTAGCTGGTAGTTGGGTAAAAACAATTTCCTCGTCGCTAACTGCAATGATGGGGCAAATTCCGACCACGATTGCTGTCTAAGTGGTTTTAAAATACCAGTCTTCCCTACTGTCTGCTTCATAAGGAACAAAAGGACCATAAAAATCGAATAATTACATGGATAAAGAAACGTGTACTTACCAACAGAAAGTTTTACTAAATATCCGGACACAATGCCGTATTTTCCACCGAATTTACCAAAACTCAGAAAAATCTCTTCCTCAATATTCGATAAAAACCAATGAAGCTTAATTACGTAAATCCAACCTGAGTTGACTCTAATGTACAGGGATGCAAATTAAACTCTCAAAAATTTTCTCGTTAACACGTGTTCACTTCGAAAACTCTAGGTGAAAAGACAGAATCTCTCCCAAATATCAACCTTCACTCAATTTGACACACTTCAGAAGAAATAGATGGCCTCTACTTCTATAGGGACAATAACCATAGCTTATTCAGCCAACAACTTACGAACAAACAGGGGTCATTTGATACGTTTAATCTTATTATTTAAATAGCTAACAACACATATCCCAACATTACTTAATTTCCCTATTTATAATAATAATAATAATAATAATATAACTTTATTAAATCAAAATAAACAATAGTAAAAAACAACAATGAATTAAATATATAATAAAGTTTACCTACGGCGATAAGTCAGTGACTTGTTTCGTCAATTAATATATCTTTTAGAACAAAAGAAAAATAGCTAACATATTAATTACAAGTTTAAATTTAGTTAATTATCATACAATAAAAATTACCAATTTTTTTTTTTTTCAAACATACACACGTATAATACCATATTTCCCTTACTTCTTAAACAAATAATTCTAGAATATCGTTTCTTTTCTTAAATAATAGGTATTTTTTCAATTCTTTTTTAAATAATTTTGAGTTGCTTAATATTTTTATATTTTCTGGAATTGCATTGTAAATCTTAGGAGAAAAATAGGCATACGATCTTTGTGAAATCTGCTTTAGCATAAACGGAACAACAAACAACCTCTTTTGACGAGTTTCATACCGATGAGTAGATAATAATACCGTATTTTTATTCACGTGGTATTTGACACTGGTACAAAGGACATACATTTGTCTTATATTCAAAATTTGAGTATCATTATAGAGCAAATCAGATGGATATGTATTCTTTTTATGGAGAATGAGTTTTAAAAAGCGTCTTTGCATAACCTCCAACGAATAAATATGTGTTTTTAAAGCCCCACCCCATACCACTATTCCATAACGAATATGGCTTTCTACAAGAGAATAATAAACGGTTTTTAAATGGGATATACTTAAAATTTGTTTTAGTTTTTTAAACCTAAATAAAATTGTTCTAAGTTTATTGACAATATATAGTATGTGTGAATCCCATTTAAAGTGGGAGTCAATAAATATACCTAAATATTTTATTTTCTTTACAGAATTGATCTTAAAAGTAATATTAGTTTTTAAAGTAAGGTGATCAAAAGGAGGCATTCCAGAAATGTTACAAGAAAAGGGTATATATTGTGTTTTTTTAACGTTTACTGTCAGTAATTTTTTATCCAGCCAAAGTTTTATTTTTGCAAAATCAGTTTCTACCTTAATTTTTAAGTTATGCCAATTTTTGTCCTTGTGGAATATAGCAGTATCATCTGCAAAACCGATCATTTTTCCACTGTTACTCATGGAAAATAAGCCATCAATATAAATATTAAATAGGGTTGGGCCCAGCACTGAACCCTGAGGCACTCCATATTCTATTTCCTTATAGCAACTTAGCACATCGTTAACCTTGACAGCCTGATATCTTCCTGTTAAATAACTTTTAAATAGGTTAAGAATATTACTGCGTATGCCTATGTCTTCTAAGGACTGCAATAACAATTTATGACTGACGGTGTCAAAGGCTTTTGCTAGGTCTATAAATACACACATTGACGGATTACCATCATTTAAGGCATCTGTGATATTTGAAGTTAATGAAAGAATTGCATCTTCCGTAGAACAGTTTTCCCTAAATCCAAACTGATTTGGCGAGAGGATATGAAATTTATCTATATAGCAAGTGAGTCGTTTTTTAATTAGTTTTTCGAAAACTTTTGACAAGTGAGTCACGAGAGAGATTGGTCGGTAATTTGTAACTAGCAGTTGGTCACCTTTTTTAAAAAGTGGTGAAACAATTCCTTTCTTGAATTCGGAAGGATAAACTCCCTGATCAACACACATATTAAATATATAAGCCAACGGGTCTGAAATAAAATGTTTAATTAATTTTAGGTGTTCTGCTTTTAGTTCGTCGCAGCCTACAGCTTTATTATTTTTAAGTTCAGAAATAGTGTGTTCGACCTCAATAGTCGATATTGGTTCAAATCCAAAAGAATTTGAAAGCGATTTACCCTTTAAAACAAAGTTAGCATCATCAAAAATTTTCCTAGCTAAGTTTTTTCCAGATTCAACAAATGCCAAATTAAATTCATTAGCTATCTCTTTTTTTCCTGTAATAAGGGCTCCTGTAGTAGGATGCCTAATGTGGCTTAAAGTGTATTTTTGTTTATTAGTTTTTGCAACTTGTTGAACAATATTCCATAACTTTTTTGAATCTGTTTTGTTTTCATTAATTTGACGTCTATAATAATTATATTTCACTGTATTGATTAGAGAGTTTAATCTATTCCGATATTTAGTATATTCTTTTTTTAAAATATTGTTATGTGGTTGTTTTTGTGACAATTTAAATAAGGTATTTTTCGTATTAATAGATTTTAATAAACCATTAGTCACCCAAGGGGCTATCTTGGTATTTTTCCTAGATATTTTTTTTATTTCTGTGCAAGTTTCTAAAGCTTTAGAAATAATGTTAGTAAAGTCTTTTGTTGCAGATTCTGCACACGACGATGAAAATACTGTATCCCATGACAATTTACTAAAGGTGTCATTTATCTTATAGTGATTAATAAACTTTTTGTATTTGTTTATAGGTTGTTTTTTCCAATTAACGTTTCCTGGTAGAACAATTTGAAGTATGGTAGTATAATGATCTGTAATTGATGATTTAAGAATAAGTGGAATTAGTGTTTCAATTATATTTGGATCTTTTGATTTAAAAAAAATATGGTCAAGGCACGACATAGCATTGCCCTGCACTCTAGTTGGTTCATTAATTGTAGACATATATCCGTGTTCGTATAAAATGTTTAAATATTCTGCAGTGTTTATATCATTTTGCCTAAGTATATTAATATTAATATCCCCAATAAAAAGAAACAAATCAGCGTTGCCGTCCCAGTTTTCAAAAAAATCATTTAAACTTATATTGAACTCCGGTTCGCTAGTATTCTGTGATCTGTATAATGTTGTTAGTAGTAATGTATTGTTTGTGGGAAGGTTGATTTTTATTTTTAGTGCTTTAATACCATCAAGAATTTCGTGATTTGTGTAAGTATAAGTATAAGTATAAATGGATTTGATAAAGACGATCACTCCATCGTTTTGATTATGATGGCTATCGTTATATACGATGGTATATCCATCAATGCTAAAAAGATTCTGATCAGTTATATCCCTGGTCTCTCCCAAAACTATACAATCCACTTCACAGTCTATATTTTGTAACATTATTAAGAATTCGTCAAAATTTTTGTTTATACTTCGAATATTCATACCTATTACTTTGAAGTTATTATTTTTGTCATTTATATTTAATACTTGCTTGCACTCATTAATACCATCTAAACTATAAGTCTTAATCATTTCTATTTCGAAATCCCGAATATACTGGTTCATTTTATTAGTTTGTATAATAAACAAATATAATGCTAATAATAAGAAAATTATAGTAGTTAAAAGAATTTACAATTACTTACATAAAATATCCTCATCTATAGTATTTTCGATTTTAATAATAAAGTTATAAATATGACCGAACGCTGGCTGCGAAACCACAATATACAAGTTATCGACGGGAGGGTAGATCAGATGAACTACTGTCAGTGTTTTCAAACAATAACAAGAATAATACATTACTTACAAAACCCATATTAGCAACAAATAAAAATAATTTATGGCCGAAAATAATAAACAACAGTTGGCGATTAACTATAATCGAACTTAAATCAACCGGTTTTGCCTCGATAAATTCTACAAGATTTACGAATTATAAGGTAAGAATTTAGCTGTTACTAAGGTAAATTTTAACCCGTGACAACATCCCCTCCCCTAAGAAAGGAGAAAATCTACCGAAGATTTTCGACGATAACTCAATAAGTGCTAAATAAGCCAACAGTCACGATGAAAGGGACAACAAGCCCATACAATAGCTAACGACAAATTGCTGTAGCAGCCAAACAAATAAAACGCCATATTCGCATTCTTAACTCGTAAAGAATAACAGCTCACAACACAACAACACCAAAGAAAGAAAGAAAAAAAAACAAAGTTTCGAGTAATACTCGGGAGCAAGCACCCAGTGCGTTGAAGTACGACCAGACTGAAACGACATTGGTCCTTCCGTTTCGGAAGACTGTATTCGAAGTCCGCTTAGGTAAGCGGAAGCAGTGCACTCTTCCAGGGGCGACCTCGCGAAAGATGTTAAACGCGTCCTGGTTACACACCCCTGGACCTCACACCTTACAGTGTACAAAGCCCTTTCACCCAGCAGCCAACGAACACAATCCACACCCACTTCTAGACCTCCGCCGGTGACTAACAAAAGGGACAAGTTATGGTATCAAAGTTTCCGGTACTGCTGAGACTTCCACGGGAGGCCCTGCAAGGTCATCTGACTCTGACAGCAGTAGTGAACCCCCGCATAGTGACAGTTTTCCCTCGGGTCCCTGCCGGCGAGCAATCCACCTCCCACTGACGGAGCGTAAGCAATGCAGTTCCACTGAAGGCGACACCCCGTGCAGCCCCAGCACCCACCGGAGCCTAAGGCCGTAAAGCAAAGAAACACGGAGGGACATTTTGAGCCGAAGCCCGGGACCTGAAGGGACCCAGAGTGATGAAGTTCATCCCAGACTAATAACCACAAAAAAAAGAAACCCCCCAACTAACATAATTCCCTAGTAACCTAGGGACTAACTAAATAAACCGTCCTAACGTACTCCTAGTACAAAAGCGCAAAAAGGACACATGAAACCTAAACCAGACCAATATCCAAATTAAACTGGACTAATATCCGCAACACAAACCCAACAACAACATTACCCTTAAACTATAAACTCATAGGGTACAAAATGCAGGTACGGTATGCCTAATCCTCGCTCCAGACTCAAATAGGGTAACGCAATAATTAACAAGGAAAAAGAAAAAAAATTGGAAGGAGGAAAGAGACGGAAGAATACTAGAAAATGCTGATGGAAGCAACATGATACAATTATAATAATAATAATAATAATCTTTATTTATTTAGCATATTACAGCTATTACATAGTACAAAAAAAAAAGAAAAAACAATATTTAACAAATTTTAAAGATTACATTTAAGTCTATTTTGTAAAATGAGAGTGGACACTTTTTTTATGAAAATACTCAATAAAGGTTATTGTTTTATTTCGTTTGGCAGGTCATTAAAAAGACGAACGCCTTCATGAAACAGGGATCTCATTAAAAAAGTTTTGTTCGTGAAGTCTATATTAAAAGTATCCTTAGATCTTAGGGCACGAGAATGTAAGCCATGTCTAGTAGTCAGCTGTTCACTAAGGTACTTTGGAATATCTTCATGAACCATTTTATAAATAATTGTTAAGTTCGCTTTTTTAATTCCCTCTTCAATTGTTAGCCAATTTAATGTACTTAGCATAGAGTCTATTGATGTGTATATATTACAACCTAATACCACCCGCATACATTTGTTTTGCAAAACTTGGAGCCTTTGAATCTGTTCCTTTGAGCAAGATATCAAAAGTGACATACAATATTCAAAATGCGGCTTAATCATACAATTATAAATTAATATTCTAGACCATTGGCTTAAATTATATGAAAACCTTTTAAAAAAACCAATCTTTTTACCTATTTTCTTGCAGAGATAATCTGCAAAATTCTTAAAAGATAGCTGTGGGTCAATTATAACCCCTAGATATTTAATTTCATTGACCTTTTCAATTTTTTCATTATTTATATGAATAATATGGTCTTCTTGGACATATTTTATACAATTAGTTTTAATTCCCACTACAAGGTATTTAGCTTTTGATGCATTTAATTTTAACTTATTTAAACATAGCCACTTATATAATATCAGTAATTCTTTGTTTAAAATATTTGTAATTTCATTACCATCATTTCCTGAGACAGATATTACGGTGTCATCAGCAAATAAATTTATAAATGAGTTAAGTAAATAATTTTGCAAGTCATTAATATATATAATAAATAGAAGTGGCCCTAAAACACTACCCTGTGGCACTCCAAATGAACTCTCAATTTTACTAGATGACACATTTTCGATTTTAGTTCTATGATATCTATCACTTAAGTAATCACTAATTAAATCTAACGCTTTATCTTTCAAACCATATTTTTTTAGTTTAGTAATAAGAAGTTTACGGTTTATAGTTTCAAACGCCCTTTTTAAATCCACAAAAACATTTACAACAATCTTTCCACTATTAATTTCTTTTCTCCACTTTGAACACACATATTGAACATTAGTTTCGCACGAATGCTTAACACGAAAACCAGACTGACCCCTGTAGAGTAGGTTTTGATTTTCAAAATAGTCTTGTAGTTGGTCTTTTATTACAATTTCAATAACTTTGTCCACTACCGGTAATAAATTAATGGGTCTGCATTCTTCCGGACGAGTTGGTGACTTTACTTTAGCAATTGGTATAATTGTACTAATTTTAAGGTCTAGCGGAAAGCGGCCTTTAACTAACACTAAGTTTACTAAGTTTAATAATGGATATCCTATGACATAAAAAAGATCTTTTAAAAGTTTTATATTAAATCCTTCATCCCCAGTACATTTGTTCTTTAGAGAGAATACTATTTTATGGAATTTATTGAGGTATATTTCATTAAATTTTGACAAATTAGTTGTTGCTTCTACATTTATTTGATTGCCATCTAAAGATTGTATATTTTCAATACTATTGGCAATATCATTGATACTATCATGATAGTATTTGTTAAAATTTTCCTCTGCTTTCCCATTATCTTCATTAAAACATATCTTATCACATTCTAATTTACCTTTTTTTTGACCCAACATTTGTTTTATGGTCCGCCACATTCGCTTACTATCATTTTTGGCATTATCTATTTTTTTCTCATAGAATAACTTCTTTTCTTGTCGTATCTTGGATGTTACTTGATTCCTTTTAACTTTATAATCTGTCCAGTCTGTTTCTAAACGGGTATGATTGAATTTTTTATATGCCATATTCCTTATTTTTTGCAATTTTTTAACATTTTTATTTATCCACGGTTTATTGCTGACTTTTACTTTTTTAATAGGACATAGTTTATTTAAAGTTCCTTGGATATTATAATGAAAATTATTATACACTAAGTTTATATCTGTAGATGTAGTTTCCCAATGCTTCCCCAACAACTCGAGTCCAATTTGATATAATTTTTCCTCAGTAATTTCTCTTTTGTATATGAATTCCGCTTTATCTATTTCATTATCTCTAAGTTGTGTGCCAATGATATCGTGGTCTGACATTTTTGGAAAATTTTTATTTAGTTCAGGTAAAGTAAAATTATTTGTTACAATCCAATCCAATAATGTAGAAGATGTTGATGTGACTCGGGTTGGTTTTGTTATGATTTGTTTAAATCCATGGTCACTTATTTTATTTTTAAATTTATTTGATATGCTATTATCTGCTTTAAAATTAATATTGAAATCTTCCATGATTAACGTTTCATTTGTTGTAACGATGTCTAAACTAGGTAATTCATCAAAAAAATTTAAAAAATCCTCAACAACTCCATGTGGTGACCTGTATATGCAGCCAATATTTCTCATTTGTTTATTGTAGGTAAAACTTATTAATAAAGACCAAAAATTAAAAGGTTCTGCTATTTTATGTATAACATTATAGTTTAGAAACTTTTTTAAATAAATAACACAACCCCCCGTATGTCGGCTATTGGACTCTAAAATAATATGGTTATACCCAGGCACTGCAATCTCTGCATCATTTATATCTTCAGTAACATGTGTCTCCGTTACACATAATAGTAATGGTTTTTCTTTAAAAACTAACATACGAAGCTCTTCAATATGTGAAGGTAAGCCATCAATATTCAAGCATAAAACGTCCACAGTTTTTTCTGAATACGATGATTGCTATATATAACTTATCTTAGATCGGGCTTGATTTAACATTCTTTTATGAGAAATGCAATTACGATCAAAAACTGAGTGATTAAATTCAACATCAGGTATCTTTAACACGTCATGTGCGTATTTGCAATTTGTACATTCCAAAATGTCTGAGTTACATTGCGATCTTTCATGCTTTCCATTACATTGTGGACATACTGGGTTTGTTACTGTACATTTATTAGCTTTATGATGGTAACGCCAGCAATTAAAGCAACGCAACACACTAACATATTCGTGGATGAAGTAACTTTCCCAACCTACAAAAATTCGACCTTTGAGCAATATTTCATTGAATGTCTCTGATGGAAGTAACGTAAGATAATACGGATTCGGGAACTAGAGACAAGATAAAATGAAGAACAGATAACAGAAAGTCCCGAATCTTGTAGTGTTAAGGTTGGAGGACTTTTACCTACCCCGCCTGGAATATCCTCGGGTGGTGAAATTCTTAGGCCTCCAGCCACAAGGCACAAAAAGTCAACGATGGTCGTGTTGAACAAGGGTTTGAATCCAAATAACGAAAGATACCATAAGTTTACAAAACCTGAGTTCCTACCAAACAGACTGAAAATTACCTCAATAAATCCCAACAAGTGGTTTTTCCACCGGACACTCAACAACCAATGGCCCGGTCGGAAAATCAAAGGTTTGGCCTCGAAATCCACAAAATGTGTCGTAGAGCCACTACGAATGAAGCCAAAACCATAAGGTCATTCTAAAGCCAAACAAGCAGGAAACGATAGAAAATAATATAGATAAGGTAACGATAAGTTACTAAGGTAGAACGAAATTTGGACCCAGGAAATATTTAGGTTGGTAACCAACCCAATGGTAGTAATATAGCCCAACGCGGATTCCGATATTACGACGAAGCTCTATTTACTCAGTGTGAATTCTTGTATAAGAATACCCAGTGTGATTTCTATTATAAAAATACCCAAAAGAGGATCTTTTAAATTACATAAAAATGTAAGTAGCAGGTACTGATTTCAAAGACAAAGATTCGCATGAAATTTTGGTTTAGACAAGAGCATGTCCCCGATAGAGAGACCGGATAAGTGGGATTGAACTCCTTAAGAATTAAAGTTTATTCTAAAATGGTTTATGGTGAATTCTTGTATAAAAAAAAATATACCCAGTGTGAATTCCTTATGACCTTTCATAAGAGAATAAAACGAATAATACGAGATGGATAAGGACCCAACAGCAAGAGGGTAACCGATTCTCACAAATTACTATACTAGTAATTCTGCATTTCAAGTCTAAAGATATATTCTGCTATTATTTAACAAAAATGTCTGTGAAAGAACCTATCAATATAAAGGACCTTCTTGAGGATGGAGTTGTTTTTTCTGTTGATTCCGAAGCTAATGAAACAGAAACAGGAAGGGTGACCAAGAACAAGGTAACCGGTATGAATAATAACCCAACGATTATGGAAATCTGGTACGACAGAGGCTTACTGTAGAGTCAATAAGAATGTCTGTAAAAGAACCAATAAATATTAAGGAACTTCTTGAGGTTGGGGTGACAAGGTAACCGATAAAGAAGAGACCGGAAAGATTATGGAAATTTGGTTCGAGCATATAGAGAATATATTCCTATTAATTTATGTAGGACTTCATTACAAATCAGCAAACTATATTATGTCTACTTTGATGTATCGTCTGTAATATTGCTCACTATGTATTTTGAATCCTCAAAATTCAAAATTGAGGACCGAGTGTGAAAGTAACCGATATAAACTAGGGGCTAGCAGTGTTAATGTTAGGGGACTTTTACCTACTCCGCCTGGAATATCCTCGGGTGGTGAAATTCTTAGGCCTCCAGCCACAAGGCCAAACAAACAAAACACCAAACAGAAAAGTGAGAACAATAAGAGAAATAACGAAAATTACAAAAGAGAAACAACCAAAGATTCAAGTATACTACAAGGAATTGTCGTCTGGAGCGAGTGATTCACAAAAAGGCTTCAAATCTTGAACATGCCAAATACCTTTCGAATTTCCTAATTCGTCATGGAGTTCATAGGACCAAGAACCACACTACGCTTTACAACAAAAGGACCAAGATATGCGGGTGCTAATTTCGCCGAATCGAATTTCAGAGCATCCGACAGGACTTTATTCTTTCTCCAAACTTTATCCCCACAACTAAAAGATAGAGGTCGACGTCGCAGATTATAACGATTCGCATTTTGCACTCTTGCGGACTCTATACGCTGTCGAACTTGCTGATATAGCTTCGCAAAGCTCTCACGACGGTTTTTAGCATAGTCGTTGATTTCTATTGGGTCCGTCCGAAGTTTATCCTCGTAATCCGTTCCATAAAGTTTGTGTTCCCTACCAAAAAGAATGAAGTATGGACTATATTTAGTAGTTTCACTCGGCGTTGTCCTGATTGCGCAGCCGATTTCATTAAGATGCTCATCCCAGGTCCTGTGGTTGTCTTGTTTCACATATGTACGTAACATGG
Organism: Altica lythri; assembly: GCA_964028335.1. Classification (NCBI taxonomy): domain Eukaryota; kingdom Metazoa; phylum Arthropoda; class Insecta; order Coleoptera; family Chrysomelidae; genus Altica; species Altica lythri. The sequence continues at coordinate 4,057,027 of OZ034810.1, read as the reverse complement.
TCTTAATAACCCTATTGTGTCGTTCGGTGGGGTTAGCGCGTGGATTGTAATGTGCGGTAAAGAACATTCGGGTGTTATATTTTTCACACAGTTTCCGGAATTCTTTCGATTTCATTTGAACACCGTTATCACACGTTAAGGTCATGGGTGCTCCATACAACAAAAAGAAAGCTTCCATAATTTCTGTCAAGTTTTTGGCAGTAGCGGTTCGACACGGATATAAGAAGACTGCCTTACTGAAATTATCAGAAACAACTAGAATATACTGGTAGCCTTTTTTTGATTTAGGAAGAGGTCCAATGTAATCTAGGCTTATTGCCTGGAAGGGTTCAGATATTACAGGACGATCGCCCATCAACCCAGCTGGTGCTTTCTGCTCAACTTTATTCTGAGCACAACTCTTGCAACAACGAACATACCTAGACACGTCGACTTTCATTTTGGGCCAGTAAAAGTTCTGACAGATTTTCCCAAAGGTTTTATACACGCCTACATGTCCAGCAGATGGTATATCATGACAACGCTGTAGAATGGGAATGCGTTGGTCTTTAGGCACCACCAATTTTCAATCGTTTGAGAGAGGCGACAAATTAAGAATATCAGGTTTTACTAACTTATACAGGGCACCATTTTGTACACGCCATAACGGATATTTTAAGGGGTTGTCCTGAACCTTTAACAACATTTTGGCATATCACTTGTCGGTGGTGGTTTCAGGGGTGACGGTAAGGTTGTTTAATACGTTCACTGAGTCAACTGGCTCGGGTACTGCTCTGGAGAGGAAATCCGGAACTACATGATCCTTACCCTTTCGATGGATTAGTTGGAAATCGAATTGTTGCAAACGTAATTGCCAACGTGCGAGGCGACCCTGAGGATCCTTCAGCCGATAGACCCACAGCAGCGAGGCGTGGTCTGTGATGACGACAAAGTGAACATGATCTAAATAATGTCGTAACTTCTCGACCGACCAAATTACCGCTAAACACTCCTTCTCTGTCACTGACAGCTTCATCTCCTGCCTCGTCATGGACCTAGACAGGTAGCAAATTACTCTCTCCCCTTCCTCATGTTGCTGGGTTAATACTGCGCCAAGACCATAATTCGACGCATCGGATTGTAAGTAAAATGTTTTACTGAAATCGGGGACAGTTAAGATAGGAGCAGTAACCAGTCGCTCCTTTAGCTCGACAAATGAGCGTTGACAATCAGCTGTCCAAATCCATTTAGCATTTTTCCTCGTTAATTTCAAAATCGGTGCTAATACAGAGGAGAAATTAGGGACAAACCGCCAGTACCAAGAAGCCGTACCTACAAATCTGCGAACTTCACCAACGTTCTTCGGAGGTGGGATATTTATGATAGCTTCCACCTTTTCGGGATCAGGCCGTAGGCCTCTGGCATCAACCACGTAACCCAAGTACTGTAATTGAGGTTTGCAAAAATGACATTTCTCTTTGGAGACAACTAAACCAGCGAGGCGTAGACGATCGAACACTTCCTCAAGCAATCTCAGGTGGTCTGTGAAGGAATTGGTGATGATGATGATGTCGTCAAGGTAGACCATCACATTTGGTTCCAGTTCGGGTCCGAGAATCGTATCCACAATCCTCTGCCAGGTGGCGGGTGCGTTAGATAATCCGAACGGCATTCTACGAAACTGGAATAATCCTCTTCCGGGTACAGTGAATGCGGTGTACTCACGGGATGATTCCTTTAATGGTACCTGCCAGAATGCAGATTTGATGTCTATGGAGCTTATGAAACGTGTGTCTCGCAATCGGTCCAAGATGGTCGATATATACGGAATAGGGTAAGCGTCCTTTCTGGTGCATGTATTCACTTTACGATAGTCCACACAGAATCGGTAAGATCCATCCTTTTTCCTAACTAAACAGACGGGACTGGACCAGGGACTTTTCGATCTCTCAATTACTCCTAACTTCAGCATCTCCTCCACCTCGTCATCGATGACCTTTTGTTTATGAGGTGATACCGGATAATAACGCTGCTTAATCGGTCTTGTTCGAAGTTCCAATACTATTTCATGTTCTCCTACCTTGCAACAGCCTAGGCCGGTTCCCATCTCCACGAATTTCCGATGAACCAAATCCATTACTGCACTTCTCTCAGACTCAGACAACTCATCCAGGCTCTGAACACTGGCTAATTCCAATTTCGGTGATTCGGAGAAGTGCCAAACATCTTGTTTCAGGTCGGGGATAATTTCCATAGCCTTCCAAAAATCAATTCCCAATATGATGGTGTGGGAAAACGCGGGTAATACAAGGACATTAATTAATCGAGTTTTCCCCATTAGTGTGAGAGGGGTCTCTCTACTACTTTGACAAACCTCACCATTCGCTACCGTACAAGAGCTCGGATCTTTTATTAATTTAAGGCCTAAACTGAGTAAAATTTCAAAGCCTGGTAACCTTACTATAGTCCGACTGGCGCCGGAATCTAGTAAACCTAACAAGGAATAACCTAGCACATTTATTTGGAGATAAGGGCGTTGATCTGCCTGTGCATGGGAAATAACATAATCTAGCAACGCTTTATGAGAACTAACTAATGAGTTGGTCGTACTAATATTGCACTGGGAGGAAAGGTCACGACCTAACGATTCTCCCGAGATCCGTTTCCCTGCTGCCTACATTTCAAACAGTCTCTCTGGGTGACATTGGGAGTACCACAGCGATAGCAATGGACCTTCCTGGGGTTGGGACAATTCCTACTGACATGTCCGGTTTTCCTACAATTCCAACAGATTGGAGAGCTAGAAGGACGACCCGAGCTACTAGGGTTTGTGTCAATTCTATTTATTCCCGACTGTTGGAGATCGGGGTCTTCCCTGTGGGGTTGTGCCTCAACAAAAGCGAAATCTGGCTCCACGAATTGATTCCTCTTACGAGAAGGGGGCACGTAATTTTCTACCCTGTATTTCTTAGTTTCCAATTTCATACATTCTTCTTCCAACTCTTCGATAGAACGTACGAACGGTAATTGAGTAGCATAAAAAGGGGACAGGTTCCTAACCAACAAATCCAACTGCACTTCAGGAGCAAGACTACCATGACGCCGAAACAACGCTTTCATGCAAGACAAATAGTCGATTATCCCTTCCGTTGTATCTTGGGTCCTCTCTAAAATCTCTTTAAATAACCTGGCACGATAATCAGGTGGTTCAAAGTGCCTCAACAACAACTCTGACAAACTCTGCCAATCCCTAAACCTATCGACGTTGGCTCTATACCAGGTTAATGCTTTGCCGGAAAAGAGGTCTATGGCACTGGAAAATAACTGTTGCTCAGTGACATTACGAGCTATTCTAAGTTCTTGAACCCTATCTATAAAATTATGTACAGAAGACTTGGCATCCCCAGCGAACTTCACATTCCATTTTTCCAAATTCAATGGCTTCGTTTGGGTATAATGTACCGTCCGAGTGATGTTAGGGGAGTTCGACGGTGCAGAAACACGAGAACTGTTATGAACTGGTGGAGATTCCTCATCGAGATCTTGGACAACATGACTGAGTTCCGGGTTACGTTTAGCGGCAGTATCAACTGAATCTAAGGCAGCTAATGCCTCCATCAACACTTTGCCCCTCTCCAACTTCTCTTCGGGTGTTAATCTGGCCTCCGGAATACGTTGGGCACTATGGTAAATGTGAACTAGTTTCGACATAGAAGAGTTATATTTCCTCTCGATATTTTCGCCCTCAAAATTAAGAACCGTTTCCTCCGACAACAGCTTCCGAATCAACCCTATTTCCTCTTTAAAATCTGCTACAGTATAAGGGGGTATCGTAAAGGTACCTGCTTTCTCCATTTTCAGGATCGGCCGCAGGGCTGTCCTCATCTGATCAACCGTCTGCCTCGAATCGACTAAAATTCCCCTAACTAAAAGTTCGTGGACCAACATGTCCTTTTTAAGATACGAAATGTCCATCTTGTACTCCATTATATGTGATTAAGATAACGACAATTCAACACAATTCAATAATTAACGAATAAGTGACAACTACAAACTTTTCAACAAATAGGCAACAACTTGTGGTTCGGTATCAATTAGCAACGATGAATAATGTTAAATAACTTACCAAAGATATATATATATATAAAAAAAAATGCAACTATGTAAAATCGTCTCACGATTGGTGTGATAAGGTGTTAATAACGCCAATAATTAAAATATTAAAAAAAAGTTACTACTTAGCTCACTTTATATAAACGCGATAGTAAATAAAAAAAAAACTAACAATTTATTAATTACTCGCCCAATTAAACAAATATGCCCCACGTTGGGCGCCAAAAATTTGCCCCGTATTTTAATGAATTTAAAACGAAATCGAATTTTGAAAACCAAATAAATTAATTAAAGAAAATACAACTCCAGCTGAGTTCGGTAGTGGTCTCTCTACTGGCAAATTAGTGCCCAGCTCAGCCGTAGAGGTAAGTAAACAAATATTAGTGAGTAGCGCCACCGATTTAGACGGTCAAAATCGGAAACCCCTGTTGTTCCAGGCACTACTTTACCCACTGGAGATAATTAAATAAATTCAAAATTTTTAATCAGTATTACTTGAATTGTACTATAAAAATGATAAAGTGAGCTAAATAAAACCAAAATATCAACTAGACCCTTCTTTAATAACAAATTTCTAGAATTTACACAACTGTCAAGCCTCGTGCTTAACAGCGCTATCAATATTTATATATACTTATAAAGAAAACAAAATGAATATATGAATAATATTAAAGTTAAATTTACCAATCTGTGTGATCACACTCAATACAAAAAAAATATAAGAAAAATTACTCTTAACTAACGACTTAAATCTAGTTAGCTTATCTGTTAAACTAATAAGTTCCTGCAGTCCTTTGCTTGTCTAATACTTGGGTCGGTTCCAAAATCAAGCCTTCTCCAAAACCAAAAGGCTTGCACCAATCACAATAACGTATGCTCGAATCAAGTATCAGGCCTGCTCTCAAAAGAAGCCTGTCTCTAGGACTATAGCCGGTAACAAGAACTTATGCCTGTATCTAGGACCCTAAAATCGTAATATAAAATCAACGATAGCTTAAACAGATTTTAATGACTCCTTGAATTAGTTTGACTTAATTACTTTAATACAACTTGAATACATTAACTTAAATTTATACTGCAATGAAAGAACAAAGTGAATTTACATTAATAATACAACATTTAGCAATTGACTTCTCTAAATTTACATTTAATAAGCAAAACTAATGATTGAAATGTACTCAACGAACCTAAATCCGACTTGCCAGTCACAACAAAATTATAACAATAAATTAAATCAAAATTTAACATAAAATTAATTAATAATAGAAAAAAAAATAAGCGAAAAGGAGTCTAGTTTCACATTAATAAAACCTACATACGACACAAAGAAATACATATGTAACATAAAGATATTAACCAAGATTGCGATTAAATGGCGTTATTAATCTTATAAAAATAAAATTACGTGACTCACCTATAAAGATAGGGTTATTCTACTTCGTTAAACTCGTGGTACCCTAGCTGGTAGTTGGGTAAAAACAATTTCCTCGTCGCTAACTGCAATGATGGGGCAATTTCCGACCACGATTGCTGTCTAAGTGGTTTTAAAATACCAGTCTTCCCTACTGTCTGCTTCATAAGGAACAAAAGGACCATAAAAATCGAATAATTACATGGATAAAGAAACGTGTACTCACCAACAGAAAATTTTACTAAATAGCCGGACACAATGCCGTATTTTCCACCGAATTTACCAAAACTCAGAAAAATCTCTTCCTCAATATTCGATGGAAACCAATGAAGCTTAATTACGTAAATCCAACCTGAGTTGACCCCGATGTACAGGGATGCAAATTAAACTCTCAAAAATTTTCTCGTTAACACGTGTTCACTTCGAAAACTCTAGGTGAAAAGACAGAATCTCTCCCAAATATCAACCTTCACTCGATTTGACACACTTCAGAAGAAATAGATGGCCTCTACTACTATAGGGACAATAACCATAGCTTATTCAGCCAACAACTTACGAAAAAACAGGGGTCATTTGATACGTTTAATCTTATTATTTAAATAGCTAACAACAAATATCCCAACATTACTTAATTTCCCTATTTATTTTCGATTTTAATAATAAAGTTATAAATATGACCGAACGCTGGCTGCGAAACCACAATATACAAGTTATCGACGAGAGGGTAGATCAGATGAACTACTGTCAGTGTTTTCAAACAATAACAAGAATAATACATTACTTACAAAACCCATATTAGCAACAACTAAAAATAATTTATGGCCGAAAATAATAAACAACAGTTGGCGATTAACTATAATCGAACTTAAATCAACCGGTTTTGCCTCGATAAATCCTACAATATTTACGAATAATAAGGTAAGAATTTAGCTGTTACTAAGGTAAATTTTAACTCGTGACATATTAAATCGATTAACCATTACATTCTTCAATGCCATGTGATCGGTTTCAATTATAAACTTTTTACCAATTAAATAAAATCGACATTTTTGCACACAAAAAACTATACTCGCAAATTCCAATTCGGATACACTATAATTTCTTTCATACATTTTTGTGACTCTAGACATAAAACATATTGGTACTTCTATTCCATTTTGTATTTGTAGTAAAACCCCTGCTAATTTATTAATTGATGCATCTGTTCTTAATATAAAATCTAATTCATAATTTGGATGATATACTTTCAACTTATTGGTAAACATTTTTTTCAAATCATTAAACGCTTATTCTCTTTCTTCATTCCATTCCCATTTTACATTTTTCTTTAATAATTCTACTAATGGAATCTGTTTTTCTGATAGATTTGGTATTAACTTTTTGTAATAATTCATCATTCCCAAAAATCCCCTTATTTGTTTTAAACTTTTTGGTTTCTCAAATTTTAAAATTTTATCTACTCTTTCCGTATCCATCTCTACTCCATTCTTATTAATTTTAAATCCTAAATATATCACTTCCATTAAAAAGAATTGACATTTTTCTTTATTTACCTTTAATCCCGCTGAATCCAATTCTTTTAAAACAATATTTAAGTGTTTTTTATGTTCTTCTTCACTTTTTGAATAAATGAATATATCATCCACATAATGAACAACAAAATTTTCATATTTGTTCAAAATTTTATGTAATGCTTTAACCAAAGCTGCACATGCACTTTGTATACAGAATGGTACTACTTTAAATTGATATACTACACCATCAATACTAAAACCAGTATATTTCCTACTATTTTTATGTAAAGGTATTAACCAAAAACTGTTTTAAATCTATTTTACTGAAAATTTCAATTCCTGTTATTCTACCAAATATTGCTTCAATATGCATATGTTTTCATATTGTGGTATTGAAAATTTATTAATATTTCTAGCATCAAGACATAACCTTAGCCCTCCATTCCCTTTTTTCACAACTACAATTGGATTAATAAATGATGTATCACTTCTCATAATTATATTATTTTCTAGCATTTTATCTATTTCTATAGATACTTGTTTTCTATATTGATATGGAATTGGATAAGTTTTAACTCGAAAATTTTCTATATTCTTTACTTTAAATCTCTGAGTATATTCTTTGGCCGTATTATTCTCTAATATAACTAAATTTTGATATTTCTTAAATAACAAATTAATTTCCTCTTTATATTTATCATCGCTTTTTATAGTCTCTCCTTCTTTTATCGTTTCCCTATTAATTCTTAGTTGATTTATATGTATTATTTCCTCATTATTGGTTATTTTATCTAATTATATTTGTTCTTCTTTTAATTTTATCCAACCTTCTTCATAATTAATAATAACATTCATTCTTTCTAATTCAACAGTACCTAATATTATATCATACTCCATATTTCCTATAATCAAACCTTGTATTTTATATATACTATTTCCAATTTTAATATTAATATTTATAGTTCTATTAATTTCCCCTAATTGTTTTCCATTAGCACCTATTAACTTAATTCTTGGAATTCTAATAATTTCTTCTATTTTATTTTCTTCAATACTTTTTTCATTTATCAATGTTGCTTCTGCTCCTGTATCTATTAAAATTTTAATTTTCTTATTATCCAAATTTTCTGCAATAATTTATAATCCAATTTTATCTTCTAATTTATTATTATTTTCTTCTAATTTTATCAATTCACTTGGATGTATATAACAACATTTTACATTAAAATTTTGTAGGTGCTTATTTAAACATTTTCTTGTTCTGGTTCTACCCTAACGTTTTCTACATTTTCTTCTATTTCTCTACTTTGCATATTAATTTGATTTATTCTTCTAGGTACATTATTATTTCCAGTTCTATCTTCTCTATTATTATTATTATTATGAATTTCATTCGTATTTCTATGTCTTGATCTTTCATATCTTCCATTACTCACATTTTGAAAACCATTTTCATTTCTGTTATTTCCATTTCTATATGTATTTCCATTTATACGATTTCCATTTCCTCTCCCATTATATCCATAATTATAATTTCCATTGTTTCTATTATGCATTTCTTCTCTTCCTCTATTATATCCATTTCTGTTTTGATAATTTCTAAATCTATCATTTTCGTAATTTTGTGATCTATTTTCATTAATCTTTAAATTTCTTTCAACTCGATTTAAATACTTAATCAATTGTTCTTTTTTTCTAATATTTTGTATGACTATTATTTCAGAAACTGTTATATTATAATGTCTAGAAATATATAAAACTAGCTTTTACCCGCGGCTTTGCCCGCGTTGCATTAAGACATTCACAAATAATTTAATGACTGTCTATTTTACATATAAAAATTTGATTTTAATTATTCTGTAGGTATATTCTTAGTAAAGTAAGTCTAGCTTAACTAATTTTAATTCTTTTTTTTTATTTAAAATTTCATTTTTGTCAGTCAATCACGCTGCAACAACTTAACAGATTTTAATAATAATAAATCATACAACATCGATTATGACTATCTTATAATATTTATCTATGACAGTTTCATATTGGACCATTTGTAGGATATAGTAATTTGTATATGTACTTGCGATAAAAAAACAACAATAGCGCGTTTTAATAACCGCATAGCGCCTATTGTTTATTATATCAAAACTAAATTATAGCACGTATGTATGTATGTTGTGTATTATTTCAGTGGTATTTTTAAATGTATCAATGAGATACTTTTATACAAAATCTTACTCCCTCTATTGACCCGTTAAAGGAGTGGGGAGATAGAAAAAAATTTATACACCAAATGTTAAGATAAAAGAAGACAAATACATATGTGAAAACGGCAGTTAAACCGAATCAATAGTTTTTATGTAATGCGCGCACAAACATACAGACAGACAAAAAAACTCTAACCACATTTTTGGGTTCTATATCGATGTACCCGCGACGTCATGGGCGTGTTGATTGTTGCATAAAAAGTAGCCTATGTCACGCTTCATATCTTCAACTATTCCAATACAAAAATTAAGCCAAAATTATGACATACAGACAGACAGACAGACTCAAAAAATCTAACCACATTTTTGGGTTCTACATCGATGTACCCGTGACGTCATTCGCATGGCATTTTAATTGTTGTATAAAAAGTATCGACCCCCGTTCAACCTTTATAAAGGGGGTTGATTTCTAAACATAGAATATAAGTAAACATCTACAACCTCTAAAGAGCACACACTGTAATTTTCTAGTCCCTTACTGTAAAAACATAGGACTTTCATTCAAATTTTCAACCCTCGTCTTACCCCTTAGGAATAGAGTTTCGTAAAATGCTTTTTTAGCGGACGTTTAGACCCTATAAGGATAACCTACGTGCCAAATTTCAAGTTTGTAGTTCTTATAGTTTCTGAGATATGGTGATGAGTGACCTTTTGCTTATATATATATAGATAGATTAATAGAAATCAATATGTCAAAATGTCCTTCGTTAAAATGTCCGTTAAAACGCATTCTTTTTATTCCTTGTATCGACTCTCCAAATCTGGCAATAAGTCTACTACCTTGAAACAGCTGGAATTCAATTGGAAATATTTTTCCAGCTGCTTTCAGTTCGCAAGTTGTGCCATAAGTATGCAACCTACCCATATCGGCTACATAAAACCGTTTTGTATCGTAAGGGGTCCCGTATCAGTCCATATTAAAACACGTAAATCTTTGCCAATCGTTGGACACGTGGATTACTATATTAGCTCTAACTTGAGCAGCCATTGAAATATTTCCATAAAGCAAATAAGACAGACATGAAAATAAACACGCTCCATCGCCAGGTATCTCATTCACTCTACATCGGATTGCTAATCCTTTAACTGTGACTGTTACAATTTCTCCATCCATTTTTCAAACAAAAGTAAGTTTACTTAACGAAAAATACAAACTTTTTTATTTAAGTAAGTAATCGATAAGACACTTTGATATAAACGTCAGTATAATCATTGAAAAAAATAATTAAATCTAAACTAGCACCTAATTGGCATGAAACTTTGAAATAAACATAATTTTAATTAACGAAGAAAAAACAAATATTATTAACTAATTTGGAACGAAACTTGTACACCTCCACAACCTCTAAAGAAAACATTTTAATTTTCAAGTCCCTTATTTCAAAGACATAGGACTTTCATACAAACTTCCAACCCCCGTTTTACCCCCTTAGGGTTGGAGTTTCGTAAAATCCTTTCTTAGCGGACGTCTAGACCCTATAAGGAACCTACCTGCCAAATTTCAAGTTTGTATGTCTTATAGTTTCTGAGATACGGTGATGAGTGAACTTTGGCTTTTATTTATATATATTGAGATGATATATGTTACTATGCTATTTCAAATTAAGTAAATACAAAGAAAATTATAAAAATCGAGAAAAGGAAATTATATTCTCATTCCAAGGCAGAGTGCAAATGAGTTAATTTGGGATAATTTATAATCGTCGTCTTCTTCTCAATACCTAAAAAAGGAAAAATTAAGATAAAATTAAAAATTAAAATACACAAGTACATATAAAAAAAATTCAAAGAACAATATTAATATAATTTATCAATAATATATAAAATTGTAATAATCATGTATCAAATAGATAAGGACAATAGCTATTGAAAAAGTGTATAAATTTTATGATACCTTGGTAATCAATACCGATTTTAAAAAAACTAAGACAAAATAAAATAAAAAAGAACCAAGTTTTAAGACATCAATGTAAAGTTTTACATAAATCTTAGTATAAAATATTAGAACTCATATAAGAAAATAAAAGAAAAGGGGTGTACTTACTTTTAGAATAGACAATGTTTGTTCTCAAGACATATTATGATTTATTATTAGTATAATTTCCAAATGAAAAATTCTGAAAATAGAAAGATATTAGATTATATTGTAGATAAGATATTATAAAAATTAACAATTCATTTAAAGTACAGCAGATTTTAAAAGAATAAGTATTGTATTAAATGTAAATAATTAGTTGAGTATTAGATTTTTTTTAGTAATTTGATTTGATAAAGAATTTGTAGGAGAAAGATTTTATGAAATTAATAACTCATTAAAAGTTTAGTAAATTGTAAAAAAGAATTTCTATAATATTTAAATGTAAATAAGGAATTAGGTATAAGATTTTTGTAATTTTATTTGATTAATAATTTAGTAGGCGAATATCGCATGTTAATGGATAGTGTAAGATTGTTTGGGGATTCAGTTGTTAAATTGTTGATTCGCTGAATCTCGCTCTTGTTTTTTGGGCTTTTGAAGCGATAGCATGTAATAAAATTTGCTCTATTAAAATTTCGATTTTTTTACTTAAATACTTATAAAAGAACGTCTAAAAGTAGTAAAAAGTGTTAATAAAGCCACAAGACCACTGCTGATAACCACTGGTAAGAATTAAAGTCCATATAAATGGGGAAATAAATGTTAGTTATGGAGTGCGGAGCAGATTAGTCGTATGAATGCTTCCTGAGTAATATAATTCAAGTAAAACTGGTTTCTGATAAGAAAGAAAGCAATAATTTACTCACCATTTGATGCAAGATCAAGTTATTTCCGGAGGAAAAGCAAATTTAGTCGTCTACATCTATAAAGTGTCCGTATATCATTGATGTTCCTGGGAAATGGTTGGATTCCAATAAGAAGTGATATCCTGTGCTTTCAGCTGACCAGAGAGAATACCAAACTTCAAAACACGGTATCTATTTCCAAATTTTTTTAAAAATAAAGAACATTTCTGTGTTTCATTCTTCTGTAGATTATGAACATTTGATATCACTTGTACACTGTTTCACTATTTATATAAGTTGTTTGCACATCTTTTGATAAGTTTAATTTGATTTATTGTTTACAAAATTCAGAATTTTTCATAACCCTCAATTTAACGAGGTTTTAATTTGAAGGTAATGTGTCTTTGCGCACAAAACAATAAGAAAAAGTGAGGTTAAGATCAAATCGAAATTGTAGTACAAAATTGCAATTTGGTATAAGATTGTTGAATTTTATTATATTTGTTTTTGAAATTTTCAAAAGAAATTAAGTTGAAATATACCTTATCCACATTTACATCAATATTAAAATAAACATTATCAAGGTATATTATAAATATTGGCGCCCAACGTGGGGCTCTAAACAATCAAAATTAGAGCCTATTCAAATAATTAAAACTTGAGAAGTTTGTTACAATTTTTTTTCATTATTTTGCTCTAAATAATCAAAACTAGAGCCTTTTAAATTAATCTATATTTAAAAAATTTTTGCATATCAAAACAAAACTCTAGAAAACTTGATTTGGTAAATTTTTTTATTGTAATTTGTTTGTGTGATTTTGGGTTATTTATAACTGACAATAATAAACAGGTATTTGCTTGTAAAATAGTTATTGGTATAAAGGTATTTATATTAAATTTTGCACATTATTTGTATTTATCTGGGAATTTGAACTATAAGTATGAATAAAAAAATGAGATTGAGAGATGGTAAGATAGTCGGAGAGGAGAGTGAGAGTAGTGATGGAGGAGAGATTGGGATTGAAAGTGTGGCAGTACAAGTACATGAAGAGAGAGTATTAGGAGCAGGGGATTACCGAGTGGAAGAGCTGATTCAAACAGGCCAGACACAGGAAGAAGCAGAAACGGAAGAAGGAGAGAATTTAATAGAGATAGAGGGAGAACAGGATCGAACCATGGTTGAAATAGAGACAGAAGAAACTGCTGGTGAAAATGCACAAGAAGAGCAGGTGGTACAGGAAAGACCAGGAGGAGAGACTCAAGTAGATTTGTGTAGGATGCTTCAAAGCTTTATGATGAACAATGATAAGAAATATGAAGAAATTAATAAAAATATGATGAATATGAGAAAAGATATTAAAGAAGATAATATGAAGATGAGGGAAGATATTCATAAGAAATTTGAGGAAAACAATAAAAAATTGGAAGAAATAAAAGAAGATAATAAAATATTTAAAAGAGAAATTAGTAGTATTAAAGAAGACAATTTGAAGATAAGGGAAGAAGTTAAAACTATAAGAAAGGAATTTGACAAGAAAATGGAACAGCAGAACAAGAAATTGAGAACTGAAATACAGGATACTGGAGTAAAAATTAGGGGGGAAATTGAAAAAGGTATGGAAAATAAAATAAAAGAAGTTAGAAAGTTAATAAAAGAAAATTTACCTGAAGAAATTGAGCTTGAAATCAACAAGCAAAAAGAAATTATAAAAAAAGAAATAGGACAAATACGGATCCAAGAGCAAATTAATGAAGAGGTAGTGGACAATTTAAAAATTAATTTGGGAAAAGAATTTGAAAGACTAGAGGGAGAAGTAGAAAAACAAAAAGGAGTTTGCAGTAAGAATCAGGAATTAACTGGGTTAAAATTAAGTAAGGAAATGGAGGATATACAGAAGAAGCTACAAGAAGTTATGGAGAATAATGTTAGAGGAAATGCATTGGGAGTTCTTCCCAATATGATCTCACACTACAACAATGCAGGAATTAAATTTGATGGAAACATAAACCACATTCATCCAAAAGTATTCGTCAATATCGTGAAAAGCAAATCAAAATATACTAGTGATTTCTCGGAACAAAAATTGTTAATATGTAATATGTTAACAGGACATCCTTAACTTTGGTTTTGCAATAAAGAAAACCAAATTTTTTCGATGAAAGATTTCGAAGAGCAATTTTGTAATTATTTCTGGGGAGAAATAGAACAGTCGACATTTAGGGAAAAATTGTATTTTGGAAAGTTTGACTACAAAAAAGGAAGAAATTATAATGCATATGCAATGCAACTTTATAATAATGCGCAATATCTAGAACCTGAAATGAGAGAAGAAGAAATAGTATTATATGTGTCGAGACAATACAACCATGAAGTGACTGAGACGATAGCTATACACAACATTAAAACCATGGAACATTTCTCAAATTACTTACAAAGACTAGAACTCAGTTTAATGAGTGAAAGTAGAAATGATGGGAATGAAAGATTTAATGATCGGAATAGGTATGAAAACAGGAATTCTGGTGGTAATAGATTTAATGATAGGAATAGAGAAGAAAATAGGAATAATAGTAATGACAGATTTAATAATAGGAACAGGGAATTTAATAGGGGATATAGTGATTTTAATAGGAATGATAATAGAAATGGTAGAAATTGGGAAAATAGGAATTTTGATAGGAGAAATAGGGATGTTTCAAATAACAATAATTATGATAGGAATAGGGGGTCAGGAAATAGATGGAATAGAAACAATGATAATAATGGCAGAAATAAGGTTAATCGTAATGTAGGGAATCAGAATAATGAATGGCGAGATAGGGGTGAGAATAGTCGACAGGTGAATGTTATGAATGTAAATCAGGGTGATGTGACTGGTCCAGGCCAGGAACAGAACGTGGATTTTGCCTAAGTCGCTTCCACGTGCGTAATATCATCTACTCTTCTAGGTATGAACATCATAGAGAATTTCTTGTTAATGATGATGAAATTAAAACCAATGAATTTTGGAGGTTAATTTTTATAGAGGGGGTTTTTCAAAATATTAAATGCCAAATTATGATAGATACTGGTTCAGAGGTTACTTTAATTAGTCAAAAAGTAGTTCAAAATTTAAATTATGACATTATATTAGGTTCAGATGAATTGAATAATCACAAGGTAGTAATAGATTATGAAGAAGAATGTTTGAAATGGGAACAACAGAGAATACCATTTACCTTAGGAAATAATGCAAATCAGGAAGCTGATCCGAATAGACAGTATAATAATATTGCCAAGGTAGATTATAATGAGTTAGAAGGAAACTGTGGACAATATCAAAAAGAAGTGGAAATGTTGTGTAAAAAGTATTGTAAACTATTTAATGAAGAAACGTGTATAGCATCAAATTATACCCACAAGTTGAAGATGAGCAAGGATATTAAGAATTTTAAGATTAAGACTTATCCAATTCCGTATAAGTTGAAGGATGAAGTATATCAGGAATTAAGCAAAATGATGAAAGATGGAATTATAGAGAGGTCTGATTCACCGTATATAAATGCAATTACGTGTGTTAGAAAAAAGTCAGGGGAAATAAGATTATGTTTGTATTGTAAGTAGTAACCTTTTGTATTATTAATTTGTTTTGTTTTCGTTGTTATTGTAATGTATTATAAAAAATGTCACAGTAGTCAACAAGTTATAAAATAAAAAACTGCATGTTGTAATTTAGTTACTGAATTTCTTTTGAGCAATAATCTCAACAGTGGTAGCAGAGCGTGGTTCCTGTGAGCAAAGTACTTGTTAGAAACTTTACTGCAGACATGAAAAACGAAGATATTCAGTTAACTAAGGCGACACATTCGACATCAGTGATGAAGATCGGCGAACATTCAATGGTTATGCAGAAATTGACTGATGTTAGCGAGTGGGCAAGTTGGAAACGACGAATTCAGCTTGCACTCCGGTGCAACGGCGTTCTCAAGCTGATTGCCGAACCTATTCCTGTTTCTCCCGACGAAGACTGGTTAAAAAAGGATGCACTGGCACAGTGGATTATTTTACAATCGTTATCGCCACAAGTAGAAACTTTGGTGCAAATCTGCGACTCAGCAAAAGCGTTGTTTGAGAAACTGTCTGCGATTTACGACAAAGCAACACCCGAGTCAATCACTCTAGTCTTCCGTGAGCTGTTTACGTTGAAGTGGAGCGAGACCCGGTCAGTGGCAGCACACATGTTAAGGGTACAGTCACTTGGACAGAAGCTGCAACTGATGGATTGTAAGCTACCAGACGAAGCATTGATGTGCATCATACTGATTACATTGCCGGATGAGTATCAGCCGTTTATTTCCGTTTGGGACGGCGTCACGGGTGCTGATCGAACTTTCACTAAACTTCAAGAGCGTCTTCAGCTGCATGAAAGTAGATTTCGTATACGTGTAGAGAGTAAGTTATGTGACGTAAAAGATGATAATGAAGGTTTAGTGGTAAATAAGAAAGGGGGAAATAAAAATGTTAATGTAAATTCTAATTTTAGTAACCGAAGGCGAAAGAACAACCAAAATGCAGAAAAACAGTCGCAGGATAACTCTAATGCTGGACAGTCTGATGTGACTTCGAGCATCGTCACGTGCTTTAACTGCGGTGGTAAAGGGCACATAAGTAAACAATGTCCATCCGTACGGCGTGGCAGCAGTGGCACGAACAGCAATAAGGGATCTGCACCTTCTAGTGAGAAAGGTACTGGTTTTTTCGCAGACATTTCGGTTGGTTCAGGTGCGACCAATGACTGGATTCTAGACTCTGGTGCAACTCATCACATGACCTGTCGTCAGGATTGGGTAAAAAATTTTAAGTCTTTTTCTGATAGAGTGACTGTAGGTGGGGGTGCATATTTGGATGTGATTGGATCTGGAAATATTGATGTCGTTTGTTCTCTAAAGAGTGGCATTAACAAAATTGAATTGAGGGATGTGTATGTGATTCCCAAGCTTGGTAGAAATCTTATTAGTGTTCGTAAAGCTCAAACAGCAGGTATCCTTGTTAGTTTTCCTCCTAGTCGAGATCTTGCTTATCTTAGCAAGAATAATGTTCTTCAGTGTACTGCTATTTTGCGTGACAACTTGTATGTTCTTTTAGGTCACAGCAAATCTGTGTGTGGTAGTGTAAACGTGTCTTGTATAAGTGAATTGCGTCTGTGGCATGCTAGGTTTGCACATCAGGATAAGCAGCATGTTGTTAAGCTGCTTCATGAGCGAGGAGTGAAATTTTCTGACAAAGAAGTGAAAGAGTTTGTCTGTGAAGCGTGTGTTTTAGGTAAAATGACACAGCGTTCCTTTCATTCGAATCCTATCAGAGCTACGAAGCCTGGTGAATGTGTACATATTGATTTGTGTGGCCCAATGTCTGTTGAAAGTATTGGCAGAAAGAAATACATGTGTGTGTAAGGATGATTATTCTAGTTACCGATATGTGTATTTTCTGCGTGAGAAATCTGAAGCTGTTGATAAAATAAAGATTTTCCTTCAAGCTTGTAATAGTCTAAAAATTGAAGTCCAAACCATTATCACAGATGGAGGTAAGGAATTTGATAACAGCCTCATTGATTCGTTGTTGACTCATAGAAACATAGAGCATGAGGTTTGTCCCGCGTACACACCTCAACTTAATGGTCTTGTTGAACGTGAAAATCGAATCCTGTTGGATGCTTTGAGAACTGTTTTCTGTTCATCAGATGTTCCGCAGTGTTGTTGGGCTGAATTGATCAATGGCATAGTTGATGTCTTGAATAGAACTGGGCCTACAAGACATGGCAAAAGTCCTTTTGAGTTGTGGACAGGTAGGAAACCAACTCTAAAGTATATTCACACTCTTGGTTGTAAAGCTTTTGTTTTCCGACCTCCACAAGTCCGTGGTAGTAAGTTTGAACCCAGAGCAGTTGAAGGTCGTCTCGTAAGTATGATGAAGCGTCCTTTTGTATATAGAGTTTGGGTTCCGTCTCTTCGAAAAGTTGTTCAATCAACTCATGTTTTTGTTGAAAGTAGTGAGGTGTTCGAGGTTGAGATTCCTGTGGAGTGGCCATTAGAGACTGTGAAAGATTCAGAAGTAGAGAGGGCTGATACTGAGATTGTTGAGCCATCCACTTCTAATAAATTTAAAGGAAGAGGTCGTCCAAAAGGTTCAGGCGGAGATCCGTGTGCCATGAATGATCTTGACTTGTCAAATGTGCCTGCTGGTGTATTAACTCGGAACAAATGTTCAGTTAGCAAATCTGAAATTTCGGCCAACCTGGTCCAGTTTATTGATCGGGCTCTTTGTTTCTTTGCTGAACCAAAAACTCCTAATGAGGCTCGTGAGTGTTCTGAAGCAAATGAATGGGAAGCTGCAATGGCTTCTGAACTTGATAGTTTGGACAAGAATAGAACTTGGGAATTAGTGGAAAGACCTCATGATAGAAGGGTTGTAAAGAACAAATGGATCTTTAAAATAAAGCGTGGTCCAACTGGTGATGTAGAAAAGTATAAAGCTCGACTTGTTGCAAAGGGCTTTAGTCAAATTCCTGGGGTTGATTTTGATGAAACCTTTAGTCCCGTAGCTCGTTTTGAAACTCTGAGAGCAGTTTTAGCTGTTACTTCGGTCAATCTGTACAAGTTAGTCAAATTTGACATAAAGACTGCTTTCTTGTATGGAGATCTGGAAGAAGAGATTTTCATGGAGCAGCCTGCTGGCTTTGAAGATGGGACTAATAGAGTGTGTTTGTTGAAAAAAAGCTTGTATGGTTTAAAACAAGCTCCCAGATGTTGGAATGCAAAGCTGGTTGAGAAGCTTTGTATGTTTGGTTTTAAACAAGCTGAGAGCGACCCTTGCTTGTTCTGCTTTAACAAACGTTCAGAGAGAATGTTTTTAGTGATATATGTTGATGATGGTCTATTAGTTTCATCATCAGATGATTTATCTAAGCGTTTTCTGGACTACTTGTTTTTCGTGTTTGAAGGTACAACTGGTTTGTGTGATTCGTACTTAGGAATGCAAATTGAGCAACGTTGTGATGGACTATTTTTGTACCAGGAAGGATATATCTTGAAATTATTGGAAAAATTCAATATGGCTGATGCAAAATCGTGTTCTGTTCCTGGTTGTAAAACTGATTTAGCTGATTCTGTTCAGTTAAGCTCTGAAATGCCGTATCGTGAGTTGGTAGGGAGCTTAATGTATTTGAGTGTGTGTACTAGACCTGATGTAACGTATGCTGTAAGTGTGTTGTCAAGAGTGTTAGATAGACCAACAGTAGGACACTGGAAGTTAGGCTTAATTGTCTTGAAGTATCTGAAGGGTACAAGTGGCTGTGGCCTGTTCTTTTCATGTTCTGGTTCTGTTGATTTGATTGGTTACGCTGATGCTAACTTCGCAGGTGATGAAGTTACTCGACGTTCTACTTCAGGATCTTTAATTTTGTTTTGTGGATGCTTGACCGCATGGTCCACTAAATTGCAGCAATGTGTTTCCTTGTCGACAACGGAAGCGGAACTGATTGCTGCAAACGAGTGCGCCAAGACTCTTATCTGGATGGAACTTCTGGGAAGGGATTTGCTGGGAGAGTCACTGCAGCCTCGTCTCCTAATGGATAGCTCGAGTGCACTAAAGCTGACGCATAATCCAGAATACCACTCAAGAACTCGTCATGTTGACATTCGCATGAAGAAAGTGCGAGAGTTAGTCTTGGAAGGTAGTTTGACAACTACTTATGTTTCTACAAAGGATCAACTAGCCAAATTTTTGGTTGCTAGTCGCTTGCGAGATCTGCTGACAAGAGTGGGCTTTACTTAAGCGACTAGTTTCTGCATTTTTGGTAATGTTCTGAAGTTTTTGTTTTAAATTAATAAGGGAGGGTATTGTAAGTAGTAACCTTTTGTATTATTAATTTGTTTTGTTTTCGTTGTTATTGTAATGTATTATAAAAAATGTCACAGTAGTCAACAAGTTATAAAATAAAAAACTGCATGTTGTAATTTAGTTACTGAATTTCTTTTAAGCAATAATCTCAACAGTTTGGATGCTAGGAATATAAATACTTACACAGTAAAACAATATGAAAGTCCCATGAATGTACAGGGAATATTTGGCCGAATAACAAAGGCTAAAATATACTTAAAATTAGATCTTAAACACAGTTTCTGGCTAATTCCTTTAGAAAAAAGTAGCAGACAATACACAGCTTTTATGGTGGATGGAATTGTGTACCAATTTTGTGTTGTACCCTATGGATTACAAAGTTCTTGTGCAGCATTAGTTAAAACGTTACATACAATATTAAATAAACATGAATCATTTATACTACATTATATTGATGATATTTTGGTGTATTCAGAAAATGAAGAAATACATAAAGAACATTTGGAAATAACTTTAAAGGAACTGGAAACAGCAGGTTTAAAAATAAATGTGGAAAAATGTAAATTTTACCAACAAGAAATTAAATATTTAGGATATGTTTTAAATACTACAGGGGTAAGCATGGATCCAGAAAGAGTACAAGCGATTTTGAATTATCAAACACCCAGGAATTTAAAAACATTAAGAGGATTCCTTGGAATTTTAAACTACTACAAGAGATTGATTCCGGATTTATCGAGCAAAGAAGTTCCCTTGATTGAACTACTTAAAAAAGATGTTAAATGGAAATGAACACCAGAACGAGAACAAGCTTTCAAAGAACTGAAGCAAATTTTCACCAATATCTTAAAAGTATATCATCCACAGTATGATAAACCTTTCGTTCTTAGAACTGATGCATCTATAGATAGATAAGCAGGAGTGCTGATACAAATTCAGGAAGAAGGAGAAGTGCCCATTAGTTTTGTTTCAAGAGTTACGAAAAATAGTGAAAAAAAATACACTGTAACGGAATTGGAAATGGCGAGTGTTGTGTTTTGTATAACAAAATTAAGATTTTTCTTACTAGGGGCTAGATTTGTGGTAGAAAGCGATCACAATGCATTGACTGCAATGTTGAAAAATCGATATGCAAATAATAGGGTACACAGATGGCTATTATTACTGCAAGAATATGATTTTGAAATTAAATACATACCTGGAAAGAACAACATCATAGCGGATGCATTAAGTAGAGAAGTAGAAGAGCAAGGGGATCATACAAAATTTAAAATTGGGATTAATAAGTTATTGGACAAAAAGGGGTTGTACAGTTTAGAAAGCATTATTCGAGATCAGGCATATTTAAGTGAAGTAGAAAAGAGAAGAACTTTTGTAGTAGATAATATCATATATAAGAAGCTAGAAAACTGGGATGCCTATGTAATAACAACAGATTATGCTAAAGACATTTTATTCAATTTACATCAGGAATATGGACATATTGGGGTGAGGAAGTTATGGATGTTATTTAGAGAGAATCTTTATGCAAAGAACGATTTAACTAAAACCAAAGAAATTTGCAAAGCTTGTACAATGTGCCAATTGGCAAAAGAAAAAAATTATCATAACATTAATACAAATAGACCAATAATCACTCAAAGACCTCTACAAATAGTAGATATGGATTTCATAAGCAACCTAGTGCCAAGTATTCAAGGAAAGAAACATATTTTGGTAATGGTGGATGTGTTTACCAAATATGTGCAGCTATATCCATGCTCAAGAACTAATACTATACTCGTAATTAAATGTTTAAAGAATTTCATACAAGTACATGGAAAACCAGAAAGAATCATCTTAGACCATGCTACCTATGTTGAGAATAATAAATTTTTGTCAGCTTGTCAGCAATTTGACATAAACGTAAATTTTATAAGTATAAGAAACCCTTCTTCAAATCCAGCAGAGAGATACATTAAAGAAATTATAAAATACTTAAGAATTTTATGTAGCCAAGACCACGAATTATGGGAAAATAACTTGGAAGAGGTTCAGAGATATGTGAATGAAACTCCGCATGGAATTACAAAAGAATGTCCGGAATTGTTATTTAAAGGAAGAGCACCGGAAAGGAATTGGGAGGTAGTTAGAAATCAAGAGATGGATGAGATTTTAGAAAAGGTCAACAAAAATTTGAAAAGAAATGCTGATAGATATATTAAAAGACAGGAACAGAAATTTAAAAAGAAAACTAAATTCAAAAAGGGGGACTTGGTTATCATTAGAGCATTACAAGTGGCAAAAAAAAGGGAAAATCAATGTGCTAAATTATTAATGCCATTTGAGGGACCATATTTGGTTGACAATGAGAATGCACAAAACAGTTATAGGTTGGTTTGTCCGAATACGGGTAGGTTAAGAGGAATTTTTAATATTAAGGATGTATACAAGTTTACACCTGCAGAAGGGTAGATGATATTTAGAACAATTTTGTAAATAGATGTCATGTTGTAAATAGTAATTTTAGGTGTATATAGTTTTTTTTTGTTTTTTGATAAGGGGATGTTTATAGAATAAACATTAAGAAAATCCAGTGAAATGTTAAATCATTAGAATTTAAATTGATATTAATAAACAGTTTGAATATTTTGCATAAAAGTTTTTGTTTTCCAAGAGATGATCTTAGAGAAATTAATTTTGTCTTGGTATTCTTTGTACATGAATAATTATTTACAAGCAAGTACATAATATATAAACAGATTATAATATCCCACCAAAAACATTTTCATGTAAAATGTTGCCAAGACGAGCCCATATGACTCGCACTGTCAAAAAGTTATCAGATCTCATGTAGAGCCAAGCTTCTAACACTACACGCCCTAACTCTACAAGGCCTAACTTCACAAACTCTACACCTTAGTCAAAATATGTGGCTTGGCCATTTCGCTACATTCACATCGGCGTAAGGTGAAAAATCAATTCACTGTTCATTACTTTTGTGTTATACAATAGTTCTTGTAGTAACGAACGGCAAAGCCACATATTTTGACTAAGGTGTAGAGTTTGTGAAGTTAGGCCTTGTAGAGTTAGGGCGTGTAGTGTTAGAAGCTTGGCTCTACATGAGATCTGATAACTTTTTGACAGTGCGAGTCATATGGGCTCGTCTTGGCAACATTTTACATGAAAATGTTTTTGGTGGGATTTCATTTCTTTTTGTAAGTTGTTTGTAACAAAATTTTTTTTTATTTATGTCTAAGACAATCGACAATCAACAAAACATGACAATCGACAATCGACGCGCTCGCTGTCAAGGAC
The DNA here is from genome assembly GCA_964028335.1 of Altica lythri. Classification (NCBI taxonomy): domain Eukaryota; kingdom Metazoa; phylum Arthropoda; class Insecta; order Coleoptera; family Chrysomelidae; genus Altica; species Altica lythri. Next base: position 4,033,810 of record OZ034810.1, on the reverse strand, counting down.
AATTTTTTTTTATTTTTAGCTACTGTGTGGACGTAAGAGGCAGGAGACGTTCGCACACTTCTATTCATTCATATTTATATGATCTGATCTGAAGTATATGTCTCTCAATATATGTCGATATGTCTCAATATATGTCGATTAAATTTTTTTTTTTTAACAAGGAGTACCTATACATATATATATATATTGAGATGATATTAGTTACTATGTTATATTAAATAAGATGTAGAAGGAAAATCTAATGGAAAGTAGAGAAAGGAGATTTTCTTATTTCGGGTCAGAGCGCAAATTTAGTAACATTGGGATTGATTATCATCATCTTCTTCATAATTCCTAAAAAAGGAAAAAGAAAATAGAATAATAAAAAAAAAAATACAAATACATTTCAAAGATTTTTATTTAAAGATTCAAAAATGATTAATCTACATTATATAAAGTTTTGATAATTATGAAATTGATAAATGGGTAAAGTAGATAATTAAAAGTTTATAAAATTGCCAATACGTTAGTAATCAAACATTAATTTTAAATGAATTAGGGGTGTAAGTAAATGAGAAAATTAAATTATACAAAAAAAACATCACAAATAGTTAAAATACATGTTAAAACTTCTACTTACTTTTAAATTATACAAATTTACCAACCATATTCTAATTTATTAATAGTTCAAATGCCAAATGAAATATTCTGAAAAAGAGAAAATTATTAGTTTGTAGTGCTAGTAAATTTCATAAGAATATAAAAAAGAATGATCATTGTTTTAAATTGTAATATTGAATCAAGAATTAGATTTTGTTAATAATTTTATTTGAATAGGAAATTAGTAGGCGATTAGATGGAAAAGATGTATAGATTTAAGTTTGTTGAATTTGTCAGTTGTTTCTTTGTTGATTTGATAGACGCACTCTTGTTTTCTGGTTGTTGAGATAGAAGTGGTATTAAAAATTTGCTCCGTAGAAATTTTGAGTTTTTTTTGAAAGTATTGATAATAGAAAGTATTAAAACAGTTTAAAGTATAAAGAATATCCCAAGGTAACCAGAGAAAGCAATTGGTAAGAGAAATTTATATGATTTTATGAAAGAATAAATGGTTAAAATTGTTGCTGAGTAGTTAATCGTTATAAATGCTTCCTGAATTGATTTAAAGAAAGATACTCTAGTTTCTAACAAGAAAGAATAGCATTATTGTACTTACCTTTGGATGTAAAAGCTGATTGTGCAGTGATTAGAAGAAATCTTATTAGTAAAATTTCCAAAGTTCGTGATATCATTGCTGTGCTGGGTAACATAGGCCTGTTCTTGAAAAGGGGATCCTAAGGCTTAGCAGACCGAAGAGAAAACAAGATCTTCATAAAACGGTATCACTCTTCCATTATTATCAATAAAGAACTTTTCTGTTGTTTGATTTTTGTAATTTCCATGAACATTTTTTTTATTTTCACTGTTTTATGTATTTAACTAAATTATTTTTATTCACTTTTTGTTAAGTTTAATCCAAATTGTTTAGTAACTCAAGACAGAATATTTCATTTATATATATTTGATGCTTGTTTTGGTTTATTAACGGTATTTTTGAAGTTTGACACATTTTGAATTAGAAAGGTTAGAAATTTATATACAATTCATGCCTAGAAAACATTGTTGGTCTAGGATAGTGCGGTTTTACAGTCATTTTATTGCAAATTTGTGTATTAACTGATTTTGAATCTAGTTTGGTTGAATATTTGAACTCTGACCTTGACATAAGGGAATAGCCGGTAGCATATTTAATTAATCATATTGGAAGATAATTACATTGAGTTAATTCTTACCTATTCACTATTTATATTTAAAATTCAAAATTAATTAAAGGTAAGGAATATTTTATAACATAGTGATTGATATTATCAAAACATATTATTATTATTCATACACTCATCATATATGTTATAAATTTTGGCGCCCAACGTGGGGCTCTAAACAATCAAAATTAGAGCCGATTCAAATAATTAAAATTTGAGAATTTTGTTAAATTTTTTTTTATTATTTCGCTCTAAACAATCAAAACTAGAGCCTATTTAAATAATTAATATTTAAAATATTTTTTTTGAAAACTTGATTTGAAATTTTTTTTTGTGATTCATATTAGTTATATTTATCTCGATAGAATAAATTGTGAATATGGAGGGAAAAATGAGATTGAGAGATGGTAAGATAGTAGGAGATGAGAGTGAAAGTAGTGATGGAGGAGAGATTGAGATGGAAAGTGTGGCGGTACAAGTACATGAAGAGAGAGTGTTAGGAGCCGGAGATTATCGAGTGGAAGAGATGATTCAAACCGGACAGACACAGGAAGAAGCAGAGATGGAAGAAGGAGAGAATTTAATAGAGATAGGGGGAGAACAGGATCGAACTATGATAGAAATAGAGACAGAGACAACTGCTGGTGGAAATGAACAAGAAGAACTGGTGGTACAAGAAAAACCAAGAAAAAAAAATCAACCTGATATGAACAGCATACTTGAAATCCTTATGATGAGATTTGATCAGCAGGACAAGAAATTGGAAGAGTCTAATAAAAGCAGAAAAGAAGATAATATGAAGATGAAAGAAGAAATAAATAAGAAATTGGATCAACAAAAAGAAGATATTAAAAAAAAATTAGATGAAATAAAAGAAGATAATAAGATTTTTAAAAGAGAAATTAGTAGTATTAAAGAAGATAATTTGAAGATCAAGGAAGAAATGAAAATTATGAAGATAGACTGTGACAAGAATATGGAACAGCAAAATATTAAATTAAGGAATGAAATCCAGGAGACAGGGATTAAAATTAAGGGGGAAATTAAAATGGTAGAAGAGAAAATAGTAGAAGTGAGTAAACAAACAGAACAAATAAAAAAGGAAATAGGACAGATAAAGATGCAAGAGCAAATTAATGAAGAAGTCGTAGACAATTTAAAAATTAACTTAGGAAAAGAATTTGAAAAACTAGAGGGAGAAGTAGAAAAACAAAAAGGAGTTTGTAGTAGGAATCAAGAATTAACCAAGTATCAATTAAATAAGGAAATGGAAGATATGCAAAAGAAGTTACAAGAAATTATGGATAATAATGTCAGAGGAAATATGATGGGAGTTCTTCCTAACATGATATCACACTACAACAATACCGGAATTAAATTTGATGGAAACATTAATCATATACATCCAAAAGTATTTGTGAATATAATAAAAAGTAAAACAAAACATATTAGTGATTTCTCGGAGAAAAAACTGTTGATCCGGGATATGTTAACAGGACATCCTTTACTATGGTTCTGCAATAAAGAAAATCAAATGTCGTCAATAAAAGATTTCGAAGAGCAATTTTGTAGATATTTCTGGGGGGAAATCCAACAAGCTACCTTTAGAGAAAAACTGTATTTTGGTAAATATGACTATAATAAAGGAAAAAATTTTAATGCATATGCAATGCAACTATATAATAATGCACAATATTTGGAACCTGCAATGAGGGAAGAGGAAATTGTTTTGTATGTGGCGAGACAGTACAAACATGAAATGACGGAAACAATAGCAATTCATAATATTAAAACAATGGAACAGTTATCAAATTACTTACAGAGACTAGAACGAAGTCTAATGAATGAAAGTAGAACGAATGGGAATGAAAGATTTGAAGAAATAAACGAAGATATGAGGAAACATATAAATATGGAATTAGAAAGAAAATTTCAAAAGAATAATGATAAAATGAAGCAGACTAATAAAAGATTGGAGAAAATAAAAGAAGATACTAAGACATTTATAAGACAAATAAACTATATGAAGGAAGATAATTTGAAGAGCATAGAGGAAGACACAAATAAAATAGATGAAGAAAGGAAGAAGACTATTAAGAAATTTGTAGATGGATATAAAGCAAAGCAAGTAGCATTCTTGGAAAAATTGTACATTTGGAAATATAAAGAAAGGGGGAAGAAAACTAAATTTATAATAGCTTTTAGGTATATAGGAAAATACCAAGAAAGGGGGAAGAAATTTAAAAATATAGTAGGTATTGGGTATATTTGGAATTATCAGGAAAGAGGCAAGAAAAAAAACAAGTTTATAAAGATAATAAATAAAGTATATTTGAATAAATGTTAGAAAGAAAGAATAAATGTGATATTAAAAAAAAATAGAAATAAAGAAATTTATAAAGAAAATGCATGGGTAGATGATATTAATAGCAAAGTTTTGTAAATAATAGTATTAAGATGTAAATATCAAATTAAGATTGAATGGTTTTATTGAAAAAAGGTTTATACAATCTGTGCAAATAATATTAATTGAGGATAAAGTTTTTGTAAAATGAGTGTTTATTTATAAAAAAAAAATAGATTAAAATTATAATTTTTAATCCAACATCAATGAAATGTTTGATGTAAAAATTTTAATTGGGGGATTTGAGATGATATTAGTTACTATGTTATATTAAATAAGATGTAGAAGGAAAATCTAATGGAAAGTAGAGAAAGGAGATTTTCTTATTTCGGGTCAGAGCGCAAATTTAGTAACATTGGGATTGATTATCATCATCTTCTTCATAATTCCTAAAAAAGGAAAAAGAAAATAGAATAATAAAAAAAAAAAATACAAATACATTTCAAAGATTTTTATTTAAAGATTCAAAAATGATTAATCTACATTATATAAAGTTTTGATAATTATGAAATTGATAAATGGGTAAAGTAGATAATTAAAAGTTTATAAAATTGCCAATACGTTAGTAATCAAACATTAATTTTAAATGAATTAGGGGTGTAAGTAAATGAGAAAATTAAATTATAAAAAAAAAACATCACAAATAGTTAAAATACATGTTAAAACTTCTACTTACTTTTAAATTATACAAATTTACCAACCATATTCTAATTTATTAATAGTTCAAATGCCAAATGAAATATTCTGAAAAAGAGAAAATTATTAGTTTGTAGTGCTAGTAAATTTCATAAGAATATAAAAAAGAATGATCATTGTTTTAAATTGTAATATTGAATCAAGAATTAGATTTTGTTAATAATTTTATTTGAATAGGAAATTAGTAGGCGATTAGATGGAAAAGATGTATAGATTTAAGTTTGTTGAATTTGTCAGTTGTTTCTTTGTTGATTTGATAGACGCACTCTTGTTTTCTGGTTGTTGAGATAGAAGTGGTATTAAAAATTTGCTCCGTAGAAATTTTGAGTTTTTTTTGAAAGTATTGATAATAGAAAGTATTAAAACAGTTTAAAGTATAAAGAATATCCCAAGGTAACCAGAGAAAGCAATTGGTAAGAGAAATTTATATGATTTTATGAAAGAATAAATGGTTAAATTTGTTGCTGAGTAGTTAATCGTTATAAATGCTTCCTGAATTGATTTAAAGAAAGATACTCTAGTTTCTAACAAGAAAGAATAGCATTATTGTACTTACCTTTGGATGTAAAAGCTGATTGTGCAGTGATTAGAAGAAATCTTATTAGTAAAATTTCCAAAGTTCGTGATATCATTGCTGTGCTGGGTAACATAGGCCTGTTCTTGAAAAGGGGATCCTAAGGCTTAGCAGACCGAAGAGAAAACAAGATCTTCATAAAACGGTATCACTCTTCCATTATTATCAATAAAGAACTTTTCTGTTGTTTGATTTTTGTAATTTCCATGAACATTTTTTTTATTTTCACTGTTTTATGTATTTAACTAAATTATTTTTATTCACTTTTTGTTAAGTTTAATCCAAATTGTTTAGTAACTCAAGACAGAATATTTCATTTATATATATTTGATGCTTGTTTTGGTTTATTAACGGTATTTTTGAAGTTTGACACATTTTGAATTAGAAAGGTTAGAAATTTATATACAATTCATGCCTAGAAAACATTGTTGGTCTAGGATAGTGCGGTTTTACAGTCATTTTATTGCAAATTTGTGTATTAACTGATTTTGAATCTAGTTTGGTTGAATATTTGAACTCTGACCTTGACATAAGGGAATAGCCGGTAGCATATTTAATTAATCATATTGGAAGATAATTACATTGAGTTAATTCTTACCTATTCACTATTTATATTTAAAATTCAAAATTAATTAAAGGTAAGGAATATTTTATAACATAGTGATTGATATTATCAAAACATATTATTATTATTCATACACTCATCATATATGTTATAATATATATATATATATATATATATATATATATATATATATCTGGGGGCACCAAGTTTTAGATTAGATTATTAGATTAGACCTCTAGCGTCATCAAAATTTAATTTAAAATTACAGGTCTCATACAAACTCCCATCCCCTAGTTTAAGGGGTTGGGGGATGAAAGTTACAAGTTTTATAATTTTTTTGTTGTTTGTGTGCTAATACTAGCTTACATACAAAATTTCAGCTTTCTAGGACATTAGGAAATACCTTAATAATTTTGATGATCATCAGTGAGTCAGTGACGAAATCAGCGTTTTTTAGATATAAATAAAATCTGAAGTATAAAAGCTAATGTAATTAAAACTTAATATGTTCAATAAGTCCGCTATTGACAATATATCCCGAAAATTTTGTTGATCTAGCATAATCCAAACCCAAGTTATGAGGGTTCAAAAAAACGACGAAGCGCTTCGAGAAAAGGTAGGTAGTGCCCGTGCGCTTCGCTTGGCTCGTCTTGGCGGGGGCACTACCGTGCCCCCAGATGAAATATAGAACAAAGAAATTTGTATAAAATTTATTAAAATATAATCGGACATAGAAAAAAAAAAATTTATATGAAACAAAGTATTTAACAGTTATAAATGTGGAAAATTTGGAATAGAAATTATAATTTTTTAATCAAATATGAAAATATGATTGATTCAAAAATTTTAATTGGGGGATTTGAGATGATATATGTTACTATGCTATTTCAAATTAAGTAAATACAAAGAAAATTATAAAAATCGAGAAAAGGAAATTATATTCTCATTCCAGGGCAGAGTGCAAATGAGTTAATTTGGGATAATTTATAATCGTCGTCTTCTTCTCAATACCTAAAAAAGGAAAAATTAAGATAAAATTAAAAATTAAAATACACAAGTACATATAAAAAAAATTCAAAGAACAAAATTAATATAATTTATCAATAATATATAAAATTCTAATAATCATGTATCAAATAGATAAGGAGAATAGCTATTGAAAAAGTGTATAAATTTTATGATACCTTGGTAATCAATACCGATTTTAAAAAAACTAAGACAAAATGAAATAAAAAAGAACCAAGTGTTAAGACATCACTGTAAAGTTTTACATAAATATTAGAACTCATATAAGAAAATAAAAGAAAAGGGGTGTACTTACTTTTAGAATAGACAATGTTTGTTTTCAAGACATATTATGATTTATTATTAGTATAATTTCCAAATGAAAAATTCTGAAAATAGAAAGATATTAGATTATATTGTAGATAAGATATTATAAAAATTAACAATTCATTTAAAGTACAGCAGATTTTAAAAGAATAAGTATTGTATTAAATGTAAATAATTAGTTGAGTATTAGATTTTTTGTTAGTAATTTGATTTAATAAAGAATTTGTAGGAAAAAGATTTTATGAAATTAATAACTCATTAAAAGTTTAGTAAATTGTAAAAAAGAATTTCTATAATATTTAAATGTAAATAAGGAATTAGGTATAAGATTTTTGTAATTTTATTTGATTAATAATTTAGTAGGCGAATATCGCATGTTAATGGATAGTGTAAGATGGTTTGGGGATTCAGTTGTTAAATTGTTGATTCGCTGAATCTCGCTCTTGTTTTTTGGGCTTTTGAAGCGATAGCATGTAATAAAATTTGCTCTATTAAAATTTCGATTTTTTTACTTAAATACTTATAAAAGAACGTCTAAAAGTAGTAAAAAGTGTTAATAAAGCCACAAGACCACTGCTGATAACCACTGGTAAGAATTAAAGTCCATATAAATGGGGAAATAAATGTTAGTTATGGAGTGCGGAGCAGATTAGTCGTATGAATGCTTCCTGAGTAATATAATTCAAGTAAAACTGGTTTCTGATAAGAAAGAAAGCAATAATTTACTCACCATTTGATGCAAGATCAAGTTATTTCCGGAGGAAAAGCAAATTTAGTCGTCTACATCTATAAAGTGTCCGTATATCATTGATGTTCCTGGGAAATGGTTGGATTCCAATAAGAAGTGATATCCTGTGCTTTCAGCTGACCAGAGAGAATACCAAACTTCAAAACACGGTATCTATTTCCAAATTTTTTTAAAAATAAAGAACATTTCTGTGTTTCATTCTTCTGTAGATTATGAACATTTGATATCACTTGTACACTGTTTCACTATTTATATAAGTTGTTTGCACATATTTTGATAAGTTTAATTTGATTTATTGTTTACAAAATTCAGAATTTTTCATAACCCTCAATTTAACGAGGTTTTAATTTGAAGGTAATGTGTCTTTGCGCACAAAACAATAAGAAACAGTGAGGTTAAGATCAAATCGAAATTGTAGTACAAAATTGCAATTTGGTATAAGATTGTTGAATTTTATTATATTTGTTTTTGAAATTTTCAATATTAGTTAAATTTGAATCTATTTATTAGTGGAGATTTTTTTTTTGAACTCGCACCTTGAGGGAGAGAATAGCTAAGAATTTATATTAAAATAACAATCATTAAATAAAAGAAATTAAGTTGAAATATACCTTATCCACATCTACATCAATATTAAAATAAACATTATCAAGGTATATTATAATATATATATATATTTTGAGATGATATTAGTTACTATGTTATATTAAATAAGAATGTAGAAGGAAAATCTAATGGAAAGTAGAGAAAGGAGATTTTCTTATTTCGAGTCAGAGCGCAAATTTAGTAACATTGGGATTGATTATCATCATCTTCTTCATAATTCCTAAAAAAGAAAAAAGAAAATAGAATAATAAGAAAAAAAATATACAAATACATTTCAAAGATTTTTATTTAAAGATTCAAAAATGATTAATCTACATTATATAAAGTTTTGATAATTATGAAATTGATAAATGGGTAAAGTAGATAATTAAAAGTTTATAAAATTGCCAATACGTTAGTAATCAAACATTAATTTTAAATGAATTAGGGGTGTAAGTAAATGAGAAAATTAAATTATAAAAAAAAGACATCACAAATAGTTAAAATAAATGTTAAAACTTCTACTTACTTTTAAATTATACAAATTTACCAACCATATTCTAATTTATTAATAGTTCAAATGCCAAATGAAATATTCTGAAAAAGAGAAAATTATTAGTTTGTAGTGCTAGTAAATTTCATAAGAATATAAAAAAGAATGATCATTGTTTTAAATTGTAATATTGAATCAAGAATTAGATTTTGTTAATAATTTTATTTGAATAAGAAATTAGTAGGCGATTAGATGGAAAAGATGTATAGATTTAAGTTTGTTGAATTTGTCATTTGTTTTTTTTGTTGATTCTGATAGAATCTCACTTGTTTTCTGGTTGTTGAGATAGAAGTTGTATTAAAAATTTGCTCCGTAGAAATTTTGAGTTTTTTTTGAAAGTATTGAGAATAGAAAGTATTAAAACAGTTTAAAGTATCAAGATTATTCCAAGGTAACCAGAGAGAGCAATTGGTAAGAGAAATTTATATGATTTTATGAAGAAATAGATATTTCAATTTATGGGGCTGAGCACTTTATGGTATAACTGTATTTTAATTGAGTTAAAGAAGATTAAATTAATATTTAACAAGAAAGAAAGTCATAATTACACTTACCAGAGAAGATAGTAGTCATCCATCGCTTGGTTTTGAAGAGGAAGTGATTATTTGATCTTCATAAAGTTTCCTGAAATCTTTGCTGTATTGGAGGAAGAAAGTAGATTGTCCTAAGAACAGAATCCTGATTCCAGAAGAGGGTGAAGCTTCACACAAATGGTAACAACTTTGCACTCGTTATAATAAAGAGTTTTATATGTGTTTGATTTTTGAAATTTTGATGAACATTTTTATTTCACTGTTTTATGTATTTAACTAAATTATTATTATTATTATTCACCTTTTTGATAAGTTTAATCCAAATTGTTTAGTAACTCAAGTCAGAATATTTCATTTTATATATTTGATGCATATTTGGGTTTATCAACGGTATCTTTGAAGTTTGACACATTTTGAATTAGAAAGGTTAGAAATTTATATGCAATTCACGCCTAGAAAATATTGTTGGTCTAGGATAGTGCGGTTATACAGTCATTTTATTGCAAATTTGTGTATTAATTGATTTTGAATCTAGTTTGGTTGAATATTTGAACTCTGACCTTGACATAAGGGAATAGCCGGTAGCATATTTAATTAATCATATTGGAAAATAATTACACTGAGTTAATTCTTACCTATTCGATATTTATATTTAAAATTTAAAATTAATTAAAGGTAAGGAATATTTTATAACATAGTGATTGATATTATCAAAACATATTATTATTATTATTCATATATGTTATAAATTTTGGCGCCCAACGTGGGGCTCTAAACAATCAAAATTAGAGCCGATTCAAATAATTAAAATTTGAGAATTTTGTTAAATTTTTTTTTTATTATTTCGCTCTAAACAATCAAAACTAGAGCCTATTTAAATAATTAATATTTAAAATATTTTTTTTTTTGAAAACTTGATTTGAAATTTTTTTTTGTGATTCATATTAGTTATATTTATCTCGATAGAATAAATTGTGAATATGGAGGGAAAAATGAGATTGAGAGATGGTAAGATAGTAGGAGATGAGAGTGAAAGTAGTGATGGAGGAGAGATTGAGATGGAAAGTGTGGCGGTACAAGTACATGAAGAGAGAGTGTTAGGAGCTGGAGATTATCGAGTGGAAGAGCTGATTCAAACTGGACAGACACAGGAAGAAGCAGAGATGGAAGAAGGAGAGAATTTAATAGAGATAGGGGGAGAACAGGATCGAACTATGATAGAAATAGAGACAGAGACAACTGCTAGTGGAAATGATCAAGAAGAACTGGTGGTACAAGAAAAACCAAGAAAAAAAAATCAACCTGATATGAACAGCATACTTGAAATCCTTATGATGAGATTTGATCAACAAAAAGAAGAAATAAAAGATATGAATAAGAAATTAAAAGAAGATATAAAAGAAGATAATGTGAAGATGAGGGAAGATATAGATAAGAAATTTGAAGAAAATAATAAAAAGTTGGATCAAATTAAAGAAGATAATGACATGTTTAAAAAGGAAATAAGTAGTATGAAAGAAGATAATTTGAAGATAAGAGAAGAAGTTAAAATTATTAAAAAGGAATGTGACAAGAAAATCGAACAGCAAAACAAGAAATTGAGAACTGAAATCCAGGATACAGCGATTGAAATTAAGGGGGAAATTGAAAAAGGTATGGAAACTAGAATAAAAGAAGTAGAAAAATCAATTAAAGAAAATTTACCGGAGGAAATAGAACGTGAAGTCAATAAACATACTGATGTCATAAAAAAAGATATAGGACAAATACGATTACAAGAGCAAATTTATGAAGAGGTAGTGGACAATTTAAAAATTAACTTAGGAAAAGAATTTGAAAGACTAGAGGGAGAAGTAGAAAAACAAAAAGGAGTTTGTAGTAAGAATCAAGAATTAACCCAGTATAAATTAAATAAGGAAATGGAAGATATGCAAAAGAAGTTACAAGAAATTATGGATAATAATGTCAGAGGAAATATGGTGGGAGTTCTTCCTAACATGATATCACACTACAACAATACCGGAATTAAATTTGATGGAAACATTAATCATATACATCCAAAAGTATTTGTGAATATAATAAAAAGTAAAACAAAACATATTAGTGATTTCTTGGAGAAAAAACTGTTGATCCGGGATATGTTAACAGGACATCCTTTACTATGGTTTTGCAATAAAGAAAATCAAATGTCGTCAATAAAAGATTTCGAAGAGCAATTTTGTAGATATTTCTGGGGGGAAATCCAACAAGCTACTTTTAGAGAAAAACTGTATTTTGGTAAATATGACTATAATAAAGGAAAAAATTTTAATGCATATGCAATGCAACTATATAATAATGCACAATATTTGGAACCTGCAATGAGGGAAGAGGAAATTGTTTTGTATGTGGCGAGACAGTACAAACATGAAATGACGGAAACAATAGCAATTCATAATATTAAAACAATGGAACAGTTATCAAATTATTTACAGAGACTAGAACGAAGTCTAATGAATGAAAGTAGAACGAATGGGAATGAAAGATTTAATGATAGAAATAGATATGATAATAGGAATTCTGGAGGTAATAGATTTAATGAAAGGAATCGAAATGAGAATAGGAATGATAGTAATTACAGATTTAATAATAGGAATAGGGAATTTAATAGGGGATATAGTAATTTTAATAGGAATGAAACAAGAGCAAATGAATATAGGAATGATAATAGTAATGGTAGAAATGGGGAAAATAGGAATTCTGATAGAAGAAATAGGGAATTTCCAAATAATAATAATTATGATAGGAATGTAGGATCAGGTGATAGGTGGAACATAGACAATAATTATAGTAATAGATATTATGATAATAGAAATGTAGTAAATCGGGAGAACGAAAGGAGAGATAGAGGTGAAAACAGTAGACAGGTGAATGTTGTAAGTGTTAATCAGAGTGATGTGACTGGTCAAGGCCAGGGACAGAGCGTGGATTTTGCATAAATCGCTCTCATGTGCATAATATCATCTACTCTTCTAAGTATGAACATCCTAGGGAATTTATTGTGAATGATGACGAGGTTAAATTTAATGAACTAAAAAGGTTAATTTTTATAGAGGGGGTTTTCCAAAATATTAAATGTAAAATTATGATAGATACTGGTTCAGAGGTTACTTTAATTAGTCAAAGGGTGGTTTCACAAATCAAACAAGATGATATTATGGTGATAAAAACAAATAAATTATCATTAGTGGGAGCGAATAATAAGAAATTATATGAAACAAGTAATATGATTATGGGGGAAATTTTAATAGGGTGTAAAATGTATAAATTTCAAATGTTATTAATACAAAATCTGAACTATGACATCATATTGGGTTCAGATGAATTAAATAATCATAAGGTTATCATCGATTATGAAGATGAATGTTTAAGATGGGAACAACAAATAATACCATTTATAGTAAAAATGAATGAAAGTTCGGAAATTAATAATAATGTTATGTACAACAACATAGAAAATATGCAGTTTGACAAATTAGAAGAAAATTGTGGATTGTATAGGACGGAAGTAGAAATATTATGTAAGAAATATTATAAATTGTTTAATGAAGATATATGTATAGCTACAAATTACACGCACAAGTTGGAGATGAATAAAGATATTAAGAATTTTAAAATAAAAACTTATCCGATACCATATAAAATAAAAGATGAAGTATATGAAGAATTAAATAAAATGTTGAAGGATGGAATAATAGAAAGATCGGATTCTCCATACATAAATGCAATTACTTGTGTAAGAAAGAAGTCAGGAGAGATTAGAATATGTCTTGATGCAAGAAACATAAATGCCTATACAGTCAAACAATATGAAAGTCCTATGAATGTGGAAGGAATTTTTGGAAGAATTACAAATGCAAAAATTTATTCTAAATTAGATCTTAAACATAGTTTCTGGTTAATTCCGTTAGAAGAAAATAGTAGACCATATACAGCTTTCATGGTAGATGGTATTGTATATAAATTTTGTGTGGTGCCATATGGATTGCAAAGTTCATGTGCAGCTTTAGTTAGAACTTTACATACAATTTTAAATAAATATGAATCATTCATTTTACACTACATTGATGATATTTTAATTTATTCGGAAAATGAAATTGTACATAAAAAACATTTAGAAATCACATTAAAAGAATTGGAAAGAGCTGGACTAAAATTAAATGTGGAAAAGTGTATATTTTATCAAAAAGAAGTTAAATATTTAGGATATGTCTTGAATACGACAGGGGTAAGTATGGATCCTGAAAGAGTACAAGCTATTATGATTTATCAAACACCTAAAAATTTGAAGACGTTAAGAGGATTCCTTGGAATTATAAATTATTATAAAAGATTAATACCAGATTTGTCAAATAAAGAAGTTCCTTTAATAGAGCTACTGAAAAAAGATGTTAAATGGAAATGGACACCCGAGAGAGAAAAATCTTTTCAAGAATTAAAATTTGTCTTTACCAATAATTTAAAAGTGTATCACCCGCAATACGATAAAGTATTTATACTTAGGACAGATGCATCGATAGAAAGATTAGCAGGAGTGTTAATACAAGTTCAGGAAGTAGGAGAAGTACCTATTAGTTTTGTATCAAGAGTAACAAAGAATTGTGAGAAGAAGTACACGGTTACGGAATTGGAGATGGCCAGTGTGGTATTTTGTATAACCAAATTAAGGTTTTATTTGTTAGGAGCAAAGTTTATAGTGGAGAGTGATCATAATGCTTTAACGGCGATGATGAAAAATAGGTATGTAAATAATAGGGTACACAGATGGTTGTTATTGTTGCAAGAATACGACTTTGAGATTAAATATATTCCAGGAAAAAGTAACATCATAGCAGATGCATTGAGTAGGGAAAGTGAAGAACAAGGGGACCATAAAAAATTCAAAATAGGTATAAATAAATTATTGGATAAAGAGGGATTATTTACTTTGGAAAGGGTTATACAAGATCAGAATTATTTGACAGAGGTGGAAAAGAAAAGAACTTTTACAGAAGACAATATTATTTATAAAAAACTAGAAAATTGGGATACGTATGTTATTACAACTAATTATGCAAAGGAAATTCTATACAATCTTCATCACGAATATGGTCATATCGGAGTAAGAAAATTATGGATGCTATTTAGGGAAAATTATTATGCAAAAAAGGATTTAACTAGAGCCAAAGAAATATGCAAAGCTTGTACAATATGTCAATTAGCCAAAGAAAAAAATTATCATAATAGCAATATAAATAAATCAATAGTGACACAAAAACCATTACAAATTTTAGCAATAGATTTTATAAGTAATTTAGTGGAGAGTATTCAGGGATGTAAACACATATTGGTCATGGTAGACATATTTACAAAATATGTACAGATGTATCCTTGTAAAAGAACAAATACCAATACAATATTAAAATGCATTAAAAATTATATACAAATTCATGGAAAACCAGAGAAATTAATTTTAGATCATGCCACATATTTTGAGAATTATAAATTTTTATCTGCATGTCAACATTATAATATACAAGTAAATTTTATTAGCATAAGAAATCCATCATCAAATCCAGCTGAAAGATATATCAAAGAAGTAATTAAATATTTGAGAATTTTATGTATACAAGAACACGATCAGTGGGAAAATAACTTGGATAAAGTACAAAGATATGTGAATGAAACACCTCATGGAGTGACGAAAGAATGTCCAGAGCTTTTATTTAAAGGTAGAGTACCAGAAAGAAAGTGGGAATGGAATAGAAGACAAGAAATCCAAGAAATATTTGATAAAGTTAAGAAAAATTTAAAAAGAAACGCAGAACGATATGTCAAGAGACAAGAAAAGAAATTGAAAAAGAAAACTAAATTTGAAAAGGGAGAACTTGTCATAATAAGAGCTTTACAAGTAGCGGATAAAAGGGAAAATTTGTGTGCAAAATTATTAATGCCTTTTGAGGGACCATATGTGGTAGATAATCATGATGCTGAAAACAGCTATCGGTTAGTATATCCGGATACAGGGAGATTAAGGGGAGTTTTTAATATTAAGGATGTGTACAAGTTTATACCAGAAGAGGGGTAGATGATATTAATAGCAAAGTTTTGTAAATAATAGTATTAAGATGTAAATATCAAATTAAGATTGAATGGTTTTATTAAAAAAAGGTTTATACAATCTGTGCAAATAATATTAATTGAGGCTAAAGTTTTTGTAAAATGAGTGTTTATTTATAAAAAAAAAATAGATTAAAATTATAATTTTTAATCCAACATCAATGAAATGTTTGATGTAAAAATTTTAATTGGGGGATTTGAGATGATATTAGTTACTATGTTATATTAAATAAGAATGTAGAAGGAAAATCTAATGGAAAGTAGAGAAAGGAGATTTTCTTATTTCGAGTCAGAGCGCAAATTTAGTAACATTGGGATTGATTATCATCATCTTCTTCATAATTCCTAAAAAAGAAAAAAGAAAATAGAATAATAAGAAAAAAAATATACAAATACATTTCAAAGATTTTTATTTAAAGATTCAAAAATGATTAATCTACATTATATAAAGTTTTGATAATTATGAAATTGATAAATGGGTAAAGTAGATAATTAAAAGTTTATAAAATTGCCAATACGTTAGTAATCAAACATTAATTTTAAATGAATTAGGGGTGTAAGTAAATGAGAAAATTAAATTATAAAAAAAAGACATCACAAATAGTTAAAATAAATGTTAAAACTTCTACTTACTTTTAAATTATACAAATTTACCAACCATATTCTAATTTATTAATAGTTCAAATGCCAAATGAAATATTCTGAAAAAGAGAAAATTATTAGTTTGTAGTGCTAGTAAATTTCATAAGAATATAAAAAAGAATGATCATTGTTTTAAATTGTAATATTGAATCAAGAATTAGATTTTGTTAATAATTTTATTTGAATAAGAAATTAGTAGGCGATTAGATGGAAAAGATGTATAGATTTAAGTTTGTTGAATTTGTCATTTGTTTTTTTTGTTGATTCTGATAGAATCTCACTTGTTTTCTGGTTGTTGAGATAGAAGTTGTATTAAAAATTTGCTCCGTAGAAATTTTGAGTTTTTTTTGAAAGTATTGAGAATAGAAAGTATTAAAACAGTTTAAAGTATCAAGATTATTCCAAGGTAACCAGAGAGAGCAATTGGTAAGAGAAATTTATATGATTTTATGAAGAAATAGATATTTCAATTTATGGGGCTGAGCACTTTATGGTATAACTGTATTTTAATTGAGTTAAAGAAGATTAAATTAATATTTAACAAGAAAGAAAGTCATAATTACACTTACCAGAGAAGATAGTAGTCATCCATCGCTTGGTTTTGAAGAGGAAGTGATTATTTGATCTTCATAAAGTTTCCTGAAATCTTTGCTGTATTGGAGGAAGAAAGTAGATTGTCCTAAGAACAGAATCCTGATTCCAGAAGAGGGTGAAGCTTCACACAAATGGTAACAACTTTGCACTCGTTATAATAAAGAGTTTTATATGTGTTTGATTTTTGAAATTTTGATGAACATTTTTATTTCACTGTTTTATGTATTTAACTAAATTATTATTATTATTATTCACCTTTTTGATAAGTTTAATCCAAATTGTTTAGTAACTCAAGTCAGAATATTTCATTTTATATATTTGATGCATATTTGGGTTTATCAACGGTATCTTTGAAGTTTGACACATTTTGAATTAGAAAGGTTAGAAATTTATATGCAATTCACGCCTAGAAAATATTGTTGGTCTAGGATAGTGCGGTTATACAGTCATTTTATTGCAAATTTGTGTATTAATTGATTTTGAATCTAGTTTGGTTGAATATTTGAACTCTGACCTTGACATAAGGGAATAGCCGGTAGCATATTTAATTAATCATATTGGAAAATAATTACACTGAGTTAATTCTTACCTATTCACTATTTATATTTAAAATTTAAAATTAATTAAAGGTAAGGAATATTTTATAACATAGTGATTGATATTATCAAAACATATTATTATTATTATTCATATATGTTATAATATATATATATATATATATATATATATATATTATATATATATATATTTCCTCTTCTCTCATAGGAGGTTCCAAATATTGGGCAAAATTATATAATTGTAACGCATAATTGGTTAAATTATTCCCTAATCTATAATTGAATTTTCCGAAATATAATTTTTCCCTCTCACCCCTTGTTTTGATTCACCCCAGAAATATTTAAGGAATTCCCTTTCAAAATCATTAAAGGTTAATATTTCATTTTCCTGTGTTGCATACCATATTGCAGCATTATCTTTCAAAGAACTTCTTATAATTTCTTTCCAATCTCTTTTGTTCCTAGTTTTAGTTTTAATCATATTCATATACGTGCATACTGATATACTGATATTCCCTGTAAATTTTACTGCTCCTTCTCCTTCATGTATTACCATATAGGAACCATCCTCAGTTCTTTCATTTTGCATCTCTTGTAATTTTTTTGCTTCATCTTCAAATTTCTTTGCTACTTCCATTACGTTCCTTTCCATAGTTTGTTTTATTCTTTCGTTTTCTTTCTTCTTTTCATTTTGCTGCTCCTTCACATTTTTTTCTATATTATTAATCTTCTCCTGATGTATATTACCCATTTTCTCCATCGCCTTAAATCCATTTTTCAATTGATCTATTTCTTTTTGTATTTTGATATTTTCTTCTTTAATAATATTTTTCATTTCACTTTTAATATTATTAATATCTAATTTTATGCCTTCTATATTTTCTTTTAAAATCTTTAACTCTTCCTTATCTTCTTTTCTATAATTTTCTTGTTTTCTACTATTTTCATTAAATTTTTCTTTCATTTTTCTACTATTTTCATCCATTTTTCTATTATTTTCTTCAAACTTATTTTCCAAAAATTTAAACATTCTCTTCATCTTGGTTTCTTGATGTAGTTTTGCACCAGTCACATCTCCTATCACATCAACTTGTACCTCCTTCCGAAAATCCATCATTACTTTGTGTTTCATGCATATTTTCATTGTATTCTTGTATTCCATCTTCTTTTCTTCTATTTCTTCTATTTTGTCTTGTATCCATTTTATTTAAGTATTTTAATTATTTTATATATATTGATATGGATTTTTCTTCGTGGTGCATGTTCTTTCAGTGAAATGTTGGAATGTGTTCATGATTTTTAAAATCGGTTGTCTGGATTAAGTATTTTTTTGATATGGTATTTGTTTTTGTTTAGTTTATAGATTGTTAGGTTGTTAAGAGATGATTTTGATTAGATTGTCATTAAGTTAATTTTGAAAAATGTCAGATGAAATAAAATTGTAAAAATTAAGTATTGAAATTTAAATTAAAATAAGAAGAGTTTATAAATAAAAAAATAAAGAAATAAAAAGGTAATTGGAATTAGATAAGAGGATACAGAGAGGTCAGAGTTGGAAAATTGTAAAAGAAGAAGGTATACAGAAAGAGTTGAGCAGCAGAATGGTATTAAATAGATGGAAAGGCAGCAGTAAGAAGGAGTTGGAAAGTAGTTGGAAGAGGAAGATATAGAGAAAGAGTGGAAAAAACGGAAGAAGAAAGATTTAGAAAGAAGCGATAGATTTTTTTATTTATAATTTTTGTATTTTTAGGACAATCAATTTAAAAATTCTTGAATCCACGACCGATAAATTTATTAAAAGAGGGTGTTCCGGAAGGAGGATCCATTTCAATTGGCGCCCAGAACGTGTGGCTGCTTCGGCACTGAGGGTGAGAGATTTTTCTTAGCTATTAGGTGTCAAGCTTGCTTTATTAAAAAACAAAGGTGTGTGATTCGGAGTGAAAGATTAGATAAATTATAAATAGTTGTATGAAATTAAGAGGGGGAAAGGAAATTACAGATAGAATGTTAGAGCAAGGGGATAATATTGATAATCAGGAGAGTCAGGATGGACAGGATGGTCAGGGAAGTCAGGGTAATCAAATTAGTCAGGATAATCAGGGTAGTCAGGGGATTCAGGATAATCAGGGTAATCAGGATAGTAAAATAGGGGATAGAAGGGATTCATCATGGGAACAAATGATGGAAATGTTGAAAAATATGAACAAAAACAATGAAGACATGAACAGAGATATTAAAGCAATAAATTTAAATATGGATACAATGAAAAAAGACATGAACAGAGATATTCAAGCAATAAATTTGAATATGGATGCAATGAAAAAAGAAATAAAACAAGACATGAACAAGAATATGGATTCTATGAAAAAAGAAATAAAAGAAGAAATGAACAAAAACATAGAAACAGTCAAAAATGAGATAAAGAAGCAAATGGAAATGTATAGAGAAACATTAGAAGAAACAAAAACAGAAATAATAACCGAAATGATAATGAGAAAAACAGAATTAGAGAAATTACAAGAAGTAAAAATTAAAACAATTATTAACAAGAAATGCAAAGATGAAATAAAAGAAATTAATGCTAATACAAATATAAAATTAAATGACTTAGAGATAATTATAAAACAAGAGAATGTGGAAAAGAAAAATGTAATAGAAGAAATGCAAAATACAATAAAGAAGATATATGAGATTGAAGAAAAAGTAGAAGAAATAAATGTAGTACAACAAAAAGAATGTGAAATGTTATTGGAAGAAATGGAAAAAAGAAAAATAAAGAAAAATCAAAATAATATGAAAATAAGTAAAAGTGAACATGAAGTTAATGGAAATATTAATAAGATTCATCTGAAAATTTTCATAAGAATTGTGAAAAATAAGTTAAAATGGTGTGAAGATCATGAAGAATTAAGAAAGTACCTGCGTGAGATGTTAGATGGGCAGGCATTGATATGTTTTGCCAGTAAAGATGAAATATTTGTGTTTGAAAAATTTAAGAAGATGTTTTTGAGTTATTTCTGGGGGAATTTTGTTCAATCTAAATTTAGGAAAAAGTTATATACAGGGAAATATCAAGAAAGGGGAAAACAATTTAAATTTATAAAAAGTTTGTATCGAGGGAACTATCAGGAAAGGGGAAAGAAATTTAAATTTATTAAGAGTTTGTATCGTGGGAAATATCAGGAAAGGGGAAAGAAATTTAAATTTATTAAAAGTTTGTATCGTGGGAAATATCAGAAAAGGGGGAAGGTATTTAAATTTAGAAAGAAGTTATGTATAGGGAAATTCCAAAAGCGGGGGAACAAATCTAAAACTTTAAAAAAAAATTATATTTTGATAAAAGTTAAGAAGGGGGAATAAAAAAAATAGAAATAAAAGAAGAAGTTCAAATTAGATATAGTGATGGGAATTGATATGCTAGGGGTAGTGTATTTTATAGTAAAATTCAAATATTCTAAATTAAAAGCTTGACAACTGATGGTGAAGAAAAATTTCCTACTGAAAGGAAATTTGATTTGGCAAGGTGAAGTGATTCACCAAGTCAAATCAAATTTGGGGGAAATTGATATGGATTTTTCTTCGTGGTGCATGTTCTTTCAGTGAAATGTTGGAATGTGTTCATGATTTTTAAAATCGGTTGTCTGGATTAAGTAGTTTTTTGATATGGTATTTGTTTTTGTTTAGTTTATAGATTGTTAGGTTGTTAAGAGATGATTTTGATTAGATTGTCATTAAGTTAATTTTGAAAAATGTCAGATGAAATAAAATTGTAAAAATTAAGTATTGAAATTTAAATTAAAATAAGAAGAGTTTATAAATAAAAAAATAAAGAAATAAAAAGGTAATTGGAATTAGATAAGAGGATACAGAGAGGTCAGAGTTGGAAAATTGTAAAAGAAGAAGGTATACAGAAAGAGTTGAGCAGCAGAAAGGTATTAAATAGATGGAAAGGCAGCAGTAAGAAGGAGTTGGAAAGTAGTTGGAAGAGGAAGATATAGAGAAAGAGTGGAAAAAACGGAAGAAGAAAGATTTAGAAAGAAGCGATAGATTTTTTTATTTATAATTTTTGTATTTTTAGGACAATCAATTTAAAAATTCTTGAATCCACGACCGATAAATTTATTGAAAGAGGGTGTTCCGGAAGGAGGATCCATTTCAATATATTTAATTTATAATGTTAATTTATTATATTAATTTATTATATTTAGATTTTTTTTTTAAATTTTATGGTCTTTATGTAAAAATATAAATATGCTTAAAACTCTCACCTAATCCTCTTATTTCTATTACAATTTATATTTTATTTCAATTCTTCACTGTTCTAATCTTCTAATCACTTCAATTGTCTATTGTACCCTCTCAATCTCAATATATTTTATTTGGAACTGGATTACTCTACTCCTGTTTTATTCAGGCTCCACGTTGGTTCGCCATATTGTTATGATTTTCTATATTCACACAATTGTCTTTTTAGACTCTTTAGGTTAGGTTCCTCTCTTATCATTTACTAAAAAGTCCATTTCATTTTAAACAACGTTTAATATATAAATAGTTTAAACTTTTAATATAACAAATTCATACAATACAAATTTCATGACATTCATTATGTCAGATACTCATTACTATTTAATTTAGATTATATTTTTCCCACTTTTTCTAAAACTTTTATTAATTATTTCTATTATATAAATACTACCATCTGATAATATCCTATATTAGAAATACTTATCTTAATAAATTATGCTTATCTTAATCTATAATTCCCATTTATGCAAATTTTCCATTATTTAATCCTTTCTATCTCTCCATTTGATTTTCTATTTGATTTTTCCATACCATTATTCCATTTATTTCTATTTATTTATTAGTTTAGTTTTATTTTACTTACAATAATTCAAATTCATTTTCCAAAATATGTTTTATGACTTTTCTCATTAATCAAAATTTAAAAAAAAACCTCCCTCGCAACCTAGTAACGTTCTTTTTATACCCTGATTTAATTCAATTCTTTTCCTCATTACTTGATCATTTGCATAAATTGTTATTATGAAAATTCTTATCTAGTTAGTCTTAAATACATTTGTACTATACACAAAGACCAACTATTGAATACCATGACAATATATATATATATATATATATATATATATATATATATATATATATATATATATATATATTGAGATGATATAAGTTACTATGCTATTTCAATTAAGTAAATATAAAGAAAATTAAAAAAAAATAGAGAAAAGGAAAATATATTCTCATTCCAAGGCAGAGTGCAAATGTAGTTAATTTGGGATAATTTAAAATCGTCGTCTTCTTCTCAATACCTAAAAAGAAAAAAAAGAAAACAAAATGAGAAATTAAAATACACAAGTACATATAAGAGATATTCAAAGAATCAAAATAATATAATTTATCTATAACATATAAAATTCTAATAATCATGTATCAAATAGATAATGAGAGTAAATATTAAAAAAGTTTATAAATTTTACGATACCTTAGTAATTAAAACCGATTTTAAATAAATTAAGATAAAATGAAATAAGAAAACCAAATGTTAAGACATCAATGTAAAGTTTTACATAAATTTCAGTATAAAATATTAGAACTCATAGAAGGAAATAAAAAAAGTTTGTACTTACTTTTAGAATAGACAATGTTTGTTCTCAAGACATATTGTGATTTGTTATTAGTTTAATTTCCAAATGAAAAATTCTGAAAATAGAAAGACATTAGATTATATTGTAGATAAGATATTATAAAATTAACATTTCATTTAAAGTATAGCAGATTTTAAAAGAATGATTATTGTATTAAATGTAAATAATGAGTTAAGTATTAGAATTTTAGTAATTTGATTTGACAAAGAATTAGTAGGCAAAAGATATAAAATTAACAACTCATCAAAAGTTTAGCAAATTTTAAAAGAATGTCTATTGTATTAAAATGTAAATAGGGAATTAGGTATTAGATTTTTAGTAATTTTATTTGATTAATAATTTAGTAGGCGAATAGAACATAATAATGATAGTGTAAGATTGTTTGGGGATTCAGTTGTTAAATTGTTGATTTCCTGAATCTCTCTCTTGTTTTTGGGCTTTTGAAGTGATAGCATGTAATAAATTTTGCTCCGTTAAAATTTCGATTTTTTTTTAAATACTTATAAAAGAAAGTATAAAAGTAGTAAAAAGTGTTAACAAAGCCACAAGACAACTCCTGATAGCCACTGGTAAGAATTTAAGTTCATATATATGGAGAAATAAATGTTAGGAATGGTGTGCTGAGCAGTTCAGTTATATGAATGCTTCCTGAGTAATTTAACTAAAGTAAAACTGGTTTCTAATAAGAAAGAGAGTATTAGTTTACTCACCGTTTGATGCAAGAGCAAATTATTTCCGGATGAGAAGCAAATTTATTCGTCTACATCTATAAAGTGTCCGTATATCATTGATGTTCCTGGGAAATGGTTGGATTCCAATAGGAAATGATAGCCTGTGCCTTCGTTTGTCCAGAGAGAATACCAAAGCTTCAAAACACGGTATCTATTTCCAATTTTTTTAAAAATAAAGAACATTCCTGTGTTTGATTTTTCTGTAGTTGATGAACATTTGATTTCACTTGTACACTGTTTCACTGTTTAAACAAGTTGTTTTTACATTCTTTAATAAGTTTAATTTGATTTATTGATTACAAAATTCAGAATTTTTCATAACCCTTGATTTAACGATGTTTGAAATTTGAAGGTAATGTGTCTATGCGCACAAAACAATAAGAAAAAGTGAGGTTAAGGTTAAATTGGAATTATAATACAAAAACATAATTTGGTATATAATTGTTGAATTTTATTAATTTTTTTTGAAATTTTCAATATCAGTTAAATTTGAATCCTTTTATTAGTTGAGATTTTTTGAACTCTGACCCTTAGAAAGAGAATAGATAAGAACTTATGTTAAAGTAACAATCATTAAAATAAAAGAAATTAAGTTGAATCTTACCTTATCCACATCTATATTAAAATAAAGATTTTCAAGGTATTTTCATATATGTTATAATATATATGCATTTTCGCATATATGTTATAATATATATATATATATATTGTTATGGTATTCAATAGTTGGTCTTTATATGTAATATAAGTGTAATTAAGACTAACTAGATATTAGAATTGAATAATCAATTTATGCAAATTATCAAGGAATCATAAATAAAAAAAAATTTGGGTTGCGAGGTTTCTAGGGGGATAAAAAAAAAAAAAAAAAAATTATTGATAGAATGTCAGAGAATTTTAGAGAGTAAAGTGAGAGAAAAAGTTTAGGGAATTATATAGAATTTTAAAAATTTAAAAACCATTATAAAGTAAATATAATAATAATAGAAATTGAAAATGAAGATAAATACTGAATGTTAATGAATATAAATATAAAAATTATAAAAGAAGATTAATGTATGAATAGAATGTTATAATAACTATATGGTAGAGTTAAATATGGAATAAAATGGATATATATATAGAGAAGATTAATTGGATATTTGCATAGATTGGATTTTCAAAATAAAATAAGCATAGTTTATAAAGATAAGTATTTCTGGTATGATTTGTTATCAGCTGGTAATAGAGGTATATTAGAAATAGTTATTCGGTGATTTTAGGAAAAGAGGGCAAAATTTCATTTAAAATTAATTAGTGTTAAGTTTATGACAGGATAAATGATGAATGTTATATTGTTTTTTAAAATGTTGTAAAGAATTAATATATTTATATATTAAATGATGTTAAAATTGAGATGGACTTTTTAGTTTAATATTATCGAAGAACCCAACCTTGAAGAGTCACAAGAATACAATTATATGAGTATAGAGATCATAACAAATTATGGCGAGCCAACGTGTGGCGTGAATAAAACAAGAATCCAGTTTAACATAGAACAGTATATTGAAATTGAGAGGGTGATATAGACAATTGAAGTGATTAGAAAATTAGAACAGTGAAGAATTGAAATAAAACATAAATACATTATAATAGAAATAAGAGGATTAGGTGAGAGTTTTAAGTATATTTATATTTATATATAAAGACCATAAAATTTTGAAAATTTTAAAACTAAATACAAATCGAATAAATATAATAAAGTAATATAATAAGTTAACATTATAAATTAAATAAATATATAAAATAATTAAAAGATTTGAATAAAATGAATACAAGACAAAATAGAAGAAATAGAAGGAGAGAAGATGGAATACAGGAATCTAATGAAAATATGCATGAAACAGAAAGTAATGATGGATCGTCGGAAGGAGAAGAAAAAACAATGTTTCAAGTGGTACAAGCTGATGTGATAGGAGATGCGACTAGTTCAAAACCACATCAAGAAACAGAGATGGAGAAAATGTTTAAATTTTTGGAAAATAAATTTGATGAAAATAATAGAAAAATGGATTCTATGAAAAAAGAAATAAGAGAAGATATAAAAAAAGAAATAAAAGATATGAACAAGAATATGGAAACATTTAAAGATGAAATGAAAAATATTATTAAAGAAGAAAATATCAAAATACAAAAAGAAGTCGATCAATTGAAAGATGGAATTAAGGCGATGGAGGAAATGGGTAATATACACCAGGAGAAGATTAATAATATAGAAAAAAATGTGAAGGAGCAGAAAAATGAAAATAAGAAAGAAAATGAAAGAATACTACAAACTATGGAAAGGAATGTAATGGAAGTAGCAAAGAAATTTGAAGATGAAACAAAAAAATTACAAGAAATGCAAAATGAAAGAACTGAGGATGGTTCCTATATGATAATACATGGAGGAGAAGGAGCAGTAAAATTTACAGGGAATATCAGTATATTACATCCATGCACGTATATGAATATGATTAAAACTAAGACTAGGAACAAAAGAGATTGGAAAGAAATTATAAGAAGTTCTTTGAAAGATAATGCTGCATTATGGTATGCAACACAGGAAAATGAAATATTAACCTTTAATGATTTTGAAAAGGAATTTCGTAAATATTTCTGGGGTGAATCAAAACAAGGGGTGAGTAGGGAAAAATTATATTTCGGAAAATTCAATTATAGATTAGGGAATAATTTAACTAATTATGCGTTACAATTATATAATGTTGCACAATATTTGGAACCTCCTATGAGAGAAGAGGAAATAATTTTATATATTTCTAGACATTATGATATAACAGTTTCTGAAACAATAGTTATACAAAATATTAAAAAAAAAGAACAATTGATTGAGTATTTAAATCGAGTTGAAAGAAATTTAAAGATTAATGAAAATAGATCACAAAATTATGAAAATGATAGATTTAGAAATTATCAAAACAGAAATGGATATAATAGAGTAAGAGAAGAAATGCGTAATAGAAACAATGGAAATTATAATTATGGATATAATGGGAGAGAAAATGGAAATAGTATAAACGGAAATACATATAGAAATGGAAATAATATGGATAATAATAATAATATAAGAAATGGAAATAACAGAAATGAAAATGGTTTTCAAAATGTAAATAATGGAAGATATGAAAGATCAAGATATAGAAATATAAATGAAATTCATAATAATAATAATAATAATCGAGAAGATAGAAATGGAAACAATAATGTACCTAGAAGAATAAATCAAATTAATATGCAAAGTAGAGAAATAGAAGAAAATGTAGAAAATGTTAGGGTAGAACCAGAACAAGAAAATTTTTAAATAAGCACCTACAAAATTTTAATGTTAAATGTTGTTATATACATCCTAGTGAATTTATAAAATTAGAAGAAAATAATAATAAATTAGAAGATAAAATTGGATTAGTAGTTGTTGAAGGAAATTTAGAAAATAAGAAAATTAGAATTTTAATAGATACCGGATCAGAAGCAACATTGATAAATGAAAAAATTATTGAGGATAATAAATTAGAAGAAATGATTAAAATTCCAAGAATTAAGTTAATAGGTGCTAATGGAAAAAAATTAGGGGAAATTAATAAGTTAGCAGGGGTTTTAATACAAGTACAAAATGGAATAGAAGTACCAATATGTTTTATGTCTAGAGTCACAAAAATGTATGAAAGAAATTATAGTGTATCAGAATTGGAATTTGCGAGTATAGTTTTTTGTGTGCAAAAATGTCGATTTTATTTAATTGGAAAAAAATTTATAATTGAAACCGATCACATGGCTTTGAAGAATGTAATGGTCAATCGATTTAATAATAATAGGATATATCGATGGAGTTTATTATTACAAGAATATGATTTTGAAATTAGATATTTATCAGGAAAGGAAAATATTATTGCAGATACATTATCAAGAGAAAGTAGTGAAAATAAGGATAAAGGAAGAATAATACAAATTGGAATGAACAAATTAATAGAAGATGAAGGTATGTTTTCGGAAGAAGAAATAATAAGAAGTCAACAAAATTTAACAGAAAAAGAAAAACAGAATACTTTAATTAAAGATGGATATTATATAAAGGAAATAGGAAATGAAGAAGTTTATGTAATTGAGAGTTATTTAGGAAAACAAATATTAAAAAATTTACATGTAACATATGGACATATAGGTTCAAGAAAATTATGGTTATTATTTAGAGAAAATTTTATCATGAAAAAAGATCAAAAGATAGCAAAAGGAATAACAAGAACATGTAAGATATGTCAATTGAATAAAAATAAGAATAAAGTGAATAAAAATATTGGGAAAAGTGTTACAGCAATGGAAAAATTGGAAATAATAGCAATAGATTTCATTAGTAATCTAATAAGAAGTAAAAATAATAATAAACATATATTGGTAATTGTTGATGTTTTTACAAAATTTATAAAATTATACCCATGTAGAAGGACAAATTATAAAAGTATTAAAAATTGTTTACAAAAATTTATAGAAGAAATAGGTAAACCAAGGACATGTGTAATGGATAATGCAACGTATTTTCAAGGACAGAATTTAGAAAAATTTTTAAAAAGGAAAGGAATCAAAAAGAATTGTATTAGTATAAGACATCCTGCAGCAAATCCTGCAGAAAGATATATTAAAGAAGTGATAAAATTTTTACGAATAAGTTTAAATGGAAAGAAACATAAAGAATGGGAAAATTATATTAATAAAGTAGAAATGTATATCAATGATATTCCAAATGTAATAACAGAAGAAACACCAACATATTTAATGTTAGGTCAAAAACCAAAACGAAATTGGGAAGAAGAAGAAGAAAGAAAAAAATATGATGAAATTATAGAAAAAGTAAGAAAAAGGTTAATGGATGTGTGGGAAAAATATTATAAAAAAATTAAGAAAAAAGTGAAATATCCTGTAAGGTTTAAGAAAGGAGATTTGGTAATAATAAAAGCATATATAAGTGGAAATTTAAAGAAAAATGAATCAGGGAAATTAAAAGCTATATTTGAAGGACCATATAGAATAGTAAATGAGGAAGGTGTTAATAGTTATATTGTTGAAGATCCGATAACAAGAAATGTTAGAGGAGTATTTAATATTGAAAGCCTATATAGGTATTTTGAAGAAACTTAGAGTATTCAGAATTTGTGTTAATATGTTAATTGTTATATACTTTAAATTTTAAATTATTAAAATTTTTTTTCTAAAATTTATAAAATTTTAAATTTGGGAAATTGTTATGGTATTCAATAGTTGGTCTTTATATGTAATATAAGTGTAATTAAGACTAACTAGATATTAGAATTGAATAATCAATTTATGCAAATTATCAAGGAATCATAAATAAAAAAAAATTTGGGTTGCGAGGTTTCTAGGGGGATAAAAAAAAAAAAAAAAAAATTATTGATAGAATGTCAGAGAATTTTAGAGAGTAAAGTGAGAGAAAAAGTTTAGGGAATTATATAGAATTTTAAAAATTTAAAAACCATTATAAAGTAAATATAATAATAATAGAAATTGAAAATGAAGATAAATACTGAATGTTAATGAATATAAATATAAAAATTATAAAAGAAGATTAATGTATGAATAGAATGTTATAATAACTATATGGTAGAGTTAAATATGGAATAAAATGGATATATATATAGAGAAGATTAATTGGATATTTGCATAGATTGGATTTTCAAAATAAAATAAGCATAGTTTATAAAGATAAGTATTTCTGGTATGATTTGTTATCAGCTGGTAATAGAGGTATATTAGAAATAGTTATTCGGTGATTTTAGGAAAAGAGGGCAAAATTTCATTTAAAATTAATTAGTGTTAAGTTTATGACAGGATAAATGATGAATGTTATATTGTTTTTTAAAATGTTGTAAAGAATTAATATATTTATATATTAAATGATGTTAAAATTGAGATGGACTTTTTAGTTTAATATTATCGAAGAACCCAACCTTGAAGAGTCACAAGAATACAATTATATGAGTATAGAGATCATAACAATATATATATATATATATATATATATATATATATATATATATATATATATATATATATATATATAGGACAAGAAGTCTTTGCTGACACGTTAAGAAATAAACTATAAATATTGGGTTTGCAGCAAAAAAAAAACGAAAGAGTACTCTTTTAAGTTGTTTAATCCAAGCTTTCGATCGTGGTTACGACCATCATCAGGGAGCTACAAACGTTTTAAAAAAACAGTCAGTGAACATGATAAAGTTAACATTTAAATTGAAACTTACAACTTATTGAGGATATTTCGTTGTTGATGTTGAGAGAATAAAACACAGCACAAACATATTAAAACTGTAATATATAACACAATTGAGTCACATATCAGACATTAGTTAGGTTAGAAGTAAAACGTGGCATGAAAGTACCTTTGACATTGACCTTTGAGCTCTGACATTTAACCCCAGAACACGGAAGCAAAAATACGAAGTTGACAGACCAGTAGTGGCCTCGTATCTAATGAGACTATTAGCCAACCCATTGTGTCAAGAAGAAACAATAAAGTTGAAAAGAACGGAGGGTGAATATTAAATATAAGAACCTATAACTATTACCACTTGAAACAATGAAAATTATCTTATAAACTAAGGAAATAGTGTACAGTGAAACAGTGAGAAATGTTCATTAAATATAAAAAGTAAAACACAGAAAGTTCTTTATTCTTAAATGAAAATTGGATACCGTTACTATTGAAGTGCTTCTCCACACCTATGCTGTCTCCACTCCAGGACCAAATATGACTTTTTCCAAAAACCATTAAACTCGTTCAAACCTCTGGATAATCTGCTAATTATGGGAACTGCTATACTGGTACGTAAATTCTGGTACTTTTAATCTATTATCAGCTACTATACGCTTCTAAATTCAATTAAAATTTGTCTCGTACAATCTGCTGCTCTGCTCTTGCCTTTTCTGGACTTTATTTTTAATTATAAATTAAATTCTCTGCTTACCACATATATTCAATAACTTCTTCTTTGTTTTAGTAATAGTTTATATCAATCAAACTCTTTTATCTCAATATTTTTCAATAAAAAACGCAAATTCAAACAGGAACAAAATTTAATACATCTTACTTCTTCAACGATCAAAAAACAAGAGAGCGATTACAAAATCAACAAATAGACAATTGAACCACTATAACAATATTCAACTACCTACCTACCTCAATTAAACCTACTTGATAAAATCTCCATTATATAAAAAATTCGAATACTTGATTTTTTTTTAATTTTGATTTACACAATTATTTATATCCAAAATTCTATGAAATTCATAATGAATTTACAATTTTATATTTATTTAACTATAATCAAAAAACTTTTCAATTTCAGGATTTTTCATTTTCTTCAAAACAATAACTAATATTATGGCTTTGAAACACCAATATTGATTATTTTAAAGTAATTTTTTAATTTGGTCCATGATTTAAATTATTCTTTATTTGAAATTATGTATTTTTAGTATTGATATTTTCACAATCAATTTTCTTGTTTTATTTAAATATAATTATTTAATTTAAATTATTTCAAATCAACAATATGTATCATGGAACTTTATATAAATTTTTTTGTCTAATTTAAAATATTTAATTTTCTTATATTTTAATTGGGGGATTTGAGATGATATGAGTTACTATGCTATATTAAATAAGTACATATAAAGAAAATTAATGGAAATAGAGAAAGGAAAATATTCTTATTCCAAGGCAGAGTGCAAATGCAGTAAATTTGGTATAATTTATCATCATCTTCTTCACAATTCCCTAAAAAAGAAAAATAAAACAAAATAAGAAATCAAAATATACAAGTACATCTAAAAGATATTTATTTTCAAAGATTCAATATAATTTAATCTATAATATATAAAATTTTAATGATCATGTATTAGATAGATAATAAAAGTAAATATTTAAAAGTTTATAAAGTTTACAATACTTTGGTAATTAAAAATAATCTTAAATCAGTTAGAATAGAATTAAATTAGAAAATTAAATGATGAAATATGAGAATTCATAAAATAAATATTAAAATTTTTACTTACTTTCAAAACACACAAGTTTATTTTTCAAGCCATATTGTAATTTGTTATAGTTTAACTTCCAAAAGAAAAATTCTGAAAATAAAAAATTATTAGTTTATAGTTATAACAAATTAAAAAAAAAAGAATGATTATTGTGTTCAATTTGAATAATGAATTAAGAATTTGATTGTTTGTAATTTCATTTGAAATAATTAGTAGGCGATTAGGTAATATAAATGTATAGTTTAAGTTTGTTTAAAAATTCAGTTGTTTAATTGTTGATTTTGGAAGTGCTCTCTTGTTTTCGACCTTCTGAAGAGGAAAGATGTAATAAAGTTTGCTCCGTTAAAATTTAGATTTTTTTTTTTCAAAATACTTATAAAAGAAAGTTCAAAAGTAGTCAAAAGTGTTAACAAAACTACAAGGAAGTTCCTGATAGCATCTGGTAAGAAGTAAAGTCTATTTTTATAAAGAAATAAATGTTAGAAATTGTATGCTGAGCAGTTCATTGATATAAATGCTTCCTGAATTAATTTAAAGAAAGTAAAACCAGTTTCTAACAAGAAAGAAGATTATTAGTTTACTTACCATTTGATGTAAGAGCTGATTGTTTCCTGATTAGAAGAAATTTTATTGGTCAAAATCTCTAAAGTGTCCGTATATCATTGCTGTCCTGGGAAATGGTGGATTCTTAGTGAAAAGGAGATCCTGAGCCTTAGCTGTCCAAAGAGAATACAAGATCTTCATAACACGGTATCAATTTCCAATTTTTAAAAATAAAGAACTTTTCTGTGTTTGATTTTTTTTACGTATTTAATGAACATTTAATTTCACTTGTACACTGTTTCACTGTTTAAATAAGTTATTTTTCATTTTTAGATAAGTTTAATTTGATTTATTAGTTACAAAATTCAGAATTTTTCATATCATTTGATTCAATTACATTCGGTTTTGAAAATTGACATGATTGAAAAAAAAAGTAAGGTTAAGGTTAAGATAGAGTCATCGTTCAGAAAACATAATTTGGTATATGATTGTTGAATTTTATAATCGTTTTGTTGAAATTTTCAATATTAGTTGAATTTGAATCTATTTATTATTTAAAAATTTTGAACTCTAACCCTGAGAAGGAGAATAGCTAGAAGCATATTTTAAAATAATAATATTTAAAATTAAAGAAATTAATTTGAGTCTTACCTTCTTCACATTTATCTTAAAATTTAAAATAAATTCAAGGTAAGGATTATTTTATAGCATGGTGACTTATAGAATACTATAGTCAAGTTATTATATGTTATAAATATATATTTATATATATATATATATATATATATATATATATATATATATTGTTATTGGACTCTTCAGGGTGGCTTCATTGATTAGCATTAACTAAAATTTCAATTTTCATTTTTATACAACATTTAATTTAACATTTTAACATACAATACAATAGAATAATACAATTGCAATAACCTTTGTTCAAATTAAATACTTATAACTATTCTTAATTTTAAATAAATTTTACCCCTTTTCCTAAATCCCTCTAATAATTATCTCTATTATAAAATAATACTATCAGCTGATACTACCTTTATAACAGAAATACATATCTTAATATAAATTCTTCTTATAATCTTCAAATGATAGTCTTAATCTATGTACTTTATTTTAAATTCCAATTTCCACATTCTAATTCCTTTTTTTTTCTATTTAATTATATTAATGATATTTTATCCATTATTCCATTATATTTAATTTTATATATATATTTTTTTATTATAATTCATATGACATTTCTAAAATTTCTTTGACTCAAAAATATCAATCATCATCTTCCAATTCCAATTACCTTTTTATTTATTAATTTTTTTATTTATAAACTCTTCTAATTTTAATTTAATTTTCAATATTTAATTTTTACAATTTTCTTTTTACCTGACTTTTTTAAAATTAACTTCTTGACAATCTAATCAATAATCATCCAAAATTCCCTTAGAAACGTAGCAACCAACTTTTTTATGATTCCTTGATAGATTTCCATAGATTGACACTATCAAATTTTTATATCTTGTTGTTAGTCTTAAACATATTTACACTATACACAAAGACCAACTATTTTGAACCATCTATTCTATTTCTATTTTCTATATATATATATATATATATATATATATATATATATATTAAAGGATGTGTTTTTATGTACGAAATAATGAACTCAAAAACTACTGGACCGATTATTATGAAAATTGGTAAATATATGTATTTTTCCACGGATAAGGTTTATATGATATGCTCATTGATACCACTCGCTACCAGTTGGCGCTTCCATGTATCAAATTCAATATTGATTAATAGATATCTATACGATTTCATATAAATATAAGTTCGAAAAATATATTTTTGGTGCGATAAGTAAAACAAAACTATAAACTTTCTTTCCTTCTCTATCTCTTCATCTCTTTTATTTTTCTTAAATTTATTTTAGTTGTTGGCGTAGCAACGCGCGCCGTGTACAGCTATTTCATATATTTAAAAGAGTGATCCTTACTAAATTAAGCATTATGACGCCACCGTAAGGTGGCGCAGTTGAGATAGTATAAATTTACATTAGCAATTCTTGCGTAATTAAGTACTATGATGCCACCATAAGGTGGCGCAGTTAATATATGATATATCTAATCGATAATTTACAAAACCGTAAAAATTTGAAAAAATGGTAAAAAAACATCAGTAGGCGGTACGAAGTTCGCCGGGTCAGCTAGTAACAATATATATAACTTTATGGATTATTGGGTGAGCAGTAATAAATTTGATAAGAGTACTCTCTTCAGATTTTTTAATCCGAGCTCCCTAATGAGAGCTGTAATATTGGCCGAAAGCTCGGATATTGGTCATAATTTTAATTTTGATCATCCTACAATATTAGACAAAGAGTCAAATTATTATAAAAGATCTATAAGCAAAATGATATATATTAATATAAACAACACAATAAATCTACGAACAGACACTGAACAATTAAGTTATATATATACATACATTTTAAAAAAATACGGTAAGGGTGCAGAAGTTGTTCCTGCAAAAATGAACAATATGCGCAGGTGTGTGCGCATTGAAAAAAGTCACAAATTGATCTGAATTCTGCGCGAGAAATTCAAATTTGCATGCACTGTTGCCAGATCCATTGCATATCTGTAACAATCGGAAACTTGTGAAATACTGAAATACCACAAAATATAGCATTAAAAATACGGTTATACTGATTATCATGTTCTGTCCAATGAGCCTAAATTCACGTGTTAGATAAAAGGTTTTGTAAACAAACATTTTGGTTAGAGTTTCTATTTGAAAATACTTTATTTTAAGTAAGTATGTATGTTCAAAACTGTTAAAAGATTAAGTTATTTGGATTTTAGTGTTAATTATAAGCCAAGGTGTAATGTAATATTTAAATCAAAGTTAAAAACAAAATAATAGATTTTCTAGAAGGCTACAAAACATTTGAATAGTCTTTTAAAAACAAGAAAATTTTAAAGCTGTATTGAATGAATTTATTGTATTAAAATCAGAGATTTATCCATATGTGTATTTGAAAAACGTTACAAAATATTCAGTATACTCTTCAGAGTAAGAAACTCGTTACAATAGGTTAAAATGTCCGATTTTTACTGTGTGAACCTTCCACAATAGCTTATTAATATGATCTGTGTCACAAAAATAAAGTTTTTTTCGGTATTAATCTACCTATATTTTATTAAATATTTCATTGATTCTAATATTTTATGGCCTTCAGAACAATTATATGTAAATTAAAGCTAATTTTTAAAAAATCCAAAGAGAATTAGTACTTATAGTAGATAATACTACTCGTTTAAAACACTTCAAGTTGTCCAAGTAAACAAATTCTAGCCATCGTAAATTTGAACGCGGAAGTTGGTTTATTTTATTTAACTTGTATATATAGAAAATTTACATAAATTAATGTAATAAATATTTTAAACTGAAACTGAAAACTGCGAGAGTTGGCAACAGCGCACGCCATAGTCAAAGGTGCGGTTATAAATCAAGACGATTCCATACACTGTTGCCAGATTTCTGACATTTTAAGAACTTAACCAAACTTTTTTAAATTCAGGTGCGAAGTGCGAACACGAAATGATACGATTTAGTTACGAATTTAAAATAACGCTTATAATTTGTGAAATGTAAAATTTTTAATCAAATCTTTCAAAATAAAAACTTAGGAAGGAAAAAAAAACAAAGCTATAATGTAAAAATAAATATATTCTTAATATGTTTTTAAAATAACACGCGGGGAATAGTCCGTGGTCTATTTGTGTCCCCTACAAGAATCGCCCATTTGGCTAACTAAGGTCTGAGGGAAAACCACAGAAAAACCTAGACACGATTCATAAAGCTTTGGTTTTATAGATCGAAAATAATTGTTCATTTATCAATATTGCTACTGCCTTGAAATCTATTATTGATACCAACTAATTCTTAAGCTTTCGTATCAAGAAACACATGAGTCAGTTGAACTTAGCAGATGAAGACATCTGTCGATACTGCCAAGAGGAGGAGGAGACCGCATTTCATGTCCTATACCTATAGGCAAGGCTAGATAAAAAAAAGGTGAAAAAAAGTTTAGCAGATATCTGAAAGTTGTAAATGGTAGGGGAGGTCTTTCTAATGATAAATACATAAAAAGATACAGCCAGATATGCGTCGTTTTTTTATAAACAATGAGAAAATCCCAAAATTCAGTATTTTGATTGTAAAATTTTTAAATTAAATTTTATAAATAATCGGTAAACTGAAAATCTTGGAGCATAAAAAGACCTTCAATTTTATTTTTTAAGAATTTAAATCAATAAACAATTAAGCTAAATACGGGTCTTTTTAGCAATATTGAATAAATGGTTATAACTATTGCAATAACAATTGTAAATGTCAAACAATTTGTGACAATGAGAGCATTATAGGTGTTAATATGTGTGCAAAATTTCAGCCGAATTGGTTTAATAGTTTAAGTAAAAAGCTAATTGTTTATCCCAGAGACGAATTATTTACAATTTCTTAGAGAATATTTTGTTAATATTATACCAATTAACTGAATTATAAATAATTGTTAAAACAATTTTATTGTAAAATATAAATTATTTCATTAGAGTAAGAGTAAAAGTAAATGATTTTTTGTTAATTTAATATTATTTTATAGTAATTTAATTTTGAAGAATACAACGCGTAAAGTTTTCCGAGATTTTCCGATTTTCCAGGACAATGAAAATGTGCCAGATGTCATTATTTCGACGAGTTACCCCAAATTAAAAAAAAATGAAGGTTCTACGTTACTTAGAAGCCGAGATAACGCAAAATTTTATAGCGCGCTCCGATTAGAAGACTCAATTTCAAAAAATAAATCGAGCTGGAGGTTATCCCCCCACCACCTCACCCAGAAATACTTACGCGAGTACCTTCACTTTAGGTGGCTATTTTTTAAAGATTTTTGAACTAATAGCAAAATTGTATAATGGATTATAAAATTAAGATCCTTTATTATAATCTATGAAAATTTCGAGTCTTAATGTTTATAAAGATAAGAGATATAAGTTAAAAAAAAAATGTTATCTTGGCTCCTATTGGTCGTAAAGTTTTTTTTTGTTTTGAATGCGTTTTTTAACCACCTATCCAGATCAACTTGTAAAGATAAATTATAATGAAAAATAACGAAGTTATTGTAAATGTTTATAACTGAAAAAAATGACTATTTTTTAACATCATTTTTAACAACAATTTTGTAATAAATAATTCATTGTTTGCATAAATTCTTAAAGTTGAAACCTTAAGGAATTCATTTCACTTTTCTTAAACGTTCTAGGACCATTCCTTTGGCAAGAACAGTTGTTTAAATAATTCGTCTCTGGGAGAAACAATTAGCTTTTTACATAAACTATTAAACCAATTTGGCTGAAATTTTGCACACATATTAACACCTATAATGCCCTCATTGTCACCAATTGTTTGACATTTACAATTATTATTGCAATAGTTATAACCATTTATTCAATATTGCTAAAAAGACCCGTATTTAGCTTAATTGTTTATTGATTTAAATTCTTAAAAAATAAAATTGAAGGTCTTTTTATGCTCCAAGATCTTCAGTTTACCGATTATTTATAAAATTTAATTTAAAAATTTTACAATCAAAATACTGAATTTTGGGCTTTTCTCATTGTTTATAAAAAAACGACGCATATCTGGCTGTATCTTTTTATGTATTTATCATTAGAAAGACCTCCCCTACCATTTACAACTTTCAGAAATCTGCTAAACTTTTTTACCCGAAATGTCTATTTTTTTTCTCTGTAGCCTGGGGTACTATGCGAAGGCCTTGCAAGGACGCGGTATCTAGTACTGGGAGAGGAGAAACCGGCTGCTCCAAGTTATGCGGAGTGGCCACTGTCAAGGCTATTAAGTCTCATTAAGAGGGCAGGGCTGGACAAGGTTCTCTAATCCTATTCTTGAGATAATGGGTGGTCACAATAGATCTGGAAAGGTCTCAGTGATACAGGCTAACAGCCAACTCAATAAACATCTAATCTAAAATCTAAGCTTTCGTAGTAGACTGAATCTAAAAAAAAACGAATATTTAATAAGTTAATTTAAAGGTAATAAAATACAAATTTTAATATTAAACTCAGCCCTGTTTATAAAAATAACAATGTGATTATTCATAAATCCCTTTTTTAATTTTCATTATTAAAAGTAGTCATGTTCACTATTAATCCTTAAAATAGGTATGCTTTATATTATTAACTTCGTTCGACAAAGGTTTTGATATTTTTTGTGATTTATTTTTCCTTTTATTCTTTGTCGAGAAGAAAACTTCTTGTTTCTTTATTTTTTTGTTTGGTGGTGGAGCTAAAGAAATTTTACTCATTAAATATATAGGAACACATATTTTAATATTTTTCTACAATACCTATAGATTTCAAGGGTAAAGTTTCATTCTCAAATTGTTTTATTGTATTTGTTGGTGTATCTAATAATTTATTGGCATTTTCAAAAGATTTAAGGACGTGATGTAATACCGGCATTAACTTAGTTTCATCATCGATTTTATCTATCTTTACAGAAATCTCATTAATTTCGTTTGTTATTTTGCTTATAAATGTACTACACTTCCTTTCATGCATTTTTGTTTCATCAGTTACATAGGGCAATAAGTATTTTGTAATTTCTAAGTTGAGTGATTTCCCGAAAACATTAATTTTTTCTGAAGATATTGATTTTTTCTCTACATTTAAAACTATATAATGTATATGTTTGCACATCGTTGCTCTTATATAATAATCTGCACATGTACATTCATAGTTATGAATACAAATGTCACAAAAAGAACAATTCAATTGGCATTTAGAAATTGAACAATCAATTTCTCTTCTTGAGACGATGTAAAATGTACAGTTACTCTTTACAATCCAAATATTTTTTTCTTTTGATTCAACGTCATAGTTTCCTGTTAGTGCTGCACCGTGTCGCTTATGGATATTTTGAATGTGGCTATTATATTAACTCCTTTTGTAAGTTTAATTACCCTAGTTACCATTTTATCCCTAATGAATTTTAGTACAGCTGTAATACCTTTATCCAAACGTTTTACAACTTTGCCCTCTAAATAGAAATATTTTATTGTTTTGTGCATACTTTCAAGAATCTAAAACACAAAACAGAATACATGAAAAAAATATATTTATAAATTAAAAAATCAACATGCTTTGTTATTAAAATAATTAGTATTTGCTGAAAATTAAGTGGTTTAATAAATGATTTTTTAGGAATTTAAGGTACTAATACTACTGATACTATATTTACCGAACATTTAACAACAACATAAATACAAACTACTAACTAAAGTATATAATTTTAAGGACTACTTTTTATATAAGTATAGGTAAATAAACTAAATGCCTAAATGCCTGCATATAAATATAATCTACAAAAATATTTAATATATGCATATAAAACCATCACCATATTTGTATTGATGCTACATTTTTTCCTATAACAATATCCCACATATGACGATTGGTAAAATAATTATCATTAAAGTAATTGCCAAAAATGCAGGTATCCCCATCATCTTTTAAAATTTAACAACAGAAACCAAGCTTCTTTCGAATTCTTCAATATTTAAAGTATTTTGTAGAACTTTCAGCATTTGATATGCATCCTTCCTCAAATTTAATTTTGGAATTTTTGTTAAATTAGTTCTCCAGGCCCTATCCACATGCCAAGAACACAAAAGCCTATTCTCAACCTCAGCACCCATAATGGAAGTCCAAGCATTATAAAAAATTTGTGTAATATCGGACATAAAAACTTTAGGATTTAATACCCCAACCTTCATTTTAATGCTATTGAAAAACAACTCTTGAATCAGAGTATCTTGCCTATTTGTAAACATGCAAGCAACTGGAAACCCCTCACCAAATTCATCCACCACCATCACCGTAGTCAATTCAAAATTATAGTTATTTAAGCCATGGGTACTATCAATTGCAATTATTGAATTTCCAAATTCTTCCATTATATTTTTCTGAGCTTCATTCATAAAAACTACACAAAAATCTTCTAGTTTAAGGTTTGGATGAGGTTCACCTTGTTTTTTATATAATAAAACTCCATCGCCAATTTCTTTATATTCATTTATAAGTAAATCAACACTTATGCAATCATTTTCATGACGTACTCCATCTTGTAAATTTATATGAAAAGAGCTTTTAATATTATTTATATCTTTTCTAGTCATTAAATCTGATCTGTATAAGGTATCTTTAATAAAACCACTTCTATATGTATCCAAAACCCTAATAAAAGGTATTAGGTATTAAAAAATTATTTTATTTTTAAAGATATATTTAACTAGTAGCTGACACACCACTTGTTAACTTAGCTGCAATATTAATACGAGTTAATTTGGGCAAACGTATATGTTGAATATCAATACTATGACCATAATGGGTTTTATAAAATGTAGCACAAATCTTTTTATTATCCACAATAGTCATAATAATTTGACTAGTGCAGTGGCTTCCAATTTTGCAAGATCCTTGACTCTTTAAGGCCCTTTTTCTGATCTCAACAGTTTCTTTATATTGTCCTTAAATATTAATTAATAAATTTAAACGAGAATATTTAGTAAACATAATTAATTTTAAATAATTTTTTACATTGTAGATTACCTGATCTATTGCAATTAAAATAAATGATTTTATCATTTTTTTGTTTGCATTTAAAGAAATCTAAATTATTATATTGGCATAAGTTATTATACCAGCATTCAAATTCTAAAAAAAATATTTATTATAATTTATAAGCATTTTAATAAGATTAAATTTGTAGCTACCCTCAACTGTTAAAAAATATAAAATTTCCTTTTCCATACAAATATTATGGTTGTCTTCTAAATGTTGCCTTAATTCCGCAATAAATCTATAAGAAGCAGTGCCGAGCCGTCCATATGGGCAAGTCGGGCGGCGCCCGACGGTGCCGAGGTGATAAAGGCGCCGCTCTCAGATTTTAGACCGGATAAAAGCTACAAATGTGGTAGCAAAAAAAATGTTTTTGCGTTTTAAATTTTTTTTGTGACTGTAATTTTAAACTCAATTATCAAATTATATAAAAAATAAATTTAGCAACCCCCCAACCCCCTATCATTTTTACAATTTTTCATCTCAGCAGTTTGTCAGTATTTTGGAATTTAGATGAATGCAAATGCGCTAAATACATTTTAATTATATCATAGGAATAATTCAAAGGCTATCTTTCAAAGCGTTATTGCCCTTCAATAAAATAAAGCCCAATAAAACATTTTATAAATACTGAAAAATGCAAAACAAATTTTTGAGTTTACCGAGCAGATGACGAGCAGATGACCAAAAAGAATTATCAGTTATCGAAAGTGAGTGGCATGGAGCAAAGCGTTATTGCCCTTCAATAAAATAAAGCCCAATAAAACATTTTATAAATACTGACAAAATGCAAAACAAATTTTTGAGTTAAGCGAGCAAATGACCAAAAAGAATTCTCAGTTATCGAAAGTGAGTGCATGGTGCAATATCGAGAGTTGTTTTAGTATTTGTGTTTTTGCGATACCTAATAATTTGTGAATATTGTGATAAGTGATAAAAAAAAGAAATTGTCTGGCTACCAGAATTTAATAAAAAAACGCAAACGAGAAGAAGAGCATTTTATTTAAATTTTAAATATATATTATAACATGTATGAATAATAATAATAATATGTTTTAATAATATCAATCACTATGTTATAAAATATTCCTTACCTTTAATTAATTTTAAATTTTAAATATAAATAGTGAATAGGTAAGAATTAACTCAGTGTAATTATTTTCCAATATGATTAATTAAATATGCTACCGGCTATTCCCTTATGTCAAGGTCAGAGTTCAAATATTCAAACAAACTAGATTCAAAATCAGTGAATACACAAATTTGCAATAAAATGACTGTATAACCGCACTATCCTAGACCAACAATATTTTCTAGGCATGAATTGCATATAAATTTCTAACCTTTCTAATTCAAAATGTGTCAAACTTCAAAGATACCGTTGATAAACCAAAACATGCATCAAATATATAAAATGAAGTATTCTGACTTGAGTTACTGAGCAATTTAGATTAAACTTAACAAAAAGTGAATAAAAATAATTTAGTTAAATACATAAAACAGTGAAATAAAAATGTTCATCAAAATTTCAAAAATCAAACACATATAAAACTCTTTATTATAACGAGTGCAAAGTTATTACCATTTGTGTGAAGCTTCTCTCCTCTTCTGGAATCAGGATTCAGTTCTTAGGACAATCTATTTTCTTCCTCCAATACAGCAAAGATTTCAGGAAACTTTATGAAGATCAAATAATCAATTCATCTTCAAAACCAAGCGATGGATGGCTACTATTTTCTCTAAGTAAGTGTAATTATGACTTTCTTTCTTGTTAAATATTAATTTAATCTTCTTTAACTCAATTAAAATACAGTTATACCATAAAGTGCTCAGCCCCATAAATTGAAATATCTATTTCTTCATAAAATCATATAAATTTCTCTTACCAATTGCTCTCTCTGGTTACCTTGGGATATTCTTTATACTTTAAACTGTTTTAATACTTTCTATTATCAATACTTTCAAAAAAAACTCAAAATTTCTACGGAGCAAATTTTTAATACCACTTCTCTTTCAACAACCAGAAAACAAGTGAGATTCTATCAGAATCAACA
Source organism: Altica lythri (assembly GCA_964028335.1). Taxonomy (NCBI): domain Eukaryota; kingdom Metazoa; phylum Arthropoda; class Insecta; order Coleoptera; family Chrysomelidae; genus Altica; species Altica lythri. The sequence goes on along the minus strand of OZ034810.1, from coordinate 3,990,294 downwards.
AAAAAACAAATGACAAATTCAACAAACTTAAATCTATACATCTTTTCCATCTAATCGCCTACTAATTTCTTATTCAAATAAAATTATTAACAAAATCTAATTCTTGATTCAATATTACAATTTAAAACAATGATCATTTTTTTTTATATTCTTATGAAATTTACTAGCACTACAAACTAATAATTTTCTCTTTTTCAGAATATTTCATTTGGCATTTGAACTATTAATAAATTAGAATATGGTTGGTAAATACGTATTATTTAAAAGTAAGTAGAAGTTTTAACATGTATTTTAACTATTTGTGATGTCTTTTTTTTATAATTTAATTTTCTCATTTACTTACACCCCTAATTCATTTAAAATTAATGTTTGATTACTAACGTATTGGCAATTTTATAAACTTTTAATTATCTACTTTACCCATTTATCAATTTCATAATTATCAAAACTTTATATAATGTAGATTAATCATTTTTGAATCTTTAAATAAAAATCTTTGAAATGTATTTGTATTTTTTTTCTTATTATTCTATTTTCTTTTTTCTTTTTTAGGAATTATGAAGAAGATGATGATAATCAATCCCAATGTTACTAAATTTGCGCTCTGACTCGAAATAAGAAAATCTCCTTTCTCTACTTTCTCTACTGTTATGATTTTACTGTTATATCCTGATTCACATATTGCGAATGAAAGGGATAAATCAAAATGGCTCTTACTAAAAATCAGAGGGTGTACGGCATTATTATTTTTTTATTACTAAAAAAAAGTTGTCTAGGCGACGCGCGACGATACACGCAAAAACAGTATTGAGTAAAGCCAAACTTTGATTTAGAGAATCACTTATTGATTAAATTGTTAAGTGTTGAAGGCGATCATTATACATCGTTCAAAAATCCATTTGATGAAACCATGTAATTGTTGAAATGTACATATTATCTGTACCCGATCCTGTACTTTTGATTTTAAGAATTTTCTTTCTTTCTAATAATGTAGACCTTTGAGAAGCTAATTTCTTTTTGTCAACTTTTTTTTTTTTGAAAACATCATTTATTAGCCATCAGTTACATTTAAGATATTACAATAATTAAAGTTTAATACATATTTTAAAAGCTAATATAAATCATAAACTCTTAAACAATGCATTTATAGCATTGGTACCAGAGTTTCATAAATAACTAAACTAAACCGCAACACGTGTAGTTTTGTTTACAAACATTACATTAAATTAAATAATAATACCTAATCATACAACATTCAATCTTAATATTGACTAACAACCCTCTTAAGTTTCTTAATGAATCTGTAGTAAGAGGTCTCCTGTTTAATTTCAGAAGGCAAAGAATTAAATACCTGTGAAGCTTCATCAATAGGATTTCTCAGAGCTATGTTGGTTCTCGCATTATTTAGTCTTATATTGTTATTTCTTAATTGATATGAATGTATGTCATTTGAGTATACAATAGTGTGATTGGACTTTTGCAGCTTATGTACAATTTTAAAAATTAATTTTGCCTGCTCCAACTCGAAAATTTTTTCAATGGGCAATATTTTTAGCTTTTTATATAAATCATTGGTATGCATAAAGTAGTCAAGATCGAAAAGGATTTTAAGTATTTTATTTTGCAAGTTTTTAATTTTTTGAAATTTAGTATTAGTACATGTGCCCCACACCGGAATAAGATATCTTAGTACAGACAAAATATACGCATTATATATTTGATACTTAGCTGAAATACTGAGAAAATCCTTACATCGGTGGAGTGCTCCCACAAAAGGTATAATTTTGTCATAAACATGTTCAATATGTGGATTCCAGCTAAGTTTCTCGTCCAGTATGAGACCCAAGTACTTTATACTACTTACTTGTTCTAATGTTACATTATATAAAGATATATTGATTTGATTTATTTTTTTATTTTTTTGTTTAAACAATATGTATTTCGTTTTATCTAAATTAATTTTTAAGTTATTTTGGAGCAACCATTGACTATATTTAAATAGATCTTTATTTGCCTGATTAACTAAAGTATCTAAGTCATTGCCTGAATACAATAGAGCAGTGTCATCTGCAAATGTAAAATACTGGGCATCTAACCCGGCTAACCTCAAACTAAGTACAAATAGTGCATATAGCAAAGGCCCCAGTACAGATCCTTGGGGTACGCCACAGTTACATGTCAAAATTTCACTTTTCTGGCCATTAAGATGCACATATTGCTTTCTGTTTAATAGGTACGACCCGATCAAGGCAAGTACAACCCCCCTAAAGCCCATTTTTTCTAATTTGTCTAGTAAAATAGTATGATTAACTACATCAAAGGCTTTTCTCAAGTCTACAAAAATTCTTCTTCGGAAATACCCATTTTTTAGTAATATCAGCAAGTGCTGCTTTTCTTTTATTATGACTTTTATAATGTGGCGATTTAGACATTCATTTTCACTTAACAAATCAATAAGTTTGAAAATTTTATCGTCCGAGACGCTCTTCGATTAACAGATTTCGCCATGTTTTTTTGTGACGTATAACTACTGCTATACGAAAACTAGAAAAATTTCTAGCTATAGCATTCAATCTTATCGCACTCAACTTTTATCACAGTACTGTGATTCACGTAAAGAAATGGCTAGCAGTAAAGTCACGCCTCCTAAACAGTCGCTGCGATGATAGTCCACTCCTATGTAAAACTGCCGCTTTATACATGATTCACTCATTCCTTTAAAAATCTGCATCAAAATGCGTTGCATACTTTTAAAGATCCAAGCAAATATAGGGACAGATAGACCGGTGAAAGCGATGTAACTATTTATTGAAAATGATACAAATAACCAAAAAGAAAGTTGATATGGCAACAATGGTGCAGAGTGGGCGATCTACGGTTTCGTTTAGGTAAGCATATATGTAGTAGGTTCACGTTCACAAAGTTTCTATTTCGACACTAAAGGTGTCAAGAACGTATTTAAGAAGGATGCTCCACTCCCTATGTTAAACTATGACCTGCCGTGTGCAATGAAAACGGAAGCAATGTGGGCAAGGCGAGAGACGGGACTGGCGCAAACGGCTAAACGGCTACTGCGCATTAGCGCTGTCTCTGTTCTACTCACTGCTCGTTCAAGAGTGAGAAAGTCAGTAGCGTAGCGTGCTGGTGTTTGGTTTGTTTTGGTGAACTGTTAAGACAGTTCGAAATGTCAAAGCTTTGTGGATAGAAAATGAGCTGAAATAAAACTTATTCGATCAGTATATAACAATTAAGGGTAAATTTATTACAGAATGAACAGAGAATTAAACAAAGGTAAAAGTGAGATCTAAATTTGCCTTGTCGTGATATCGTGTTGACATTTAATTGACTACTTTTTGTTAGTGTTCATTACGTTTAACGATGTCGCATGTGTGCTGCATTCCATTTTGTGGTTCCAAGCAAGGCGGGAAAAATAATCCGCGCTGCTTATTTCGGATTACACCGGAGGGTATTTTATTTATAATACTACAGTAGTACTATGAAAAGTTTTTAAGACAAAAAAATTAAAAACTAGAAAATAAAAAATCATTTTCATAAACGTTGGGTATACAAAAGTTTGAAACGGTGAGAAATTTTTAAACTTGTAAAAATTTAAAATACCTGGACATTTTGGAAAAGTTTACAATTCTTGAAATTCATAGAATTTCTCTAAAATCTTCGAAGCAATGAAATTTATAATCTTAAAAACTTGAAAAAGGCAAAAATTTCGCGTTTGAAAATTTTCAGATTTTACTTATGGGTTATAATTAATAATTACACAAATTTGGAGACTATGAAAATTTAAGTCATTGTTCATTTTTTAAGAAGTTGGAAATATGGACATTTATTCAAGTTTCATAATTTTACGGAACTTAAAGAGAAAAAACAACCATCATGAAACTTTTAACATGTGGAAAATTAAACTACTTGACAAATTGTTGAAACTAAATTTTATTAATTTGAATCTGAAGTTACAACAATTGAATTTACTAATTTGTATTGAATGAATTGAAAATTTCAAATTTGCATTCCTCTTAAATATTTCTAATTTTAAGTTTGAAAAGTAGAATTACTCTTTGTCATAAAACTTAATTACTCGTTTTTTGTAAAACAAACTGATCTGAATTCTGAATGTTGAGAAATCAATAAATTGCATCAATTTAATTAATTAAAAATTTTCCAAGTAGGTAATTACTTAGAAATTGATGAATAAATAAACTTTAATTACAATTCAGAAAAAGTTCATGTATATAGTTCGTGGATTCTTGGATTCAGCTCGGGGTCAGCTTGAGTTCAGCTTGGATTCAGCTTGAGTTCAACTCGGGGTCAGTTTGAGTTCAGCTTGGGTTCAGCTTGAGTTCAACTCGGGGTCACCAATATTTTAGTGCAATGGTTATTCCACCAAATTAAAATAAAATAAAAATGAAAATATAACAACTTGTATTATTGCAGCAAAAAGAAATACATCTGACTTTTTTGAAATATCAAAAATAATAATCAATCAATTAATTTGTTTCGCCTTTTTTGTATCAACGACGATCCACTGTCTTGGCAACGGTGATCTTGTATATTTTCTATACTGGTTGAAATTATTTTGCTATCCATACGAATAATCTCATAAAGCTCTTCAAAAAGAAAATGAATCTTAATCAGTGATTATTAAATCACTGAAAAAGAAAAGAAGAGACCAAATGATCGCCAACGATTGCATATAACTAAAAATCTTTAAATAAAGAAACTTTGTGTGCTCGAAAGAGGCACGAGCATCACAAATACTCTCTCCTTAAAAAAATATTAAATTGATATATATATAAATCAATGAAAATTATGATTAAAAAATAACTAAAAAACTGACCTAAAAATTATTAAGTTATTAATAGAAAAAGTGACTTTCTTTTTCTTGGTTGGCACCTGGATGCTATCAATTTGCTCATTTAATAAAAAAGCTGGTTTAGTCATGTCAATGTTAACACTTATTTCGAGATTACCTTTCAATATTTTAAAAAATTTTTCACTTCTGGAAACCACTTTGAAAGGACCGTCGTACGGTGCTGTGAGGCTTGGTTTAATACCCGGAACTTTTAAGAAAACGAATTCTGAATTTTTTAACTCTGGATGAACAAATGTTTTTGCTGAACCATGTCTTTGTACTTGAGATGGTTTAATGTTATTAAAAATTTCACGAAGTTTAATTAAAATAGGATAAATATCTACATTTTCTTTAGAATTATTAAAGAATTCACTAGGAATACGTAGCGTTTGTCCATAAACCAGTTCTGCGGGTAAACATTGTAAGTCCTCTTTGATTGCAGATCGCAAACCTAAAAGAATCAAAGGCAATTCATCTTTCCAAGAATTTGAAGTTAGTTTTGACATAAGAGCTGATTTAAGAGTCCGATGAACTCTTTCAATCATGCCGTTCCCTTGTGGATGATAAGGTGAGGTGTGTAAACTTTGAAAACCTAATTGTTTACTGAATTCTTTGAATAAAGTTGATTCGAATTGAGTACCTTGATCGTGTGTAATTTTATGAGGTATTCCGAAACGTGGAATATATTGATTTATTAGAGTTCTAATACCTAATATTTTCTGATTTAATATTCCGAAGTGGGTAAACTTCTATCCACCTAGTAACTCTATCAATGACTGTGAGTACGTAAGTGCAACCTTTTGAAGGCTTCAATGGACCTACTAAGTCAATGTGAATATGTTAAAATCTGCCTTTAGGGACGTTAAAATCTCCTAGACTAGATTTGGTGTGTTTGAAAATTTTTGATTTTTGGCACTGAATACATGATTTCGTCCAAAGATTAATGTTTTTATTCATATGAGGCCAGAAGTATATGTTTTTAATTGCTTTGATTGTGGCTTTAATGCCTAAATGAGCTACGTTATGTACTTTAAGAAAAGAACTGTAACGTAAACTTCGAGGAATATATATACGTTGTTTATTAGTAGAAGTTTCATACCAAATTTTGAAATTATGTGTTTCAACTTTAATTTGTTTGAGAAAAACCTTGTTTCTTCTTTGGTTTGAAGAATTTTGTTTTTGTAAAAGACTAGTTAATTCTATATCTGAATTTTGTTCGTTAAATATATCTTGTAAAGTGAAATTAATATTATCGATTTGATCGTGCTCAATTCGGCTAAGAAAATCTGCAACTTCAATGTTTTTGCTGCCTACGTATTTAATTTTGTTAGTAAATTGTAGAATATATTCGAAATATCTAAATTGACGTGGTGATTTTTCTGATTTCGAAAAAATTGCTTTTTCTATAGGTTTGTGATCTGTAAAAACATGGAAATCTACGCATTCTAACATGTAACGAAAATGTTTAATGGACTCATAAATAGCAAAAAGTTCTTTGTCAAAAACACTGTAGTTTTGTTGACTTTTGGTTAATTTTTTATATATATAAAGGTTGTCTAACATCTTGAATAACTTGCTCTAAAGTACTACCTATGGCTGTTGAGCTAGCGTCTGTAGTTAAGATCAATTTTGCTCCTTCTTTAGGATGATTAAGCAAAGATGCTTTAATTAACATTTCATTTGCTTTTTCAAAACATTCTTGGCATTCTTTTGGCCAATTTTCAATATTTTTAATCTTGATTGCATTTAAATAATTAATAAATTCGTGTAAAGGAGTTAAGATTTTTGCGAATTGAGGTACAAATTTATGATAAAAATTAACCATTCCTACAAATCTTTGTAATTGTTTGCAAGTTTTTGGAATTTCGTAATCTGAGATAACTTTAACTCGTTCATCAGATTCCTTCTGGAGTGATAGAATGACCTAAAAAGTTAACCTTAGTAACTCCAAAAATACATTTAGATGGTTTGACATTAACGCCAAATTTTTCTAACCTTTCAAATAAAATATCTAGATGTAAATGTTCTTGTTCATTTTTGCTAAAAATTAAAATGTCATCTAGGTAAACGAACAAAAAATCTAATCCTCTGGTGACTTCATTAATAAATCTTTGAAATGTATTACCAGCATTACGTAATCCAAAAGGAGTACGTAGAAATTCGAATGCACCAAATGGAGTAGTAATTGCAGTTTTGTACATATCTTCTTCAGCCACGGGTATTTGATGATACGCTCTTACTAAGTCGATTTTTGAAAAAATTTGAGATCCGTAAATTTTTAAATTAACGTCAGAAATCAACGTTAATGGATAACGTTCTGGAATTGTTTGTTTGTTAAGAAAACAATAATCACCGCAGGGACGCCAATCTGCAGAGTCCTTCTTAGGAACCATATGCAATGGTGACGTCACTGAAGATGATGATGGCCTGCAAATACCTAAGTCGACCATGTCTTCAAATTTTTTTTTGGCAATTTTATATTTAAGGGATCTAACCTTCTTGGCTTACTATAAGGTAAATGCCCTTCGGTAACTATGTGATGTTTTACATTATGTTTTGCTTCAGAATGAAAATTGGGGGATGAAAAAATGCTAGAATACTTTTTAAAATAATTTGTATACTGATTTTCAACCGTAAATAGTTTTGGGAGTTCCTGATTGAAATTTTGAAATCTACCAGTGGAAATAATAAAAGTTTCGTTATTAATTTTTGTTTTTTTAAATCAAGTAGCAATCCAAAATTAGATAAGAAATCTGCACCTATTATGGGTTTAGCTATATCTGCAATTGTAAAAAGAAAAGGAAATTTTCTTCGTAAACCGAGGTTTACGTTCAGAATTTTTTTTCCATAAGTAAGAATAGTATTGCCTGAAGCGGAAGTCAGTAATATATTTGTATCTTTTTTATGATTGCTAAACATATTGTAGGGAAGACAGCTGATGTCTGCTCCACTATCAACGAGAAAATTTAATTTATTAGTTTTATCGTAAACAAAAAGACGTTTTGACATAGGAACACTGTTGGTAGATTTACAATTATTTACGGTTGAGCTATTTAAGTAGATAAGGATGCACCTTGGCCAGACCACAGCCAGCCCAGACAGACTTAACCCCCTCCACTACACCCTTGCAGCAGGGTGCCAACTTCAGGCTAGAGATCTTAAAGCGCAAACCTTTGTGACGTCATCGTATCAACTTCAGATCATTTTGATGTATCAACCTGGTCTCGCATAGACCCGCCATCTTGTTAACAGTGTTGCCCACTTCAGACTGGATGACATAATAATATTTTAAAAAATTGCCTTAAGACACTATAAGGCCCCTTCACAAATAATAACAAAAAGCTTATTGCAGTAAATCGGTTAGTAAACGTTAAGAATTAAATTGTAATCAATTCAGAAGGTATATTTTCAAAGTTTGTACAGTATATCACCAGTCAATAGAGTCGAAAAAACATTTTACCTTTTATAATGAATTTTTACGTAATTAGGTCACGTGACAAAGACAATTTAAAAGAACAATATTAGTTTTACGAGATTTATGTAACAGATTATTTAAATAATATATAAAAATTGTAAAAAATTATGATTACCTTATTATGTGCCAACTTCAGACAGGCGTTAACTTCATAACCCTCGAATTGTAATAATGACTCACCAGGTTCGGTTGGATTTCTTAATATTTGGTTATAGAAGTAGGATATTTGCTCATCTTAGTTAATTATCCAGCAAAGACCACGTGGAGGTGTGAGCAACCTTTGCCTGGAGAGGATAGGTAAGCAGGAAGAATAGGGAAGGTCAAACAGCAGCGGTTCTTTAATAGGCAACAATTTCCTGATATCATGCTCATAAGAACATACTGAAAACGCTATACGTACTTAACTTAATAGGTTACTGCAAACTTTGTAGATTCGTCTTACCGAAACCCTAAGTTTATAGTACTTCTCCCTTCGTAAAGGTACCTGGCGCGTATCAGTGCAGGAAAAAAGTCGACTAACAAAAGGGACATCAAACAATAAATTAAATTTTCATTCATATCAATAAGAATCAAAATATCAATTGGGAATTCTTCTTTATCGCGAGGGCATTTTTTTGTGGAAACCTAGTTTATATAATTTATGTCACGGGAAAACTGGCGCCCGTAAATTTTCTGACTTTTAAGGACAAATTCGAAGAATTTCAAAAAATATTAAGAAACACAACAAGATTCAATTCATAAAAATTATTAAAGAAAAACAAAGAATTTTCAAAAAAGAATCAAAACGTGAACAGTAAAAATTATTAAAAATCATAACTGTATAAAAAATTAAATAAACTCAAATTAAAAAACCTAAAAAACAATTATAAAACGTAGAATAATAACGAATAAAAATGTTAAGGAATTCATAAAAATAATTAAAAGAAAAACAAAGAATTTTCAAAAAAAGAATCAAGGAGTAATCAGAAAACATTATTAAAAAATCGTAAACTGTATAAGGAAATTATACAACGTAGAATAATAACGAATAAAAAATGTTAAGAAAATCATAAACTAATTAAAGAAAAGCAAAGATTTTCAAAAAAAAATAGTAAGAAACAAAAGAATCAAAAAGTGAACAGTAAAAATTATTAAAAAATCATAAACTGTATAAGAAAATTAAATAAACTCAAAATAAAAAAACCTTAAAAACATTTATAAAACGTAGAATAATAACGAATAAAAAATGTTAAGAAAATCATAAAAATAATTAAAAGAAAAGCAAAGATTTTCAAAAAAAAAAAAAATAGTAAGAAACAAAAGAATCAAAAAGTGAACAGTAAAAATTATTAAAAAATCATAAACTGTATAAGAAAATTAAATAAACTCAAAATAAAAAACCATAAAAACATTTATAAAACGTAAAATAATAACGAATAAAAATGTTAAGGAATTCATAAAAGTATTTAAAAGAATAACAAAGAATTTTCAAAAAAAAATCAAGGAGTAATCAGAAAACATTATTAAAAATCGTAAACTGTATAAGGAAATTATAAAACGTAGAATAATAATGAATAAAAAATGTTAAGAAAATTATAAAAATAATTAAAAGAAAAGCAAAGATTTTCAAAAAAAAAATAGTAAGAAACAAACGAATCAAAAAGTGAACAGTAAAAATTATTAAAAATCATAAACTGTATAAGAAAATTAAATAAACTCAAAATAAAAAACCTTAAAAACATTTATGAAACGTAGAATAATAACGAATAAAAATGTTAAGGAATTCATAAAAGTAATTAAAAGAAAAACAAAGAATTTTCAAAAAAAAGAATCAAAGAGTAATCAGTAAACATTATTAAAAATCGTAAACTGTATAAGAAAATTATAAAACGTAGAATAATAACGAATAAAAAAATGTTAAGAAAATCATAAAAATAATTAAAAGAAAAGCAAAGGTTTTCAAAAAAAAAATAGTAAGAAACAAAAGAATCAAAAAGTTAACAGTAAAAATTATTAAAAAATCATAAACTGTATAAGAAAATTAAATAAACTCAAAATAAAAAACCTTAAAAACATTTATAAAACGTAGAATAATAACGAATAAAAATGTTAAGAAATTCATAAATAATTAAAAGAAAAACAAAGAATTTTCAAAAAAAGAATCAAGGAGTAATCAGTAAACATTATTAAAAAATCGTAAACTGTATAAGGAAATTATGAAATTCAAAATAAAAAACCTTAAAATAATTATAAAACGTACAATAATAACGAATAAAAATGTTAAGAAAATCATAAAAATAGTTAAAGAAAAGCAAAAGAGTTTCAAAAAAATAGTAAGAAACACAAAAAGAATCAAAGAGTAAACAGTAAAAATTATTAGAAACACAAAGAATAACGGAACAAAATAATGATAAAACTAAAAAATATTAAATAAATTATAAGAAAAACTAAGATTTAGGTACATATTAAAATTACTAAAATTTTATAACAACAATTTAAGAAAAACTTAGAATTGTACCCGTGAAGAAAGGGAGATCAAACAATAAATATTTTAAAAGTTTAAATAAAAACAGAATTACCTACATACCACAAAAGATTTTGGAAACACACAACACTTGTATTAAAAATTCACAACACACATCCACTCAAGTCGACTGTCGGAAATAAAATAAAAAACAGGAAATTTGATAAACAAAAAACCGCTAAAACGGCGTGTGCAAAATTATCTATTCTTATCAGTAAAGTTACATGGAAAAGTATCATTTAGATTGAAACAACAAAATAATTTTATAAAATCTGAAAATTATTAAGAAAACTGTTTGGACATATATTATAAAAAAAAATTATGATAAAACTTAGACAAATAAAAAAACGTTAGGATAAATAATATTCAGGATCAAGGCCAATGAGCAGTATAAAAAAAACAAAAAGTTTTTAAAAGTAATTTCTGAACAAAAATTAGCAAAAAAAAAGCAGAGCAACATGGATCCAAAATTATCAGCTTAACAAAAAATAAGAACACAAATTTATAACTATTGTATAAGGTATGGTCAGAATGACCAAATATATACTATAATATATTATTAAAATATAATTATTCAGAACTCATCTGAATTTCAGGAATATATTTAAAAATCTACGGAGATAAAGGAAAAAAGATACTTTAAGAATCAAAATGATTACGTTCGTCTTTAGCAATGCAGTAACAACCTGGGGCATTCTAAAGATAATTTCCAAAACCATCTTAAAATAGCCAAAATTTTTAAAAATTTAACTCAATCACCAATTATTTTTGAAGACACACGTCTGATCACTAAGACTGACTAGTTCAGAATGAATTAGAAAGACTCTGTTTTCAGTTTATAACATTTAAAAAAGGGGCGTGGTTTAAAATCTCCAAGAAAGGGATTTTCTTTAAGAAAAAAATATAAGCTAACTAGATTAATACCAAAAAAATAAGCAAGTGGTAACAATTTCCGAAAAGTTTCTCGGATCTAAATTCAGAATGTACCAAATTACGTAGGAAAAAATTAAAATAATTTTTAAACGTATTAAAGACTAAACACAGAGTGTCAAAAAAAAATGAATAATAATAAATAATTTAAATGATTACGCTATACATACTAATCATAATAGGATACTGGCAACTTTTGTAGATTCGTTTTACCGAAACTCTTTATAAAGATAACTAATGTGTGTAGTAGCGAAAGAAAAAGTTGAATATTAAAAAAGGCCTCAACCAATAAAAATAAAAATTTATTCCAACATGTTTAACGTAGCTAGGCTCAAAGTGCCCGCAATAAAAACACTATACTGCCACCGTGATAAAAAAGTGTCATTAATGACAGGCAGGCAGAGTATGTAATGCAAACGACACCTAAATCCAAAAAACTATTGCTATCTATATTAAACGATAACCGTTATCAATCTGGACGCATTCGTAGGGCAGTCGTAGGCCAGTCGTTAACTAGTCGTAAGCCAGTCGTAAGATAATCGTAAGTAGTCGTAAGGCAGTCGTAAGACAGTCGTTAACTAGTTATTAATTATAAATATGAAAACACATATAAAATAAATCATATATAAGGACGACAGGACCTAGCGAACATTGCGAATGAATAATCACATAATCGAAGCAAATGAAGAACCTGATAATTCCTACCATAAGAAGTATTGGAAAGGTTCACATGAAATCGATAAAGCTTATGGCCCAGAATATGACTGGAAACTGATGAAGTGGAGATTAGGTGAAAAAGTTCTTTGCTTTAATGACGAATATATTATTGTCGGAGACAAAGAATTTAATAGTACTTCCGGTTTAAATGAGTTAATTTTTACAAGAAACCAAAGAAACTTACCGAACATGATCACCATATTTACAAACATATATTAGAATTAATAGGCGTTCATCGTGATAGCAGAGGATATCTCAACCACAATGGGTGTAAAGAGAAGTTTAAAACTATAATTAAACTATTATATAAAAGAAGTCGTTGTTTAGCCAAGCTGACACCAAAGAAGGGGTCGGAATTTAGCTCAAATCATTTAAAATATTCAGGATCAAAACCAATGAGCAGATAAAATCAGAGTTAATCAACGAAATTTCAGAGCAGAGCATTATAACAGAGGGTAGCAGAGCGTCAGAGCAGAGCGTAGCAGAGGGTAGCAGAGGGTAGCAGAGCGTAGCAGAGCATTATAACAGAGCGTAGCAGAGGGTAGCAGAGCGTAGCAGAGCGTAGCAGAGGGTAGCAGAGAGTAGCAGAGCGTCAGAGCAGAGCGTAGCAGAGGGTAGCAGAGCGTAGCAGAGGGTAGCAGAGCGTCAGAGCAAAGCGTAGCAGAGGGTAGCAGAGGGTAGCAGAGCGTAGCAGAGCATTATAACACAGCGTAGCAGAGGGTAGCAGAGCGTAGCAGAGGGTAGCAGATAAAATCAGAGTTAATCAACGAAATTTCAGAGCAGAGCATTATTACAGAGCGTAGCAGAGGGCAGCAGAGCGTAGCAGAGGGTAGCAGAGGGTAGCAGAGCGTAGCAGAGCATTATAACAGAGCGTAGCAGAGGGTAGCAGAGCGTAGCAGAGGGTAGCAGAGAGTAGCAGAGCGTCAGAGCAGAGCGTAGCAGAGGGTAGCAGAGCGTAGCAGAGGGTAGCAGAGCGTAGCAGAGGGTAGCAGAGCGTCAGAGCAGAGCGTAGCAGAGGGTAGCAGAGCATTAAAACAGAGCGTAGCAGAGGGTAGCAGAGCGTAGCAGAGCATTATAACAGAGCATAGCAGATGGTAGCAGAGGGTAGCAAAAACGTACATAACAAATGTATAAATCAAAAAGTCAAAGTCGAGAATTCATTTTGCTAACATTATACCTTTAAGCAGAATGGTTCAAGTAAACGAACTCGCAGCGTTTGTGAGAGAAACGTACAAAGCTCTCAAAAAACAAAATGCAAGCTGATGAATAAATAACTACTAGAATCAACGTTTAATCCAATAACTACACCTCTTAAAGAAATAGCCAAATATGTGAACGAAAAAGTCCCTAAAACAGAACTCAACGAAAATGACTCACTGACCAATCAATCAACATAATCAAATATCTTATGAAAATAACATCATTAATCTTGAAAAATATATTCAAGATTTAGGAAATACAGATCAAATATACGGGCCAAAGTTCAACTGGCCTACGGGAGAATGGGCGCTTGGAAATAAAACAATTGAGTTTGATAAAGATATCATTCTGATGGACTCACACAAGTTTAAACCTACGCATGTTGTCTACGTCCTGCTGTTTTCAAAGCAACCAATACAATATACGCTTACCGATCAAAAAAAAGTCTAAATACTTATGCTCAGAATAACCCAAATATATTAGTCGATCATCTAAGAAGTCTGTACAACAATGGCTCGTCCATATATTAAAGATCATTGAAGAATTAGAAAATCTAGGAATTATTGAGAAATAAGTTGCATTACTTTGTTATTGAACACATTACAATCCATATTCACACCTACTTTTTTTGTTTTATTTAAAATAATCTAGATAGCAAGCTGCCTAGTCTAAATACTTATGCTCAGAATAACCCAAATATATTAGTCGATCATCTAAGAAGTCTGTACAACAATGGCTCGTCCATATATTAAAGATCATTGAAGAATTAGAAAATCTAGGAATTATTGAGAAATAAGTTGCATTACTTTGTTATTGAACACATTACAATCCATATTCACACCTACTTTTTTTGTTTTATTTAAAATAATCTAGATAGCAAGCTGCCTTAAAGAAATAAGATTAAAAAGAATTTGTATGTTTTGTTTTTTAAAGATATTATATGTCATATTAAAATATAAGATGTGATATTATTTTATGAGATAGGCGTTAACCAATGTAGAATTTAATAAAATGTGACAGACAATAGTAGAAACATAGTAAAAAATATTTTTTAATTAAATATTAAAAGCGCGTGACCTTGGTGCATTAGCAGGTTCGCGATGTGTGACGTAATCGACTGATTGGTTAGAGTGATAACTGCATTTGCAAAGCATCAAGGACCCAGCCCCACCACACCTTAGACCCCTTTACACAAATTAACGAAAGGCCCCGTTGTTAGACAATGTTAGAGAGCTCAAAACATAGTAATTTCACTTCCCTCTTCCCAAAGGTCTTAATTTAAGAAATACCCTCTTTAACTACCGGTGCATTATACGTAAGGTTACCTGAGTGTTAACATGGAAAAAAATAGAGAAATTGAAAAGGCATGCAGCAGCAAAACATATCAAGAACTTAAAGATTGAAGATATTTGTATAAAACAGTGGTATTTAGATCGCCAGATATACTGCTACATTCTGAAGACTGGTGATATCACAGTATGTTTTGCGTTAATGTCGAGAATGGACTTTGATCCCTTAAAAGAGCATGATTCACCGAAAACCTTAAATTATATATATACTCTACCGGAATATCGCCGAAGAGGATACGCCGAAAAACTAATTGGACATGTGAAGAATAACGAACAATTTACTGCTTTTTGTGATAATATCAAATCAGAAAAATTATTTTCAAATGTAAATGTATAAACCACGGTAAAGTTTTCGGTTCTGTAATGTTTAGATATCCTTAAATAAATTTTTGTAGTACTAAGTATTTTTTTTTTAAACTCATATGTCTGTGAGAGCTAATTGGTCGTAATTTTTAAAAAACACTGCAACTTATGAAAAACTTGGAATTAATTAAAACATTTCTCCAAAACGGAGTAGAGCAATATGTTAAAATAATTTGAATTATGAACATTAATACAAAAGTCATATATTAAGTAAAAAAAAGGTTGTAATGCTGGAAAAAACAAAAAAATCAATGTACAAGTAATTGTTAAAATTAATTTGCGAAATAATACTATTAAGTAAAGCATTTCTTTATTTAAAAATGGGAATGTCACCCTGATATGGGTATTTTTATATATGTAGGTATTCGCAGTTTTAAACCTACATATTGAATACTTAGGCTTGTAAAACGAGGTGTACCTACAACCTCAATATCGCAGGGTGTGGGTAGTTTATTCTTCTGAAACAAAAAAGTCTTGTTACAACATTTTCTTTATTATTATTTTTATGATCTCACCTTTAATTTTCCACACATATATGACCGAGGGTGTAGTTCTCATATAAATGTAGAACCACCACACGGTCCCCAATGCCCAACAGTTTGGGGGTCTTCTTGTTGGATATGGTGATGGCCCATCCAGTATAATTATTGGAAGATTCTGAAATAAACATATATATAGGCACTGAAGCACACTTTGACCTGTGAACCCTTGCCAACCAGCCGGGCTACCCCCTCCACTCCACACCCGGCTTGCAGCAGGGTGCCAACTTCAGACTAGGGATCTTCAGCGTAGCCAAGACGCAAACCTTTGTGATGTCATCGTACCAATAGCCTTACCAACTTCAGGTTAACATTTTGGCAATTTTTCTCTTACGTTCGGCTACGTCAACTGGATTGTCTGGTATTCAACAATACCACTGTTTTATACAAATATCTTCAATCTTTAAGTTCTTGATATGTTTTGCTGCTGCATGCCTTTTCAATTTCTCTATTTTTTCCATGTTAACACTCAGGTAACCTTACGTATAATGCACCGGTAGTTAAAGAGGGTATTTCTTAAATTAAGACCTTTGGGAAGAGGGAAGTGAAATTACTATGTTTTGAGCTCTCTAACATTGTCTAACAACGGGGCCTTTCGTTAATTTGTGTAAAGGGGTCTAAGGTGTGGTGGGGCTGGGTCCTTGATGCTTTGCAAATGCAGTTATCACTCTAACCAATCAGTCGATTACGTCACACATCGCGAACCTGCTAATGCACCAAGGTCACGCGCTTTTAATATTTAATTAAAAAATATTTTTTACTATGTTTCTACTATTGTCTGTCACATTTTATTAAATTCTACATTGGTTAACGCCTATCTCATAAAATAATATCACATCTTATATTTTAATATGACATATAATATCTTTAAGTCTAATGTTTCGTGAAAACAAAACATACAAATTCTTTTTAATCTTATTTCTTTAAGGCAGCTTGCTATCTAGATTATTTTAAATAAAACAAAAAAAGTAGGTGTGAATATGGATTGTAATGTGTTCAATAACAAAGTGATGCAACTTATTTCTCAATAATTCCTAGATTTTCTAATTCTTCAATGATCTTTAATATATGGACGAGCCATTGTTGTACAGACTTCCTAGATGATCGACTAATATATTTGGGTTATTCTGAGCATAAGTATTTAGACTTTTTTTTGATCGGTAAGCGTATATTGTATTGGTTGCTTTGAAAACAGCAGGACGTAGACAACATGCGTAGGTTTAAACTTGTGTGAGTCCATCAGAATGATATCTTTATCAAACTTAATTGTTTTATTTCCAAGCGCCCATTCTCCCGTAGGCCAGTTGAACTTTGGCCCGTATATTTGATCTGTATTTCCTAAATCTTGAATATATTTTTCAAGATTAATGATGTTATTTTCATAAGATATTTGATTATGTTGATTGATTGGTCAGTGAGTCATTTTCGTTAAGTTCTGTTTTAGGGACTTTTTCGTTCACATATTTGGCTATTTCTTTAAGAGGTGTAGTTATTGGATTAAACGTTGATTCTAGTAGTTATTTTTTCATCAGCTTGCATTTTGTTTTTTGAGAGCTTTGTACGTTTCTCTCACAAACGCTGCGAGTTCGTTTACTTGAACCATTCTGCTTAAAGGTATAATGTTAGCAAAATGAATTCTCGACTTTGACTTTTTGATTTATACATTTGTTATGTACGTTTTTGCTACCCTCTGCTACCATCTGCTATGCTCTGTTATAATGCTCTGCTACGCTCTGCTACCCTCTGCTACGCTCTGTTATAATGCTCTGCTACCCTCTGCTACGCTCTGCTACGCTCTGCTCTGACGCTCTGCTACCCTCTGCTACGCTCTGCTACCCTCTGCTACGCTCTGCTCTGATGATCTGCTACTCTCTGCTACGCTCTGCTACCCTCTGCTACGCTCTGTTATAATGCTCTGCTACGCTCTGCTACCCTCTGCTACCCTCTGCTACGCTCTGCTACCCTCTGCTACGCTCTGTTATAATGCTCTGCTCTGAAATTTCGTTGAATAACTCTGATTTTATCTGCTACCCTCTGCTACGCTCTGCTACCCTCTGCTACGCTCTGTTATAATGCTCTGCTACGCTCTGCTACCCTCTGCTACCCTCTGCTACGCTCTGCTCTGACGCTCTGCTACCCTCTGCTACGCTCTGCTACCCTCTGCTACGCTCTGCTCTAACGCTCTGCTACTCTCTGCTACCCTCTGCTACGCTCAACTACCCTCTGCTACGCTCTGTTATAATGCTCTGCTACGCTCTGCTACCCTCTGCTACCCTCTGCTACGCTCTGCTCTGACGCTCTGCTACCCTCTGTTATAATGCTCTGCTCTGAAATTTCGTTGATTAACTCTGATTTTATCTGCTTATTGGTTTTGATCCTGAATATTTTAAATGATTTGAGCTAAATTCCCCTTTTTTGGTGTCAGCTTGGCTAAACAACGACTTCTTTTATATAATAGTTTAATTATAGTTTTAAACTTCTCTTTACACCCATTGTGGTTGAGATATCCTCTGCTATCACGATGAACGCCTATTAATTCTAATATATGTTTGTAAATATGGTGATCATGTTCGGTAAGTTTCTTTGGTTTCTTGTAAAAATTAACTCATTTAAACCGGAAGTACTATTAAATTCTTTGTCTCCGACAATAATATATTCGTCATTAAAGCAAAGATCTTTTTCACCTAATCTCCACTTCATCAGTTTCCAGTCATATTCTGGGCCATAAGCTTTATCGATTTTATGTGAACCTTTCCAATACTTCTTATGGTAGGAATTATCAGGTTCTTCATTTGCTTCGATTATGTGATTATTCATTCGCAATGTTCGCTAGGTCCTGTCGTCCTTATATATGATTTATTTTATATGTGTTTTCATATTTATAATTAATAACTAGTTAACGACTGTCTTACGACTGCCTTACGACTACTTACGATTATCTTACGACTGGCTTACGACTAGTTAACGACTGGCTTACGACTGCCCTACGAATGCGTCCAGATTGATAACGGTTATCGTTTAATATAGATAGCAATAGTTTTTTGGATTAAGGTGTCGTTTGCATTACATACTCTGCCTGCCTGTCATTAATGACACTTTTTTATCACGGTGGCAGTATAGTGTTTTTATTGCGGGCACTTTGAGCCTAGCTACGTTAAACATGTTGGAATAAATTTTTATTTTTATTGGTTGAGGCCTTTTTTAATATTCAACTTTTTCTTTCGCTACTACACACATTAGTTATCTTTATAAAGAGTTTTGGTAAAACGAATCTACAAAAGTTGCCAGTATCCTATTATGATTAGTATGTGTATAGTTGAATAAGAATGTATTTATTGATTTTGATGTAAATGAAGAGTTTAACACAATTAAACAAAACTTTATTTCTAGTTTAAAAAATATAGTATTAAAAAATGAATGTATGCTTTGCAAATGACTTGACTCTTCTCATCAAATTCTGATTCTTCGCTACTCGACTGTCGACCGGTCGGTCCCATTCGTATCGGAACGGTTGATGGGCTGATCATAGGCGCGCTCTAGGGAAGCTAGGCCTGAACATCCTCCCCGCCTTGGAAGCCTTGGCTTTCAAAATTTTCTGTTGGTAATGGACATATGTTCGGAAAGGTTCGTTTGATGACACCAGAAGATGTTCGAATGGATGCAACCCTGCTTATACCATCGGCTCCAGGATGCAATTGCACAATTCTCCCCAGCTGCCATTGTGTCGGACTACTGCTATCATCTTTGATCAAGACCAGTGTTCCTTCGCATAACTTATTACTGGATTGCTTCCAGCGGATTCTTGTTTGGAGCTCAGTGATATATTCTGATTTCCAGCGTCGCCAGAAATGCTGAGTCATTTGTTGCACAAGCTGGAAGCGGTTCAGCCTGTTCATGTTGATATCCACAATGTCCCGGTCTGGTGCTGACACTAGTGGCTTGCCAATGAGAAAGTGAGCTGGAGTGAGTGGGTGTAGATCATTGGGATCGGAACTGAGGGGGGAAATTGGTCGGGAGTTTAAAATGGCCTCTATTTGTGCACAAATAGTGCATAACTCTTCGAATAAAAGGGGTATTTTGGAAGCGACACGTTTTAAATGATGCTTAAGGCTCTTAACTCCAGCCTCCCATAGACCACCAAAATGTGGTGAATAAGGTGGTATGAAAGACCATTCTATAAACTGGGATGCCAAAAAATTTGTAACATCCATAGACGATTGATTTGAGGTTAAAAATGTTTTTAATTCACGCTGTGCGCCAACAAAGTTTTTTCCATTGTCGGAATAAATTTTGTGTGGCTTACCTCTTCTAGAAATAAATCTGCGCAAAGTTTGTATAAATGAGTCCGAAGAAAGGCTCGAAATCACCTCAAGGTGTATTGCTTTAGTTGCGAAGCATATAAAAACGCCTATATAACATTTTGAACTCTTAGAACCCCGACCCTTCCTATCCTTAATTAGGAATGGCCCAGCGTAGTCTACGCCTGTAACCGTAAAGGGACTAGACGGCATAACCCTGGCATTAGGTAGATTACCCATAAGCGGTTGTACATTTTTGACATTGTACCTAAAGCAAGTTATACATTTACGAACCGTAGTGCGAGCCAAATTTCTTCCGGATAATGGCCAATATGTGTTTCGGATTGTTCCTAATAGTAATTGCGGACCGGCGTGTAATAAAATCGTGTGTGTTTCTCGAAATAATAATTTAGTAAAATGATGACGAGATTGCAATAGGATAGGATGTTTTTTATTAAAATTATAATCGGAATATTTTAGCCTGCCTCCGACGCGCAAGATACCGTCATTGTCAAGGAATGGAGTTAAACCTGAAAGTTTACTCTTTGAGTTACTACCTTTGTTTTCGCGAATTTCTTGAATTTCGTGGAAGAAACTTTCATTTTGACAAATTTTTATCAATGTGTTGATGGCTCTACGCATTTCCGATGCTGATAAGGAATTGACTAATTTTTCTGATTTTGATTTCAAACAATTATCCTTGAATCTCAGCAAATATGCAACAACTCTACACATTTTTGAAAAGTTTGAAAATCGCTCAAATGGAAATTGAACAGTATTTTTTGAGGAATGCAGAGCAACTCCTTTCGATTTGAGCTCTGGTAGGTCATTGATTGTACCCTGAATATTGTCCGGCCATTTATCTGGATGTAGGGTGAGCCATTTTGGTCC
The DNA here is from genome assembly GCA_964028335.1 of Altica lythri. Taxonomy (NCBI): domain Eukaryota; kingdom Metazoa; phylum Arthropoda; class Insecta; order Coleoptera; family Chrysomelidae; genus Altica; species Altica lythri. Next base: position 3,969,162 of record OZ034810.1, on the reverse strand, counting down.
ACGCCACCATAACTCGGAATGCAAGATTTGACCAGGATACAGGCCACGTGAGACAATGTCAGCGGGATTTTCCTGGGACGGAATATGACGCCATCGAAAGTTAGAAGTTAAAGTTTGAATTTCGGACACACGATTTCCCGTAAAGGTTTTCAACAAATTCGGACTTGTCCTGATCCAAGCAAGGGATATCATTGAATCTGTCCAAAGGAAAACGTTCCTTATGTCTAAATGCATGGAAGTTATTACCCTTTGTGTTAATCGTGACAATAATACGGCGGAGCACAACTCAAGCCTGGGTATTGTGATTGTCTTTATTGGAGCAACCTTTGACTTAGCACATACAAGTCGAGCCTGCGCATTGCCATCATTATCGTGGCTTACTAGATATGTGCAAGCACCATAAGCACGTTCTGAAGAATCACAAAATCCGTGCAAATCAATAGTGGACGCATTCGGAAGCAAAACATGACGGGGTATTGACAAATTGTTGAGAAGAACTAATTCGTTGTGGAAATTGTTCCATGTTTCCTTTAAATTATTAGAAACAGGGTCATCCCAAGAGAGCTTCTCACACCAAAGTTTTTGAAGGAGAATTTTGGCTAGGATGGTGCATGGGCTTAATAATCCTAGAGGATCAAAAATCTTGGAAATTGAAGACAAAATTACCCTCTTTGTGATTTTTATAGAAGCGGACCCTGAATTAATACTATAGAACAAATTATCGCTTTTACAAGACCAAGTCAATCCTAAGGTTTTGGTTTTGTCATCATTGGAAAAGTCTAAAACGCCATAAGCTAAATTGGAGCCCTCTAAGCCTTGTAAGACCTCTGGACAATTGGAACACCACTTTCTAAGATCAAAGCATCCACTCTTCAAGACATTGGATACTTCGGAACAAATTCTTTGAGCCTCTTGAATTGTGTTAGCCCCACTGAGAAAGTCGTCAACGTAAAAATCTTGTTCAATTATTCTCGCTATATCTGGCATAGACTGTCTGATTCCATTTGCCAATTCGAAAAGGCATCGAATGGAAAGAAAACTTGCAGAAGCCTGACCATATGTTACCGTGTTCAATTCGTATGTTTTTAGTGGTTCTGAAGGATAATCACGCCATAGAATTCGTTGCAAACAATGATGTTTTGGATTGATCAAGACCTGTCGGTACATTTTAGCTATATCAGCTGAGATGACATATGAATGTTTTCGGAATCTCAAGATAATGGAAAGTAAGTCGCTTTGGAGAGTTGGACCTATTAACTGAATATTATTCAAGGAAAGGCCATTACTACTTGGTGCCGAGGCATCGAAGACTACTCTGAGCTTCGTGGTAAGGCTGCACTCTTTAAAGACCGCGTGATGTGGAATATAGTATTTTTGGACAGGTTCAGACTGTTCCTCAATTAACGACATATGAGTCAAATCCAAATATTCGGACATAAATTCTTTATACAATGATAGAAGTTTGGGGTTTTTTAGCAAGCGACGTTCCAAGGAGTAAAATCTTTGCTCTGCTTGGGACCTTGACTCGCCTAGACAACTAGGGTCTTGTTTAAGTGGCATATCAACTATGAATCGACCTTCACTATTTCTTCTAAAGGTATCAGAAAATATTTTTTCACAAAGGAGTTCATCTTGAGACAACTGTTTTTCATTGGATACTTCCTCAAGCTCCCAAAACTTGGTGAGAATTTGTAATAATTCTTGATTGCAACTAAAATTGCACGAAACTCTTTGAGGAGATAAAATGCCTGAGGAAGGACCGACTCGACCAGAAACAATCCATCCGAGCTTCGTTTCTTGTAAGGAAGGCAAGTTTTTACCTAAGCTGATTTGATTACTACCTAAAAGCTGCCAGAATAGGTCAGCACCTATCAACATTTCTACTGGAGCAGGTTTTGAGAAGTTAGGGTCAGCAAGTTTTATATGCGACGGAATTTGGAGATTGAACATGTTTAAAGGTATACCTGGTAAATGATTTGTGATTTCATTGAGAATATAGCAAGATAGATCCGCCTTAAAAGAATTGTGAACAGATTTTAATTTTAAGTCACATTTGGTTCTGACAGATGATACCTTGTTGTTTATGCCAAAAATATTTAAATTGGTTTCTAGAATTGGAAGACCTAGTTTTCTTCTGGTTGCTTCCGTAATGAATGAGGTTTGAGAGCCGCAATCAAGGAGTGTGCGAATCGGAATATAATTATTTTGTCTGTCTGACACTAGTACAACTGCTGTAGATAAAATTACTTGGCCTATTGGAGAATTAATGGATGTGCTACTAAGAACGTTGCTAGTTTCACCTTCTGAATTACTATTATTTTGATTTGATTCATTTTTTGAAATCTCAGATTTACGTTTGTCTTCATTGTGCAGTAGTGTGTTGTGTCTTAACTTGCATTTTCTGCAAGGTCCCAACTTACACTTATTTATTGAGTGTCCTGACCTTAGACAATTTCCGCATAAGGAAGAATTTTTCTTAACAAACTGAATTCGATCATGAACTGAAGTATTCAAAAACTCTTCGCATGAATATATTGAATGATCACCTTTGCAAAATGAACATGAATAATTTCCAGAAAATAGAACTCGCGTACATTCCTTTTTGTTGTATCGAAAATTATCTTTGTTTGGTCTATGCAAACCTTTTTGATGCATTTGATTGGATTTGTAATCAAGAGTATCTACAAAATTTGCTCTCTCGCGTAAAAAGGACAAAAAATCATCAATTTTTGATGCGTCCGTTCTCTTTCGAGTTTGTTTTTCCCAATCGCACATACTTGCATTATCGATTTTATTTGAAAATAAAAAAATTAGTAAACAATCCCAATTTTCAATAGATTGACCCAATTGCTGAATAGCACCTAAATGTTTTGATATATTGTCTGCTAAGGATTGCAGTTTTTCACACGTACCCTTCTGTATTTGTTCGAGAGAAAATAGTGCACCGATATGATCATGTAATAATTTTTTTGTATTATTAAATCTATCACACAACGTATCCCACGCCACTGAATAATTGTCTGCGGTGTATTGAATGTTTTTGATTGATGCCGCGGCTGTGCCGTCTAGAGCACCACGTAAATAAAAGAATTTTTCAATAGGAGATAACGTCTCATTGTCATGAATTAATGTTAAAAATATATCGCGGAATTCGAGCCATTCTTCGAAATTTCCCGTAAATTTAGGTAATGATATTTCTGGTAGTTTGATGCATGAATCTGTTTTACGTGAATGATTCGAAGTGCCAGTTGACACTTCAGTCTGGGAATCGACAAACTTATTTAATATTATTTTAGCAGTGGAAGTCAAAGTATAAAATTTTTCTTCAAATAATTGAAGCTCAATTTCGTGTTCTTCCAAATTGTCCTCGTCACAAATTATTTCTATCTCAGAATTGATATTTTGAAATTCATTAAGTAAATTATAAGCATTATCCAAACGATCTTTGAGAATATTTATTTCTAGATCAGAAAATTCGAGTTTATTTGAAATAGTATCCAAGTATTTACTGAAATTAGTGAGCATGGATTTAATAGAACCTCGTTTTCTTTTTAATTTAGCTAACTCTGCCATTTTAATGTACTAAATTTATTAATATTAATATAAATGAAACACTTAAATAGAGGCAATTTTATTGATAGAAATTGAGGAATGTAGTATATGGAAATAAAGGAAGTAAAAAGGAGTACTCACCCACTTGTTTGTATAGTGTCTTTCGACCGGTAAAATGCTGTGCTGTAGTTGAATCTTAAATCTGGTTATTTATAGTTGCCCATCAATATAACTTGGCTTCAGCGACTGCTGTGTTGAAGCGACGAGCTTGTTCTTGATTTGTCTGGCGCACTGTATGTTGTGAGTACGTTTGCACTTGAAAAATGGCCACTTGCCGGTATTGTTATTGAATAGTTTTTTACGAAATTGTTGCGAATCACTCGTTTTAAATCCGCTCAAAGGACCATGTATAGTTGAATAAGAATGTATTTATTGATTTTGATGTAAATGAAGAGTTTAACACAATTAAACAAAACTTTATTTCTAGTTTAAAAAATATAGTATTAAAAAATGAATGTATGCTTTGCAAATGACTTGACTCTTCTGATCAAATTCTGATTCTTCGCTACTCGACTGTCGACCGGTCGGTCCCATTCGTATCGGAACGGTTGATGGGCTGATCATAGGCGCGCTCTAGGGAAGCTAGGCCTGAACAGTATGTATAGCGTAATCATTTAAATTATTTATTATTATTCTTTTTTTTTTGACACTTTGTGTTTAGTCTTTAATACGTTTAAAAATTATTTTAATTTTTTCCTACGTAATTTGGTACATTCTGAATTTATATCCGAGAAACTTTTCGGAAATTGTTACCACTTGCTTATTTTTTTTTGGTATTAATCTAGTTAGCTTATATTTTTTTCTTAAAGAAAATCCCTTTCTTGGAGATTTTAAACCACGCCCCTTTTTTAAATGTTATAAACTGAAAACACAGTCTTTCTAATTCATTCTGAACTAGTCAGTCTTAGTGATCAGACGTGTGTCTTCAAAAATAATTGGTGATTGAGTTAAATTTTTAAAAATTTTGGCTATTTTAAGATGGTTTTGGAAATTATCTTTAGAATGCCCCAGGTTGTTACTGCATTGCTAAAGACGAACGTAATTATTTTGATTCTTAAAGTATCTTTTTTCCTTTATCTCCGTAGATTTTTAAAATATATTCCTGAAATTCAGATGAGTTCTGAATAATTATATTTTAATAATATATTATAGTATATATTTGGTCATTCTGACCATACCTTATAGAATAGTTATAAATTTGTGTTCTTATTTTTTTGTTAAGCTGATAATTTTGGATCCATGTTGCTCTGCCTTTTTTTGCTAATTTTTGTTCAGAAATTACTTTTAAAAACTTTTTGTTTTTTTTATACTGCTCATTGGCCTTGATCCTGAATATTATTTATCCTAACGTTTTTTTATTTGTCTAAGTTTTATCATAATTTTTTTTATAATATATGTCCAAACAGTTTTCTTAATAATTTTCAGATTTTATAAAATTATTTTGTTGTTTCAATCTAAATGATACTTTTCCATGTAACTTTACTGATAAGAATAGATAATTTTGGACACGCCGTTTTTGCGGTTTTTTGTTTATCAAATTTCCTGTTTTTTATTTTATTTCCGACAGTCGACTTGAGTGGATGTGTGTTGTGAATTTTTAATACAAGTGTTGTGTGTTTCCAAAATCTTTTGTGGTATGTAGGTAATTCTGTTTTTATTTAAACTTTTAAAATATTTATTGTTTGATCTCCCTTTCTTTACGGGTACAATTCTAAGTTTTTCTTAAATTGTTGTTATAAAATTTAAGTAATTTTAATATGTACCTAAATCTTAGTTTTTCTTATAATTTATTTAATATTTTTTAGTTTTATCATTATTTTGTTCCGTTATTCTTTGTGTTTCTAATAATTTTTACTGTTTACTCTTTGATTCTTTTTGTGTTTCTTACTATTTTTTTGAAAATCTTTTGCTTTTCTTTAACTATTTTTATGATTTTCTTAACATTTTTATTCGTTATTATTGTACGTTTTATAATTATTTTAAGGTTTTTTATTTTGAATTTCATAATTTCCTTATACAGTTTACGATTTTTAATAATGTTTACTGATTACTCCTTGATTCTTTTTTTGAAAATTCTTTGTTTTTCTTTTAATTATTTATGAATTTCTTAACATTTTTATTCGTTATTATTCTACGTTTTATAAATGTTTTTAAGGTTTTTTATTTTGAGTTTATTTAATTTTCTTATACAGTTTATGATTTTTTAATAATTTTTACTGTTCACTTTTTGATTCTTTTGTTTCTTACTATTTTTTTTTGAAAACCTTTGCTTTTCTTTTAATTATTTTTATGATTTTCTTAACATTTTTTTATTCGTTATTATTCTACGGTTTATAATTTTCTTATACAGTTTACGATTTTTAATAATGTTTACTGATTACTCTTTGATTCTTTTTTTTTTGAAAATTCTTTGTTTTTCTTTTAATTACTTTTATGAATTCCTTAACATTTTTATTCGTTATTATTCTACGTTTTATAAATGTTTTTAAGGTTTTTTATTTTGAGTTTATTTAATTTTCTTATACAGTTTATGATTTTTAATAATTTTTACTGTTCACTTTTTGATTCTTTTGTTTCTTACTATTTTTTTTTGAAAATCTTTGCTTTTCTTTTAATTGTTTTTATGATTTTCTTAACATTTTTTATTCATTATTATTCTACGTTTTATAATTTCCTTATACAGTTTACGATTTTTAATAATGTTTTCTGATTACTCCTTGATTTTTTTTTGAAAATTCTTTGTTTTTCTTTTAAATACTTTTATGAATTCCTTAACATTTTTATTCGTTATTATTCTACGTTTTATAAATGTTTTGATGGTTTTTTATTTTGAGTTTATTTAATTTTCTTATACAGTTTATGATTTTTTAATAATTTTTACTGTTCACTTTTTGATTCTTTTGTTTCTTACTATTTTTTTTTTTTTTTGAAAATCTTTGCTTTTCTTTTAATTATTTTTATGATTTTCTTAACATTTTTTAATCGTTATTATTCTACGTTTTATAAATGTTTTTAAGGTTTTTTTATTTTGAGTTTATTTAATTTTCTTATACAGTTTATGATTTTTTAATAATTTTTACTGTTCACTTTTTGATTCTTTTGTTTCTTACTATTTTTTTTTTGAAAATCTTTGCTTTTCTTTAATTAGTTTATGATTTTCTTAACATTTTTTATTCGTTATTATTCTACGTTTTATAATTTCCTTATACAGTTTACGATTTTTTAATAATGTTTTCTGATTACTCCTTGATTCTTTTTTTGAAAATTCTTTGTTTTTCTTTTAATTATTTTTATGAATTCCTTAACATTTTTATTCGTTATTATTCTACGTTTTATAATTGTTTTTTAGGTTTTTTAATTTGAGTTTATTTAATTTTTTATACAGTTATGATTTTTAATAATTTTTACTGTTCACGTTTTGATTCTTTTTTGAAAATTCTTTGTTTTTCTTTAATAATTTTTATGAATTGAATCTTGTTGTGTTTCTTAATATTTTTTGAAATTCTTCGAATTTGTCCTTGAAAGTCAGAAAATTTACGGGCGCCAGTTTTCCCGTGACATAAATTATATAAACTAGGTTTCCACAAAAAAATGCCCTCGCGATAAAGAAGAATTCCCAATTGATATTTTGATTCTTATTGATATGAATGAAAATTTAATTTATTGTTTGATGTTCCTTTTGTTAGTCGACTTTTTTCCTGCACTGATACGCGCCAGGTACCTTTACGAAGGGAGAAGTACTATAAACTTAGGGTTTCAGTAAGACGAATCTACAAAGTTTGCAGTAACCTATTAAGTTAAGTACGTATAGCGTTTTCAGTATGTTCTTATGAGCATGATATCAGGAAATTGTTGCCTATTAAAGAACCGCTGCTGTTTGACCTTCCCTATTCTTCCTGCTTACCTATCCTCTCCAGGCAAAGTTTGCTCACACCTCCACGTGGTCTTTGCTGGATAATTAACTAAGATGAGCAAATATCCTACTCCTATAACCAAATATTAAGAAATCCAACCGAACCTGGTGAGTCATTATTACAATTCGAGGGTTATGAAGTTAACGCCTGTCTGAAGTTGGCACATAATAAGGTAATCATAATTTTTTACAATTTTTATATATTATTTAAATAATCTGTTACATAAATCTCGTAAAACTAATATTGTTCTTTTAAATTGTCTTTGTCACGTGACCTAATTACGTAAAAATTCATTATAAAAGGTTAAAATGTTTTTTCGACTCTATTGACTGGTGATATACCGTACAAACTTTGAAAATATACCTTCTGAATTGATTACAATTTAATTCTTAACGTTTACTAACCGATTTACTGCAATAAGCTTTTTGTTATTATTTGTGAAGGGGCCTTATAGTGTCTTAAGGCAATTTTTTAAAATATTATTATGTCATCCAGTCTGAAGTTGGCAACACTGTTAACAAGATGGCGGGTCTATGCGAGACCAGGTTGATACATCAAAATGATCTGAAGTTGATACGATGACGTCACAAAGGTTTGCGCTTTAAGATCTCTAGCCTGAAGTTGGCACCCTGCTGCAAGGGTGTAGTGGAGGGGGTTAAGTCTGTCTGGGCTGGCTGTGGTCTGGCCAAGGTGCATCCTTATTTACTTATTTAGTTTTTTGAATTTGTATTAATTTTGTTGAAAGTGTCTGATAAAAGACATGATGGACCGTTACATTTTTTGGCATTATTTCCAAAATTTTGATGATAATAACATAAATTGCCTGATTTATCACGACTTCTATTTCGATGATTACTTGAATTTACTGATAAATCGCGGCTTTTTGATCTGTTTCAGTAAGTTTGACATTGACATTTATGGTAATCGTCTGATGAAAAATTATTTTTTGAAAAATTATTTCTAAAAGAGGAAATTTCTCTTTCAAATTCAGTTTGTTTATCTAATATGTTCTTAAAAATATTTTGACAATGATCTCTAAAGTTAGTAATTGTTTTGTTCAAACTAGACATTTCGTCTGATTTAGAAAAATTTTGAATTGACCGATTTCGAGTTTTGTCTAAGTGTTTCCCAAATTTTATCTGCAAGATTTAATAAATGAGAGAGATCATGTTGACTAGAAGAAGTTAGAGCAATTTCAATTACATCCGGTAACCGCCTTCTCCATAATTTAATTAATAATTTTTCATCGATTGTTTTATCACCTGCTATTTGCAAAAGTTCTCTGTAATATGTAGAAGGTTTTTTATCACTTAATTCAGAGCTAGACAGCAATTTATCTAAACGAGCTTCCTCTGATAATGTTAACCGACTCAGAATGGTATCTTTTAGAAAATTATATAAATCATTTACTGGAGTTTTACTAATTACATCATAAACCTCGGTAAAAATTTCTGGCGGTAAATGTGCCACAGTAATGTGATATTTACTTTTGTCACCTTTGACATTATAAATAAAAAATTGACTTTCTAATTGTTTGAACCAAAGTTCTGGTTTTGATGACCAGAAAGTTGGTAATAGAGAATGATGGCACACTTCAAATACTGACCGGCATTATTACTGCTAAGCCGTATTTAATTACGGACTGACTTTATTTTGTCAGTGTAAAACAGTATTCCGGCACGTATCGTTTGGGATTTATTTACGTCAAGCCTAATTTTTGTTTTCATTTCGGACACCTAACCTCTAAAACGCGTTCTAGTCGTTTTTCTGAGTGAAATTATGGAAGATCAATTGGAAGCTGCAATTTTGGGGAATGCAAATGATGATGAGATAGAATATCTTATATTAGATAACATTCTCATTAATAGGGACAATTTGCAAAATGTGAATAATGGAGGAAATCATTTTTCGGCTGCGGGATCTCTAAACGGATTCTCCGATAGAACTTCTCTCAACAGCGTTAAATCGTCATTATACGTAAAACGTAGCCTTTTGGACTTATTTAATTGGGCCATATTCACTTTCACCGTCTATCACAAAATTTAGCCAAACCAAATCTTTTTTCAATTTTAAATTAAAACGTTTAAAACACAACAGTCAAAATTAGAGGTTATAGAAAACATGAAACGTAAAACAAAATTTTGTCCTATGATATAAAGGCATGGTTGTACCAGGAATAATCTAGCCACAAATAGTGGCAGGCAGTAACTTTAATAATTCCAGGCGTTATTTTTGTTTCACTGCGCATGCTTAGATGTCAAATACGGCCAGGATTTATTAGTGCCTGGCGTTATGAATTTGCCATAATTCTCGAATATTTTTTAAGTTTTCTAAAGAATTAATACCCTCAGTGACAGAGATATTTGGCTCTGTCATATTAAAATGGTTATATGCAATCTTTCCAAGAAACGGCAAATCAAATGGCTCACCTAATCAAATCCTTTTTGTAGAAACTTCACACGATTATCCGTAGGATTTCGATTCGGTATGCTTAGCTCAAAACGTTTGGGTCTGGATGCTCAGGTCGGAAAACTCTGGTCGTGATGCTCTGATCAGGATGCTCAGATTGGGTTCAGCTTGGATTCAGCTCGGGTTCAGCTTGAGTTCCGCTTGGGTTCAGCTTGGATTCAGCTCGGGGTCAGCTTGAGTTCAACTCCGGGTCAGCTTGAGTTCACCTTGGGTTCAGCTTGAGTTCAACTCGGGGTCACCAATATTTTAGTGCAATGGTCATTACACCAAATTAAAATAAAATAAAAATGAAAATATAACAACTTGTATTACTGCAGCAAAAAGAAATACATCTGACTTTTTTGAAATATCAAAAATAATAATCAATCAATTAATTTGTTTCCCCTTTTTTTTATCAACGACGATCCACTGTCTTGGCAACGGTGATCTTGTATATTTTCTATACTGGTTGAGATTATTTTGCTATCCATACGAATAATCTCATAAAGCTCTTCAAAAAGAAAATGAATCTTAATCAGTGATTATTAAATCACTGAAAAAGAAAAGAAGAGACCAAATGATCGCCAACGATTGCATATAACTAAAAATCTTTAAATAAAGAAACTTTGTGTGCTCGAAAGAGGCACGAGCACCACACATCCTTCTTAAAAACGTTCTTGGTTGTAGTAAATTATTAACTACATTATCAGCGATATTGCGAAATTCAGAATATTTTATACAAATTTGACAATCAATCAAATTTAAAATCATTAAAACTGACAAGTGTCAAAAGTGTCAAGATTGCCAACATAAATAAATATTTTGAAAAACTCTCATTTTATTTATTTTTTTATACTTTTAAAAGTTCATTATAAAAAATAGTATGTAACACTCGAATTACAATGACGGTTTGTAGTACTCGTTCTTTGCGAAACTCACCGCTTTGCGGTTCGTTTCACAAACTAAACTCGTACTACGAAACCTGTCATTGTAACACTTGTATTACAGTATTACAATATACTATTCTGTCCAATGTCACTAAATTCATGTGTTAGACCATAGACAACTTTAAGACATGCGCAATCGTTTTCTGTAGTGGTGAAAATGAGAACTAAACCAATAAAATATGATCAGCTGGTAGCGTGAAAAGCGGAAAACTAGTTTTGGCGGCATTGTGACAAGTTAAGTGCTAGTAGTTTTAGTTTAATATCAATTTAATGTAGTTTAATATTAAAAAAGGTGTAAAAGTATAGTGAAAAGCTTTTTAAAGATGGCGCACTGATATCGGAACTTCTTGCCAACTTTCTGTGTATTCCGAAATCTACACCAGTGTACTGACCAGTAGTTATGACGTCATGATTTCGACGCCATATTGTACTGGTAGACCGCGCTGGTCAGAATATTGTGACAGTGTGAGTGACGTTGACGTAATACTATCCATCAATCCTAACATCACGTATCCATCAATAATGGCATCTCAACAACAATTAGTATTAATAGATGAAGGAAATAAAAAGTCTTATACACTAACTGTATCTAAAGAAGAGTATGAAAGAGCAAGCGCAGGTATTAACTATTGTGATAAATCAGCTTTGTTAAATAACCTTAAAATTTGAGAACTGAATTGTAATTAATAATAGGTTCGTTCGAACAAGAATCAGAATTAGTACATGATAGAACAGAGCATGCGAAAATAAAATGTGAACGTTCGAACAAGACTGATTTAAAGTCTGTGACTGACAGTCGGGTGTTCGATCAAGAATTCGTACTCTTTTCTGATCAGTCGGTGACGGTCAAAATAGTTTGATGATTTCGTTCGGATTTGAAAGTCATGACATGCGCACTACATGCGTTTTACTAAATGTTATTGTTTATCATTTCATTCTTATAGGTTATATTTGTCAATAGTTAATTTTTCAGTTAAGGTTAATGTTCGTTGGCTTAGTGCAGGGTGAAAAAATAAGTGATTATTATTATTTGTTCATAACAATGTTGTTTGACGACGACTTAAATAGTTCCAGTTCGAGTTCAAGTTCTGCAACAAGTTCTAGCCAATCTATCGATTTAGAAGACATTGCAGATGTAGGTATGGTTCGGCAAAGAAACGAAAATTATTTAGAGACAATAGTTCCACAGTATAGTGAAGAAGTGTTTTTAGAACTTTTTCGGGTTAGCAGACAAGTTGCTGATAATATAACAACATTATTTTTTAATAGTAATTATTTTAAACCTCATGCTGGAGCTTATGGCAAACTCAGCGCTAATAATCATGTATTAATTTTTTTGTGGTTTGCTGGTCACCAAACGTCCAGTTTCCGTGACGTTTCTGATAGATTCGATATTAGTTTAAGTACCCTTTTTAATATCATAAGAAGAGTGGGTTATTTTTTAAGTAATTCCTCCAGACAATTTATAACTTGGCCAGATATGGCAGATAAAATAGCAATTGAACAGCATTTCCGTAATAATGGATTTCCTGGCGTTATAGGAGTAATTGATGGGACCCACATTAAGATAGATAAGCCGAACAATGATCATGAGTCCTATATAAATAGGAAAGGGTACTATTCGATTCAGGTAAAAACTACCTATTGTTATGCCTACCACACGTACTAAAATAAAATTATTTTCAGTTGCAGATTGTATGTGATCATACTTTAAAAATCACAGATCTTTTCATGGGTTTTCCAGGATCAGTACATGACAGCCGTGTATTTCGCCGTTCTGATCTTTGCCACCAACTTCCAGCTAAATGTGGAGAATTCTACATATTGGGTGACAGTGGCTATCCTCTTTGCACCCATTTGTTGACTCCTTTTAAAGATTATGGAAATCTAACCCGGAATCAAATTAGATACAACAGTTTACTGTCGAGAAACAGAATTGTGGTTGAGCATGCCATAGGACATTTAAAGCAAAAATTCAGGCAACTATATCACATTAAATTAAGAAAAATGAATGACATTGTACATTTCGTAAGAGCTTGTTGTGTGTTAAATAATTTATCTTTGACTGATAATTTCGTTTATGAACCTCAGCCCGAAATAGATTTGGTAATTCCACAAATTCAGGAGTTGAATGATGAAGAAAATGTCGAGGAAGAGAGAGACGCAATATTAATAAGAAACAGAATTGTAAATAGTTTGTAAACTTTTTTTCTGCTATTTATCAGTAAATGAAAATAAAACTGTCTGTCAATACATAAATGTTTAATTAAAAAAAAAATGTTTATATTTACTTAAATTATATTACACTTAATTGTCTACATCTTAAAAAAATCTAACTATAATACACAAAAATGCAAACAAGAATAGAAATATGAATAATTTACACATTCAGGTCCATTCTTCTTTCAGATAGCAGCTGTTCAATAAATCTGTTTCTTTTTTCAATTAAATTATTTTTTCGTTTCATTTCCTCTAATTTTTGTTTGGAAATCTCCAGTTTCTCTTTGTCGATTAATATTTTTTTTTCCTGATATTCGTTCCGCTGTTTTCTAATATTTTCAAGTATCTGATTTCTCTCCAAAACTTTTTTGTTTCTTCTTGGTTTGGATGTACCTTCTTTACGAGTATCCTTGACAACTTCTTCTTTACGAACATCCGTGACAACTTCTTGTTTTGCAACAATTTCATCTATTGTACTTGTAGATAGTAAAATTTCCGGATTTATATTTTTTTTCTTTCCAAAAATGCTATCCATTTCATCAGCATATGGAAAAATTATTCTTCCTCGACCGGTTTTGTCTTTATTATCTATATATTTTTTATAATTGCGGTCTAACACCCTCCATCTATTTTCACACTGGGATTCGGATATTTCTACATTAAACATGTGGCTTAATTCTTTGGCAACAATCTTCCACAGTTTTCTAAGATTTTTTACCTCAATTGACCCTAGTTTCACTTTATATTGTTTTTATGCAGCTATTAATGCTTTTGTTTGACCGTCTGTCCAGAATTTAAATTCCTGGTTTTCATTTTGCGTATCATTCTCAACACTCAATACCACAAATTCGTTTATATCAAGTTCTGAAACAACATAAAAGATCAGTTAATAATTCCTTTAATTTACTTACAGTTTTTCAACCTCTTGTTAAGGCACACGACATAGTGAAATCCACAGACCAAAAAATAAAATCCATATAAACAAATTTTCCGACGCAAAACAATGTGATTACGCATACCTTTGAATTATCTTTGAATATAAAACATCGGTTTTACCTAAGTCTTCTTTTTCCTAACGGAAAGCGTCCTCTTATACAAATGTTTACAGCTCTTTAAAATTTAAGCTTATATTTTTGTAAATCTACCAAAACGCGTTCGAACAAAGTATTATAATTTTGACTAGTCGACGACTACTGACCAGTAAAGCATGCGCAACAACAAATCATGTATTAGTCAGAAAACTGTCAAGTATTTCTTGTTAGAACGAACCTAATATTTTACAGATCCAGATTACGGTGCAATTTTGCTAGTAGAATATTTACAAACAGGTAACTTATACAATAAACACGTATATAATGTGACTTATAATCTTCTAATTATTGTTATCGAGTACAAAATAAATGTATTGATTACTCTGTATAATTATCAATAGGTCGTCCCGTCAGGATAGAAGATGTTTATGTTCCAGAGATCTCTGTAGAGGAATCGTGCAATGTTGAAAATATACCAATTAATCATCAAGATGATCAGTCTGAATTTGAAAACCCTGAAGAAGTATCTGTAGATGTACCTGTCGATGTATCGGCTAAAAAAGCCATACCAGCTCATCAACTCACTGATCAAAAATGTAAGTACATACATTGTTTTTATAATAATAATAGTAATAATCATAAAAAATATTACTAACATTGATGAGAGATCAATATCCATGCTCCAAGTATAATTAGATCATAGGTTTTTATTTAATTATTTAATTCCTAGGGTTTTTTCATAACTAACTGTACATATTTCAGCTACTGCATACAATTGGAACCAAAATGAAACTATGCTTTTGCTCAACTGCTACCAAAAAGAAGGTGTTCAATTACTGTCTCGGAAAACAGATATTACTGCTGCTTTAGACAGAGTTGTTACTAATTTTAATAATATTTTATTAAAAAAGGAAGGTAAAACTATATCTTATGCAAAATGTTGTTCAAAGATAGATTGTTTAAAGCGAATCTATCGTGAAAAATTGGATTTACTGAATAAGTCAGGTGAAATACCATGTTCTTGGCCGTATTTCGAGGTAAATATTTAAAATAAAGTGGTTTATATTATTTTGATTATTTTAGCTACAATTTTAAATTTTTTTCTGCAGGTTATGCATGAAATTTTCCATAAAGAAAAGTGGGTGAAGCCGCTATCTGTTGCTGGAAGTGGCGTTTCTGCGATTTTAGGTAATTTGTTTAGTATATTTCAATTTAGACATTCATTAACATAATCATTATTTAAATTAAATAGACGTCCAGGTTGCGCAACCAGGCCCTAAGAGAGCAAAGCCTATGCATTCAATTTTGGAGGAAATTGTAGTAAATAAACAATTAAAACAGAAGTCTGATGACATAAAACATAAGGAAAAGATGTCAAGATTAGATCGCTTAAATGATTGCTTGGATTCAATATCACAGAGTCTGTCTGATATTGCTGCTACAAAGAGAGCAAGGTTACAACGTGGTGATCGTTAAATTAAATTTTACGAGTTTTTGAGTTCTTGAGTTTAAATTAATGTTATCTTTAAGATTTATAGTACAAAATAAGAGTAAGGAAGTTAAATAAAAAAAATGTTTTGGGTTTTTATATGAATAAAGTTACGTATTTAATAAGTGTCTTATTAGGAATTTATTTTTATTTATTAAGTATTTTAGTTACTCGTGATGAACGAAATAAAGCGAAATTAATAAAAATTGCTGGTTTATTAGTGTTCCAATTAACCAATTACAAACTTTGTATGTATGTATGTATGTACGATGTTAGGGGTGACAGATACACCTGCAACCTATAATATCTATTGTGTCCCCCTTTTCTTGCTATATTTCTGATGATTCCTCAGACTTATAGCAGCTCTTCTAGTCCTATCTTCCTTAGAAAGTTTAGGATATCATTGGGTTTTAAATTAGGTAGTTCTTCCCTTTCTATTTCGTATGACCCTAGAATTACTTAATGCCATGCATTCTGAAAGTATATGTATTGAGGTTTCATCCTCTACCTCACAGAATCTGCAGTTTGCTTCATCTACTAATCCTAGTTTCTTCATATGTCCTCTTAATCGACAGTGACCGGTTAGTATTCCTGTTATAATTCGGAGGTTTTTCTTACTCAGGTTAAGACAGCTGTAAGATCTCTTCTTGTTATAGTTTCCCAGGAGCGTCTTCGATTGTCTTAGTCCTTCTAGATCATTCCAGTACTTGGATTTTTCGCTATCCATTTTTTTCTTTAGTTTTACTTTAATAACGCTTATTTTTCTTAAACAAGATGTTTTACAAAATAGTATTACACATATATTTGAATATATACAATACATAAGTAGAAAAGTAAAATAAACTTCAAATTGTTCAGTACTAAATAGTTATTTATGCTACGAGTGTTAAAAGTGACGTTTTATTTTGTGAGTGAAAAAGTTTGTGAAATGAGCGAAGCGAGTTGAACAATTTCATGAACAAAATAAAATCACTTTTAACACAAATACCATACAATGTTTTTTGTACAACTGCCCTATTTTGATAATGAAATGGGCGAATTTGCAATGACAATAAACTAAACCGTGTTAAAAGTAAACTGAAGCGTGTTAAAAGTATTTTTAACACGCTTCCATGTAAACAATCAATTTTAACATTGTTTGCTATCATTAAAAGTGTCACTTTTAATGACAGTTGTACAAAAAAGTAATTATTGGATACCTAAAGATTATCACGTATTCGATTTCTCTTAATATTACCCCTTAAACGCAAGATATTGTTAACAACTACTTGAGGTGGATTGGGTGGATTTCCAACGTTTCCATTAATGATTATCGGAATGTCAACTAAATCATTTTGTAAAATACAAATGTTATGTAAAATACAACAAGCGACAATATAATATGGAATTAAGTCGGTACGTCTGAATGGTAATTTGACTAAAAGACTACGAAACCTTCCTTTTAACAATCCTATGGATCGTTCCACAATCATTCGTGATGATGAATGAACTGTATTATAATGAAGCTCAGCATTATTCAAAAATCGATTATTTTTGTATGGCACCATTACACACGGTTGTAGTATGTAAGCTTGATCACCTAGTAGATGTGTATCTTGAGGAAAATTAGCAGGAGTACAGAAATCCTGTAACCCAGACAGTCGAAAAACTCTTGAGTCGTGAACAGATCCCACTTCACCAGCATAGACGTGCATAAATTTTAATGTATGGTCACAAACTACCTACAAAAAATATAAGAATGTGAAGAAAGTATTTTATACATAAAAAGAAAAATACATCTTGTAGAAAAAGTAAAAAAAGTTCAAGACCCAATAATTATTAATTAAGAAAATGTGGCTACAATTACTTGTGTCTGGATAGAATGTCTTCCTTTCCTATTGATGTAATTATGACCATTAGCATGAGGTGATGAAATAACTACATGGGTTCCATCAACAGCTCCTAGAACTCCTGGAAAACCGTACCTTCTTTCGATATAGTTGGAAGTTGCTAAAGCTTCTTGAGCAGTAGGCCACTTAATAAATGTTGGCAAATACTTATATAACGCCTTTACAAATCTCCAGACAGTTCTCCATCCAGTTGCTGTACCGACGTCAAAACGTTCGCAAACAGATCTACAAATGCGAATAATTAGTATTTTTAACCGACTTCAAAAAACGAGAAGGTTCTCAATTCGACCATTTTTTATGTATGTTACCGAATATCTCCGGTATTTATAATACGATTTAAAAATTTATTTTTGCATTCAAAGGAGAAGAGTTTTCCATTGGTCCCAAAAATTTGGTTAAGGTCTGGTCATCAATGTAAAAGATATTCCAGAAAATACCACAAAAATCTAGAGAATAAGCTGTGTAGTTAAGTTTATATGTAAATAATTATTTATAACATAAAAACATAATAATTGGCGCCTTACTGTCCCACTATATCCGATTTAAAAAAAAGGGGGTTCTCAGTTCGACCATAGTTCTTTTATGTTACCGAATATCTCCGACATTTATAATCCGATTTAAAAAAATCTTTTTGCATTCAAAAGAATAGAGTGTCCGTGTGATCCAATAGAAATTTAATTAAGGGCTGGTCTTCAATGTGGAAGATATTTCAAGAAATACCACAAAAATCAAAAGAATAAGCTCTGCAGTTAGGTTAATATATTAATAATGAGCATTTTATTTTGAAGACGGTTTAATTTTTTAAAAAAAAGTTTTTATTATATACACTGTAGATTAAATAAATATATATATATATATATATATATATATATATATATATATATATAATGATACAAATTTTATTGGGTCTGCAGCAAATTAAAAGAACAAGTGTACTCTTTTAAATTCTTTATTCCGAGCTTTCGGCTGTTGCTACAGCCATCATCAGGGAAGCTACAAACATTATAATTAAATATACCTAATAATATTTAACATAATATAATTTTTACTTACAACTTTTTGAGATTGTAGTTAATTCGATGATAAATAAAAATAAAAACATGGAATATAATTTACAAATGTAAAAAGCAGGTAAATATAAAAACACATATACTTTAAATTAATTGCAAAATAAATTATTTAGTATTTTAAAGTTGATATCAACATTAACAGATTAAAATTTATATTGACACTGACGCATATAAATTATCTAAAAATTAATGTAAGGTATGTTATAAAAATTAGGTGAATAAGTCAAATGTCTTTAATTAATCTGTTAATACTCTTAATTATTAGTTTACCAAAATTAGCAACAATCAATGTATAAATTAACTTTAATTTTTAATAGAATAACCTTGAATTAAGAATTTGTACGGTTATCTATAGATAACAGATAGGCAAATATTTCATTTAAGTGATGTCTTAAAAAATGATCATCGTATCGATTATGACAATGTCAGTATTCTTTATCGCGAAAGCAATATGACGAAAAGGCTATTTATAGAGATGGTGTTTATTAATAAATTTTCTAAAATCTGATATTCATCACTTAAATGAAATATTTGCCTATCTGTTATCTATAGATAACCGTACAAATTCTTAATTCAAGGTTATTCTATTAAAAATTAAAGTTAATTTATACATTGATTGTTGCTAATTTTGGTAAACTAATAATTAAGAGTATTAACAGATTAATTAAAGACATTTGACTTATTCACCTAATTTTTATAACATACCTTACATTAATTTTTAGATAATTTATATGCGTCAGTGTCAATATAAATTTTAATCTGTTAATGTTGATATCAACTTTAAAATACTAAATAATTTATTTTGCAATTAATTTAAAGTATATGTGTTTTTATATTTACCTGCTTTTTACATTTGTAAATTATATTCCATGTTTTTATTTTTATTTATCATCGAATTAACTACAATCTCAAAAAGTTGTAAGTAAAAATTATATTATGTTAAATATTATTAGGTATATTTAATTATAATGTTTGTAGCTTCCCTGATGATGGCTGTAGCAACAGCCGAAAGCTCGGTATAAAGAATTTAAAAGAGTACACTTATTGTTCTTTTAATTTGCTGCAGACCCAATAAAATTTGTATCATTATAATTAATTAGTCAGCAAATAATTCCTATTCATATATATATATATATATATATATATATATATATATATATATATATATATATATATATATATATATATAACGTGAAGTCAATAGTGGAGTTGCAGTCAATGTTATGGCCAATGTAAATGAAGAAAACTCTTTTATTTTTGTCAAGCTTTCGAATTTATTTAATTCTTTTTCAGGACATCTATAGTGAAGAAAAAATTTTTTATATAATAAAAATTTTTTTTTATAATGTTTTATATGTGATAACTTACTAATACGTGAGGTTATGAAAAAAGCTGCGAATTCTGTTTGATAAAATTAAAGTAAATCATATTATTAAAATACATAAAAACATATACGTTTAAAACTTATTATTTGATTGACTTTTAATATGTCTTCAATTTCTTTTTTATATATGTATGTTTTTTTATGTATCTATGGTATTTTTAACACAGTAGGAAAGCAAAACATTGTAATGATTAATTTATTTAGATTTTATTATTATATCAAGTAACTTACTATATTCGTGAAATACAGAACTTTAATTTCAAAAATTTTTTATAAAAAAATTTTTTTTATTAAATGTTAAATTTAATGAAAGTTGTTATTTTTTATGTTTTTATTTTTGTTTATTTTAATATTATATTAATCTTTATGTTGGTAATTCTGTTTTAATTCATTAAAAGTTTTTTTATATTTATAAGTTAAATGTATATGTTAAATTTCTTTATATTTATTTTTGAAATGATAGAATGTAACAATAAATATTACTCAGCCCTTCTATATCTGATTTTCTATTAATACATGTTTGCCTTTTATCAATGTGTGTCATTTCTAAGAATAATCTTTTTTTATGGTTCCTTTCTCTTTCTAAAATTTTTGTTTCTTCAAATTTAAAATTATGATTATTTTTGACTGCATGTTCTGTTAGTGCACAAGCATTAATTTTATTATTTCTAATATCACTTTTATGAGAGATGTTCCTGCTGTGTACAGTTCTGCATGTTTCTCCTATATAAACTCTTTCACAATTAGAGCAAGTGATTTCATATACTACATTTGAATTTTCAAAATTATTAAGTGGATCTTTAGTTTGGGTGTATAATCTAGAAATCGTTTTGATATTTTTAGTGCCTATTTTGAAATTT
The DNA here is from genome assembly GCA_964028335.1 of Altica lythri. Classification (NCBI taxonomy): domain Eukaryota; kingdom Metazoa; phylum Arthropoda; class Insecta; order Coleoptera; family Chrysomelidae; genus Altica; species Altica lythri. The sequence continues at coordinate 3,948,298 of OZ034810.1, read as the reverse complement.
TCATAATTTTTGAATAGTTTTAAAAGTTTAGGAGTGAGTTGAGGGATATAAGGTAAAGAACCAAAAATTGGCTGTAAATTTTCATTTGACAAGACACTATTTTCAATGTCAAATGTTTGTTGTTGATTGAAATTATTATTGTTATTTATTCTAGTAATGTACGTGGTACTAAAAATTAATTTATTTAATAATCCCAAAGGGTATGAATTATTTAACAGTATTTCTTTTAATTTAAGTAAACCTTGGTTTTTAAAATTAAAACAGAATTACCAACATAAAGATTAATATAATATTAAAATAAACAAAAATAAAAACATAAAAAATAACAACTTTCATTAAATTTAACATTTAATAAAAAAAATTTTTTTATAAAAAATTTTTGAAATTAAAGTTCTGTATTTCACGAATATAGTAAGTTACTTGATATAATAATAAAATCTAAATAAATTAATCATTACAATGTTTTGCTTTCCTACTGTGTTAAAAATACCATAGATACATAAAAAAACATACATATATAAAAAAGAAATTGAAGACATATTAAAAGTCAATCAAATAATAAGTTTTAAACGTATATGTTTTTATGTATTTTAATAATATGATTTACTTTAATTTTATCAAACAGAATTCGCAGCTTTTTTCATAACCTCACGTATTAGTAAGTTATCACATATAAAACATTATAAAAAAAATTTTTATTATATAAAAAATTTTTTCTTCACTATAGATGTCCTGAAAAAGAATTATAGGTCAGTAAAAATAGCATTTAACTTTGCACTAAATTTCCGATCCAAATTTCTTTTTTTATAAGGTTTCGGATAACTTACTGAGTATAAAATCACAAAATGCTGACAGATCCAGGTGACGCTAGAGGCGCCTTTTTGAAAAAACGTTTTTCGCCGATATCTCGGAAACTATGCACTTTAGAGCAAAAGTCATCAAGACCATTATTATAGAAAACAAAATTTTGCATCTTTTGTTTTTTGCAAACTTTTTTGTAAAACTTACCGTTTACGATTTATGGCCCATTTAATGAACCGATTTTACGATCGCAGCCAATAACTCTTGAAAGATTAGATTAACCAATAAAATGCATTAATCCATTTTTAAAGATATGTTTATTTTCTACAACTTTTGTTTTAAACTTTTTTCTCTAATGTCCATAGTTTTTGAGTCATAGGACGTTTTATGTTGGACTACCGAGCAAAAAGTTGAAAATTTCAAGATACGCATAGAATATAATAGTAAAAATTCAACAAATAAATTAAAAAAAATATCCCGATTGTTTATGTAGTTAACAAATAATAGTTCAATTTCTTTCCTGCAATAGTAACAAACATTTTTTTATTTTACTTAATTATATTTCGCTGCCGCGTCACCCGCCGAGCGTCGACATTTCTCCATTAAACGTCCTATAACTCAAAAAGTATAGACATTAGAAAAAAAGTTTAACAAAAAAGTTGTACAGAATAAACGGATCTTTAAAAATGAATTGATGCATTTTATTGATTAATCTAATATTTCAAGAGTTTTTGGCCGCGATCAAAAAACCGGTTCATTAAATGGGCCATAAATCGTAAACTGTAGGTTTTACAAAAAAGTTTACTCAAAACAAAAGATGCAAAATTTTATTTTCTATAATAATGGTCTGTATGACTTTTGCTCTAAAGTGCTTAGTTTCCAAGATATCGGCCGAAAACGTTTTTTCAAGATGACGCCTCTAGCGTCACCTGGATCTGTCAGCATTTTGTGATTTTATGCTCAGTAAGTGATCCCAAATCTTATAAAAAAAAAATTTTGGATCGGAAATTTAGTGCAAAGTTGACCCGAAAATACGGCTATTTTTACTGGCGTATTAAATAAATTCGAAAGCTTGACAAAAATAAAAGAGTTTTCTTCATTTACATTGGCCATAACATTGACTGCAACTCCACTATTGACTTCACGTTATATTGAACCAGTCACTATACCATTATTCATATATATATATATATATATATATATATATATATACAATATAAATTAATGCATTTCTTTTATTTACCTATAAGTATCAGGTGTGGCCATCATCCAAAGACCCATGAGAATTTGAGTGTAAGCAGGAATTGGACATCGACCAACACTACCAGGTACTGAAGATAAATCTAATGCCAATAAATTCATCAAGTAATCTGCAGTGCTTCTTTCAACTCTGAAATAAATATATTATAAATAAATTTACCAATAAATTACCTACCTGAAATGACTCTTGAATGTCTTATCTGACATTCGAATAACAGTATTTGCTATGTAATTGTGAATTTTTGGAATTTCTTCAGTTTTCTTTTGATCAACAGCAAGCAGTATCCCATCATCATCATCATCAGAATCACTAGACGAATGGAATTGTGTCTCAACAACGACACGACATATTGTCGTAATAGCTATTACTTCCATTTTTTAAGAAAAACGTACACTTGAAATTGTATGTTAAGAGTTATAACTTTTGACAACTCGAGCACAACTTTCAAATTCAATTAAGTGTCAGTTCATGACGTCACTGCGCTGGCCAGAGTATTTCGGAATAGATTACCAGCATGGCGTCGATCCATGTCGTCATTACCACTGGCCAGCACACTGGTGTAGATTTCGGAATACACCCTTTATATTAAGCATATCTGTGACATCAACACATCTGTTCTATTATCTCTGGTTTAGTGGTTGCTAGTGGACAGAAAATGGCTGATAATAATACTTATGTTTATAACTGCTTACTGAAATCGACTTTGTTTTATATTAATTAAAGATAAATAAACGGCTTGCTTTAACAATTTATATTTGAAAAGTATACAAATAACCAAAACGAAGAAGAAAGTTGATATGGCAACAATGGTGCGGAGTGTGCGATCTATGGTTTCATCTCAGACTGTCACAAGTGACTTTGGCGGAATGTCAAAGATACAAGAAGAAAAAGTATAGGGTGCATTCGTCTTGGACGCTTACACGCATTCAGCGCACTCAATCGTCTTTTTCAGCGTTCGACTTGGCGCTGTTAGTAACAAAAAGTCACGCTCGCGGCTAACTTCGTGAGATTAATCTCGTGCTCACAGACGCTAAATCCACAGAGGTAGGGCAGCAACAGCGTGAGCGCTTAATGGTACTGTTTTTCTAAACGAATGATGCATGAGCATAAGCTAACCAAACTTTGTAATCTAAAAACAAATTGTTAATATTAAAAATGGCGAGATTTAAATTCTTTGTTCGTAAAAGCTAGTATAACCTGTTCAACGAAATGTTTAAGCCTTTATAAGCATTCTTTTTATTAAATAAATTTAAATATGTACAACAATATTCCCATTCCATTTCATTATCACTATCTTCTATCATATTGTATTCATCATCACTATCGTCAGAATCATTTATAATTTCCAATAAATTATGTATTATCTAAAAAACATTTCCTTTATTCGCCATGCTGATACAAACTAACGCAACGCTCACAACGTCCAAAACGAACGATATTTCCTAAACAATTCTAAGCGTTCTTAGGCCAACACGAACAACAATAATTTGTGGTTATAAGCGTGAGTGCTCAAAGCGTGTGAGCGTCCAAGACGAATGCACCCATAGTTTCCAACATTCGTTCATATTAATAATAATCTTCCTTTGATAAATAACCCAAAGTGCACAAAAGTTTCAAGCTCTTGATTGTGTCGCATTTTTAAATTGAAAGTGGCTAAAGTGATCATATAGTGAAATTAACCTTTAGACATTAAATTTAGATCTCACACTGTTGTTTGTTACAACCAGAAAAATGGATGGTTTCAAAGAAGCATCAGATTCATTAATGAATAATAAAATCGAAAGTAATCCTAACAAACTATTATCTAATATTAAAACCGAAGAAATTGAAATTGAAGAATGTAATCTCGAATACGAAAACTTGCATCAAATTGACTATAATATGATGAAAAGGGAAAGTTCTGAAGAAAAAGTTACTCTAACTAAAAGTGATGTTTTAATAAGCACAGAAAATATAAAAATTGAAAATGTTAATTCAAATGAGGGTATTCAAAAAAGAAAAAGCGATATCGAAATTAAGAAATTTGATTTTCCAGTTTGTACAAAAGCTATCCATGATTTTGTTGAAGTAGGACAAACTGTGCAAACAATCAAAATGTATTCTAGGAAAAAATGTAAGTATTTTTTGATTGTATTTTATTTTGCCTCACACAAGCAATTTGAAGTTTATTCAAAAATTTTAACAAATATTGAGTGGTGCCAGCGATTATGTTATATAGTAAACATAATAAATTGTAATGATGTTGTTGATACGTATATAGATGGGTTCAAATATTTTTATATTATAGATTATTTTACAAAAGAAATATTAATCTTTAAATTCTCATAGCAGTTTAATATAATCACAATTTATAAAAAGAAACTTTTTTTAGTAGAAAGTTTTTTTTTTACTGATTTATACGTCATACTATTAGGTATTATATAAATTATTTACTTACTTAAATTTGTATCTTATTTGGGAATTTTGTAATGGATTTAAAACTGATATCAACACGAAAAATAAATTTTTAAACTAAATTTTATAAAATTTTATGCCAATTGCCTACTTGGTTTCCAAAATTTATTTTTTTGGAATTTCTGGCCTACCACGAGGATGTAAGGCATGGCAATATGAGTATGAAAAGCTAAGTGAAGTGTAAACTACATGTATTACGCTTCATACTCTTAAAGACCCGTGGAACGGACGGACAGAGGGACACCTTAAGGAAAACTTGGCATAAAGAAATACTAAGAAGAAGAATAAACAAGTATACGTTAAATAGCATGAAATAAAACAGAAACTAAATCATTAATTAAATTAATCTTCTTGAGGAAGATTTCGCATAGGTCTATTTCTTTCATTGCTTCTTTATTACAAGGTGCCTTCTCTGAAAGTTTTGTGTTGTCTAAATCTAAAATTCGAACAGCATGAAGAGAACGCACTCTACTAAGTGCAACATAAAACTGTCCCTTGGCAAATAGCGATTTACTGAGATAGACTACTGCATAGTGCACAGTACAGCCTAAAAAAACTTTCTAAAATAGTTTATTTTTTTAAAAGTTTAAATAATACTACATGTTTTCACATGTAAGAACAAAAAAAACTTTTCGCGTAATCGATCCCATTATGATAACACAACAGAACTGTCAGAACTGACGCTTATCTAACTGAGCCACCATCAACTTATATAAAAACTTTCAAAATGATAATATCTATACACAACTTAAATTAATTTAATAACAATTCAGTTTAAATTTCGCAATCTATGTATATGCCTAAACACACTAGAAGCATGCATTATCATCCAGTTCTTACCTATCCTGAAAATTTCAGTGCTGTAGGTGGTCGAAAAATAGGTTTAAATTCGATTACAAAATTCCAAGAATGACAAAGAGACACAGAAGACGGCGAAAATATAAAAGCTTTCTAATAATTTGCATTAAACAACGTGAAAGTCAGTTTGTATATTTGTTTAATGTCCTTTTTTCACTTCGAAACGAAGGCATAATTTTTGTATCGGGATAGTTGAAAGCATGCTGTTGAGGAGCTGATAACCTCAGTACCAACTTCTCACACGGCGGTTTGCTGTAATCCACAATCCGCTGGTTGGGGGTGGAATAATCAAATTGGTATTATTACACTATAATTTATTACTATATACAATCTTTTACCACTATTACTATAACTTTGTTTGTTTACGAACTTAATTACGATTGTCACTTTCACTGCACTTTAAATACTAATATTACAATAGTCTATGTGTCTGTGTTGCTGAATATGTCATTTCTGAACACGTACCAACAGCGAGACAAGAAGCGCGAGAACTTAGCGAATATTACGCGATGAGGAGATATGAGCGGCAAGAGAGCTGAGAGAACTATCACTTTGCGAGAGAGCGGTGAGTACAGAGTGATAAGAGAACCGAACTGCGAGAGAACTTTTTGAGACTACCGAGCAGAGAGAAAGCTGTGAGTGTACTACTGTACTACCCAGCGAGAGATCGATGAGAATATCGAGTGATAAGAGAACTGAGCAGCGAGAGAACTTTGTAAGACTACCGAGCAGAGAGAGAGCTGTGAGTGTACTTTAGGAGACTACCGAGCAGAGAAAGAGCTGTGAGTGTACTACCTCTTCGGATATCGGGAATTACAATATTATAACCTGATCATAAAACGGAGCGGTTTGGTTTTCAGAAAGGATGGTTATACCAAGAATTTTACTATTATCTTTTATGATGGGGAAAGTAGAAGTCGGGTACTTTGATTTTACTTTTTATGATAGGGAAAGTAACAGATGGGGTTTTTTGGGTACATTTTATAGAGTAGTGCGTGCCTAATTGAAAGAGATAGGGATTTCTAAACTGTTACTTTTATTGAAGAGAGAATTGAGAGGCATTGTCATAGTCACGTCCTGTTCATAAAATATATAACTATTGTTGTGAATGTTTTCACAACATACTGCCCCACGTTGAAGTCTTCGACTTCAAGAAAATAGTAAAGTATAAGAAGAATTAGTTGAACGAGTGGTAATAGAGAAAACTGAGAGAAAGGGAACCAAGAATATTCGAAGTTGAGGGAATTCTATAAAGAAGGTAATTATCAAAGGTATAAGAAGAGATTGACATAAGAGAAGAAGAAGAAAATATAATGTCTAGTTTATATTATGATCTGGAAGAGGGCAGATTTTAGAAATTGATCTTGTCACTATACCATTTGAAGTCAACAATTTGGCGACTCTGACCTTGCCATCGGGCCCTGGGTGTACTTGAACCACCCTAGCTCGAGGCCATAATAGAGGAGGTGTATTGTCTTCCTTAAGCAACACTAAATCATTTTCTTGCAAATTTTTGCTTGGGTATAACCATTTTGGGCGGTTTTGGAGGCGATTTAATTAGTCCACAGACCAACGTTTCCAAAACGTCTGTTGAATTTGGGAGATTCTTTGATAGATGTTGAGTTTGTTCTCTGGGATATCAAACAACTCTTTTTCAGGGTAAGCCGTTAGACTTTTTCCAATTAAAAAATGTCCAGGAGTAAGGCATTGAAGATCTAGGGGATCTGAAGAGAGGGCAGACAGTGGCCTCGAATTTAGGACAGCTTCAATCTGGCTAAGAACTGTGGTGAATTCCTCAAATGTGAAATTGGCATTGCCTACCATTCGCACAATGTGATTTTTTGCACTTTTTATGGCAGCTTCCCAAATTCCTCCCCAATGTGGTGATCTGGGTGGAATAAATTTCCACTGGAATTCGTTTTCAGCTAAGTAATCTTTGATGCTGGGAAAGTCACTGGAGTTTTTGAAAAAGGTATTAAGTTCTTTGAGCTGATTTTTAGCTTCTGTAAAATTGGTGGCGTTGTCACTGTAAATAACTGAGGGGTTTCCACGACGAGAAATAAAGCGTTTTAGGGACATAAGGAATGCATCAGTTGAAAGACTTGATATTAGCTCTAAATGTATGGCTTTGGTGACCATGCAAATAAATAGACCTAGATAACACTTTAATATTGGTGCTTTTCTTAATCGAGATGACCTAATAAAAAATGGACCACCAAAATCAATTCCTACCTTCTGAAACGGTCGCGAGATGGTAACTCGATCAATCGGTAAGTTAGCCATTTGTTGTTGAGCTTGAGTTGCTCGAAATCGGAAGCAAACCAGACAACTCCGTATCACTCTTTTTACGTCCCTTAGACCATTCAAGGGCCAATATTTTAACCTAAAGTTCGATAGTACCGTTTAAGCGCCTGCGTGACCTAATCTCTGGTGTTCGTTGGCTAACATGAGTGTCACAACATGATTCCGAGATGGGAGTAAGACCGGGTGTTTTTGGTCAAAGGATACATCTGCATTTTCCAACCGACCACCTACTCTAATTAATCCCTCCGCGTCTACAAAGGGGGTGAGAGACCTCAATCGGCGGTTGCTGCAGATTTGATGGGCTAGAATTTCAACTTTGTCTTTAGAAAAGTATTCTTTTTGGAGGTGTTTAACTACAAATTTTTGAGCAGCATCGAGTTCGCAGACTGACAATGAGTCAAGAGTTTTTTCGGACTTATTTCTTGAATTATTGATATATCGAAACACATATGCGATAGTGCGACGCAGTTTAAGGAAGTTCGAATGTTTGGAAAAGACGTGCGTCCAAAAGGTGTTTGAATTGGTTTTGGGAAATGAGAGTACACGCTACTTTGCGTTCTTCAGGAACATTGGAGTGATCGATAAACGAATCGCTAGGGGTTTCAATTATTACAGGGGAAGTGTTTAAAAAATTGGGTCCAGAAAACCAAGTACCTGAGTCTATTAACTCTTGAGAGAAAACTCCGCGAGACAAAGGGTCTGCAGGATTGTCGGCAGAATTTATGTGTTTCCACTGGTATGTTTCAGTACGTTCTTGTATTTGTGAAACTCTATTCGCAACGAAAGTTGTCCAACGGTTTGGATTATGTTTTAACCAACAAAGAGCTATCTGAGAATCTGACCATAAGGTTACAGAACTAATGTTTAACTTTTCGTTATAAATATGAACTATTTTTTGAGTTAACTTGGCTAAAAGTAGCATTGCACAGAGTTCGAGACGGGATAGAGTAACAGATTTAATAGGCGCGACTTTAGATTTAGCGGAGATTAGGGCACAATATACCCGTTCGTCAGAGTAAATGGATCGCAGGTATATACAAGCACCATAGGCACGCATGCTTGCATCCGCAAATCCATGAATTTCGATGCGTTTAATAGGTTTCGTTAAGAAGAGGTGCCTAGGAATTGTTAAATTTTTCAGTAAGCGAAGATGATCGACAAAGTCTTCCCATTTTCGTAGAATTGATTCATCAACTATTGCCGAGTCCCAATCTAGTTTTGTCAACCACAACTCTTGCATTAGAATTTTTCCTTTGACAATTACTGGGTTTACAAGTCCTAACGGATCAAAACATTGAGCTAGTGTAGAGAGAATTTTTCTTTTGGACGGAAGGGAATCAAAAGTAAGATTAGGAAGCGAAATAATTAGAAGATCTTTTGAGGGTTGCCATTTTAGGCCTAACACTTTACTTGGACACTCATCCAAGTTTAATTCGTATTCACGCGTTTCAGAGTCCGAGCGAGAAGCAGAGTTTGAGCACCATTTGTGCAAGTTGAAACCAGCACTACCGAGTAAACTAACTAATTCTAAATGCATTTGTTGTAATTCAGATAAATTATTAGAGCCACAAAGAATATCATCAACATAGCACTGTGATATAAGTGCATCAGAAGCTAGGGGGTGAGAACTTTGGCCTGAGAGAGCAAGATCCTTAATTACCCGAGTTGCAGCGAAGGGAGCGAAGTTAGTGCCATATGTGACTGTTTGAAGTTCTATACATTGAAAATCATCATTAGGATTGTTACGCCAAAGAATGTTCTGAAGAATTCGGTGTTCTGGCTTGACAAGTATTTGCCTATACATTTTTTCAATGTCACATGTAACCACAAACTTAAACATACGAAATCTGCATAATATATCATACAAATCGGGTTGAACCTGATACCCTTTTAGTGTTATATCATTGAGTGATATTCCTGAAGAAGTTTTGCATGAGGCGTCGAATACCACCCGGAGTTTAGTGGTAAGACTTTCCCGGCGGATGACGCATAAATGGGGAATAAAATATTTTACCTTATCTTGAAGGTTTCTAGTTGTGAACGGAACACGTGTTCCATGACCTAAGGAGAGGTATTCATCAATAAACTGTTTGTACTTTTGAAACAAGGAGGGATCTGTTTGAAATCTTTTTTCAAGTGTAAGAAAACGCTTTTGAGCAATTCTTAATGAGTCACCCAATTTATTGGATTCGTTGGGAGTACGTAAAGGGAAATCAATTTGATATCTACCGTTTTCTAACCTTTTTGTAGTTGAGGTAAAAATCGCTTCCGAGAGCTGCTCATCGGAGGTATACGGAGATGTCTGATTTACTTCTTCAAGTTTCCAGAATTTCTCAAGTGTTCTGTTAATTTCAGAATCAGAATTTTGAACCAACAGGGATACGTTATTCTCAACGTGTTGCAAATCAGTGCAGAGCGCTGTTGAGGAGTATCGAGGTGGGATATAACGAGAAGGAACATTTACCAGCAATAACCCAGCCTAGATGTGTGTTCAACAGTGCGGGGAGTCCTTTGCCTAAACTGTGAAAGCCTGGACAAAGCAACGTGTAAAATAAATCTGCACCAATAAGGATATCAATATCAGACGGAATGAAATAACTAGGGTCAGCTAACTCGTTAGAAATTTCGTCGGGGATTTTTAGATGACTAACATCGATGCTTACTTGAGGAAGTTTGGAGGTGATCTTATCAAGCACAGCGCATGATACTAAAAATCGATTGCGTGAATTAATTTTTGAGTGAATAAAGATATCCAACATTTTATTTGAAATTATATTATTTTGTGAAATCCCAGATACATTTAATGTGTTAATATAAGGAGTCTCCTGCAATTGATTCACTAGCCTTTGCGTAATGAAGGAACTTTGACTTCCATTGTCTAGCAATGCCTTTGTATTGATAATGCGGCCGTGTTTTGTAAATAGAGTGATTTGAGCAGTGGCTAGAAGAACATGAGGTTTATTCATAGCTACGGTGGATAAAGTAAGAGACTGTCCTGGGTTCGAAGTAGACGGCGGATTGCCCATATTGGAGGCATTAGATGACGAAGGTTCTTCATTTAAGAACGAACTTGTTTGTGCAGACTCGTAATGAGAGTCATTAAGTCTAGGGGGATTTCTGGAGATATTTGAAGAGGTATGCAAAATTGAATGATGTTTTTGATTCCAAATGGAACATCGCTGAGTTGATTTACAGTTTTGAACTAAATGCCTGGTACCTAAACAATTTAGGCAAAGTCTTTTAGTTTTAGTGAATTTTTCCTTTTGCGGATGAGGAAGATTTATGAATTTTGAACAAGAGTAAATTCGATGACCAGAAGTGTTACAAAAGATACAGTTAGAAGGGGGAATGTTACTTTGTGAATGTAGTGATACTTTATTATTATTCTTCTGCGGGCGTGTATCAGAAGTTGACAAGTTTTCCATTGCTACACATCGTCTTTCCAAAAATTCAAAAAACTCTGCCACTTTTGGCAAATCACCAGTTTTACGTTCAAGTTCAAATGCGCGTTTTAAGCCAAAATCTAACTTTTTAGTGAAAATATGAATTAATAAATATTCGTGAATATCATTACCGCTTAAATTTAATTTCTTTAAACATTCCAGATTCTTTTTGAGTGTGGCAATGTATTCGCGCAACACAGAAGAAGTACATTTAGCTAGTGGAGTATTATCCAAAATAATTTTGAAGTGACTATTAACAACACAAGTTAAATTTTCATAGCGTTTTTTTAATATTTCAATAGCGATATCGAAGTTGCTATTAGTCACTTCCAACGAATCAATTAATCTTAAAGCTTCCCCTTTCAGGGACAATTTCAAGTACATAAATTTTTGAATATCACTTAAGCTACTGTTATTAATTATAAGAGCTGTAAAAAGTTCAAAATACGATTTCCAGTTGGAAATTTGTCCATCAAAGGGCGTTATGTCTATTTCTGGTAACTTTACACCAGGAGTGTTTACATACTGTGTCATCTTTGGAGTAGAGGAATTTTTATTAATACGTTCACGTAGTGCTGATACAACTGAACAATACTGTTCTTCGATAATAATTCTATCTTCAGAGTCTTCTGGATCTAAGTCTTCAATATCATCCTGCGATTTTGAATACTTATCAAATGCGTTTCGAAGCATTTCTTCCTTGGTACGAAATACTTCTAGATTAACTTCAGTGATTTGGCTTTCCAACAACCACTTTTCTATGCGAGTGATTTGTGCTTTGCATGCTTCCTGTCTTTTTTACATTTTGTTAGCGACTCCATTTTGGTGACAAGGAGAGAGTGCAGTGTTATTCAAGTTGTAGTGTTAGTTTGTAATAAAAGGAACAGACTTACAGGTTTTTGATGATTTTTTCCAGTGAAATTCGGCTCGAAGGACCATATGTTGAGGAGCTGATAACCTCAGTACCAACTTCTCACACGGCGGTTTGCTGTAATCCACAATCCGCTGGTTGGGGGTGGAATAATCAAATTGGTATTATTACACTATAATTTATTACTATATACAATCTTTTATCACTATTACTATAACTTTGTTTGTTTACGAACTTAATTACGATTGTCACTTTCACTGCACTTTAAATACTAATATTACAATAGTCTATGTGTCTGTGTTGCTGAATATGTCACTTCTGAACACGTACCAACAGCGAGACAAGAAGCGAGAGAACTTAGCGAATATTACGCGATGAGGAGATATGAGCGGCAAGAGAGCTGAGAGAACTATCACTTTGCGAGAGAGTGGTGAGTACAGAGTGATAAGAGAACCGAACTGCGAGAGAACTTTTTGAGACTACCGAGCAGAGAGAAAGCTGTGAGTGTACTACTGTACTACCCAGCGAGAGATCGATGAGAATATCGAGTGATAAGAGAACTGAGCAGCGAGAGAACTTTGTAAGACTACCGAGCAGAGAGAGAGAGCTGTGAGTGTACTTTAGGAGACTACCGAGCAGAGAGAGAGCTGTGAGTGTACTACCTCTTCGGATATCGGGAATTACAATATTATAACCTGATCATAAAACGGAGCGGTTTGGTTTTCAGAAAGGATGGTTATACCAAGAATTTTACTATTATCTTTTATGATCGGGAAAGTAGAAGTCGGGTACTTTGATTTTACTTTTTATGATAGGGAAAGTAACACATGGGGTTTTTTGGGTACATTTTATAGAGTAGTGAGTGCCTAATTGAAAGAGATAGGGATTTCTAAACTGTTACTTTTATTGAAGAGAGAATTGAGAGGCATTGTCATAGTCACGTCCTGTTCATAAAATATATAACTATTGTTGTGAATGTTTTCACAACACATGCAGAGTGACATATGTTACTTTATACCTCGGGAAAATATCTCTTTCCCGAAGGGAAAAAACTGTGGGGCGCGTGCGGAAAGCTAGTTATTATATCATTAATTGTTTTTTCTGTAAAAAATATTGATGTTTTACATATATTTTTTTCTACTATTTATTTTTAGCATTATTACCATTAATATGAGATTATATATTTCAGGTTTTCTACCAGCGCCAAAAAAGTATCAACCTCACTTTGGGAAATTCTATGGAACATGTCCATCTTGTGGACAATTTTTTTATGATAAATTGCTATTTTTAAACCATTTTTATATTTACCACTTTTTAGTTAATTCTATAAAATCTGTTAAGTTGAGAAGGAATAATTCTGCTAAAAAACATATTGGACAAAAATCCTATAAATGCGAAATTTGTTCAAAATGTTTTACACAGTCCAGTCATTTAAAAAGGCATGTTAAAATTCACACTAACGAGAAATCTTTTAAATGCGAAATTAGTTCAAAATGTTTTACACTATTTGATAATTTAAAAACGCATGTTAAAATTCACAGTAACGAGAAACCTTTTAAATGTAAAATTTGTTCAAAATGTTTCAAAGACCAAAGTAATTTAAAAACGCATATTAGAATTCACACTAACGAGAAACCTTTTAAATGTAAAATTTGTTCAAAATGTTTTACACAATCCAGTAACTTAAAAGCTCATATTAGAACTCACACTGACGAGAAACCTTTTAAATGCGAAATTTGTTCAAAATGTTTTACACGATTTGATAATTTAAAAACGCATGTTAAAATTCACGGTAACGAGAAACCTTTTAAATGTAAAATTTGTTCAAAATGTTTCACAGACCAAAGTAATTTAAAAACGCATATTAGAATTCACACTAACGAGAAACCTTTTAAATGTGAAATTTGTTCAAAATGTTTTACACGATTTGATCATTTAAAAACGCATGTTAAAATTCACAGTAACGAGAAACCTTTTAAATGTAAAATTTGTTCAAAATGTTTCACAGTTCAAAGTAATTTAAAAACGCATATTAGAATTCACACTAACGATAAACCTTTTAAATGTAAAATTTGTTCAAAATGTTTCACAGCCCAAAGTAATTTAAAAACGCATATTAGAATTCACACTAACGAGAAACCTTTTAAATGTAAAATTTGTTCAAAATGTTTCACAATCCAAAGTAATTTAAAAACGCATATTAGAATTCACACTAACGAGAAACCTTTTAAATGTGAAATTTGTTCAAAAGATTTCACACAATCCGGTGCTTTAACAACTCATATTAGAACTCACACTCGCGAAAAATCTTTTAAATGTAAAATTTGTACAAAATGTTTCACAAAATCTAAAGATTTTAAAAAGCATATTAGAATTCACTCTCGTGAAAAACCTTACAAATGTGAGATTTGTTCAAAAGGTTTCACACAATCCAATGCTTTAAAAAGGCATATTAGAATTCACACTGGTGAAAAACCTTACAAATGTGTGATTTGTTCAAAATCTTTCTCAGCAAAAAAAAGCTTAAAGCAGCATATTATTAGAGATCACACTGATGAGAAACCATTTTAATGTGAAATTTCTCCAAAATTTTTCAGAAGATCTAACTTTTGAAGTCACAACGATACTGATTTTTTTTTTGATATCTAAGCCCTTTGGTACCAAACTGGGTGTTAAAAAGTATATTGAAACAGTAATAGAGCTTTAGAAGATAATAAGTTTAAGGTTACTAGAAGCTTTTTCTTATTGTAAGCTTCCAGGGTTGAAGAACTGAATGGATCTGTGATAAATATTAGCTTGTGAAGTCATAAATCTGTTTTCTTTAATTAGTTTCTACAAACTGTGCGTGGTAAAAAGTGACTAAAAGAATGTGACAAGTTAAAAAGTGACTAAAAGATTGTGACAAGTTTAAAGTTACATTTTTTTTTTTTAATATTTGTAAGGTTCTCAATGGATCTGTGATAAATATTAGCCTTTGAAGCCACAAGGTGTTTTCTTTTAAAAACTGATATCTTTTGACATTTTAATCAACTTCTACATACTATGACGTAAAAAGTAGATAGAAATATTGATAGTAGTCTAGTCGAGAAGTTGATTTCCTGCGAAAAATAATTACCAGTCTCCTAAAAATGTGGGAGATAGCTCAAACGATCCAGAATGGCATTTAGAGAAGACCATTTTTAGATTTTTTTCAGGAGATAAAAATTGTTAATTAACAATTGAATAACTTTTTAAAAATTGATGATATAACAATTTTTATCGCGTGGCCATTTTCTTTGAAGTGTTTAGATGGCACCTGAATTTTTTCTAATTTTTAAATTACTATTTTTCTGCGACGAGAAAAAATTTGACATTTTATCTCTGTTAACGGGTCACAAAACGTCACTTTTTATGAAATTATTACTTTGTTACCATGGGAAAAAAGTGAGTACTTTTTTCCCGGATATATACACATAAATAAAGGTTTCCTTGACAGATAGTTGATTGATAACGCAGGTCTAATTGTCACTATAAGGACAAAAGCCTACTAGTTTTAAAATTCAAATTTTGCATCAGTAATTTTCTGATTTTATTTAAAATATTAAATCGTCGTCACAGAAAAAAATAGTGTATTATACACGGGAAAAATATTAGATTTTAGCTCTCGGTTTTTTGTCTCCCTCCGCTTCGCGTCGGGAGACAACACAACCTCGAGCTAAAATCTAATACTTTTTTTCCCTTGTATAATAAATAGTTAGTACTCAGTTTTTTCCCATGGTAAAAAAGTAATAATTTCATAAAAAGTGACGTTTTGAGACCCGTTAACAGAGATAAAATGTCAAACTTTTTTCTCGTCGCAGAAAAATAACTATTTATGTAGTTACATAAAAAAATTATTGAAAAGTTGCGGTCAATACAGAGGCGACGCGCGCATGCCAAAATTGCCGCACGAAAGCCGATTTTCAAAGTTAAATTAAAATTATAAATATTGGTGCTACAATTCCGGGAATTCACAACATCCCAGCTGAAATTTTCTGCTCTTTCAGAAACGTTTATAATATTTCAGCTACCACTTTTACTTTTTAAGATATTAACAAAAACCGAAATGCCTATTTTCTTCTTTCAGTTTTTTGTTAATAACAATTGTAATTTTTATCTCCAGAAAAAAATCGAAAAATGGTCTTTCTCTAAATGCCATTCTGGATCGTTTGAGCTATCAACCATATTTTTAAAAGACTGGTAATTATTTTTCGCAGGAAATCAACTTCTCGACTAGACTATAGAGCTTTAGTAGATAATAAATTTGCAGTAACCAGAATTTGAAAGCTTCGAAGGATTGGTATTTTCATCAGCTTCTAAAAACTGGGTGGTAGCTTTAGCAGATTATAAATTTAAATTAACCACTTCTTATTTGTAAGCATTCAGTTTCGAAGAAGTGGATGGATCTGTAATAAATATTAGCTTTTGAAGTTACAAAGTGACTGTTTTATTACTTTATTTTGATATCTGATACCTTTTGGTGTTTTCATCAGCTTCTACAAACTGGGTGTTAAAAAGTAGATAGAAACAGTAATAGAGGTTTAGAAAATAATAAGTGTAAAATCCCTAGAAGCTTCCTGGGTTGAAGAGTCATGCTGTAAATAAATTTATAATTCTACTGAAAGTTTTTTTTTATAAACAATTACGTTATATATAAGTCAATATAAGTAGTGAACACAATTAGTATAAAATATCATGATCGTGTGACTTATCGTTCACGAGTTATAGCGCACAAGACACATAGGCCGATCTTAAAAAGTACCTAGAT
This sequence comes from Altica lythri, assembly GCA_964028335.1. Classification (NCBI taxonomy): domain Eukaryota; kingdom Metazoa; phylum Arthropoda; class Insecta; order Coleoptera; family Chrysomelidae; genus Altica; species Altica lythri. Next base: position 3,931,520 of record OZ034810.1, on the reverse strand, counting down.
GGTAATTAATTATCTCATAAGAAAGTATTGTTAAATGGGGAGTTCCCCAAGGAAGTGTTTTGGGACCTTTATTATTTTTAATCTGTATAAATGACATCTTTGCTGATGACACTAAGGTACTATCATAGACAAATTAAGAGACTTTTTGAAATATAGCCCAAAGGCGCCAACATGTTTGTGCGCAACCCATAAGGCGCAATCGCATTCTGTAGTGGTGAAAATGGGAACTAAACCAAAAATCTGATCAGCTGGTAGCGCGAAAAAACAGTAATGGCGGCATAGTGACAGGGAAGTGCAAGTCGATTTAGTTTAATATAAATTGAAGGTAGTTTTAGCGTAAAAAGGGTGCAAAAGTATAGTGAATAGTTTTGAACATGTCACTACCAGGTTATTTTAGATATAAATGTTGTGTTGTAGTGTGTAAGTCTTTCAATCCTGTTATGATGAACATTTTCGTAATAAGGAGCTTCATGTGTTTATTAACTATGTAATTTGTGCAATGTGTAATGTAAATTTTAATTCTTATTTCGTTAAATTAATATAAAATTTAACTTGTTATAAAAGTAGTGATTACCTATCGTACATTTCTGTGACATTAGTGTAATAATATGTACCTACATGTATTTGTAACTACAAGCAAATTTTAAACAACTTTTTTGTACCTTACAATTTATCATTTATTATTTTGGTCACTTTTAATATTTTTTCGGAAATAATTTAACTTGTACCTGTTTGTGTGATAATAGTATAAAATCTACGTTTTTTGTGATATTAGTATTTAAGTTATAACTATGTTGTTTATTATTAAATTTAAGTTTCAAAATTTATATATATTTGAGTTTATAGATAAAAAGATATTTTAAAAGATGTGCTTCTGTTGGTCTGATTAGAAAGTATTTTCATTTTTTAAATAAATCTTGTTTTTATTTTAAATAAACTGTTCTCTTTTAAAAATACCTATGTTTTTTTTATAAATAAAATTTGGTTTGTTTATTGTATTTATTTTTTTCTTATGATTAAATGTGTTTTTGTGTTCAAATAAAAATTGTATTTATTAAAATGTGTTTTTATGTTTGATTTAATAATGTTATTTTTAAAATATTTTATTTTATAAATAAAATTTGTTTTTATTATTGTATTTATTTTTTCTTATGATTATATATTTTCTGTGTTCAAATAAAAACTATTATTATTAATCCTTGTTTTATTTTGATTTTATTTCTGCTAGTATGAAAATATATAGCTTATATTTTAAAATTTATATATTCACAGTAAGGATATAAAATTTTAAAATATAAGCGTATGTATTCCAATATATGTATAATAGTTCATAGATATGCTGGTATATCCCGCCCATTTTTAAATCGATGAGCTTCTACCATAGGACAATGGCGCGCTGATGTCGGAACTTGTTGCCAACTTTATATTAGGCATCAACAAATCTGTTCTATTATCTCTGGGTACTATACTATAGATATAGGTATTATCATCAGCCATTTTTTGTCCAATGTCACTAAATTAAAGAAACTTCGAAACATTGTCCAAATGCACCAACACGTTTGTGCGCATAACAGGACGTACAATCGCATTCTGTAGTGGAGAAAAGGGGAACTAAACCTATCATAAACAGTCAAGATTAATCGGAACGCGAATTTGAATTTTTCCATACGTTTTTTACATCTTCTACACTTTAGCTGTCAAATTGCATCTGTTAATTGAGATAAATGACTGTTATAAAGACAAATTAAATAAACGAATACGAAACTGGCGATTCGGGCTTGTTGACCTAAACGTAGCGATGATCTGATTGGTCAACATTCAAATGCAAAATGACAGATTTTACTACGTTGTTTGTCCAGAATGTTCGGAATTCGTTTCGTCAAGCTAACTATTATAGATACAACCTTTGAATATTAAACCTCATACAACTGATTGGTTGAAAATAGTTCGAAAATGAATCGAACGCACCTACTTATTCGGGCTCGTTGACCGTAAACGTAATGATGATCTGATTGGTCAACATTCAAATGCAAAATGACAGATTTTACTACGAATTTACTACGTTGTTCGTCCCAGAATGTTCGGATTTACGTTTCGTCAAGCGAACTATAATAGATACAACTAAATGGTTGAAAATAGTTCGAAAAGCAATCGAACGCACCTACTTATTCCTACTTACGTATCTCTCAGTTAATTATTTTGATTTGGTTAAAATTTGCTGAAATTTCGATGTACATTCTTGGCGATTTTAAACCGTTTCTTTTAGTGCAACGAATATAAATATACTGTAGTGAAATTGATATTTGGCTAATTTAAAATTATCCGAAAATTACTGTAATAAAAGTAATCGACAACAATGCAAGCAATATTAGCTTCTTGCGTAGGAATTTCAAGCTGTTTTGTTTTCAAGGTTATCGCTTTAAGCCTGGACCTCGCGATTTCGTAATTATCTGTATTTCTTCACTATCGTATGCATAATTTATACATGAATCGTGAATCTATGACAAAAACGGCATCAGCACTTTTAAAAATCTAAGTATATAGGGACATATAGATCGCGGAAAGCATGATTTAACAATTTATTAGTGATATCGATATAATATACCAAAAAGAAGAAGAAAGTTGATATGACAACAATGGTTTCGGCTCGATGCACTTTTATGAACTTGGCTGTATGTCGAAAAATAAGAGGCTATACCTGGTTTCGTAGTTAATTGGCAGTGGGAATAAAGCTTAGTTGCCAGATTTAACTTAGAAAGACTTAATATCTTTGTCTTATTAACGCGCAATAGAAAGAGATATGTTTAATTTAAATGGCAATGGTACTTATAACGGTATAGTGACAGAGTAAGTACTAGTGGTTTTAGATTAAAATAAACTTAAGGTACTTTAAGCACAAAAAGGATGTAAAAGTAAAGTTTTAAACATGGTGCGCTGATGTCAGAACTTGTTGCCAACTTTATATTAGGCATCAATACATCTGTTCTAATATCTGGCTGTCTTAAGTTGGCGGGGGAAAATTAATTTTTTGCAATTTTTTTTAGCTTTATCAACTGTTCGTCAACTGTTCTTCATTGTTCGATCAAAATTTTTTTTTGTTCGTTTTTAGTTTTTTTTCTTTTTAATTTTCAAAATAGGTTCCCTTAAGGTGGCGGGGAGAAATTAATTTTTTGCAATTTTTTTTAGCTATATTAACTGTTCGTCAACTGTTCTTGATTGTTCTATCAAAATTTTTTTTGTTCGTTTTTAGTTTTTTTTCTTTTTTATTTTCAAAAATTGATTTTCAAGTTAGCTCTCTCTCTCTTTTTCTTATTGGCCTTTGGACTCCTGTCGCAACTGGCCAGCACATTTAGTTTAATATGAGTCCGGGGTCATCGAGGATGGATCTGGGTTGATTCCATACCCCATCCACTTTGGAATGTTGAAGTTCCTATAACACTTAAAACAGTCCCCACAAAGTAAGTCTATTTCTACAGAAGTAATTGATTGATTTTTAAAAATTTTAAAATGAGTTTTAAAATCTTGATGTTGACACTAAATATAAATTTTTTCACTTTTATTTTAATATTTTATGACTGTTTATTCATTGTTCTATAAAAAAAATATTTGATCGTTCTTCGTTGTCCCGTAATTTAATTAAAAACTTTTATTTACGCCGATTAATTGTTAGTGCGCATGCGCAAGATAACGTGTATTTGTTTAATCTGCTTTATTATGATACCATCCTGATGGTCGTTGAAAATTTCCCAAAATATAAAAATCAGAAAAGAATATCTTTCTGGCAGTTATAAAGAATATCTCAACAGATGGCAAATCCAAAATAGAAGTTTCTCCTGTTAAAAAGAGAAGTTTATTACCTATTGCCTATTAAAAAAGAGAAAATAATTCTGAAAAGGACCGAAGCAAAATAATAAGAGCAATAAACATAAAAATTTCGAAACGTGAGAATAACTAAAATATCTTACATTTACTAGCAGAGGATGGATGGTATTTCCGAAATAGCAAAAGCTTTTACAAAAGAATACCTAATTAAAGTATAAATATTTTGTTGGATTATAAAAATGAAAATAAAACAAACATATTTAACAAGTTTTAGAATTTTCATACTTAATTAATTTGGATTAAAAAATATTAAAAAACTACGCATTTATAATTAAAAATAATTTTTTATTAAAGTTAAAAGTGGCATTAACAAAAAAATTAACAACTAATAAATTCTGTAATAAAGATATATCTAGGAGGACCAAAAAAGTTTTTTAATTAAAAATTGATGATTTGTTTAAATATTTATTTAATCGAATGAAAAATTGGGATCGTCAAAAATTACCTATAACGGTTAGATTTAATTCTACATTTTTATAAATACACGAAACTAATTCGACCAGTGTCCTATATAAAGTGCATACTACCTGTTAAGATCATAGGTCACTAAATTAAAATCATCTATTAAGTATAATTTATTTTTTCATTTTATATTTCTGATAAATCTAAAAGTCAGAAAATGCCTTTGATTGTAATCAATCAAATTTGTAGCGAATCTATTTATAAAAAAAAATAACAAAAAAAAAATGAAATCGTAGTATAAAATATATATAAATAAATAATATAAATTACATGGTTTCTATTGTGTTAAACCAGTGTTTTTGGATTTGCGTTGTAAAGGGCATGATGAACAACATCTGGTGCAATGGTCCTATGACAAATTTAATTTTATTACTTCTGGTTATATTTTATTATCTCTGATCCTACACTCTTTCTTAAAAATTATTTAAATATATCAGTTACAAGATAACAGTGGTAGTGTGATCTTGCAGTTTTAAACTTTATTTCACCTTTTCAAAATAAGAGTTATTAAACTTTTGTTTTCTTTGATATAAAATCGTAAGTGTAATTAATATTTATATTTTGATATACATATAATAATAATTCTACATTAGGTCTTTTTATTTAAATAACTCAACAATATATTACTTACTATTTTGATTTGTCTTTACAAAATGTAATATTTTTAAGATTTTTCTTTTGTGTTTGTCTGATGAGTATTATATCAAAAGAACCTTTAAGAAATCAAAAAAAAAAATAATAATAAAAAACTTATTTTATAATTTAAAATATAAATAAATTAGAATTATAATGTGAATATAAAAATAATATTTGATAAAGAGCTATTCCTGTAAATCAGACAAGATGTGAAAAAAATTTTGTTGCTTTTAAGAAATTTCTGGAAATTACTGAATTTATTAACTGTTGTTATTCATTTATTTTTAGGTTTTCCTAATTTTTCAAGTCAGTATGCCACCTAAGTCAAAAGTATCGATTGAAGATGCGGTTAATGTATTAATAAAATACATAAGTTATTTTATATCGGATCAATTACCTGAATGGTCTTCTAATGTATGGGAAATGATGTCAAATGAACCTGAATTTAAAAATAAATGGAATATACCTTGTATAAGGACAAATATAAAAGAAAATCGACGCAATATTTTAAAGAAAGCAAGAGAACGATGTGGTTATTATGCACCTATAGAAAATATAGAAAATAATGACTTAGATGACGATGACACAATCCATAATGATGGTATCTACGACGATAGCGACCAGGATGACGATAAAAAAGATCCAGATTATTATAATAATGTTTATACTAAGGAGCAGAACACATTTGACTGTTTTGATGTAATACTTCCAAGACATCTATGGAACTCGATTAAAAAAAAAACTCCTATTGTTAAGAATGATTGCAACTATCCCGGTCTTCAACCTAAAATATGGACTGATGTCCTGGCATTAGAATTCTGGAAGCAGTATCGTTTAAAATGTGCATTCGTATTTGAAAAGGGTACTATTCAACAATATGGACATTATTATGCAACAATGATAGGCCGATGCAAAAGTAAAAAATGTGGAAATAATCTATTTTGTTATATCGAAAACGATCCGGGTATTGATGGTGATGTTGTTATCAAAATGAATTGCCGGGACACACGATTTGATAAACATGACGATTGTAAACGTTTACTTAGAGGAGCAAATAGAGAAGGAATGAGAAAAGAAGTTAAAAACAAAGGAGTAAAGGCAAGTATTAATGAAGCATCTCGGAAGCTTGTTCAACCTGGAGATACTCAATGTCCAGTGATCAGTACAGCGAATGTTTTATACCAATTAAAAAAAGAATATATAGAAAATGAGTATGGTGTCAGATCGGAAGACAGACGAGATTTAATAAAAGCGCTTATGTATGTAAATGAGACTCCTATTTACCGTAACTCGATCCAAGTTGTAAGTGCTTCGCCTTTCTGGGTTTTCTATGGAACACCGTCCCAAGTCCATTGTTATCGTGAGTATCAACGATTACACAAAGACTTATCATTAATTAGCATTGACGCAACTGGTGGGGTGATCCGAAAGTTTATTGATTGTAATGAACGTACAAGTGCTATCTTCTTATACCAAATCGTCATAAATTTCAATAAAACTACTATTTCGACTTATCAAATGCTCTCGGAATGTCATGATACAGATATAATTACATTCTGGTTAAGAAGATGGATACGGCTAGTAACTGGTACTTCGACGGTTAGGAAGATTCCAGGCGAGGTTGTGTGTGATGGTTCACGTGCTTTACTAAACTCAATAGCTTTAGCGTTTAATTGTCAAGCATTACCCGATTATATCAACTTGTGTTTTAATAAGGCTAAAAATAATACTCAATGGAAACCAAATACATATATTCGGATGGACACCGCCCACTTTATTCATGCCGTCAGCTGTTGGAACTTATGGAAATCAGTAATTCACAAAAATGTGAAAAGTTTTTATTTGTATTGCATTGCACTGTTGATTCAGTGTAATAAATTGGAAGACTTTGAAAAAACGTTAGTATTGATTTTAATTGTTTGTTCTACTGAATTTGATGATTCAACAATTTTTTATAATCATATATATATTACGCCTCTAAATGCTCGAATAGAATTAGAAGATATAATTGGTAATAAAAATAGTAAAAGTTTGTATCATGAAATTGAAGAAAATATGAAAAGTATGGACTTCGATGCCGAAAAAAGTACTATTTTGAATGATCAAAACGAAGATCTAAATAGTGATATATCCATTATTAGTTCATGGGTGAAAGATCTTGTTGCTATTTCAAGTAATGTTCAAACAACTGGTAAAGTATTAAACTGTTTTTATATTCCGTTATTAAAAGATCCCCTTATAAAAAATGTCAAAGAATTTCCACTGTGGACACAAGTATGTACTCCGGAAAAAAAATTACGTTCTACAACATCATATGTTGAACAAGACTTTAAAGATCTAAAAACAATGCTTAAACGTCAAATCGGTCTTCCTGCGCGAGTCGATATTTTTATGAAAGCTCACCTGAAAAATCTTTTAGGTGGTGTGGTTATCTTTCAAAACAAGCTCACAAAATTTGTTGATGACAATATTGATAAATCTACTATATCTAACGATTCAAATTAGGATGATACTAAGTTAAAGGATACATCAGCAGATGATGTTAGAGTTGAAAATTCCAATGAGACTGAGGAAAAAGTATATGATGTTGAGATTGAAGATAGTATTGATTTTGAAAATTGGCGTGGCTTAGGTAACGATTTAAAACATCAAAACTTTGAATGGATTAATTATGGAAGTAATTTAAATTACTCTAACCAAGATATGAAAGGCATGAGTTCGACTTTGGAACTAAGTAATGATCCTGTTGTTGCTAGTTTAAATAATACTATTGAAATTGAGCATGATTATAGCTTAAAAGCTAGTACACCGAAAACTACCCAAATCTCTGAAAGAAACGTATTAGATGGTGCAATTCATAAGAAGAAAAGAAAGATTAATAAAGAAGGGAAAAACTTTAAAGACTGTCCTGAACTAAAATTAATAGATAATTTACTTACTTCACAAAAGAACAAAGAAAATGTTCCTACTACTAAAAAAAAAGGCAAACAAAAGGAATCATACTTATTAATAAATGGGAATCTCAGCGGACCAGTAATGCACAATGGGGTAGCTTTTTTAGCTTATAACACTTGTCCGTTTGACAGTATAGTTCAGATAATTTTTAATGGAGCATTAGAGAGTAACAACTTTACTGAACTTTTGGAAGTGTTCTACAAATTCGACTTTTAAAGTTGTTTTAAATTTAATGAACTATGGTGTCAAGAAAAATGGGCGATTATATGATGAACGGTTCAAAATATTACATAAAATTTATGGAGAACAAAATTTAAGACAACCAATGAAATGGGAAGATAAAAATACAACTCAAGTAAACACGATATCACGTGTAATCAACTGCGAAGATAATATTAGTGCGTTATGGAATAAATTATTCCAAAACGATCCCAGCTTAATTGAAAATGTAACATGTACAACACCAGAATGTGTGTGTTTTCAAAATAGAAGGCCTGCGTTAACTGTAAATTATGAAATTCTTATTAAGAATGGTATTCAAGATTTGCAAAATGCTCTTATCTATCCTGGAACGTACAGATTAACATGTACCATTTGTAAGAATAAAACACGAATTTGTGAACAAAAGCTGAACTCTTACATTTATATTGAGTTGGATATTAAGCTGCGTAACCAAGATAGCAGCATGTCATGTCGGTTACGAGACTTTCCAATTTTTTTAAATCTCAAAGAAAATGAAACAAAATATATACGGTATCGGTTAGTATGATTTTATAACTTTCTTTCTAAAATTTTCAAAAATCTATTTTAATTTTATTTTTATTTTTAAGTTTATGTGGACTCATTGGTTATAATGCACGACATTATATCGCATATTGCCGGAGATTATCTGGAGATTGGCGACTTTATAATGATTTAATGAAGGACTCCCAGCCAATTGGGAAGCACACAAAAATTCTGCCACATGGAGTTTTTTACTTATTAGAAAATTGATGAATTCAAACTGAATTTTCAAAAAGAAAAAAGTACACATTAAATAAATGTTGATGAGTTAATTCATTAATTCAACTAATTATTTTTTTACTTTAGTACATAAGCGTTATGTTTACTGAAAAGTAATCGTAATACTTGATTATTATAATGATGATTGTAATACATAATTTTAAAACATGTTAAGTTGATCTTGAAGATTTTAAATTTTTATCTGTTTTCAAATTATTTATTCAGTGGAATTAAAATTTAAGTTTATGCATCCTCTTACGAGAATGATACCAAATTATAATAGGTAACTTATTAAAAGAATATTCTATTTAATTTATTTATAACTGGATATATCTTTATTACAGAATTTATTAGTTGTTAATTTTTTTGTTAATGCCACTTTTAACTTTAATAATAAATTATTTTTAATTATAAATGGGTAGTTTCTTAATATTTTTTAATCCAAATTAATTAAGTATGAAAATTCTAAAACTTGTTAAATATGTTTGTTTTATTTTCATTTTTATAATCCAACAAAATATTTATACTTTAATTATTCTTTTGTAAAAGCTTTTGCTATTGTTGACGAACAGTTAATATAGCTAAAAAAAATTGCAAAAAATTAATTTCTCCCCGCCACCTTAAGGGAACCTATTTTGAAAATTAAAAAGAAAAAAAACTAAAAACGAACAAAAAAAAATTTTGATAGAACAATGAAGAACAGTTGACGAACAGTTGATATAGCTAAAAAAAATTGCAAAAAATTAATTTCCCCCCGCCAACTTAAGGGAACTTATTTTGAATATTAAAAAGAAAAAAAACTAAAAACGAACAAAAAAAAATTTTGATAGAACAATGAAGAACAGTTGACGAACAGTTGATATAGTTAAAAAAAATTGCAAAAAATTAATTTCCCCCCGCCAACTTAAGACAGCCCTAATATCTCTAGTTTTGTGGTTGACATTGGACAAAACATGGCTGACGATAATACCTATGTTTATAGCATATATGTAATACTTATATTAAGGCACTATAAACATAGGTATTATCGTCAGCCATGTTTTGTCCAATGTCAACCACAAAACTAGAGATAATAGAACAGATGTGTTGAAGCCTAATATAAAGTTGGCAACAAGTTCCGACATCAGCGCACCATGTTTTTGTTTAAAATTTTACTTTAACACCCTTTTTATGCTTAAAGTACTTTAAATTTATTTTAAACTAAAACCGCTAATAGTACTTACTCTGTTACTATACCGTTATAAGTACTTTTTCGCTTTTCGCACTACCAGCTAGTTTAGTTCCCATTTTCACCACAAAATACGATTGCACGTGTCTCTTTAAGTTGTCTATGGTCTGACACGTAAATTGATTGACATTGGAATAAAAATGGCTGATGATAATACCTATATCTATAGTGCCTTACTTATATATGGTTTATAGTGCCTTAATATAATGTGGGGTTCAGAGGGTCGTTCATCTAACTCTAATCAAATGACACACGTTGAAGAACCATAACACTCTTTATTTCCACTAATAATTTATACAAAAGTATGTGATCAAAAATGTGCGTTACATTCACGGCTTCTTGACATCATTATTCTTATTATTGACCTTGACGGTCTTGACATATACCGTGTTGCCAACTCTCTGGAATCAGAGAGAGCGAGCAAGAAAAAGGGGGTGAGATAGAAAACAACTCCCACACACTCCCCTCCTAGTGGTAACTACATGCAAAATTTAAAAATAGTAAAGAAAAATCAAATGTTTTATAAAATTAACATTAACAGTAATGAGAAATCAAAAAATGATTTGTAAAACTAACATTAGTAATACTGAAAAATCGAACAGTGTTTTATGACAACAACATTAATAATAATGAAAATACGGAATAAAATGTTTATTACATAATTTGTAAAATAAATATGTTATGCCAGAATCACAACAATTATCGATCATATTCTTTAAAATATCTATTTATTTTGACGTTGGTGAAAATGTCACCTTTTTATTTCTGCGTGAATACGTTTTTGCTGGCTGGCTGGTTGATGCAGGTGTACTATTGCAATCTAGAGAATCGGGAACGTGAAATGCTGGTTTTAGGAGTTCCACAGTAACTGCCTTAACTTTACCGTTTACCTCGATTTCAAAAACGCGGTCAGAGACGCGGCGAACGACTTTATGAGGGCCCGAGTAAGGGCGTTCGAGAGCCTTCTTAACTACATTGCGTAAAAATACGTGTGAGCACTCGTGTAATTCTTTGAAGTAGAATATTCTATTTTTGTTTTTATGTGCAGTAGGGATGGGTCGAACTTGGCGCATATAGTCTCTGAATTCCTCTATAAAGAAATTGGGGTCAGGTGTTATATCTTCTGGGAGGAAGAATTCACCTGGGAGTCGCAAAGTGGTTCCAAATAAAAATTCGGCTGGAGAAGCATTGGTGTCAGCTCGAATATGGGCTCGCAGACCTAACAATACTGTTGGAAGAGTGCGTACCCAGTTTTGTTCGGTGTGGCACATAATAGCCGCTTTAAAAACGCGATGCCATCGCTCGATTAAGCCGTTCGACTGAGGGTGATACGGGGTAGTTCGAATTCGTTGGGTGCCGATCAGATTTAATAACGCGTGGAATAATCTCGATTCGAATTGCGTACCTTGGTCTGTCGTTATGCATTTAGGCGAACCGTATCTGGATATCCATGTATTGAAAAATGTTTGTGCGATTGTTTCTGCAGACATGTCCTTAATTGGAGTTGCCTCTACCCATCGCGAGAATCTATCCACCATGGTCAAACAGTACATATATCCATTATGTTGTGGCAGAGGGCCGACGATGTCTATGTGTACTTGGTCAAAACGACCATCCGGAGTGACAAATTGGTCCGGGAGAGTTTTCACGTGTCTAGTGACTTTTGATGCTTGACAATCTGTGCACGATTTGCACCACGATCTAGCGTCTCGTTGCATGTTTGGCCAGACGTATCTCTGGCGAATAAGCCGATCTGTTACTTTAGCATTGGGATGTGCTGGGTGATGGACCATGCGGAATACTCTTTTACGAAGAGATTCAGGTACATACGGTCGAATTGTTTCACCCGAGATCTCGCATTCAAGTGCAACATTGTCAGGTCCCCATTGAATCTGTTTAAGTTTCAATGGGTGATCCTGGGAAGTCTTAATTACTTTCAGTTGTTCGTCGGCAGCTTGGTGCTCGGCGAGTTCATTTAAGTTAAATTCTAGAGGCAAACGAAGAGCCTCGATCCGAGAAAGCGAATCGGCGACAACATTCTCAGATCCAGCTACGTGTACAATGTCAGTAGTGAATTCGGCAATAAAGGATAGTTGTCGAAGTTGCCGAGGTGATGCTTTGTCACTGCGTTGTTTAAACGCGAATGTCAAAGGTTTATGATCAGTGAGGATTCTAAATTCGCGGCCTTCCAAGAAGTGCCTAAAATGTTTGATCGCGGTATAGATAGCAGTGAGTTCCCTATCATAAGCGCTGTATTTAGACTGGGCGGACGAAAATTTCTGGGAGAAGAAAGCTAGAGGTTCCCAGTCGTCGCCAGTAGATTGTTCCAAGACTGCTCCCATGCCAAAATCCGATGCGTCAGTCACTAACCTGATATTCGCATCGATACGGGGGTGAGCCAGTAAGGTCGCATCAGCCAAATCGTTTTTCGATTTTTCGAATGCTTCCGTGGCCTCAGGAGTCCACACGATTTCCCGCTGATCGTTTTTCTTAGCACCAGCTAGGTACGAGTTAAGCGGGGCGAGAGTTGTAGCGGCGTTGCGTAAGCATCGACGATAGAAATTTAACATTCCGAGAAACCGTCGTAATGATGCAACCGTTTTTGGCTTCTCGAACTTCTGTATTGCCTCGATTTTTTCGGTAGTAGGTCGAATGCCCTTAGAGTTAATCATATACCCTAAAAATTTTAATTCCGTAACGCCAAAAACGCATTTGTTCTCGTTCAAGCGGAGATGGAAATCCTTAAGCCTTCGGAAAACTACTTCTAAGTGCTGTGAGTGTTCCTCAGGTGATGATGAAGCAACTAAAATGTCGTCAATATAAATAAATACATAATCTAAATCCCCCAAAGCTTGATTAACGTATCTTTGAAACGACTGGCCGGCATTTCGTAGGCCAAATGTCATAAACATATATTCGAAAAGCCCGAATGGGGTTATTATAGCAGTTTTTTGGATGTCCTCGGGTGCCATCGGAATTTGATGGTATGCCTTTTGAAGATCCAAGGACGAAAATATCGTCTTACCGCTTAGCTGAGCGGAGAAATCGTGTAAATGAGGAGACGGATACCTGTCGGGGATTGTGACAGCGTTTAGCCGTCGGTAATCACCGCATAGACGCCATGTACCGTCTTTTTTTAAAGCCATATGTGCGGGGCTGGCCCATGGGCTGCTCGATGGGCGGCAAATGCCAGCCTCGATTAGAGCTTTGATTTCCGCCTTGGCAAATTTTAATTTCTCCGGAGTAAGTCTACGTGCGCGCTCAGCGACCGGAGGCCCATTAGTTATAATATGGTGAAATACACTTCGATTTTCCGGGGGTGACAAAGAATGCGCACCGGTAATTTCCGGAAATTTTTGTAATAAGTGAGAAATTGAAGTGTTCGGATTGAAGCTACTAATTGATTGTATTGACGCGGAACTGAAATTTCCAAGCGAGAAACTGCCGGTTGTGGAATCAATAATTCGGCGCTTTTTTAAATCAACAATTATCCCGTAGTGGTTTAAAAGATCTGCTCCAATTATGGCACAAGGAACGGCCGCAATGCAGAAATTCCACTTGATGGGTCGGCGTAATCCGAAGTCTAGTTCGCGGTACGATTCGCCGTAGGTATCTATGCGCGTATCGTTTGCTGCGAAAAGTTTAAGTTTGGCGGGTGCGAGCTTAATTTTTGTATCAGCGGGTACTAACGAAATATCAGCCCCTGTATCGACTAAAAAATATTGCCCGGTTTTCCTATCACGAATATGGAGACGACAAAATAAATTTGTGCCCTCCGCCACTGTCTCCACGTGGGGAGGTACTACTAGTTTTTTTCTTTAAAGTCCGCGTATTTCTCGCACCAACTTCGACACGACGTAGGGTTATCAGGAAATTTCATGTGTGCATAGCACAGCCTAGACTTTTCCTTGTCCCTAGATTTACTTCGCGTTTGAGAGTTGTTTCGAGATCTAGAGCGCGTTTTTCGTTCTATCGCGTCCACCTTGACTGTGAGTTCTTTAACCGACTCTATTAGTGACTGAATTTGTGACTGTGAAACGGATGGCTCAGTATTGACGGTATTGATTTGAGAATTACCGGAAGACTCGTTAGAAATGTCTGCCAGTTGGTCAGCCAGATCGGCCATGGCGTCTAAGGATGCCGTATTGGACATCACGATACCTCGATGTTGCTCGGGCAACTGCTCAAGGAACAATGATCTGAGAATTGGGTCGTCGACCGCGTTATTTACATTAAGATTGCGAAGGCGGCTTAAAATTAACGATGGCTTACCGTCTGTTAATACCTGTCCTTTCAATAGTTGCCTTAGCTTGGCCTCGTTCGACACCGCAAAGGTTTTAATGATCCTCTCCTTCAGTTTTTGGAAGATATCAGGAGGAGGTGGTGACGCTGCGATGATATCCTTGACGCTACAGAGAACCTCTACATCGAGCGCAGCCAGCATAATGTCGGCCTTTGTAGTCTCACTTGTAATCCGCGCGTTTCGCAATGAAATCTCTACCTGCATAAACCACAGCGCAGGGTCCGCACGAAAGAATGTAGGAATTTTAGGAATTCGGTAACTGTGTACTTGTGTATCCATATTTCCCGTTAACAATTGTTCAAGTTGTGCGACACGACCTTGGGCTGCCTTTGATTCGTCGATAATTGTTCTGATTTGATCCTCGGTAAATGACATATTGTTTAATAACCTACAAACTAGAAACTTTAAATATATGTTATATAAAATGTGTATTAAACACGATACAACTGTGTAATGAATGATTAATACATGTAATTAAAATACACTAAAATAACAAACAGTAATTCTTTTAAATAAAGAAACGCTTATTTGGTTACACCTAAAAGAATGTTAATGCTAAATGCAGTATAATAGAAATGTGATACAATGTTCACTCAACACAACGGAAAAAATCCACTGAAACTTGTAAAAAAATTTGAATATAATTACAGTTCTTGTAAATGAACAGCTGATAAAAAAATTCTTGGTGGATGATCCGTAGGCAACCAAGATTACACATGAATGTTTGTCGCTGAAGTTAAAAATCAATACCATGTGGACTTCTCGGTAGGCAACCAGAGCTACATTTTGTGTATGTTGGGTTGCAGCGCTGCCAGGCGACTATATGCATAATGGCATGAGAGAAAAAGGTTATAGAAAAAACTCACGTGTTTCGAAGACATAATATTATTCCTTGACAATCCTTACTGATCTTATGCTGAGAATCTGTGCCTTCGGTCAGGTTTACAATGGATTAACTGTCCCGATGTCTGCTACGGAATGGTGAACATTAAAATATGAAGCACTCAATTTGTGAAAAACACACCAATATCACGTCGGGGTCACCAATGTGGGGTTCAGAGGGTCGTTCATCTAACTCTAATCAAATGACACACGTTGAAGAACCATAACACTCTTTATTTCCACTAATAATTTATACAAAAGTATGTGATCAAAAATGTGCGTTACATTCACGGCTTCTTGACATCATTATTCTTATTATTGACCTTGACGGTCTTGACATATACCGTGTTGCCAACTCTCTGGAATCAGAGAGAGCGAGCAAGAAAAAGGGAGTGAGATAGAAAACAACTCCCACAATAAGATATTAACTGCGCCACCTTACGATGGCCTACTCAGGGTTGGAATTTCATTACTGAACTGCTAGATGGCGTTGAAGGAGCTAGTTTTTAAGATTTTTTTGACAAACAATTTTTTTATTTTTTATTTTTTTAAATGTAAATTTTTTTAAAAATGTTTCGCAGAACAAAGCAACTTAAAACGGTATATTATTAATAATACTCACACTAAGGAAAATCCTTTTTAATTTAGTAAATAGTATACATATAAATATAAATAAATTTATAATCCAACTGAAAGTTTTTTTTTATATAGTCCATTTCATCGTTTTTGGCCGATTTGATATTAGAAACCACTGAAATAAGATTAAACTGTCATCCAAGTTACCAATGGCGGAGAGGTTTTTTTTCTAAATTAGGCCGTAAGTTTCTAAAACTATCAATGTGGTTTGACATCTACAAAAATATGACATTATCAGTTACTAGATTCAACACTTCAACAACGAGTCGTACATGACGGTTACTAGGAATGTGAATTAAGTCAAGACTTCCGTATTGAATACTTTTTATCTACCGGTGAAACAAGATGCAGTTACGTAAGTGTTGTATTAAAAAACAAACGTCCTTATTTAAATTTCTAACTTGCCTGTATCTGAGAGAGATGTAACTCTAAATTTACTTCGAGTATGATTTCTGTCATCGGCCAAAATCGGTGAAATAGGCTATAAACAGTTACTGTGCAGGTAAGTCACTATAAGTAGTGAACATTCAGTGAGAAAGGCTGTCTTACTTTTTCTTCACAAAAATATTAATAAGGTAAACATTTGAGTACCGAACAGTAGTATAGTGTTGTTTCAGTTATAACATTATGTAGTTGTGGTTTTGAGTAGTTTTTTGTTAATTTATTAAGACACACCTAGTGAGGATGTGATTAATTATTCTCGACAAAGAAAGGTTCATTTCAGTATAAATGTAAAACAAATAATGTTAAATCTTTATAAACACGAATGAAACGAAAATTTAAAAATTCCCAAGAATTCCATCATTAGTGAAGTGGCCAAAGTTCTAGGTATATGCAAAAAGTGTATACTAAATAAAGGTTGAGCGTAGGTTACACTGTTAATTATTTATTAATAATAGTGGGTGGTAAAATTTTGGATAGATTTTTTTTATATGTATTGTTACGTTCTAGGGGTTCAAAATAAAATCACTGCTGAACGAAAATGTCTAATTTATTTACACACTACAAACTAAACGAATTATAACTAAATAACTAAACTAACTATAACACACTAATTTATGTACAACGATTAACTTCGATTTATATTCACTATTTATTTTCACTTCGTAGATCGCTCAACTATTTAGACTGTCGCTGTTAACTTTTTACTTCCCCGTGGGTCGTGGCTCTCCGCTTATATATCTGTTCACTGCTTCCAGAACGTCCTTCGGTAACAATTTCTCGTCGCGCGTAGAAGGAAAGGAATATTCTCGATCGTACGCTCGGTCACTAGACTTCCGGGAATCAGTTGTTTACCTAGCGCTATCAGGGCGACAGGAGCGTACTAGGGAAGTCTCGCTCGTTACACTGCCCCCTCCTTAAGACGTTCGGTCTCCGAACACCTTGGTTGGTATGTCTGAACCTACAGGTATCTCCCTTTCTGCAGCTCACTTGCTTTTCGAAATAGCAATCCACAGTCTTCTCCTTCATTGTGTTTCCGTTCGGGTTGAAAATGCACACGAGTATCTCTATTCCTGTCTTATGAAAAAGCACCTCGAGCATGTTCCGGACGACTCTCCAGTTGAGTTGATCTAGACCACAACCCAACTTAGGCACAGCCAGCTTCTTCACTTCCAACCTGGTGAGTTCGTTTCTTAGGTTCAGCAAGGTATTCCAGATACTTCTATAGCTAGGCTTGTGATCGGAAAACCTCTTAGTCACCATGTAGAAGAGGTGACGATGACCGTCAGTGAGACTTAGAATTTTTCCGGGATGGGGCTGTTGTCTGGAGAGCTCAGATACACGGCCAAACTTCTTCCTGAAGACTAATGCTATTCCCCTGGATATACGCAGATCTTCGGCGACACAATGGGCTAGGGAATAATCTCCAGGCACAGAGAAGAGGTCCTGCTGCTGCTCGGTGGTAACTCCGAATCGTGCCTTCCCAGTTCCACCATAGTTCTCCATGAACTGGTCGAAACTCATCTCAACATGCTCTGGGCTGGTCGTCCTTCTCAGATGGGTCTCGTCTAGTTCGTCGTAGTCCGCCTCGTATTTCGCCAACCGATTTACATGGACCACGCGCCTCTTGGCCCTTGGTAGTTTTTGTATACGGTACACTACATCATTGATCCTCTTTACCGCTCTGTATGGACCCTCCCAATTCCTCTGTAGCTTAGGTGATAATCCTCTCTTCTTCTGGGGGTTGTACAGCCAGACCAAATCTCCAGCGTTGAAACCACCTTCTGTAGCTTTGCTGTCATAGCGGGTCTTCATTCGGTCACTAGCTACTTGTATGTTTTGTCGGACCTTCTCATGAATGTAGTGTAGCCTGCCCCTCAATGTGCTCACGTAGTCCTCACCAGCTATCTCTGTTCCGGGCTTACATCCAAACTCTAGGTCACAGGGTAATCTTATTTCCCGGCCGAACATGACACAAGCTGGTGTCTATCTAGTAGACTCTTGCACGGCTGATCTATAGGCCATGGTGAACAGATGAAGGTACCGGTCCCAGTCTCTTTGATGGTCAGAGACCACTTTAGCCAAATATTTTCCCACAGTTTTATTCATTCTTTCGACTAGGCCATCTGACTGTGGGTGAAGAGGCGTTGTCCTGGTCTTCTTGACTCCGAGTATTTCACAAATGCTCTGGAATAGGCCAGACTCGAAATTTCGTTCCTGATCAGAATGTAGCTCCAGTGGCACTCCAAACCGACTAAACATCTCTTTTATCAGCACATCTGCCACTGTCGAGGCCTCTTGGTTTGGGATGGCATGTGCTTCAACCCATTTGGTAAAGTAATCCGATGCCACCAATATGTACTTGTTCCCATCATCGGTCTCTGGGAATGGGCCTGCGATGTCTATAGCAACTCTTTCCATAGGACTGCCTACGTTATACTGATTCATTGGCGCTCGTCGTTTTCCTCTTGGGCCATTCGTTGAAGCACAAAGTCTACATTTTCGGCACCAGTTCTTGACGTCTTCTTTGCAGTTGACCCAGTAAAAACGTTCTCTGATCTTTTCCAACGTTTTCTTGATGCCGAAGTGTCCACCGGAGGTTCCATTATGAAGTTTCTCCAATACTTCTGTCGTAAGACTCCGGGGAATTATCAGCTGAGTCCTAGCTGCAGTACCCTCGTCATTCTCGACGGACCTCTTCAACAATCCATCCTCTAAAATGATGGAGTCCCACTGCGCCCAGTAGGACTTGACCCTAGGACTCAGGTGACTCACTTCTTCCCATCTTGGTCTCTGCCCTTTTGCCTTCCAGTCAAGCAACATCTTTAGTTCGGTGTCACCTTCTTGGTCTCGCTTCAGGGATTCTGGCAGCCAATCTAGATCCACGACGGTTGTTCTTAAACAGAATTCCTTCTCTTCTGCTTTGCTGCAGTGTTTGCAGTCGGAAGGACAAGGTCTCCTAGATAATGCGTCAGCGTTGCCATGTGACTTTCCGGCTCGGTGTTCCACAGAAAAATGATATTCGCCTGCTGAGTCTCCGTGTCTCTCAACCCATCGACGAAGGTCTGGACAGCAAGTTGTTCTAGGAAGCTGTCCGGTGCTGAAGGATAGGCCAGCCTTACCAACCTTGCTATGTCTGCTTCGAATTCCTGCAAGGTTTTTGCACTCTTCTGATGGCGACTCTTGATTTGTGCGTGATACACTTGTTGGAGATGTGCATCACCATATCTCATTTGCAGTCTACTTGTCAGAGTCTTATAATCACCTTGTTGACTTACAGGAATGGTCTGAAGGATATTCAGTGCGTCTCCTCTTAATGCAACAATTAAGGCAGTTGCTTTCTCTTCATCGTCCCAGCAATTGGCGTTGGCTGCTGCTTCAAATTGTTTCTGATAAGTGCTCCAGGGTGTTTTGCCATCAAAAGTTGGAGGTTTGATCTTTGTTCGCCCTGGCTCACCCCGTTCTCCAAGCTTAACAGAACAATATTTGCTGAAGTTCTTACTCAATCGTTCTTCCATGGTTTTCACCTGTTCTTCCAATTTTACTTGTATTTCTTCTTCCATATTAACCAATCTGCGTTCAATGTTTCCAACCCTGTCTTCAAATTTTCCAACCCTGTCTTCAAATTTTCCAATTTTATCGCTAACGTTCCCCATCTCGTCTTTTACGTTTCCCATTTCGTCTTTTACGCTTCCAATTTCGTCTTTCACGCTTCCAATCTCATTTTCCAGTTTGGAGTAATTATTCTTCAACTCATTTTCAATAAATGTCAATTTATCTCCCAAATTATCTTCCATTTTCTTAGTGTTTTCTTCCATTTTCTTAGTGTTTTCTTCCATTTTCTTAGTGTTTTCTTCCATTTTATTCTCCATTTTCTGTATATTTCATACTAGTTGTTTTACCACCTCTTTTTTCCCTTTATCCATCATTAAACATTACAGATCATATCCTTTACAAAAAATATCAGACGAATAGATCTGCGAAAAGTACCGAATTCCATAAAATATAACGTTGCCGTATATCCAAGTTTATAATTTCAAATTTCCAGAAAGGTCAACAATAAATTATACAAAATATTAAAGTAATCAATAATTATCATTTACAACTCACAGTGAAGTATTCTGCCTTTTAAAACTTAGTTAATAAAATATTCATGCAAACTCTATACAATATGTTTCTTTCAAAATTTAAACTATTGTTAGTAGTAAATCAAGACAAAATAAGTAAGAATGATAAATTTGGCATCAATGTCATGTCAAGCAATTCTATCAACATACTATAACTTGTCTTAACTTGGCACCTGAAAGTATTTTATTTAAATTTTTGTTTACACAATTCGATTGTCCGTCATTTGTCCGTCAATGTTCGATATAAATTTTTATTTGTCCGATAATCATTTATTTAAAAAATAATAAACAAATTTTTAATCTTAAGTTGTTACTTACCTATTTGAATGGATCAGTTTTTTTTTAATTTAATAAAGCATTTTTTTTATTCATTGTCCGATCAATATTTTTATTTGTACGATTGTTTTTCTATTTTTAATTAATTTTTTTGAGTGCGTAATTCCTATTGCGCATGCGCAAAAGTAAATGGCTTTATGAGAGATTTTTATTTAACTATTTAAATTTATTTATACATATAAATTTAACTGAGGGAATGTACTCCAATTCTAACTCTACCCTTCATAACTCTAATTTAATCTTAGTATTATAATAATCCTTTATTCAGAATTCGAATAGATAAATTACATTACAAAACATTATTATACAAAAAAGAAATGAATAAAGTTGATAGCCGATAAGTAAATAAATTACTTGTTTCAGCAACATCTGCAATCCTCCAGAGGAAGGACAATAATGTAAATATAAATTAACAAAATAGTACACATAAAATTAAGATTAGATAAAAAGGTATACAAAATTACTAAACTAAAATAAGATAATATAATATACTTTAAATAATTGTATAATGGCACAGTTACAGTAAATAGATATGAATAAAATAATATAAAATAATTGTATAATGGCACAATTTCAGTAAATAGGTATACATAAAGCAAAAAATAAAAAAATAATAAACAAGTATAGGTACTAAAAGAATATCAGGTACATTTAAGTTTTTGGAGTTTGTTAAATGGTACATTGTAGATCAAAGTAATAGGTTATAGCACTTCTATTTATTTTAAATATGTAGTCTTTTAATTGTTTTTTAAATTGATGTATGTTTTGAATTAATTTTATCTGGTCAGGAAGGCTATTATATAATTTAGGTGCTAGGTATAAATGAGTATGCTGAGTTAGTGTTTTTAACATGAAGGGGACGGTAAAAAAGTGTTGTTGCCGTGTATTATAACTATGTGATGGAGTTATGGCATAATTTTTTTTTGTGTGATATCTAACATTGCTTTGATAAAAAAATAGTTGCCTAATATCCATTATTTTACATTCACTATAAAGTGCGTCGGAAGTATAGCGACTTTTTTTTGAATAAATAAGTTTTATAAAACGTCGTTGTATTACCTCTAAAGCTTGCATATGTGTTTTCAAAGCACACCCCCAAATTAGTATTCCGTAACGTAAGTGGCTTTCTACTAGTGCATAATATAATATTTTAAGAATGTGTGTTGGTAGTAAATCTTTGAGTACTTTGAATTTATATAATACTGTAATGCGACTCCGGCTCTGTCCTGGTTGGCCAAATGGGCGAGTCCGACCGGCGGGCGACGCCGTGGAATGTTCTATTGAACCATATAGAAGCTTCCACATACGACTAGAAAAATCTCTGCCCTTACGCGAGAGATCGAGATGTTTCTTCATTGTTCGAAGCGCATATAAATAGACTTTTATTTTGAATTATAGTTAGTTAGTTTTGAGTTGAGTCTAAGTAAATAAGTGTTTATATAAATGTTCAGTGTTCATATAAATTAGTATATTGTAAATAAATTGTGTTATAACATAAATTAAGTGTATTAGTTGTATAAATAAATTAAATAATAAACTGTGAAAATAAATAAACGTTACATTGGTGTCAGAAGTGGGATAGTGTAAATAAATAGTGTAGAAAAATGTCGAAAAAACTTTGTGAATTAAAAGTGGCAGACTTGCGTCGGGAACTTGAAGACCGTGAATTGGACACTACAGGAAAGAAGTCGGAGTTGGTGGAGCGACTTAGACAAGCGATAGTTGATCAAGGATTAGACCCGGAGGAGTTTTTATTTGCTGACGATACTTCATCATTGATGTCTTCTATAAAAAATATTTCTACTGATATGTCGTCTCTGAAAACAGACATTTCTTCTGAAATTTCTTCTTTGGAAAATAAAGTTTCTTCTGAAATATCATCTTTGGAAATTAAAGTTTCTTCTGAAATATCTTCTTTGGAAAATAAGGTTTCTACCGATATGTCTTCTCTGAAAACAGACATTTCTTCTGAAATTTCTTCTTTGGAAAATAAAGTTTCTTCTGAAATTTCTTCTTTGGAAAATAAAGTTTCTTCTGAAATTTCTTCTTTGGAAAATAAAGTTTCTTCTGAACTTTCTTGTTTGGAAAATAAAGTTTCTACTGAAATTTCTTCTTTGGAAAATAAAGTCTCTTCTGAGATTTCATCCATGTCATCAGATATGTCTTCTCTAAAGAATGAGATGACTTCATTCGAGGAGAAAATAAAAGAGATTGAACGAAAAATGGAAGAAATGGGAAAGGGAGAAAGGATTAGTGTGGAAGAATCAAA
Organism: Altica lythri; assembly: GCA_964028335.1. Classification (NCBI taxonomy): domain Eukaryota; kingdom Metazoa; phylum Arthropoda; class Insecta; order Coleoptera; family Chrysomelidae; genus Altica; species Altica lythri. Next base: position 3,908,361 of record OZ034810.1, on the reverse strand, counting down.
AGAGAAAAATGATGAAGAAAAGACAAGCTGTAAAGTGGAACAAAAACCAAAACTGGAAAGCAGTGAAAGTTCGGTCCGCATTAAAGCCCCAACCTTTGATGGAAAAATGTCATGGGAAAATTACCTTAAACAGTTTGAAACAGCTGCACGAGCGAACGGATGGTCAGAAAAAGAAAAGGCTGTAAATCTCACGATCGCTCTTAGAGGAGATGCTTGCGACTTTCTTCAGACTATACCGGTGGAAGAGACAGATGACTTTGAACAACTTAAGAAGAGATTAAACATGCGATATGGTCATGAACATCTGGAAAATTTGTACCGGTCACAGTTGAAGATACGAAAACAGAAGCGAGAAGAGACCCTTCAGGAATATGAAGTAGATATTGCCAGGTTGGTCAGATTTGCCTATCCTGCAGCTGATGAAGGAATGATAGAATGTTTAGCAGTAGAAGCATTTCTTGATGGGCTCCGTGATCCTGAAATGAACAAGACTCTTCGTTTAGCCCGTCACAAAACTTTAGTCGATGTCTTGTCCGCTGCGCTTGAGTATGAAGCGGCTTCGAAGGCTTGTGGGGGATACAGTAAAGTAAGGTCTGTAAAAGACGAAGAAGACGAAAATAAATTGGACCAATTAGTTAACATGATGAAGAACTTTGCTGAAAACAAAAAGAAGAGGCCCCGCGTGTGTTACAATTGTGGCGAAATGGGACACTTTATCAAATCATGTAAACGTCCAGTGGCCAATGCAAATCGAGAAACAACACCACAAGAGTACGACTTTAGGGTCGAACATCGAGCTGGAGTAAGCCATAGAAACGCCGATTCTCTTTCCAGAAGACCGTGCCCAGCAGATTGCTCCCATTGCAACAAGACAGAATCCAAAGAAACTGCTATACTACGAACAACTGTAGTTAACGATTACTGGGCACCGACTAAAATTAGAGAGGAACAAGAAAATGATCCTGTTTTAAAGAAAATGCGCCAATGGAAGAGAGAAGATCGATGACCTACTTGGCAAGAAGTGTCAAAATTCTGTCCAGTACTTAAATCCTATTGGGCTCAGTGGAACTCTTTCATCCTGGAAGAAGACTTATTGAAACGAGTACTCGAGAATGATGATGGTTCCGAAATCAGAAAGCAGTTAGTGATTCCAAAGACTAGAGTGGCTGAAGTACTCCGACAGTTACATGACAGTCCATCAGGAGGTCATCTCGGTGTTAAGAAAACCCTTCAACGAGTACGGGAAAGGTTTTATTGGATGAATAGTTCCGATGATGTGAAGAGCTGGTGTAAGAAGTGTACCATCTGTGCTGCGAGCAATGGACCGCAGCGAAAAAGGAAAGCTCCCATGAAACAATACAACGTCGGTAGCCCATTCGAGAGGATTGCTTTAGACATTGCTGGACCATTTCCGACGACTGAGAATGGAAATAAGTACATGTTGGTGGTTATGGATTATTTCACGAAGTGGGTAGAAGTCAACGCCATTCCAAATCAAGAGGCCACAACTGTTGCAGATGTCCTAATAAGAGAATTTATCAGTCGATTTGGAGTACCCTTGGAGATTCATAGTGACCAAGGTAGAAATTTCGAAAGCCAGCTTTTCCAAGGAATTTGCGATACTCTAGGAATGAAGAAAACAAGAACTACAGCATTACATCCACAATCAGATGGAATGGTAGAAAGAATGAATAAGACCATTGGAAAGTATCTGTCAAAAGTAGTGTCCAACCACCAGCGGGACTGGGATCAATACCTTTCGCTCTTCGCGATGGCTTACCGATCCGCAGTCAATGAAACAACAGGCCAAACACCAGCAAAGGTCTTGTTCGGACGAGAGATGAGGCTACCATGCGACCTTGAGTTTGGATGCCGACCTGGAGAAGATATAGCTGGAGAAGATTATGTGATCCAGTTACGAAGGAAAATGGACGATATGCATGAACTGGTTCGCTCACATCTTCAAATTGCCAGTGATAGAATGAAGAAACGGTATGATACTCAAGCCACGGAAGGATGTTTCGAAGAAGGAGACAAAGTCTGGCTTCATAACCCAAGAAGACAGAAGGGTTACTCGCCGAAGCTACAAACGTCTTGGGAAGGTCCATACATCGTTAAGAAAAGAATCAATGATGTCATATACCGAATAAGTAAGATTTCAAATGGAAAACCGAAAGTGGTACATGGAAACCGGCTGGCACCGTTTGAAGGAGATCATAACCAAGAAGAAGATGTAAATCGACTCCAAGAGACTCCTGATTTTGCCTTCGATGAGTTTATGGGTGCTTATGGGGGTACCGGGAAAGCAAGATATGGCGTAACCATTGAGAAACATCAAGACCTGTTCACGCTTCCAGATGACTGCTCGTTGGTCCATAATATTCCCGCCAGTATCAGCGACGCCCGAGGATTAGCGTCCGTTTTCCGAAAAAAGTTTGGTCGACTATCAGAACTGCAAAGCCAATTGCCAGCCCCCGGAAAAGCTTTGAGACTCCAAGATGGATCACGTTACCTCTTCTATCTAGTGACAAAGAACACCTATCACGACCGACCCACTTATCAAGATGTATGGGAATCTTTACTTAGCCTGAGGGAACACGTACTGGAGTCCAATATACAGAATATAGCAATGCCAAAGATCGAGTGTAAGGAGTTAGACTGGAGGGTCATTCGAAACATGGTGGAAGTAATCTTTCAAGATACCGAAGTCCAAGTATTGGTTTGCAGCCATTCGCCCAGTGTCCAGTTTACAACGAAGACCGTCCCCTGTTTTTTTTATATAACTGGAAATTGTAGAAGAGGATCCGACTGCAGATACAATCACTCCCATCCAGCTCTAGTTCCAGGAGGAACTATCTCTTAAGGAGGGGGCAATGTAATGCGACTCCGGCTCTGTCCTGGTTGGCCAAATGGGCGAGTCCGACCGACGGGCGACGCCGTGGAATGTTCTATTGAACCATATAGAAGCTTCCACATACGACTGGAAAAATCTCTGCCCTTACGCGAGGGATCGAGATGTTTCTTCATTGTTCGAAGCGCATATAAATAGACTTTTATTTTGAAATATAGTTAGTTAGTTTTGAGTTGAGTCTAAGTAAATAAGTGTTTATATAAATGTTCAGTGTTCATATAAATTAGTATATTGTAAATAAATTGTGTTATAACATAAATTAAGTGTATTAGTTGTATAAATAAATTAAATAATAAACTGTGAAAATAAATAAACGTTACAATACTATTCTAAGTTTGTCAACTATGTATGAAATATGTAATTTAAATTTCATATGTTGGTCCACAATGACACCTAAATATTTAATTTTATTTACTGGTAAGATTTCAAAGGGTTCTTGAGCACCTATGTGTAATTGGTTAAAAGTCGGCAATCCAGAGGAATTACAAGAAAAAGGTATATAATTAGTTTTGGTGAGATTTATAGTTAGTAGTTTATGATCTAGCCATTTTTTTATATTGTGGAAATCAGTTTCAACTTTTAATTTTAAATTATTCCAGGTGTCAGACTCATAAAATATTGTAGTGTCATCTGCGAAACCCAGAATTTCACTAGAACTTCTAAGCGCAAATAAATTATTTATATAAATGTTAAAAAGAGTTGGACCTAATACCGTTCCCTGGGGTACCCCAAATTCAACAGTTTCAGGGCTACTTATTACATCATTTATTCTCACGACTTGGTTTCTCTCTGTAAGATAACTCTTAAAAAAATTTAAGCAATTGCCTCTTATGCCTATGTCCTCTAAAGATTGTAAAAGTAGATTGTGATTGACTGTGTCAAACGCTTTAGATAGGTCAATGAATACACACAAACATGGTTTACTTTCATTAAGCGATTTGGTTATTTTAGATGTTAAGGACAATATGGCATCTTGTGTTGAGATTTTTTCTCTAAAACCATATTGGTTATTAGAGATAATGTTGAATTTATTTAGATAGGATGTTAAGCGATTTTTTATAATTTTTTCAAATATTTTGGAAATATGTGTTATAAGAGAAATTGGCCGATAATTGTTTACGTTTAATACGTCTCCTTTTTTATGTAGTGGAATAATTATTGACTTTTTGAAACTGGATGGGTATATTCCTTTTGTCATACATTCATTAAAAATATATTTTAGAGGTTTGGATATATGCTGGGCTATTATTTTAATTATTTCTGATTTTATGTTGTCGATCCCTACAGCTTTTTTGTTTTTTAGGTTACTTATTATGTATTTTATTTCAGCATCTTCCACAGGCGTAAAAACAAATGAATTTGGGACTAGATGACGAAGTGGTTTATAGTTCATATCAGTTTTTATATTCTCTGCTAACTTCTTACCAACTTCTTTAAATCTCATATTAAATTCATTTGCAATATTAAATTTTTCAGTTAATATTTGGTACTCATCACTTTTTATGCTATTTATACTAGGCTTTGCTTTTTTGGTATGGCTAATTTCTTGTACTATGCTCCACAGTGTTTGTGAGTCAGTACTCCCATGTTTAATTTTCGATGCGAAGTAGTTATATTTTGTTTTTTTTATTAAACTGTTTAATTTATTTCTATAATTTTTATAATCTTTTTTAAATTTAGTGTAAATATTTTATCAAACAGAAAAACTTTTATTAATTTAAAAAAATATAAGATATAATAATTGGTTTTAAAATTCATATCTTTATCATATTTTTGTTTGGTTCAATATGTTCCACACTTTTATATCAATGACGTTGGGCCCTGTGTCTGTCCTCGTTGTCTTATAGGCCTTATAGCCAAAAGTTGGTTTGATACCAGCAGTAGGTAATATCAGTATCACAGTTAGTTCTATGAATTAGTATAATAGTAATTAATTATTTTTAATAATTTATTGTCAGTGATAAAATACTTATTAAACATTTTTTAAGGTCCTCGATTACACAAACAAACAGCGACTAAATTGAATCGCGGAATAATCCTCAACGTCGTTGTAGACTGTGTGTCACTGTGTACTTCCTGGGAAAGTCAATAACGAAACCAAAGATTAATCTGTAAACAAAACTATGAGACTGTTATTTCTTATTATAAATTTATCGAAAAACTTTAGGTACTGATTTGTGAGAAAAAATCGATCGAATAATATTAGAATATTAGTTTCACTGGTAAGGATTGGCATTTTTATTCCATAAAAGAAAAAACAATAATTCTGATAAAAGCTAAAAATGTAACTTCTGTAAAAATCTATCTATTAAAATTTTTTGTAATTAATAAGTCCATATGAGGATATAATGCTGAAAGTAATATAAACTATCGTACAAAAGCTGTTTAACGGATTTTATTGCAAATAAAAAAAAAATTACACCCCAATGTGATTTCCGTTCATTTATAAAATATAAGATTCATTGGATCAACATTTTTAATTTAGGATGTATATAAATTTATTTAATAATATATATTTTTTGTTTTCGAAGAAAATTTGATATAACTATTACGAATGTAACTTTACATAGGTATTTATATAAAATATATTAGCTTTTATTATAAATATATTTGGATTTTATATTATTTAAACTTTTTAATTAGACGGTTATAAATATTTTGTAACTTATAACAAAGTAATTTATTACTAAAAATCTAATTGAAAATATTTCAATTATAATCATTATTGAACTGATTTTAATAATCCATATATTTTTAGATTCTAATCGTCAAATTAATCATGGGGCGTAAGCGATATGTATCTGTGGAGTCTGCAGTTCAAGTTTTAAAAAAAATATATTAAATATTTTGTTCCTGACTTACCACCATGGTCTTCGGAAATTTGGCAAATATTGTCCAATGAGTTAGAAAACAAATGGACTAGTGATTGTGTTCGTGTTAATGTTCGTCAAGACAGAAAGAAAATTTTAACTATTGCTCGGCAAGAATGTGGTTATTTTTTTCAAAATTCTAAGAAATCTGATGGTAATGATCGATAGTTGTGATTTGTGTAATGACAATCTGAATGAAACTATTGATAGCGGTAGTGATAATGAAGACGATAAATAGGACAAAGATTATGGTAACGATAACTGGTATTTTCATGATTCTAATGGAATTGAAGATTTTGATGTGGAAATTTTTAGAGAAGCATGGAATAATATTATAACAAAAATTACTGACAGCAATGGACATCAGCATCTTAAACTACGAAAAAACGTTTGGACAGATGTTATTGCATTTGCTTTCTGGGAACAATACCGTTTGAAATGCTGCTTTATTTTTAAGAATGTTTTTGCTGAACCATGTCTTTGTACTTGAGATGGTTTAATGTTATTAAAAATTTCACGAAGTTTAATTAAAATAGGATAAATATCTACATTTTCTTTAGAAGTATTAAAGAATTCACCAGGAATACGTAGCGTTTGTCCATAAACAAGTTCTGCGGGTGAACATTGTAAGTCCTCTTTGATTGCAGATCGCAAACCTAAAAGAATCAAAGGCAATTCATCTTTCCAAGAATTTGAAGTTAGTTTTGACACAAGAGCTGATTTAAGAGTCCGATGAACTCTTTCAATCATGCCGTTCCCTTGTGGATGATAAGGTGTATATGTTTAATGGACTTATAAATAGCAAAAAGTTCTTTGTCAAAAACACTGTAGTTTTGTTGACTTTTGGTTAATTTTTTAGAGAAATATGCTAAAGGTTGTCTAACATCTTGAATAACTTGCTGTAAAGTACTACCTGTGGCTGTTGAGCTAGCGTCTGTAGTTAAGATCAATTTTGCTCCTTCTTTAGGATGATTAAGCAAAGATGCTTTAATTAACATTTCTTTTGCTTTTTCAAAACATTCTTGGCATTCTTTTGGCCAATTTTCAATATTTTTAATCTTGTTTGCATTTAAATAATTAATGAATTCGTGTAAAGGACTTAAGATTTTTGCGAATTGAGGTACAAATTTATGATAAAAATTAACCATTCCTACAAATCTTTGTAATTGTTTGCAAGTTTTTGGAATTTCGTAATCTGAGATAACTTTAACTCGTTCATCAGATGGCAAAATTCCTTCTGGAGTGATAGAATGACCTAAAAAGTTAACCTTAGTAACTCCAAAAATACATTTAGATGGTTTGACATTAACGCCAAATTTTTCTAACCTTTCAAATAAAATATCTAGATGATGTAAATGTTCTTGTTCATTTTTGCTAAAAATTAAAATGTCATCTAGGTAAACGAACAAAAAATCTAATCCTCTGGTGACTTCATTAATAAATCTTTGAAATGTATTACCAGCATTACGTAATCCAAAAGGAGTACGTAGAAATTCGAATGCACCAAATGGAGTAGTAATTGCTGTTTTGTAAATATCTTCTTTAGCCACGGGTATTTGATGATACGCTCTTACTAAGTCGATTTTTGAAAAAATTTGAGATCCGTAAATTTTTAAATTAATGTCAGAAATCAACGTTAATGGATAACGTTCTGGAATTGTTTGTTTGTTAAGAAAACGATAATCACCGCAGGGACGCCAATCTGCAGAGTCCTTCTTAGGAACCATATGCAATGCTGACGTCACTGAAGATGATGATGGCCTGCAAATACCTAAGTCGACCATGTCTTCAAATTCTTTTTTGGCAATTTTATATTTAAGGGATCTAACCTTCTTGGCTTACTATAAGGTAAATGCCCTTCGGTAACTATGTGATGTTTTACATCATGTTTTGCTTCAGAATGAAAATTGGGAGATGAAAAAATGCTAGAATACTTTTTAAAATAATTTGTATACTGATTTTCAACCGTAAATAGTTTTGGGAGTTCCTGATTAAAATTTTGTAATCTACCAGTGGAAATAATAAAAGTTTCGTTATCTATTAATTTTTGTTTTTTTAAATCAAGTAGCAATCCAAAATTAGATAAGAAATCTGCACCTATTATGGGTTTAGCTATATCTGCAATTGTAAAAAGAAAAGGAAATTTTCGGCGTAAACCGAGGTTTACGTTCAGAAATTTTTTTCCATAAGTTAGAATAGTATTGCCTGAAGCGGAAGTCAGTAATATATTTTTATCTTTTTTATGATTGCTAAACATATTGTAGGGAAGACAGCTGATGTCTGCTCCACTATCAACGAGAAAATTTAATTTATTAGTTTTATCGTAAACAAAAAGACGTTTTGACATAGGAACACTGTTGGTAGATTTACAATTATTTACGGTTGAACTATTTAGTTTTTTGAATTTGTATTAATTTTGTTGAAAGTGTCTGATAAAAGACATGGTGGACCGTTACATTTTTTGGCATTATTTCCAAAATTTTGATGATAATAACATAAATTGCCTGATTTATCACGACTTCTACTCCGATAATTACTTGAATTTACTGAAAAATCGCGGCTTTTTGATCTGTTTCGGTAAGTTTGACATTGACATTTATGATAATCGTCTGATGAAAAATTATTTTTTAAAAAATTATTTCTAAGAGAGGAAATTTCTCTTTCAAATTCAGTTTGTTTATCTAATATGTTCTTAAAAATATTTTGACAATGATCTATAAAGTTAGTAATTGTTTTGTTCAAACTAGACATTTCGTCTGATTTAGAAAAATTTTTTATTTCAAAGACAGATTTCCGCCTTCTCCATAATTTAATTAATAATTTTTCATCGATTGTTTTATCACCTGCTATTTGCAAAAGTTCTCTGTAATATGTAGAAGGTTTTTTATCACCTAATTCAGAGCTAGACAGCAATTTATCTAAACGAGCTTCCTCTGATAATGTTAACCGACTCAGAATGGTATCTTTTAGAAAATTATATAAATCATTTACTGGAGGTTTACTAATTACATCATAAACCTCGCTAAAAATTTCTGGTGGTAAATGTGCCACAGTAATGTGATATTTACTTTTGTCACCTTTGACATTATAAATAAAAAATTGACTTTCTAATTGTTTGAACCAAAGTTCTGGTTTTGATGACCAGAAAGTTGGGAGTCTAATATTTTTTAAGTTTTCTAAAGAATCAATACCCTCAGTGACAGAGATATTTGGCTCATTAAAATGGTTATATGCAATCTTTCTAAAAAATGGCAAATCAAATGGCTCACCTAATCAAATCCTTTTTGGAGAAGCTTCACGCGATTATCCCTAGGATTTCGATTCGGTATGCTTAGCTCAAAACGTTTGGGTCTGGATGCTCAGGTCGGAAAACTCTGGTCGTGATGCTCTGATTCAGCTTGAGTTCAGCTTGGGTTCAGCTTGAGTTCAACTCGGGGTCAGCTTGAGTTCAGATTGGGTTCAGCTTGAGTTCAACTCGGGGTCAGCTTGAGTTCAGATTGGGTTCAGCTTGAGTTCAACTCGGGGTCACCAATATTTTAGTGCAATGGTCATTACACCAAAATTAAAATAAAATAAAAATGAAAATATAATAACTTGTATTACTGCAGCAAAAATAAATACATCTGACTTTTGTTGAAATATCAAAAATAATCATCTATCAAAAAACTTGTTTCGCCTTCTTTTATATCAACCACGATCCACTGTCTTGGCAACGGTGATCTTCCATATTTTCTATACAGGTTGAGATTATTTTGCTATCCATACGAATAATCTCATAAAGCCTTTCAAAAGGAAAATGAATCTTAATCAATGATTATTAAATCACTGAAAAAGAAAAGGAGAGACCAAATGATCGCCAACGATTGCATATAACTAAAAATCTTTAAATAAATAAACTTTGTGTGCTCGAAAGAGGCACGAGCACCACACTATCTTTCTATTTATGGTTACTGTAAAAGTAAAAAATGCGGTAACCAACTATTTGGTTATATTAAACATGATCCTGGTAAAGAAGGTCCGGTCTTTATCACCATAAAGTGTCGTGATACTCGAAATGAAGACCACGAAGATTTTCAGAGACCTCTTTGAGGTGAAAGAAGAAAAGTGTTTAGTAAAAACGTTAAAGACCTTGGTGTTCTTGGATACAGAAAAGAAGCGGCAGGACAATTATTTAAAGCTGGTGATACGGGGTGTCTTTTTTTACCTAAATCGAATATACTGTATCGAGCAAAAAACCAATTTATTAACGATGAATTAGGGGTAAAGCCAATCGATAGAAAAAATGTTTTTAAAGCTATTGATCGACTTAAAGTTCATCCTAATTATAAAGACTCTATACATGTTATATCCAGGACACCATTTTTTATTTTTTATGGTACTTTAACTCAAATGCATTGTTATAAAGAATATTATCGTACCCATAAAAATTTTTCTTCGATCTCCATTGATGCCACAGGAAAATTTGTCCGTAAAATAGTCTTTCTGGATGGTGAAAAAAAGTATATATTTCTGTATCAAATTGTTATAAATTTTAATAAAAATTCACAATCTGTATGGCAGATGTTATCAGCTGCGCATGATACTGAAAATATTAGACTGTGGTTAGTTAAATGGCTTAATTTGGGAGCTCAACATCCGCATGAAGCTGTTTCTGACGGATCACGTGCTCAATTAAACGCTATGGCCAGCGCATTCAATTCAATGACTCTAAAAAGATATATCAATGTATGTTTTGAAAATTTAAACACTCATAAAAAAACAACTAAAATCAACACTTATATTAGGTTGGATTCTGCTCATTTTGTTTATTCAGTTACCTGTTGGAAATGTTTCAAGTCCGTATTACATCCATCCATAAAACAATTTTATACGCGTTGTATATGCCTTCTAATTGACTGTAAAAATTTTGACGATTTTCAACGCATCTTACTATTGATTTTAATAATTTGTAATAATGCACAAGAGGACAGTATAATTAACGTCAAACGTGAAAAAATATCTCCTATTAAAGCTAAGTTAGAGTTAGAAAAATTAATTACATGCAGAAAAGTAGAAAAAATTGTGCTTGATTTAACGCAGCAAATTGACAATATTGAAATTAAACCTAAAGAAATTGAAATTAAAGATGTTTTATCAAATCATGATGAAGATGACTTGTCATCTATTTCAAGGTTGCTTAGTAACTTGATGAAGATTTCAAAAAATGTTACCAAGTGTAATGAAATTACTACCCTTTGCTAGCTCCAGGGATCGTGGCTTCCTTCTGGTTTTCTTTAACTCCCCCCAAACAAATATATAAGGGCGCCAAATTACAGACAAGCAAATAAAAGAAATTTGAATCAGTGTTAAATTGTTTATTTCTAACTTTAAAAAATTCAATTTGAAGTTAAGTCAGAAAATATTGAAAAAAAAAATCGTAATTAATTTAATCTTATCTTTTGGATTACGATGTCTTCTGTCGGAGCCTTAGTTGCCCAAGTAGTAAAGTGAAATTCCAATGGGTAGTCCCCGGAACAAACAATTTCTGATTGTTAAAACAAAATGGAGGTGGCTTCTGGAAAATCGATATCCTTTATGGTAGATTTGAAATGCTGATTTCAGGAAAATAGATCGTGGTGTCGAGAAATCTATTTCTTCCTAGGACCCTCTTCAAAAGTGGCAGCAGCCCTAATGAAATAAAAAAAAGGCAATGAATCTCCGACCATAAAATCCTTAATTTCGTACACAATCGCTAAAGGTTTTCTCCAAAGATCGAGAAAAAAATTAATTACTTACTATGTTTACATTTTTTACTCAATAAAAAACTGATTCTTGACAAGCGATTGTGAACGAAATAATTAAATATTAGTAATAGAATAAACTTAAATATTAAATAAAATATTCACCAATTTTGGATTTTACAACTAAAATTAAAATAATTACATTCTTACTCACCGGAACGAGGGTAGAAGAAATTGAAGAATCAACTGAATTTAATGAATTCTCAAAATAAAATGAAATTATTTAGCGTCGAAACATACGAGCAAATGCGTACTCCTACCATATCTGATGCGACGACGCACAATTTAACAAGAAAATTATAAATATTTTATAGTCAAGAGGCCAGACCAAAAATAACGATGTAATCGTTACACCACGGTAACCTGTCAGAAAAAAAAAAAGGAATCGAAGATTCTTTTTTTTTTTTTATTAAAAAGAGAAACTACTAAAATTTTAATTTAAAAAAAAATAATAATAATCCAAAGCTGGTGAATAGGTAAAAAAATACAACAATATTAAATTTAAGTAGGTAACCACAAAAATTGATGTAATTTTCAAAAACACTGAAAAAAAAAATTCTCGACATAAAATTTTTTAATCGCACAGCCATAATCGGTAACAAAAATAAATTAATAACTGTCCTATTTAAAGTCGATTAAGAAAACAACAATAACGAGATGTAACGAAAGAAACAAGAGATTAATGTTCACAAAGCAGAGAACTACAAGGCAAAAAGTCTATCTCCAAAAGTAAAATAACTTACCATAGCAACAAAGACAAAGAATAAGACTGTAGTCAACAAAAACCATTGAATAAGAAAATACTCAACAGATGAGAACAAAATAAGCTAAGAAGCTAAACAAATATTCAATGAATTAAGAAAAAAAATTGAAACCAAATATCGATTGAACAAAAATGTGACTAACACTCAAAAGAAAAATCAATCAATATCCGACTCAAAAATAACTTGACACGTCTTATCGCACCCGCTGTGCAAACTGGAGACAATATAAAAGATAAACGAAAATATTTATCATTAAAAATGACAACCAATAACGGAAATAATGTGAACATTAATAATAGGACAGTTAATAAAAGTAAAAACGACGAAATCAATCAGGAACAGAAAACAAATCTCAAACGCTAAGAACACTGAAAGGCAATAATCAATAAGTAAAGAAAGAGAAAAAAAAAATTTTGAAAAAGGTACAAACTAAGAATTCAAAAATACAAAATTTTTACTAACGTGGTGGTGCGGCACAGCGGAACAGCGACAGCCTGTACTCGCAAATAAATGCTATCCCTAAGGTACAGTACTGACCTGAACTCACCAACCCTTATAAAAAAATTTTTTTAAATTAAAAAAAAAAAAAAATTAAGTGACAATTGAAGTTAATTAAAAAGATGAAATGAATTTTGAAAAAGTTTTCGAATTAAAAAAAGCTAAGAAATAGAAATTGAAAAGTTAATAAAACTAATGCCTTCAGTGAAGTGACTCCAGTGTAAAGAAATCCAAAAAAAAACATTCAATCAAAAGTAAAGAATTCAAAAATGTCGAGAAAAGATAAAATATATACGATATCAATATATTTTTCACAAACAATTAACTACAAAAAATATTGCAAAGGTAACGAAACATACAAAAAAATCACAAAATATATCAAGATGTCCTCGGTTTGTGAAGAAACAGTCCTAGATATTAAAAGGTATTTCTGTGCTTGGTGTATCACAAAATCAATACAGATAAAAAAATGAAAGAATGGTATGTGGAAAACAAAAACCCCGAGTAGGTACAAAAACATAAGGAAAATCTATTTGTTTCACAGAGGTAAACCCAAACGGTTAAAAAAAGAAACCAAATAGAACAAAATCCCCAAAATAAACTCCTATTGTGAACTATACGAACAGAACACCAATAGAGCTAAAAAGAGCAGTTACTCAAAACTGCCACACTATAAAGAGGTCTCACAGACCCCTACAAAATACTAAGGTCCCACAGACCTTACACGGTAATAATGTGGTCATCCAGACCACATCCAAAATGCCCACGGCAAACAACTATAAGTACCCACACTCAAGATATAACAAAATTTCCAATAACCATCCTTCAAATCCTTTACTGGAAGAAATGAGATAAAAAGAGAGAAAAGAAAAACCAAAATACAGAAATGATAGGAATTCAAAAAAAAGATTTTGACTGTAACTCTCACAATCACACAATAAAGTTATGAAAAAAAAGACAAAGGCTAGGATAGCAACGAAAAAAAAAGGACATAATGATAACACGATACAAACACATTAAAATCTGCCAAGAAGGCCCTAATTATTTAGAGAATTCCTCCTGTAAATCAGGAATAATCGAGATAAATTCCAGATAAAGAGATATTTTAAATGTAACGATAACATCGAAAGAGACAATCGGTATAGAAAAATTACTAACTGTAACATAATTGTAAGGTAAATAAATTTAAGAAAAGATAATAATATTCTTCGATAAATAAACCAGTTAAAATTATAAACGAAATACACCAATTCCATAGTGGTTTACCTTGAATCTCTAGATAATAAAATCCAACAACAAAGTAATGATAAAAAATTAAGTGTTAGTAAAACAATTAATAAAATATTTGAATGTCTGTAATTAAATTGATGGAAAATATAAAATTAATTTAAAGTGAATGTTTAGGAAAAGTTTCAAAAAACCAGAATACTTTAGTTGGGCGCCAGTTTGTAATTAAATTACTACCCTTTGCTAGCTCCAGGGATCGTGGCTTCCTTCTGGTTTTCTTTAACTCCCCCCAAACAAATATATAAGGGCGCCAAATTACAGACAAGCAAATAAAAGAAATTTGAATCAGTGTTAATTTGTTTATTTCAAACTTTAAAAAATTCAATTTGAAGTTAAGTCAGAAAATATTGAAAAAAAAATCGTAATTAATTTAATCTTATCTTTTGGATTACGATGTCTTCTGTCGGAGCCTTAGTTGCCCAAGTAGTAAAGTGAAATTCCAATGGGTAGTCCCCGGAACAAACAATTTCTGATTGTTAAAACAAAATGGAGGTGGCTTCTGGAAAATCGATATCCTTTATGGTAGATTTGAAATGCTGATTTCAGGAAAATAGATCGTGGTGTCGAGAAATCTATTTCTTCCTAGGACCCTCTTCAAAAGTGGCAGCAGCCCTAATGAAATAAAAAAAAAGGCAATGAATCTCCGACCATAAAATCCTTAATTTCGTACACAATCGCTAAAGGTTTTCTCCAAAGATCGAGAAAAAAATTAATTACTTACTATGTTTACATTTTTTACTCAATAAAAAACTGATTCTTGACAAGCGATTGTGAACGAAATAATTAAATATTAGTAATAGAATAAACTTAAATATTAAATAAAATATTCACCAATTTTGGATTTTACAACTAAAATTAAAATAATTACATTCTTACTCACCGGAACGAGGGTAGAAGAAATTGAAGAATCAACTGAATTTAATGAATTCTCAAAATAAAATGAAATTATTTAGCGTCGAAACATACGAGCAAATGCGTACTCCTACCATATCTGATGCGACGACGCACAATTTAACAAGAAAATTATAAATATTTTATAGTCAAGAGGCCAGACCAAAAATAACGATGTAATCGTTACACAAGTTAGGTGAAAATTTAAATTGTTACTACATGCCTACATTAGAAAAACCTTTAATGGAAACTGCTGTAGAATTTCCTTTGTGGAGTAATGTATGCATTCCTAATTCTAACTTAAGAGCAACGTCGAGCTACATCGAGGAGGATTTTAAAGATCTTAGAATGGTTTTAAAACATAAAATTAAACTACCAACTGACGTATATACATTTTTAAAATTACATATTGATTATGTTATTAATGGAGTCATTTTGTTTCGAGCAAAATTAACTAAATTCATTAGCCAAAACCTTAATAATCTCGAAGGAAGTCAGACTAATTTGAATGATACTAAGCTAGCGTCTAATATCGATGAATCAAAGTTGTTTTCAAAAACAAGTCTTGATTTTGCTAGTAGCGAAGAAAGAAATTTCGATGTTTCTGCAGAAAAAGTTGGCAGTAATCTATTTAAAAGTTGGGAAAATATAGATATAGACGAAATTAAGGTGGATTCTAATAGAAGTTTTATTCATGGTAAATTTAGTGAAATTATTAATAAAAATTTATCAAGCGATTTCAATTATAACTTGAGTTATGTTACCGAACAAAAAAATATGAATAATGAATTTGAAAACTGGATGGGAAAAGGAACTAAATTAGATAAATATGATTGGATGCGTATGGATACGTCTGATGACAATAGAACTAAATTTGGTGTAAAGACTAATTATGATATTCAATATTTTGAACATGCGCTTTTGATGAATAAGCTTAAACATTCCAGTGATATTGATACCGATGATAGTACTGATAATAATACTGAGATTTCTAATTATCCTGCTGAAGATAGCTCTCATGAAATTGAGAATTCTGATTTTGGCTTTGAAGTTGTAGCTAATTATTATACTGACTGTAATCTTATACATGATATCGAAATGAACAGCTCAGAAAATCATAAGAATTTCCATCGTTGTCCTTTAAGTGATATCAAAATGAACCGTTTAGCAGATGAAAACAGCTTGGATTGTAGCCCTTTCGAAGACCATAATTACAGTTTAATAAGTAAGACTTCACAATGTATTAAAGGAAAAAAGAAAAAAACTTTATCTGCTGCTATTAAAGAAGTTACAAGAAAAAAAATTAATGCCGGTAAATATTTTCAAGATTTTCCAGAAATAAAATTGGCGAATAATATTCATTCAAAAAAATTAAAGATACATTTATTAAAAAATGGAAATTCTTGTATGCCTGTGCGTTTTAAAGGTTATGATTGGATCGTTCGCAATACATGTCCTTTCGATACGATAATACAGCTTCTTTTTAACTGTGCTTTAGAAGTTACTAATTTTCGAGAATTTTGCACAAGTTCGAAAAATCCTACACTCAATTTTATCAATGACTTTATAAATGAAGGATTAACTAATAATATTTATAAAAAAAGGTTGGAGATTTTATATCCATTTTATAAAAACACGGAAAAATTTCAACAAAAAATGGAGAAAGAAAATCATGTAACTGTATATCTATCACGAGTTGTTAATTGTGAAGATAATGTCAGTGCTTTATGGACTCGGCTTTTTGCTAGTGAACCGAGTGTTTTTGAAAGAAATTCTTGTCTAACTCCGAAATGTATCAATAATATTAATAAGAATATACCAATTTTATCCGTAAATTATTCAACAATCATTCGAAGTGGCTTTAGTGCACTAGAAAAAGCATTAGATTTTCACTCTATTATTTATAAGATGCGATGTACATATTGTCACGATAAAAATAAAAGCATTGTGTGGTTTTATGAAACCACGGAAAAGTGAAATTTTTTTTTACACTATAGACATTTAACTAAAAATTTTTCGAACCATATTCCATTAAGGGTATAAAAATCGCTTTATCAAATCAAAATCAAAATCGAAATCGAAATCAAAATCGAAATTGAAATCGAAATTGAAATTGAAATCGAAATCGAAATCGAAATCGAAATCGAAATTGAAATTGAAATCTAAATCAAAATCAAAATCGAAATCAAAATCAAATTTAAAAGGTCTGTGTGCGATTCACACACGATAGAACTGAAAACTTCAGTAAATCGACAAAAGAATGAAATGAATATATTTAACAAGGGTAGGATAATTACAAAGTTTATTTGTTTAAAAATGAAAGTGTTTTGATTAATTTTATAAGATTTTATTTAATATAATATAGGTAACTTATTGCTCAAGTTCCATATTTTCAGTTTCAAAAATTATTATTTACGACTGTAATATTTTTAAAACGTTACATGTCGTAGATACTTACGCAGTCGAAGTTCGTATTAATACTGTAACGGGATAACCGTAAAGGAAGGACCTTAATTTGAAAGATTGTTATTGACAGTTAATTTTTAGAAGTTTATAAAAATCAACTGACCATTTTAAATAATGTTTCTAGAAAATTCTAGAAACTTCTAAACACACTAACTAGATTAAATAAAGTTGTATATAAGGGGATGCATGGGCAGTTAACGTCAGTTTAAGTTCAAGTATTCACAAGAGTTCATTGTATTGTCAAGTAGTTAGACGTTATCCAGCAGAGTTCTGTGTATCTTAACAATTTTGTAAATAAATTGTGTAAAAGTCCCCATAAGTGTTTCAATACGAATAGGTACAATATAACCGTCGACGTTACATGTCGTAGATACTTACTTAGTCGAAGTTCGTAATAATACGAATAGTAGGATTGTTTTCATTAGCAGATGTGCTCACTCCCGTACATTTTTGTATTAAACTATAGGCGCCGCCTTCTTTATACTTTATACCTACTCGGCGTTCGACCGACATGCGACATGCACTTAAAACGATCTAATAAAAGTTCCACTTTAAAAATATCTAAGAGAACACCGAATTTATTTATACAGGGTGTCCAGTAAAGAATGGGCCAAAATTCGGATATAGTTAATTTGGACCAAAATATGACGATTTAAGTCAACTTACCTTAGTGCAATTTTGCTTGCTTTAGAAGTTACAGGGTGTAGAACATAACTTTTTTATTTCGTTTTTTTGAGATAATGAAGTTATTTTGTTGAGTAAATGCACTCAAGTTTCTGGCAAAACAGGTTTTTTGGGGTGCTGTATAGGCTTATTTCTTATAATAGATGTACAGGGTGTTCAGAACTCCCATGCCACTAGTAGTTTTTTTTTTTTAATTCTTTTAGGAACACAAATTTTTGGAAAATGGACAGTTACTTTGAATCCTCATTCTATTTGCTTTAAAAAAGTTATTCTTGTTACATGTCGCTAAAATGCACCATTTCAGAGACAACTTAACTTTGATCTGACCCTGCGAATGTATGGAGAACCTACTTTCTACTTAAAACTCTAGGACTTCTTAATTTCAGACTGTCCAATCTAGTAAGTAACTGTCAAATGTACTTAGTCGCACTTCATTATCTCAAAAAAACGAAATAAAAAAGTTTTGTTCTACACCCTGTAACTTCTAAAGCAAGCAAAATTGCACTAAGGTAAGTTGACTTAAATCGTCATATTTTGGTCCAAATTAACTATATCCGAAGTTTGGCCCATTCTTTACTGGACACCCTGTATATAAATAGAGCTTGATGTAAGAAAACACGGGGAAACAGAAGGCCGCAACTGTAAATTACGAGAGTTCCCAGTCTATTTAAATTTAAAAGGTAATGAATCTGGAGATATTCTTCGTTATCGGTTCGTATAATATATTTAACAATATTTATTAGTTAAATAATACCTTTATTTTTTTTAATTATTTGAATTTTTATTTGTGTATTATCAATAATCAACTCTCAAATTTTAGATTATCTGGAGTGGCAGGATATTCACATTTCCACTATATAGCGTATTGCAGAAGAATATCTGGCGCATGGATGTCATATAATGATAATGCCAAAAAACCGGAAATAATAGGGGATAGTTCATTTGTAACACCTCATGGTGTACTTTATGTACGGTTATAACTTATAAAAATGTTAAAGTTCTTAAAAATTTATAAAATTTGTTTTTCATCCTACATTTAACAAAAATAAATAATATACGAATTAAGAAAATATGTGTCCTTTTATTAATTGACATAACAGAATTTCGGAAAAAGAAAAAATAATTACTGTAACAAGATTGAAAAACAAGACCAAAGAACTAAAAAAATAATTATAAATAATATATCTAATAAGTTAGAATTATAAATGTGTGACAAAACTCTACATGCTTGTTTTTAATCAAAAATGTTCTAAAGAACCTGTTAATAAAAGCCGATTTGTTGTCTATTCTCATAGGATTGGACGTGTCTGTAGTTAATAGATGTATATACCTACTGATGATAAATACTTATAAATTTTTATGTAGTTATAAAAAAACTGATTTATTATTAATACAAATAAACGAAAAACTCAAAATTAATCCACATATATTATTAATACATTCGTATATATTACAGAAACATTATCACTAAGCATTGTTATTAAAGTCTACGGACTTATGATAGCAATCAAATGTTTTAGTTAAGTTAAAGATTTTTACACATTGCAAAAATAATTTAACTTGAATATTTTTACGCGTTGTAAGACAAAAAAAATGTTAAAAACAATCCTAATTTCATTGTTTATAATGTTATTACAGAGTAAAACAATCATAATAAACACTCAACACAACACACACAGCTTAAATTCTTAAATTAAAAAATTAATGGTTGTGTTATGTTTATATAAATATAAATCTTCTTCCGATAGAGGCCTCAGCTACCTATGCTATTCGGCCAAGTTTATATGAACAAAAAAAAATATGGCGACTATCTCATAAAGCTACTTACTTTTGCGCAAGCGCAATCAGAATTACGAACTCAAAAAATTAATTAAAAATAGAAAAACAATCGGACAAATAAAAATATTGATCGGACAATGAATAAAAAAAAATGCTTTATTAAATTAAAAAAAAACTGATCGATTCAAATAAGTAAGTGCCAACTTAAGATTAAAAATTTGTTTATTATTTTTTAAATAAATGATTATCGGACAAATAAAAATTTATATCGAACATTGACGGACAAATGACGGACAATCGAATTGTGTAAACAAAAATTTAAATAAAATACTTTTAGGTGCCAAGTTAACGCCTGTATGCACCGTATTTTACGTCTAATCCTAGTTGGCCGATCCCGCTTAAACTAAGCAGCCTACAGTTTGATGCACCGCAAGGTGATCGGCCGCGATTGAGCGATCCAGATTAAGAACGTGACAACATCGCAAAAACAGGTTGTTTATGTCAATTAGGGCTGGAAACCTCGCGAAAAAAGTCGACTTTTGATTTTAGAATAGACTTGAAACTTTTCGATTCTCGAAGTCGATTAATCATTGCTAAAAGTCGACTTTTGGATTCTCAAGTCGACTTTTTAAAAACACAATAACTATATTTCTTATGGTTAAAACATACTTTACGGGCTTAATTCATATATATTTCTTATTTTTAATAACTTATTTATTTATCATTTGCACATTTTACATAAACAACAAATATTGTTTTTAACAATTATATAAAAGATATCTACATTCTTTATAACAATTGCACGCAGTCGATCCAAATGGAAGTGTCTCAAGTACTATCTGGAAAATTCAAATTTGTAGGTAGTGGAAGGCGGAATCTCCGTAAAAAGGTCAAATTGTCCATTTTAAAAGTACCCCGACCTTTCCCATCTCTGGCGAGGAAAAATAGTTCATCTTCTACGTTCATTTTTTAAATAACAAATAACAAAAACTGGAGAAATATGTAAACACAACACTAAAACTGTGGCCAAAATATTAAATAAAAAACTGAACGCAAATTTTAAGGTTAGAATTACCCGCTTAAACCGTCAAGAAGGGCGGATTGGGTAAACTATACTCTAATGGGGATTAGATCGAGGGTGCATAACAAAAATTCAGTTTAATCGCGATTGATCGAGCAATCGCGATTAAGTCCCTACGGTGCATATAGGCGTAAGACAAGTCATACTATAGTCGCTAAAAACGTAAATCTTTCGTTACGAATCAACTAGTCTTAACGAATGAGATAGAGAGTCTGTTTTCCAATTACAGAGCATAATGCGACTCAGTGACGCACAATGCTGAAATGTGCTAACGCTTAATTGGAACGTGGATTGGTTTTCAAGTGCACCGACAGAGTGCGCAAGG
Source organism: Altica lythri (assembly GCA_964028335.1). Classification (NCBI taxonomy): domain Eukaryota; kingdom Metazoa; phylum Arthropoda; class Insecta; order Coleoptera; family Chrysomelidae; genus Altica; species Altica lythri. Next base: position 3,887,025 of record OZ034810.1, on the reverse strand, counting down.
GCCGCAAGGTTCAGTGTTGTGAGAAAAAAACATTAATAAACTTAGCAATCTTAATAAACAAAATGATATACAATAAAATTTTATTTTCACTTAGTATAGAAAATTGCGAAAAATAAATTTGTCATGTTCGTACCTTCATCCATACTTATATTTAGTTTTGTAACACAGTTTCAATTCACTTTTTTATTTTTTTAACAGATCACGTAGAAACTTTAATAGATCAGTTCAATAATAAAGAATATTACTAACAATAGGCGATAGTGTAAATTAAATTTTTATTAACGCCAACTTAAAGCTTAAACATTTCTTATAATTATCTGCTACTAAGTTGGTATCCCTTGCGCACATCAGACGAAAGCAGCAGTGGGACTCTGTGTAGTATAGTATTCTATCAATCGACTCTTTTCTATGCTGTTGGCACTTGGAAATCGTAAAATCGCCAGAAAGCTATCGCTTCATTTCTACATCTCGATAGGAGTCGAATTCTATCAAGGCATGCGCATTTATGAGAAATAATTGGAATTTTGACATAAAATTAAAACATCTGTGAAACGTGCGGTAATTCCAGAGATAATAGAACAGATATGTTGGTACCTAACATAAAGTTGGCAACAAGTTCCGACATCAGCGCGCCATGGTCTCCTGGAAGAAGCTCATCGATTTAAAAATTGGCGGGATATACAGCATATCTAGTTTAAACGTTATATTGGAATAGATACACTTATATTTTAAAATTTTATATTCTTACTGTGATTTAAAACAAGAATATATAAATTTTAAAATATAAGGTATATATTTTCTTACTAGTAAAAATAAAATCAACGAAATAGTTATTATCCTAACAAGTGCGGAAAGTTATACTTTCCCGCACGCGAACTGCCGATGCCCGAACGACGCGAAGCGGAGTTCGGGCAAGCAGTTAAGTGCGGGAAAGTTAATTTCCGCAAGAGTTAGGATCAGTATTTTTTCTACAAGCAAAATCACCTCGAAAATTATTTAGATATTTGAAAAGATGCGATTGTGACAATTAAATCTTTCATAGTGTCAATAAATACACGACTGTAGCTATAGCAACCCTACTTAAACAGGTGAGTTTGTTTTTGCTTTGAGTAAGGTTTACAGGGGTGATTTAATAAATTATGATTTTTTTAAAATTTTTTAAAGCCAAACATTTTAAAAATCCCTATTTTCATGTAAAATAATCCTATTTTTTTTTACTATTTGTATGTAGTCCAACAAGATAAAGATAATAATACAATAATTTGTCAAAAAGGTTATCGGAAAACATATCTAATTAATAAAAAAAAATGCGTGCGGGAAAGAGATATTTTCTGAATTAAAATGCGTGCGGGAAAGTGTTGTTTTACGCATGCTTGTAGAAAAATCAAGTTTTAATAATTACTATTTTTATTTGAACACAAAAACATAAAAAATAAATACAATATTGCACAAGTTATGTATTTAAGTCTTAATAATAAATAACATATGTTTAACAGATATTTTAATAGGTATAGGGTTTTTACACAAATTGGAAAGAGATGGTTCCGATGACTAGTTCTTTCTTACCATTTCTCAAAAAAGTGGTCTTTCTTCTGAATAGCATCTAAAACAAAAAAAAAACGAGCAGTACTTCTAATACATAAACTTTAATGATTGCTCTCGATCTAAAAAGATCTCTATAATATTTCCTTATTATACAAAGAACTAAGATTTATGCTCTTGGCACATAAACAAATCAAAATCAATAAATTTACTTAAACATATTATTTTTCTATTATTCAATTTTAACCTTTTTACCCTGAGTGAGGAATTTGAAAGAAATATTTGAAACTTCTAATAATAAAAATATGTTTCATATACAGGATAAAAATACTTACTTTTACAATCTACAACACAGCATTTATATCCAAAATAACCTGGTAGTGACATGTTCAAAACTATTCACTATACTTTTACACCCTTTTTATGGTAAAACTACCTTAAATTTATTTTGAACTAAAATTATTAACACTTAACCTATCACTATGCCGCCATAACTGCACAAATTACTATACTATACATAACTGCTGTTTCGGGCTACCAGCCTGTGCTACCAGCTGATCATATTTCATATTTTGCTGGTTTAGTTCCAATTTTTACCACTACAGAATGCGATTGCGCCTCCAGGAGTGCGCACAAACATGTTGGCGCCTTTGGGCTATGTTTCAAAAAGTCTCTTAATTTGTCTATGGGTAATTCTTTATATGGTTTATTTATTTGTAAAGCCCATTTTCGTCTGACTGTTCAGTTTGTTTCGTAGAATTATTTATCTTAGTTTAATTTTTATTTTTTAAGATTTTGTTACTATTATTCTACTCAGGTATTTTTGTATATTATTGTATTCTTATCATAAAAGTTTAGTCCTTAAGTTACTAGGAATTATAAATATTTTTCATGCTCAATACATTTATCCGTTTGTTGAAAGTATAGCAAATTCATTAAATATAATTGCAAATGTCATGCAACATTTTCAACAATGTTTATGTAAAAATAAAAATATTGTATAAACATTATATTTATTTAATTTTTGTTGTGAATACCCTAAAAAAATATTTAAAAGAAAACCGGATTGTTAATATAAATGATTTATTTAAAAAGAAATAACAGAAGATAATAAATAATATACCTACAAATGTACCTACTCCTAATTTCTAAAATATGTACTGCATTAAAAGGAAATATTGTCTCTGAATGACTAAACGTATAACACGTATCTGACTAAATAAATTAATAATAAGTAATATAAAGAATTTCGTCAATAATGAAAAGCAATTTGCAATCAAATAATCCCAAAATGACATTGACAATTATAATACTAGTTCCAAACATAAATATTACTAAATTTATTACCAATTTTAACCTGATGTTTTCATAACCAACAATATAATTACGAAAATAGCCGAGGAGTAGTCGAGAGCGACACGGAGTACCAGTAAAGCAAGAGATCGACTTCGGAATAGAAAGCTACTGTAGAAAGCGATATATAGAATACTATATATACTACACGGAATCCCACTGCAGTACTTTTTAAATTAGGCAATCCAAACCACGTGACCCAATATGGCGGTTGATGGCACACAAAACGACAATCGCCATTCGCCATAAGAACGTCATTGTCTGTTTGGTTGTTCGGTAGTAAAAGTGTATTTTTGACCATTTTCTGTTATTTAGTGTTACTAACTAGTGATATTGAGATGTATAGTGAATACCTTAAGAGATTTTTGTTAAAAAACAAAGACGTTGGTGAACGGTAAGCTTGAAAATACATTCCCATCTTTTGTTTACATTTTTATCAATGCATTTTATTTGTTACAGGTATAAAATTAAGTTGAGGTTGATCGGTGATTTAGATCCTTTTAATCTGACTATATCTGAACTGAACTGTTCTATTGATGGTGTTCCTCCTGTAACCAACATGGATATTATATTTGGTTTTAACCCATAGTTTCTATTCCCAAATGCAGATGAAGGCATTTAAAAGTCTGGAAGCATATAAATATTTTGAATCTGGATTTGTTATGAAGGTGGAACGAAGATTCAGAATGATAAATATATTTTAGTTGGACAGGTAAGTCATTTCCTAAACAGCTGCCTTTTTCTAACTGTAGATAACCTTGAATCTTAAGTCAACACAGTGCATTTTTCATTTCAAACAAGATTACTATAAATGCCTCGTAATTCACAAGAGGACATTTATAATTTTAAATCTAGTGTACTGTCACTTTTGTTTGTTATAATGGACATTGATTTGAGATTTTAGAATATCACTTATCAACTTTCACAATAGTTCTAATCAACAACTTTTTTTTTAGGTCAAGCATTCACAAAAAGCAAATGAAAAGCCTTCAGATGTTTGGTGCATCATTGAAAAAGAAAAAAAAAATATTTACAAAAAGTTACTCCGAAAGTATTTAACTTTGTAAACAAAAATCGAAATATTAATATAAATTGCATATGTTATTAAATAATATTGCATTTTACTGAAGTGTAAAAACATTTAAGTAAAAAAAAAGAGATTATAAATTGTAGAGGAAATAAAAATACATTTTTTTCTTAGCAATAGGTATATTTATTCTGTACTTTTTTTAAAAACACAAAATTACAATTTAAAAGACATAATAAATGAAATACTTACTAAAAAGTTTAAAGAAAATCAAAAATCAACAACAAAAAAAAATAGTCAGTCTCTTAAATTTTCAATAGTTCTCTTTAATTCTTCTATCGTTATATCAGTCTGAGATTCCACTCCAGTCTCTAATATGATATCATGGTCCTCCATGCCTACTTCAACTTCTTCATTTACTTGTCCAGCCTACAAAAAAAATTAATCAAATTACAATACCTCATATAAATACAAATTTAGTGACAGTGCTTCGAACAATCAAAATCATACAATACTGTGACAAAATCTACATCCAACTACAATGCAAGTAACGGGCATTTTTCTTCAGTTGAAGCACTAAATATAATTTGCAATATAAAAAACAACTCAAATTCACACCAAAAATATCAAAACTAAACACTTTCACCACTAAGATCTCATGATAAAAACAAATGTTTGCCATCAGCCGCCATATTGGTTTCGTTTTGACAGGTCGCTGGATTGCCTAATTGCTCGATTGTGCGAAGCGCTGCTGTAGTTGGAACAATCAACTTGATCATTATGCCGCACAATGCTCTATAATGCTGTAATTGGAAAACAGGGAGAATAACCTTTTCAGAAATCTTCGTTAACAGCACCCATCGTTAACTAACAATTTCGTTAGTAAACGAAAAGTTACAGAATCAGCCTCTAAGTAACGCTAAATGAACGGTTTGCTTTAACAATGTATAGTTGAAAACTATACAAATAACCAAAACGAAGAAGACAGTTGATATGGCAACAATGGTACACCTTTCATATCAGACTGTGACAAGTGACTTTGCCTGGATGTCAATGATGTCAAAGTCAAAGATACAGCAAGAAAAAGTATGGTTTTCGTTTCCGACAGTCGATCATATTAATAATCTTCCTTTCTTTGATAAGTAATCCAAAGTGCACAAAAGTTTTAAGCTCTTGATGGTGTCCAGAGATAACATATAATATTTATATTATAATGGCTCTGATGGTGTCGCACTTTTAAATTGTAAGTGGCTAAAGTGATCAAATAGTGAAATTAACCATACCGTTAGACTTTAGACATTAAGTTTAGATCTCACACTGTTGTTTGGTACAACCAGAAAAATGGATGGTTTTAAAGAAGAATCAGATTCATTAATGAATAATAAAATCGAAAGTAATCCTAACGAACTGTTATCTAATATTAAAACCGAAGAAATTGAAACTGAAAAATGTTATCTCGAATTCGAGAACTTGCATGAAATTGACTATAATATTATTATGATGAAAAGGGAAAGTTTTGAAGAAAAAGTTACTCTAACTAAAAGTGATGTTTTAATAAGCACAGAAAATATAAAAACTGAAAATGTTAATTCAAATGAGGGTATTCAAGAAAGAATAAATGATATCGAAATTAAGAAATTTGATTTCCCTGTTTATACAAAAGCTATCCATGACTTTGTTGAAGTAGGACAAACTGTGCAAACAATTAAAATGTATTCTAGGAAAAAATGTACGTATTTTGTGATTTTTATATATTTTATTTTGCCTCACGCAAGCCATTTGAAGTTTATTTAAAATTTTTAACAAACATGTCTAATAAACCTTGAGTATGGTGCCAGCAATTATGTTATATAGTAAGCATAATAAATTGTAATGATGATGTTATTGATACGTATACAGATGGGTTCAAATATTTTTTATATTTTACAAAATAAATATTTATCTTTAAATTCTCATAGCAGTTTAAAAAAATACAGATGTTTATAAAGGTTCCACCTAATTGTTACTTCACATTTTTCTCTAAAGATTAGTATTGATGTTTTACTATACGCAAAAAGAGGGGCGTTATAATATTGATGTGTCTATGTGTGTGTGTGTCTGTCTGTGGCATGTGGCATCATAGCTCCCGAACGAATAAAGCGATTTCAATTTTGTTTTTTTTGTATTAAAGATGACTTAAAGGTCATATCAAACAACTCTGGACGGACGTCACAGATTTCTTGACACAACCAAGTTAACACTGTTGCGAAGTGAAAATAAAAGCACGAAATATACATTTAAAATTGTAAACCACATTAATTAACTACTAAATTTAAATTTTAAAAGTAAATGGCTGACGGTGAAGTATTTTTTTATTTATACCGAGTTAGTAAAACACAAACTTTTATAAGCATAAGAATATTTAATACTAACAAAATATTTAAAATTGTTTACTTTAATAAATAATTTGCAATATTTTTATGTAGGTACTTACTTCTTTCATACATTTCATAAATAGTATTACATATGTCACTGGTATTTAAAAGTTCAGTATTTACAACTCTCTTATTATAGCTACGTTTTTTGGGTGGAGATGTAAGCAATTCGTTGGATATGGTGGTCTGTGAAATGGAACTCACGGTAGTTCGACTTAAATTTAAAGCCGCAGCTACATGCTAAAATTTGCAAAGTAAATTTTACGTAAATACATAAAATATATTGAATACATTACCTCTCTAACGGCTGTTAAAAGTAACAGTGGTCCATTATTATCTCTTTCCTTTTCAAAGTATTCAATCACAGAAGCTAAAAGCTCTTTGCAGCGACTATATAATGTTTTAGGCATATTCAAAATATAGGTAGTCACGAAAAACACTACTTTTTGTTCTCAAAAGAACTGATTTAGAAAGAAAATGAAAACGCAAATATAAAATTGACAAAATCAAAACATTAAACGACTTGGCAGCTATGCAATGACAAGTGAAGTTTTCATTAAGGTTTGCAATTCCCAGTGAAATATAAATATACCCAGTATTCAATAAACCCGGTTTATACTCCAATAAACTTAATTAGTTCGAATCATTTACGTAAGTTTTTTTAAAACTACATAATATACAAATCATGAACTATGAGTTTTATATGTATTTAAAGATTATATTTATTTATTTGTAATAACTAATGACTATTATCAAACGAACACATTTTTTTAAAAATAGATTTTGTAGTGGTGCACATGTGAAAACATATCTAGTGACAGTTGTGACGTCCGTCCAGAGTTGTTTGATATGAGGTATATGTGTGAGTATTCTTAGATATGTTTGTTGAAAATCGGTTGATCCGGTTGTGGGACGTGAAAGTGGGGAAGAATACCCAAATCTTTGTAGATATAACCAACCGCTCTTCCAGCCCCAAACATTTCTTTAAAAAAAAATGGTTTATACCTATTGAAAGAGCTTAATTTGCACCTTTCAAAAACATATTTTTCAAAATTTGCACAACATTTGCACCCTCGTAATTTTTTTAAACTTTGCTTTACGTAAACCAGATTCAAATGCTCATATCTCACTCCTTAAAGTGTATATTGATATGCACCTTTTACCAAAAATTTGCAATTTTAATTTTCTAATTTGCACCATCGTAAAATTTGCGAAAAACGGTAACAATTATTATAAAAATTAATAAAATCATTTTCTGGCTGATGTACGTTCAGAAATAAATAACTGCGCATGCGTTCACTACCCGCAGTTACTTATTTCTGACCAATTTTACGATGGTGCAAATTAGAAAATTAAAATTGCAAAATTTTGGTAAAAGGCGGATATCGAAATACTCTTTAGGGAGTGAAAAATACGTTTTTGAAAGGTGCAAATTAAGCTCTTTTAATAGGTATAAACATTTTTTTTAAAGAAATTTTTGGGGCTGGAAGAGCGGTGGTGTAGATATACTAGTGTCCGATCGAAACAGATTTTTCAACCGAAAACGTAAGTGCAACATGTGACATGAGTTAAATTTAACAACCGTTTCACGATTTGATGGTTAAGCACCTATAGCTTAGTTGTTACAGCGTCAACTGAAGGTTGCGAGTTCCGACATTTTTTCAATTTCTCCTTAATGTCATTTAATATATTCTTGTTTGTATACTTTCTAAAATTTTCAAAAAATCCAATGAGAGAAATCTCGAATAATCGTTTATTAAATTACTTTAACATATTTAAAATTTCTATTAATTACTGAAGTTACAAAAGTAACAACTTGATTATCATTCGGTAACGGCTGATTAATGACTATTCTTTTTTCTTGAATCTTTATGAATCTCGAGATCGTAGTATAAAATCGCGGATTGGGGACATTAACCTTTTACAAAAAAATTCCCAAAGATACTCCACAAACACTTGAGTGGCGGTCGTTTTTGACCGAAACCAGCTTTTTTTTGGTCGAAACCGAGCTTTCGGTCGGTCACTAAAATATACATGTGTGGGGTCTCAAATGAAAGCGCACAGAAAGAAAATATTGATGACTCTATCGGGAGTGTTTTTAGCTTTGTTTTGATGAGAAAATGTTGGAAGTTTTTTTAATTTATTTTAAGTATTGGTATTTATTTTTAGCATTGATATGAGCTTATACATTTCAGGTTTTCTATCTGTGCCAAAAAACTGGCTGCGTCACTTTGGAAAATTCTATGGAACATGTTTTTTTTGTGGACAATTTTTCTGTGATAAATTGTTATTTTTAAACCATTTTTATATTTACCACTTTTTAGTTAATTGTAAAAAATCTGTTAACTTGAAAAGGGATAATTCTGTTACAAAACACATTAACTTAAAAGATCTAAGTAAAGTAAACGGACAGATGATAACTGACAGTAAACAAAAACCTTTTAAATGTGAAATTTGTTTAAAATATTTCACAACAAAAGATGTCTTAAAAAAACATATTATTAGAGCTCACACTGGTGAAAAGTCATTCAAATGTGAAATTTGTTTAAAATGTTTCACACAACAATTTGATTTAAAACGACATTTGACAACTCACAGTCAAGACATACCTTTTAAATGTAAAATTAGTTCAAAATGTTTTAGAAACCAATTTTGGTTAAAAAGTCATATTAGAATTCATACTGGTGAAAAACCCTATAAATGTACATTTTGTACAGAATGTTTCTCAAATTCCTGTAATTTAAAAACTCATGTTAGAAGTCACACTAACGGGAAACCTTTTAAATGTAAAATTTGTTTAAAATGTTTTCAAAACCAAACTTATTTAAAACATCATATTAAAATTCACACTGACGAGAAACCTTTTAAGTGTAAAATTTGTTCAAAATGTTTCAAAAGATCTAGTTATTTAAAAAGGCATATTATAATTCACACTGACGACAAACCTTTTAAATGTGAAATTTGTTTAAACGGTTTCACACAATGCAATGCTTTAAAAATGCATATTAGAACTCACACTGGTGAAAAACCTTACAAATGTGAGATTTGTTCAAAATATTTCACACAATCCCAGGCTTTGAAAAAACATTTTAAAACTCACACTGGTGAAAAATCTTTCAGATGTGAAATTTGTTCAAAATGTTTTACAGAATCCAATTGTTTAAAAAGACATATTAGAACTCACACTGGTGAAAAACCTTACAAATGTGAAATTTGTTCAAAATGTTTTACAGAATCCAATTGTTTAAAAAGACATATTAGAACTCACACTGGTGAAAAACCTTACAAATGTGAGATTTGTTCAAAATGTTTTATAGAATCCAGTAAATTAAAAACACATATTAGAAGTCACACTGGTGAAAAACCTTACAGATGTGAGATTTGTTCAAAAGGTTTCTCGCAAAAAACTTACTTAAAAAAACATATAACAAAAAATCATATTTGAATTCAAATTGCTAAAAAATTATTTCAAATCTAAAAGGACCCGCACTAACTAAATGGATTTTGGGTCCCAGTCGAATTGGCTGAAAATTCAGTATGAATATTTTTTAACGGTTTTTATGTCAGTTGAAAAAATGCTCTAAAAGCGTCCTTTTATGACTTAATGGGTTAAGTTCGGCCTTCAAAAGACCTTCAAATTACCTCTAGGTGATGTTTAGGGTGGAAATATCATCAAGCTCATTTTTGAAGTGTCAAAAACCATAGCAGTCTACTGATTGAAGATTATTAGAGACATCAATTTTTTAATCAATTAACCAAAATCTTAGTAAGCCTTACTCAGGCCTAAAGCTAATATCACATATTACGCCCTTCTATATCTTCGAAAATATACATAGGATCATGTTTGGTCCATGATAACTTTTGATCAGAAAGTCGAGAACTACAACATACTGAATTTTCAGCCAATTCGACTGGGACCCAAAATCCATTTAGTTAGTGTGGGGTCCTTTGTTTAAAATGTGATGCAGAACAAAGCTTAAAACGGTATATTATTAGAGAAAAATGTCAAGAGGTACTAGAAAAAATGTTAAACAGCTTGTAATTTAATGAATTTTTCTGTGATTTGTTTAAACAATAACGATTTAATGGAATATTATTTGCATGTTTATGTACATTAGATTGTTTTACCATGGAATTTAAGTTTTTATGTATTTTAATAAGAATGTTATATATATATTATAACATATATAAGAGTGTGTATGAATAATAATTTGTTTTGATATATCAATTATTATGTTATAAAATATTCCTTACCATGAATTAATTTTGAATTTTAAATATAAATAGTGAATAGGTAAGAATTAACTTAATGTAATTATTTTCCAATATGATTATTTAAATATGCTACCGGCTATTCCCTTATGTCAGGGTCAGAGTTCCTAATATTCAACAAAATTAGATTCAAAATCAGTTAATATAAAAAATTTTCAATAAAGTGACTGTAAAACCACACTATCCTAGACCAATGATGTTTTCTAGGCATGAATTGTATATAAATTTCTAACCTTACTAATTCAAAATGTGTCAAACTTCAAAGATACCGTTGATAAACCCAAATATGCATCAAATATATGAAATGAAGTATTCTGATTTGAGTTAATAAACAATTCAAATTAAACTTATCAAAAAGTGAATAATAATAATTTCGTTAAACATGTAAAACAGTGAAATAAAAATGTTCATTAAAATTACCAAAATCAAACACATAAAAACTCTTTATTGTAACGAGTGAAAAGTGGTTACCATTTGTACGAAGCTTCGCTCCTCTTCTGGAAAACCAGGATTCAGTTCTCAGGACAATCTACCTTCTTCCCCGGAACAGCAAAGATTTCAGGAAACTTTGTAGAGATCAAACAATCAATTCCCCTTCAAACCAAAAGATAAACTGCTGCAATTTCCTCTGGTAAGTGTAATTATGACTTTCTTTCTTGTTAAATATTAGTTTAATCTTCATTAACTTAATTAAAATGCAGTTATACCATATACTGCTCAACTCCCAATTGAAATATCTATTTCTTCATAAAATAATATAAGTCTCTCTTACCAATTGCTTTCTCTGGTTACCTTGTGATAATATTTATACTTTAAACTGATTTAATACTTTCTTTTATCAATATTTTCAAAAAAAACTCAAAATTTCTACGGAGCAATTTTTTAATACAACTTCCATTTTAAGAACCAGAAAACAAGAGAGTTTCTATCAAATCAACAAAAAAACAACTGACAAATTCAACAAACTTAAATCTATACATCCTTAACACCTAATCGCCTACTAATTCCTTATTTAAATAAAATTACTAACAAAATCTAATTCTTGATTCAATATTACAATTTAAAACAATGATTATTCTTTTTATTCTTATAAAATTTACTAGCACTACAAACTAATAATTTTCTCTTTTTCAGAATATTTCATTTGGCATTTGAACTATTAATAAATTAGAATATGGTTGATAAATTTGTATATTTTAAAAGTAAGTAGAAGTTTTAATATTTATTTTAATTATTTGTGATATTTTTATAATTTAATTTTCTTATTTAATTATACCCTTAATTCATTTAAAAATTAATGTTTAATTACTAATGTATTGGCAATTTTCATAAGCTTTTAATTATCTACTTTTCCCATTTATCAATTTCATAATTATTGAAACTTTATATAATGTAGATTAATCCATTTTGAATCTTTAAATAAAAATCTTTGAAATGAATTTGTATTTTTTTCTTTCTTATTCTATTTTCTTTTTCCTTTTTTAGGAATTATGAAGAAGATGATGTTAATTGATCCTAATGTTACTGCATTTGCGCTCTGACCCGAAATAAGAAAATTTTCCTTTCTCTATTTTCCATAAGATTTTCATTCTACATTCTTATTTAATATAGCATAGTAACTCATATCATCTCAATATATATATATATATATATATATATATATATATATATATATATATATATATATATATATATTGAAATGGATCCTCCTTCTGGAACACCCACTTTCAATAAAATTCTCGGTCGTGGATTCAAAATTTTTAAATTGATTGTCCAAAAATAAATTACAAAAATTATTAAGATAAAAAAAAATTCTTTCGCTTCTGTCTAAAACTTTCTTCTTCCGTTGTTCCACTCTTACTCTATATCTTCCTCTTCCAACTACTTTCCAACTCCTTCTTACTGCTGCCTTTCCATCTATTTAATACCTTTCTGCTGCTCAACTAATTCTTTATACCTTCCTCTTCCTACAACTTTCCAACTCCTTCTTGCTACCGCCTTTCTACTTATCTATCACCTTTCTGCTCTCTTAAAATTTCCAACTCTCTGCTTTTCTGTATCTTTCAAGTTTTGGTTTCTTTGTATTTTCTTATTCTTTTAATTATTTATTATTACTATGTTTTTATTTTAATTTAAATTCAAATGCTTTTATTTACAATAGTTTTATTTTATCTGACTTTTACAAAAATTAATTCAATGACAATCTAATCAACAACAATCTCTTAACAACATAACAATCCATATCTAAACAAAAACAATCCAAACACAAAAATACTTAATCAAGACAACCGATTTAAAAATCATGAACACGTTCCAACATTTCACTGAAAGAACATGCACCACGAAGAAAAATCCATATCAATTTCCCCCAAATTTGATTTGACTTGGTGAATCACTTCACCTTGCCAAATCAAATTTCCTTTCAGTAGGAAATTTTTCTTCACCATCAGTTGTCAAGCTTTTAATTTAGAATATTTGAATTTTACTATAAAATACACTACCCCTAGCATATCAATTCCCATCACTATATATAATTTGAACTTCTTCTTTTATTTCTATTTTTTTTATTCCCCCTTCTTAACTTTTATCAAAATATAATTTTTTTTTAAAGTTTTAGATTTGTTCCCCCGCTTTTGGAATTTCCCTATACATATAAATTTTATAGACCTCCTCTTTCCTAATATTTTCCTACATATAATTTTTATAAATTTTGTAACTTTAACCCTTTCCTGATATTTCCCTATATATAACTTCTTTCTAAATTTAAATACCTTCCCCCTTTCCTGATATTTCCCACGATACAAACTTTTAATAAATTTAAATTTTTTTCCCCTTTCCTGATATTTCCCACGATACAAACTTTTTATGAATTTAAATTGCTTTCCCCTTTCTTGATATTTCCCTCGATACAAACTTTTTATAAATTTAAATTGTTTTCCCCTTTCTTGATATTTCCCTGTATATAACTTTTTCCTAAATTTAGATTGAACAAAATTCCCCCAGAAATAACTCAAAAACTTCTTCTCAAATTCTTCCAACCCAAATATTTCTTCTTCTTTACTAGCAAACCATATCAGTGCCTGCCCATCTAACATCTCACGCAGGTTTTCTCTTATTTCTTCATGGTCTCTACACCATTTTAATTTATTTTTCACCATTCTTATGAAAATTTTCGGATGAGTCTTATTAATATTCCCATTAAATTTATGTTCAATTTTAATTATTCCCATATTAGTTTGATTTTTACTTATATTTTCTTTTTTCAGTTCTTCTAATAACATTTCACGTTCTTTTTCTTGAACTACCTTTATTTCTTCTACTTTTTCTTCCATCTCACTTATTTTCTTTTCTGTATCTTGTTTTATAATCTTTTCTAAATCATTAAATTTTCTATTTGTATTATTATTGATTTCTTTGATTTCATCTTTACATTCTTTTATTTCATCTTTACATTCCTTGTTAATAATCGTTTTAATTTTTACTTCTTGTAACTCCTCTATTTCCGTTATTCTCGCTATTATTTCAGTTCTTATTTCTTTCTTTGTTTCTTCCAATTTTTGTTTATTTATTTCCATTTGTTTCTTTATCTCATTTTTGAATTCTTCTTTTATTTCTTTTTTTATAGAATCCATATTCTTGTTCATGTCTTTTTTCATTGTTTCCATATTTAAATTTATTGCTTCAGTATTTTTGTTCATTTCTTTCATTTCTTTTTTCATAGAATCCATATTATTGTTCATGTCTTGTTTTATTTCTTTTTTCATAGAATCCATATTATTGTTCATGTCTTGTTTTATTTCTTTTTTCATAGAATCCATATTATTGTTCATGTCTTGTTTTATTTCTTTATTTTCTTTTTTCATAGAATCCATATTCTTGTTTATATTTTTTAACATTTCCATCATTTGTTCCCATGATGAATCCCTTCTATCCCCTATCTTACTATCCTGATTACCCTGATTATCCTGACTATCCTGAATACCCTGCCTATCCTGACTAACCTGATTACCCTGACTATCCTGAATACCCTGACTACCCTGACTGTCCTGATTATCAATATTATCCCCTTGTTCTGACATTCTATCTGTAGTATCCTTTCCCCCTCTTAATTTCATACAACTATTTATAATTTATCTAATCTTTTACTCCAGAATCACACACTTTGTTTTTAATAAAGCAAGCTTGACACCTAACAGTTAAGAAAAATCTCTTACCCTCAGTGCCGAAGCAGCCACACGTTTCTGGGCGCCAATTGAAATGGATCCTCCTTCTGGAACACCCACTTTCAATAAAATTCTCGGTCGTGGATTCAAAATTTTTAAATTGATTGTCCTAAAAATAAATTACAAAAATTATTAAGATAAAAAAAAATTCTTTCGCTTCTGTCTAAAACTTTCTTCTTCCGTTGTTCCACTCTTACTCTATATCTTCCTCTTCCAACTACTTTCCAACTCCTTCTTACTGCTGCCTTTCCATCTATTTAATACCTTTCTGCTGCTCAACTAATTCTTTATACCTTCCTCTTCCTACAACTTTCCAACTCCTTCTTGCTACCGCCTTTCTACTTATCTATCACCTTTCTGCTCTCTTAAAATTTCCAACTCTCTGCTTTTCTGTATCTTTCAAGTTTTGGTTTCTTTGTATTTTCTTATTCTTTTAATTATTTATTATTACTATGTTTTTATTTTAATTTAAATTCAAATGCTTTTATTTACAATAGTTTTATTCTATCTGACTTTTACAAAAATTAATTCAATGACAATCTAATCAACAACAATCTCTTAACAACATAACAATCCATATCTAAACAAAAACAATCCAAACACAAAAATACTTAATCAAGACAACCGATTTAAAAATCATGAACACGTTCCAACATTTCACTGAAAGAACATGCACCACGAAGAAAAATCCATATCAATATATATATATATATATATATATATATATATATATATATATATATATAACAAAGTGCCAAGAAAATGCGTATTAATATAAACAAAAGGGGAAAATTATTGGGCATGTACGCAAAAAGGATCAATAAGGCCACGAGTAGGAATGGTAACCGCAGACATGCATGTTTCTGGCTCATTAGCCGTCATCAGTGCGGCATAACCAAGTAGGGTATTGCACTTGGCTAGCAAAAGTGTTGGGTACTTGGGAGCAAAGGATGTTGGGGAAACATGTGTAAAGAAACATTAAAACACAAAAACAACGAAAGCTCACACAGGAGTCCTATCGCCATTTTGTGCTTTCGGCCAGCTGTGCCAATGGGTTTTCGGCTAGCAACCAGCGTCGCAACGTTGGCGAAACGGACTCATTGTGTTTGAGTCGTTCTAAGCCCAGGATATGAAATAAACAAAGTGCCAAGAAAATGCGTATTAATATAAACATGCATGTCTGCGGTTACCATTCCTACTCGTGGCCTTATTGATCCTTTTTGCGTACATGCCCAATAATTTTCCCCTTTTGTATATATATATATATATATATATATATATATATATATATATATATATATATATATATATATATATATATATATATATATATATATAACGTGAAGTCAATAGTGGAGTTGCAGTCGATGTTATGGCCAATGTAAATAAAGAAAACTCTTTTATTTTTGTCAAGCTTTCGAATTTATTCAATTCTTTTTCAGGACATCTGTAGTGAAGAAAAATTTTTTATATAATAAAATTTTTTTTTATAATGTTTTATATGTGATAACTTACTAATACGTGAGGTTATGAAAGAAGCTGCGAATTCTGTTTGACAAAATTAAAGTAAATCATACTATTAAAATACATAAAAACATATACATTTAAAACTTATTATTTTGTTATTTTTAGTATGAAGGTTTGTTTGTAAATGATTGACTTTTAATATGTCTTCAATTTCTTTTTTATATATGTATGTTTTTTTATGTATCTATGGTTTTTACTTTAACACAGTAGGAGAGCAAAACATTTTAATGATTAATTTAATTAGATTTTATTATTATATCAAGTAAATTACTAAATTCGTGAAATACAGAACCTTAATTTCAAAAATTTTTATAAAAAATTTTTTTATATGTTAAATTTTATGAAAGTTGTTGTTTTTTGTATTTTTATTTTTATTTATTTTAATATTATATTAATCTTTATGTGTGTAATCCTGTTTTAATTCATTAATAGTTTTTTTTTATTTTTTTTTTATTTAATTTTTTATTTTATATTTATAAGTTAAGTTTATATGTTAAATTTATTTATATTTATTTTTGAAATGATAGAATGTAACAATAAATATTACTCAGCCCTTCTATATCTGATTTTCTATTAATACATGTTTCCCTTTTATCAATGTGTGTCATTTCTAAGAATAATCTTTTTTTAAGGTTCTTTTCTCTTTCTAAAATTTTTGTTTCTTCAAATTTAAAACTATGATTACTTTTGATTGCATGTTCTGTTAGTGCACAAGCATTATATTTATTATTTCTAATATCACTTTTATGCGAGATGTTCCTGTTGTGTACAGTTCTGCATGTTTCTCCAATATAAACTCTTTCACAATTAGAGCAAGTGATTTCATATACTACATTTGAAATTTCAAAATTACTAAGCGGATCTTTAGTTTTGGTGTATAATCTAGAAATAGTTTTGATATTTTTAGTGCCTATTTTGAAATTTTCATAATTTTTGAATAGTTTTAAAAGTTTAGGAGTGAGTTGAGGGATATAAGGTAAAGAACCAAAAATTGGCTGTAAATTTTCATTTGACAAGACACCATTTTCAATGTCAAATGCTTGTTGTTGATTGAAATTATTGTTGTTATTTATTCTTGTAATGCACGTGGTACTAAAAATTAATTTATTTAATAATCCAAGAGGGTATGAATTATTTAACAGTAGTTCTTTTAATTTAAGTAAACCTTGGTTTTTAAAATTTGGGTGTGATAATTTTAGAACTCTGTTTTTTAGTCCTAGAATTAGGTTAATCTTGGTTTTATGAGGGTGTTCAGAATAAAAATTGATAAACCTGTTGCTGCATATTGGTTTACGGTACCATTCTGTTTGTAAGATGTTATTTTGTGTGCGATGGACGATTAAATCTAGGAAAGGTAAACTGTTATTAATTTCTTTTTCTACTGTGAATTGAAGTTGTTTACATTGGTTATTAAAAATTTTTAGGACAAGATCAACTTTATTAAATGGTATCGCAAGTATTAAATCATCAACAAAACGTTTGATAAAAGGAATTCTGAATGGTATTTGATTAATACTTCTTTCTACCAAGTCATCCAGTACAAAGTTACAAAGAATTGGGGACAAAGTACTACCCATTGGTGTACCTAATATTTGTTTGAAAAAGTTGTTATTAAATTTACAGATATTAGAGTCAAAAATGAACATTAGAATTTTTTTAAAATTAGTTAAGCTTAATTTGCAATTTGATTCAATGTTAATCCAATGTTTTTCAATGCAATTTAAGATTAGTTCAATTGGCATATTAGTGTACATGAAAGAGAAAGGAACCTTAAAAAAAGATTATTCTTAGAAATGACACACATTGATAAAAGGGAAACATGTATTAATAGACAATCAGATATAAAAGGGCTGAGTAATATTTATTGTTACATTCTATCATTTCAAAAATAAATATAAATAAATTTAACATATAAACTTAACTTATAAATATAAAATAAAAAATTAAATAAAAAAAAAATAAAAAATAAAAAAAAAAACTATTAATAAATTAAAACAGGATTACAAACATAAAGATTAATATAATATTAAAATAAATAAAAATACAAAAAACAACAACTTTCATAAAATTTAACATATAAAAAAAATTTTTATAAAAATTTTTGAAATTAAGGTTCTTTAGTTCACGAATTTAGTATTTTACTTGATATAATAATAAAATCTAATTAAATTAATCATTAAAATGTTTTGCTCTCCTACTGTGTTAAAATAAAAACCATAGATACATAAAAAACATACATATATAAAAAAGAAATTGAAGACATATTAAAAGTCAATCATTTACAAACAAACCTTCATACTAAAAATAACAAAATAATAAGTTTTAAATGTATATGTTTTTATGTATTTTAATAGTATGATTTACTTTAATTTTGTCAAACAGAATTTGCAGCTTCTTTCATAACCTCACGTATTAGTAAGTTATCACATATAAAACATTATTATAAAAAAAAATTTTATTATATAAAAAATTTTTCTTCACCACAGATGTCCTGAAAAAGAATTGAATAAATTTGAAAGCTTGACAAAAATAAAAGAGTTTTTTTTATTTACATTGGCCATAACATTGACTGCAACTCCACTATTGACTTCAGGTTATATTGAACCAGTCACTATACTATACACTATACATTATTCATATATATATATATATATATATATATATATATATATATATATATATATATATATATTGAGATGATATTAGTTACTATGTTATATTAAATAAGAATGTAGAAGGAAAATCTAATGGAAAGTAGAGAAAGGAGATTTTCTTATTTCGAGTCAGAGCGCAAATTTAGTAACATTGGGATTGATTATCATCATCTTCTTCATAATTCCTAAAAAAGGAAAAAGAAAATAGAATAATAAGAAAAAAAAATACAAATACATTTCAAAGATTTTTATTTAAAGATAAAAAAATGATTAATCTACATTATATAAAGTTTTGATAATTATGAAATTGATAAATGGGTAAAGTAGATAATTAAAAGTTTATAAAATTGCCAATACGTTAGTAATCAAACATTAATTTTAAATGAATTAGGGGTGTAAGTAAATGAGAAAATTAAATTATAAAAAAAAGACATCACAAATAGTTAAAATACATGTTAAAAAACTTCTACTTACTTTTAAATTATACGTATTTACCAACCATATTCTAATTTATAAATAGTTCAAATGCCAAATGAAATATTCTGAAAAAGAGAAAATTATTAGTTTGTAGTGCTAGTAAATTTCATAAGAATAAAAAAAAAAAAGAATGATCATTGTTTTAAATTCTAATATTGAATCAAGAATTAGATTTTGTTAAAAATTTTATTTGAATAAGAAATTAGTAGGCGATTAGATGGAAAAGATGTATAGATTTAAGTTTGTTGAATTTGTCATTTGTTTTTTTGTTGATTTTGATAGAAGCTCTCTTGTTTTCGACCTTCTGAAGAGGAAGGATGTAAAAAGTTTCGATGAAGATTTTTGTAAAAATTATGATGTTAAAAGAAAGTTAAAAGGAGATTAGTAAGATTTATATTATAAATAATTAGTTAAGAAGTTTGTAGAAGATATGTCTCTCTTGTTTTTTGGTTGTTGAAAGAGAAGTTGTATTAAAAATTTGCTCCGTAGAAATTTTGAGTTTTTTTTGAAAGTATTGATAATAGAAAGTATTAAAACAGTTTAAAGTATAAAGATTATTCCAAGGTAACCAGAGAGAGCAATTGGTAAGAGAAATTTATATGATTTTATGAAGAAATAGATATTTCAATTTATGGGGCTGAGCACTTTATGGTATAACTGTATTTTAATTGAGTTAAAGAAGATTAAATTAATATTTAACAAGAAAGAAAGTCATAATTACACTTACTTAGAGAAAATAGTAGCCATCCATCGCTTGGTTTTGAAGAGGAATTGATTATTTGATCTTCATAAAGTTTCCTGAAATCTGTGCTGTATTGGAGGAAGAAAATAGATTGTCCTAAGAACTGAATCCTGATTCCAGAAGAGGAGAGAAGCTTCACAAAAATGGTAACAACTTTGCACTCGTTATAATAAAGAGTTTTATATGTGTTTGATTTTTGTAATTTCCATGAACTTTTTTTATTTTCACTGTTTTATGTATTTAACTAAATTATTTTTATTCACCTTTTGTTAAGTTTAATCCAAATTGTTTAATAACTCAAGACAGAATATTTCATTTATAGATATTTGATGCATGTTTTGGTTTATTAACGGTATTTTTGAAGTTTGACACATTTTGAATTAGAAAGGTTAGAAATTTATATGCAATTCAAGCCTAGAAAATATTGTTGGTCTAGGATAGTGCGGTTATACAGTCATTTTATTGCAAATTTGTGTATTAATTGATTTTGAATCTAGTTTGGTTGAATATTTGAACTCTGACCTTGACATAAGGGAATAGCCGGTAGCATCTTTAATTAATCATATTGGAAAATAATTACACTGAGTTAATTCTTACCTATTCACTATTTATATTTAAAATTTAAAATTAATTAAAGGTAAGGAATATTTTATAACATAGTGATTGATATTATCAAAACATATCATTATTATTCATATATGTTATAAATTTTGGCGCCCAACGTGGGGCTCTAAACAATCAAAATTAGAGCCGATTCAAATAATTAAAATTTGAGAATTTTGTTAAATTTTTTTTTATTATTTCGCTCTAAATAATCAAAACGAGAGCCTATTTAAATAATTAATATTTAAAATATTTTTCTTTGAAAACTTGATTTGAAATTTTTTTTGTGATTCATATTAGTTATATTTATCTCGATAGAATAAATTGTGAATATGGAGGGAAAAATGAAATTGAGAGATGGTAAGATAGTAGGAGATGAGAGTGAAAGTAGTGATGGAGGAGAGATTGAGATGGAAAGTGTGGCGGTACAAGTACATGAAGAGAGAGTGTTAGGAGCAGGAGATTACCGAGTGGAAGAGCTCATTCAAACAGGGCAAACACAGGAAGAAGCAGAAATGGAAGAAGGAGAGAATTTAATAGAGATAGGGGGAGAACAGGATCGAACCATGGTTGAAATAGAGACAGAGGAAACTGCTGGTGAAAATGCACAAGAAGAACAAACGGTACAGGAAAGACCAAAAGAAGAAACCAGACCTGATATGAACAGCATACTTGAAATCCTTATGATGAGATTTGATCAGCAGGATAAGAAATTTGAAGAAAATAATAAAAAATTGGATCAACAAAAAGAAGATATTAATAAAAAATTAGATGAAATAAAAGAAGATAATAAGATTTTTAGAAGCGAAATTAGTAGTATTAAAGAAGATATGAATAATAAACCAGAGGAGAACAATAAGAAATTGAATGAGACTAACGAAATATTGGAGAAAATAGAAGATGATAGTAAGAAATTTGAAGAGAAATTGGAGGATAAGAATGAAAAATTGGATGAAAGGAAGGAAGATATTATAAAAGAGTTGGATAAGAAGTTTGAAGAAATGAATAAAAGTATTATGATGACTATGGATAAAAATATTATGAATATGAATGAAACAATTGAAGAGAAAGTTGAAGAGAAGAATAAAAAATTGGATGGAATGACAGAAGACATGAAAGAATATATGAATAACAAACTAGAGGAAAATAATAAAAAATTGGATGAGAATAATAAAATATTGGATGAAATGACGGAAGATATGAAGGAAAATATGAATAAAAAATTTGAAGAGATTAATAATAAATTGAATCAGACTAATAAAAGATTGAAGGAAATAAAAGAAGATACTAAGATATTTAGAAGAGAAATTAATAACATAAAACAAGACAATTTGAAGAGTACAGAGGAAGACACAAATCAAATAGATGAAGGAAGGGAGAAGACTATTAAGAAATTTGTAGATGAATATAAAGCAAAACAAGCAGAAAAGAGTGAAAATAAAATAATTCAGAAAGTCAAAGACAGTGGTATATTGCTAAGTCATACGAAAAAACAGAATAAACCAGAACAAGTAGAAGAAATTCAAGCAATAATGCACCATCAAATTGTTAACAACAGAGAAAATCAAAATTTGTCTGTGGATGATAAGCAGTTTTGTAATTATTTCTTGGGAAAGATAAAACAAGCGCTCCGAGAAAAATTGTTTATTTGTAAATACCAAGAAAGGGGGAAGAAATTTAAAAATATAGTAGGTATTGGGTATATTTGGAAATATCAGGAAAGAGGCAAGATATTTAGGTGTATCGGAAAATTAAATGTATAGGAAATATATTAAATAAGGGGGAACAAGTTTAAAAGTAGAAAAATTAAGTTATATTTGAATGAATGTTAGAAAGGGGGAAGGAATTTGAGATTAACAGAATTTTACAAATTAAAAAAATTCATAAAGATGTTAGGTAGATGATATTAATAGCAAAGTTTTGTAAATAATAGTATTAAGATGTAAATATCAAATTAAGATTGAATGGTTTTATTAAAAAAAAAAGGTTTATACAATCTGTGCAAATAATATTAATTGAGGCTAAAGTTTTTGTAAAATGAGTGTTTATTTATAAAAAAAAATAGATTAAAATTATAATTTTTAATCCAACATCAATGAAATGTTTGATGTAAAAATTTTAATTGGGGGATTTGAGATGATATTAGTTACTATGTTATATTAAATAAGAATGTAGAAGGAAAATCTAATGGAAAGTAGAGAAAGGAGATTTTCTTATTTCGAGTCAGAGCGCAAATTTAGTAACATTGGGATTGATTATCATCATCTTCTTCATAATTCCTAAAAAAGGAAAAAGAAAATAGAATAATAAGAAAAAAAAATACAAATACATTTCAAAGATTTTTATTTAAAGATAAAAAAATGATTAATCTACATTATATAAAGTTTTGATAATTATGAAATTGATAAATGGGTAAAGTAGATAATTAAAAGTTTATAAAATTGCCAATACGTTAGTAATCAAACATTAATTTTAAATGAATTAGGGGTGTAAGTAAATGAGAAAATTAAATTATAAAAAAAAGACATCACAAATAGTTAAAATACATGTTAAAAAACTTCTACTTACTTTTAAATTATACGTATTTACCAACCATATTCTAATTTATAAATAGTTCAAATGCCAAATGAAATATTCTGAAAAAGAGAAAATTATTAGTTTGTAGTGCTAGTAAATTTCATAAGAATAAAAAAAAAAAAGAATGATCATTGTTTTAAATTCTAATATTGAATCAAGAATTAGATTTTGTTAAAAATTTTATTTGAATAAGAAATTAGTAGGCGATTAGATGGAAAAGATGTATAGATTTAAGTTTGTTGAATTTGTCATTTGTTTTTTTGTTGATTTTGATAGAAGCTCTCTTGTTTTCGACCTTCTGAAGAGGAAGGATGTAAAAAGTTTCGATGAAGATTTTTGTAAAAATTATGATGTTAAAAGAAAGTTAAAAGGAGATTAGTAAGATTTATATTATAAATAATTAGTTAAGAAGTTTGTAGAAGATATGTCTCTCTTGTTTTTTGGTTGTTGAAAGAGACGTTGTATTAAAAATTTGCTCCGTAGAAATTTTGAGTTTTTTTTGAAAGTATTGATAATAGAAAGTATTAAAACAGTTTAAAGTATAAAGATTATTCCAAGGTAACCAGAGAGAGCAATTGGTAAGAGAAATTTATATGATTTTATGAAGAAATAGATATTTCAATTTATGGGGCTGAGCACTTTATGGTATAACTGTATTTTAATTGAGTTAAAGAAGATTAAATTAATATTTAACAAGAAAGAAAGTCATAATTACACTTACTTAGAGAAAATAGTAGCCATCCATCGCTTGGTTTTGAAGAGGAATTGATTATTTGATCTTCATAAAGTTTCCTGAAATCTGTGCTGTATTGGAGGAAGAAAATAGATTGTCCTAAGAACTGAATCCTGATTCCAGAAGAGGAGAGAAGCTTCACAAAAATGGTAACAACTTTGCACTCGTTATAATAAAGAGTTTTATATGTGTTTGATTTTTGTAATTTCCATGAACTTTTTTTATTTTCACTGTTTTATGTATTTAACTAAATTATTTTTATTCACCTTTTGTTAAGTTTAATCCAAATTGTTTAATAACTCAAGACAGAATATTTCATTTATAGATATTTGATGCATGTTTTGGTTTATTAACGGTATTTTTGAAGTTTGACACATTTTGAATTAGAAAGGTTAGAAATTTATATGCAATTCAAGCCTAGAAAATATTGTTGGTCTAGGATAGTGCGGTTATACAGTCATTTTATTGCAAATTTGTGTATTAATTGATTTTGAATCTAGTTTGGTTGAATATTTGAACTCTGACCTTGACATAAAGGAATAGCCGGTAGCATCTTTAATTAATCATATTGGAAAATAATTACACTGAGTTAATTCTTACCTATTCACTATTTATATTTAAAATTTAAAATTAATTAAAGGTAAGGAATATTTTATAACATAGTGATTGATATTATCAAAACATATCATTATTATTCATATATGTTATAATATATATATAAAACGAACAGAGCGTTTTGTAACAGTCTAAAAATGTCCAAAGATGATACATAACGTATCTAGTGCCATACTGTCAAAAGTAATAATTTCAGTTTTGAACTGAAATGGTGTCGGTTAGAAATTTCTAACACTTTAAAAGACACCTTGGGTGCTGCGATATAAATAGATATAGGTTGAATGATATTTATATCTATTTATATCGCAGCATCCAAGGTGTCTTTTAAAGTGTTAGAAATTTCTAACCGACACCATTTCAGTTCAAAACTGAAATTATTACTTTTGACAGTATGGCACTAGATACGTTATGTATCATCTTTGGATATATATATATATATATATATATATATATATATATATATATATAATTAAATAGTAATATTTGCTGAAAAGATAAATGTTAGTAAAATGAAAGGAGCTACCACATTTAGAGTGACAGAATGCAAGTAGAAATAAATTATAAATTTATACTTACATCTCTGTGAGGTTGTTACGTTATTGTTTTAACATAAATTAACATTAGTAAATATTAAAAATTAAATATAAAATGAAAATGATGTTTTTTATAAAATTGTTCTTTATCTCAAGATATGACGTTAAATGACATTAATGATTAAATAATCATGTAACTATGACATCAAAAGTAATAGATTAGAAAACTAACTATAAGGTATTAGGAATAATAAAAAATTTATAAAAATAATAATACAGTATGGAAGTATTAAGATATAACAATATTAAAGCTTAGATGTTATTAGCCCTAAGGGATTATCCTGGATGTATCTCCCTCTAAGATCAGTATAACTGTGCAATGATATAGAAAAACCAGGAAAAAACTATATCTGCTGATCTTTACAATAACTTAATATATTTGAATTATAATTATATCTTATCTATGTATAAAATGTAGATTCAATCAAAGTAAACAGTTTAATTGTGGAGAATTTCTAAGATTTATTTGTTCATTAACAACTTTAAATTGTGGATCTGTTAGATGTCTTTTTTATTTCAAGTTCTTTAAGAAAATCTACATTTTGTTTTTTTATTACAAATGTGTAGTTTTTTATTATTTTTCTTATTATTCCTAGTAAGTTTTAGTATTTATTTATAAATTAACTCGAAAGCTTTTTTTTATATATATATATTATTATTATTACACATTTGAAAAAGGATTTAAATCTAGATGAAGTAAATAAGAATATAAATCACTTAAATGGTCAATATCTGATTTTTTATTTATGCAATTATTATTTTGATAAATAAATGTCATTTCAAGAAAGATTCGTTTTGTTAAATTTTTTTCAGAAGTTAAAAATCCAAATTTAGTACTTACAAAATCAGATAAAGGAAATATTACTGTTATTTTAGATAAAAATCAATATTTTAATTTAGCAAATGATCTTATTGCAAATGAAACATCATATATTAAAATTAATAGAGATCCAACTAACACTATTCAAACAAATTGTAACAAATTAATTAATAAACTTAAAAACTCTAATAAAATTACTGAACAAGAAAAACGACAATTAGTTTGTTATGATTCAATAACACGAAAATTTTATATATTACCTAAAGTACATAAACCAACATTAGCAGCAAGACCAATTGTTGCATCTATTGGCTCTCCTACAGAAAAACTTGCCAAATACATAACTGAAATTTTAACAAAAAGTTATGATAATAATGACTATTTTATAAAAGATTCTTTTGAAGTTTTTAATACTTTCAATAACATGATTATTCCTAACAATTATGTTCTAGCAAGCCTAAATGTTGTTTTTTTATTTAGTAACGTATATCTAGATGCTTGCTTAAGAAGCATTCATAAAAATTGGCAACGTATTAGTAATTTTTGTAACATAAACCTAGAATCATTTTTAGAAATTATAACTTTCTTATTTAATAATACTTATTTTTCGTTTAATAATAAATTTTACAAACAAACATTTGGAACACCAATGGGTTCTTGAATTTCACCGATTTTAGCCAATTTAGTAATGGATGAAATTCTAGACACTGTCTTACAAGTATTACCATATAATCTTTTGTTTATAAAAAAGTATGTTGATGATATTATTGTCTGTCTTCCTTAAGAAGAAACAAATGATATATTAGAAACTTTTAATAGTTATGATCCTTATATTCAATTTACAATTGAAACTGAAAATAGTTTTGGAGCAATACCTTTTCTAGATACTCAACTTATTAGATCTAATAATACGATTAAAGTAGATTGGTATAGAAAACCATGTAGTTCCGGTAGACATCTAAATTATTATTTTTATCATAAACAATCAATTAAAATCAATTTAATTAAACAAATGAAAAATAGAGTACTAGCTTTATCTGACCAATCTTTATATAAACGCAATTTAAAAATTCTCTACCACCTATTTTCAGATAATAATCATCCACATCATTTATTAAATAAAATTTTATTTAGGATTCTTTCATTACTAATATCAACAATAATATAAATTTATTATCACAAATTGATACTAATGAAATACAAACTCATATACCTTTAAATACAAATGAAAACAATCAAGAAAAACCTATTTATATTAGTATTCCTTTTATTAAAGATATTACACCAAGTATTGGCAAAATTTAAAAAAAAGTACTTAATCAGATCATAATTAGCAATAAATCAGTTTTGACTTTAAACAATTTATATACAAAAATTAAAGACAAAACTCCTTTATTGGATAGTAAAGATGTAGTATACATGATTCCTTGTAATAATTGTAATAAAAATTACATTGGACAAACTAAACGATTACTAAAAAATCGTATTACTGCTCACAAAAGTGATTGTAGGTTACATCCTGAACGTTGTGCTTTAGCCAATCGTGTTAATGAAGCAGGCCATTTAATGAATTATAATGAAACAAAAATTTTAACTTCTGAAAAAAATTTAACAAAACGAATCTTTCTTGAAATGACATTTATTTATCAAAATAATAATTGCAGCTTTCGAGTTAATTTATGAATAAATACTAAAACTTACTAGGAATAATAAGAAAAATAATAAAAAACTACACATTTGTAATAAAAAAACAAAATGTAGATTTTCTTGAAGAACTTGAAATAAAAAAGACATCTAACAGATCCACAATTTAAAGTTGTTAATGAACAAATAAATCTTAGAAATTCTCCACAATTAAACTGTTTACTTTGATTGAATCTACATTTTATACATAGATAAGATATAATTATAATTCAAATATATTAAGTTATTGTAAAGATCAGCAGATATAGTTTTTTCCTGGTTTTTCTATATCATTGCACAGTTATACTGATCTTAGAGGGAGATACATCCAGGATAATCCCTTAGGGCTAATAACATCTAAGCTTTAATATTGTTATATCTTAATACTTCCATACTGTATTATTATTTTTATAAATTTTTTATTATTCCTAATACCTTATAGTTAGTTTTCTAATCTATTACTTTTGATGTCATAGTTACATGATTATTTAATCATTAATGTCATTTAACGTCATATCTTGAGATAAAGAACAATTTTATAAAAAACATCATTTTAATTTTATATTTAATTTTTAATATTTACTAATGTTAATTTCTGTTAAAACAATAACGTAACAACCTCACAGAGATGTAAGTATAAATTTATAATTTATTTCTACTTGCATTCTGTCACTCTAAATGTTGTAGCTCCTTGAAAATGTAATAAAGTTATTACGAAAGCTTAGATTAGAAACTTTAGAGTTTTATTTACGTTAAGTATTGCTGTTTCTCCCAATATTCATTTTACTAATATATATATTTATATATATATATTATAACATATATGATGAGTGTATGAATAATAATAATATGTTTTGATAATATCAATCACTATGTTATAAAATATTCCTTACCTTTAATTAATTTTGAATTTTAAATATAAATAGTGAATAGGTAAGAATTAACTCAATGTAATTATCTTCCAATATGATTAATTAAATATGCTACCGGCTATTCCCTTATGTCAAGGTCAGAGTTCAAATATTCAACCAAACTAGATTCAAAATCAGTTAATACACAAATTTGCAATAAAATGACTGTAAAACCGCACTATCCTAGACCAACAATGTTTTCTAGGCATGAATTGTATATAAATTTCTAACCTTTCTAATTCAAAATGTGTCAAACTTCAAAAATACCGTTAATAAACCAAAACATGCATCAAATATATATAAATGAAATATTCTGTCTTGAGTTACTAAACAATTTGGATTAAACTTAACAAAAAGTGAATAAAAATAATTTAGTTAAATACATAAAACAGTGAAAATAAAAAAAATGTTCATGGAAATTACAAAAATCAAACAACAGAAAAGTTCTTTATTGATAATAATGGAAGAGTGATACCGTTTTATGAAGATCTTGTTTTCTCTTCGGTCTGATAAGCCTTAGGACCCCCTTTTCAACAACAGGCCTATGTTACCCAGCACAGCAATGATATCACGAACTTTGGAAATTTTACTAATAAGATTTCTTCTAATCACTGCACAATCAGCTTTTACATCCAAAGGTAAGTACAATAATGCTATTCTTTCTTGTTAGAAACTAGAGTATCTTTCTTTAAATCAATTCAGGAAGCATTTATAACGATTAACTACTCAGCAACAATTTTAACCATTTATTCTTTCATAAAATCATATAAATTTCTCTTACCAATTGCTTTCTCTGGTTACCTTGGAATATTCTTTATACTTTAAACTGTTTTAATACTTTCTATTATCAATACTTTCAAAAAAACTCAAAATTTCTACGGAGCAAATTTTTAATACAACTTCTATTTCAACAACCAGAAAACAAGAGAGATTCTATCAAATCAACAAAGAAACAACTGACAAATTCAACAAACTTAAATCTATACATCTTTTCCATCTAATCGCCTACTAATTTCTTATTCAAATAAAATTATTAACAAAATCTAATTCTTGATTCAATATTACAATTTAAAACAATGATCATTCTTTTTTATATTCTTATGAAATTTACTAGCACTACAAACTAATAATTTTCTCTTTTTCAGAATATTTCATTTGGCATTTGAACTATTAATAAATTAGAATATGGTTGGTAAATTTGTATAATTTAAAAGTAAGTAGAAGTTTTAACATGTATTTTAACTATTTGTGATGTCTTTTTTTTATAATTTAATTTTCTCATTTACTTACACCCCTAATTCATTTAAAATTAATGTTTGATTACTAACGTATTGGCAATTTTATAAACTTTTAATTATCTACTTTACCCATTTATCAATTTCATAATTATCAAAACTTTATATAATGTAGATTAATCATTTTTGAATCTTTAAATAAAAATCTTTGAAATGTATTTGTATTTTTTTTTTCTTATTATTCTATTTTCTTTTTCCTTTTTTAGGAATTATGAAGAAGATGATGATAATCAATCCCAATGTTACTAAATTTGCGCTCTGACCCGAAATAAGAAAATCTCCTTTCTCTACTTTCCATTAGATTTTCCTTCTACATTCTTATTTAATATAACATAGTAACTAATATCATCTCAAATCCCCCAATTAAAATTTTTACATCAAACATTTCATTTATGTTGGATTAAAAATTATAATTTTAATCTATTTTTTTTTTATAAATAAACACTCATTTTACAAAAACTTTAGCCTCAATTAATATTATTTGCACAGATTGTATAAACCTTTTTTCAATAAAACCATTCAATCTTAATTTGATATTTACATCTTAATACTATTATTTACAAAACTTTGCTATTAATATCATCTACCCCTCTTCTGGTATAAACTTGTACAACTCCTTAATATTAAAAACTCCCCTTAATCTCCCTGTATCCGGATATACTAACCGATAGCTGTTTTCAGCATTATGATTATCTACCACATATGGTCCCTCAAAAGGCATTAATAATTTTGCACACAAATTTTCCCTTTTATCCGCTACTTGTAAAGCTCTTATTATGACAAGTTCTCCCTTTTCAAATTTAGTTTTCTTTTTTAATTTCTTTTCTTGTCTCTTGACATATCGTTCTGCGTTTCTTTTTAAATTTTTATTTACTTTATCTAATATTTCTTGGATTTCTTGTCTTCTATTCCATTCCCACTTTCTTTCTGGTACTCTACCTTTAAATAAAAGCTCTGGACATTCTTTCGTCACTCCATGAGGTGTTTCATTCACATATCTTTGTACTTTATCCAAGTTATTTTCCCACTGATCGTGTTCTTGTATACATAAAATTCTCAAATATTTAATTACTTCTTTGATATATCTTTCAGCTGGATTTGATGATGGATTTCTTATGCTAATAAAATTTACTTGTATATTATAATGTTGACATGCAGATAAAAATTTATAATTCTCAAAATATGTGGCATGATCTAAAATTAATTTCTCTGGTTTTCCATGAATTTGTATATAATTTTTAATGCATTTTAATATTGTATTGGTATTTGTTCTTTTACAAGGATACATCTGTACATATTTTGTAAATATGTCTACCATGACCAATATGTGTTTACATCCCTGAATACTCTCCACTAAATTACTTATAAAATCTATTGCTAAAATTTGTAATGGTTTTTGTGTCACTATTGATTTATTTATATTGCTATTATGATAATTTTTTTCTTTGGCTAATTGACATATTGTACAAGCTTTGCATATTTCTTTGGCTCTAGTTAAATCCTTTTTTGCATAATAATTTTCCCTAAATAGCATCCATAATTTTCTTACTCCGATATGACCATATTTGTGATGAAGATTATATAGAATTTCTTTTGCATAATTAGTTGTAATAACATACGTATCCCAATTTTCTAGTTTTTTATAAATAATATTGTCTTCTGTAAAAGTTCTTTTCTTTTCCACCTCTGTCAAATAATTCTGATCTTGTATAACCCTTTCCAAAGTAAATAATCCCTCTTTATCCAATAATTTATTTATACCTATTTTGAATTTTTTATTGTCCCCTTGTTCTTCACTTTCCCTACTCAATGCATCTGCTATGATGTTACTTTTTCCTGGAATATATTTAATCTCAAAGTCGTATTCTTGCAACAATAACAACCATCTGTGTACCCTATTATTTGCATACCTATTTTTCATCATCGCCGTTAAAGCATTATGATCACTATCCACTATAAACTTTGCTCCTAACAAATAAAACCTTAATTTGGTTATACAAAATACCACACTGGCCATCTCCAATTCCGTAACCGTGTACTTCTTCTCACAATTCTTTGTTACTCTTGATACAAAACTAATAGGTACTTCTCCTACTTCCTGAACTTGTATTAACACTCCTGCTAATCTTTCTATCGATGCATCTGTCCTAAGTATAAATACTTTATCGTATTGCGGGTGATACACTTTTAAATTATTGGTAAAGACAAATTTTAATTCTTGAAAAGCTTTTTCTCTCTCGGGTGTCCATTTCCATTTAACATCTTTTTTCAGTAGCTCTATTAAAGGAACTTCTTTATTTGACAAATCTGGTATTAATCTTTTATAATAATTTATAATTCCAAGGAATCCTCTTAACGTCTTCAAATTTTTAGGTGTTTGATAATTCATAATAGCTTGTACTCTTTCAGGATCCATACTTACCCCTGTCGTATTCAAGACATATCCTAAATATTTAACTTCTTTTTGATAAAATTTACACTTTTCCACATTTAATTTTAGTCCAGCTCTTTCCAATTCTTTTAATGTGATTTCTAAATGTTTTTTATGTACAATTTCATTTTCCGAATAAATTAAAATATCATCAATGTAGTGTAAAATGAATGATTCATATTTATTTAAAATTGTATGTAAAGTTCTAACTAAAGCTGCACATGAACTTTGCAATCCATATGGCACCACACAAAATTGATATACAATACCATCTACCATGAAAGCTGTATATGGTCTACTATTTTCTTCTAACGGAATTAACCAGAAACTATGTTTAAGATCTAATTTAGAATAAATTTTTGCATTTGTAATTCTTCCAAAAATTCCTTCCACATTCATAGGACTTTCATATTGTTTGACTGTATAGGCATTTATGTTTCTTGCATCAAGACATATTCTAATCTCTCCTGACTTCTTTCTTACACAAGTAATTGCATTTATGTATGGAGAATCCGATATTTCTATTATTCCATCCTTCAACATTTTATTTAATTCTTCATATACTTCATCTTTTATTTTATACGGTATCGGATAAGTTTTTATTTTAAAATTCTTAATATCTTTATTCATCTCCAACTTGTGCGTGTAATTTGTAGCTATACATATATCTTCATTAAACAATTTATAATATTTCTTACATAATATTTCTACTTCCGTCCTATACAATCCACAATTTTCTTCTAATTTGTCAAACTCCATATTTTCTATGTTGTTGTACATAACATTATTATTAATTTCCGAACTTTCATTCTTTTTTACTATAAATGGTATTATTTGTTGTTCCCATCTTAAACATTCATCCTCATAATCGATGATAACCTTATGATTATTTAATTCATCTGAACCCAATATAATGTCATAGTTCAAATTTTGTATTAATAACATTTGAAATTTATACATTTTAAACCCTATTAAAATTTCCCCCATAATCATATTACTTGTTTCATATAATTTCTTATTATTCGCTCCCACTAATGATAATTTATTTGTTTTTATCACCATAATATCATCTTGTTTGATTTGTGAAACCACCCTTTGACTAATTAAAGTAACCTCTGAACCAGTATCTATCATAATTTTACATTTAATATTTTGGAAAACCCCCTCTATAAAAATTAACCTTTTTAGTTCATTAAATTTAACCTCGTCATCATTCACAATAAATTCCCTAGGATGTTCATACTTAGAAGAGTAGATGATATTATGCACATGAGAGCGATTTATGCAAAATCCACGCTCTGTCCCTGGCCTTGACCAGTCACATCACTCTGATTAACACTTACAACATTCACCTGTCTACTGTTTTCACCTCTATCTCTCCTTTCGTTATCCCGATTTACTACATTTCTATTATCATAATTTCTATTACTATAATTATTATCTCTGTTCCACCTATCACCTGATCCTACATTCCTATCATAATTATTATTATTTGGAAATTCCCTATTTCTTCTATCAAAATTCCTATTTTCCCCATTTCTACCATTACTATTATCATTCCTATATTCATTTGCTCTTGTTTCATTCCTATTAAAATTACTATATCCCCTATTAAATTCCCTATTCCTATTATTAAATCTGTAATTACTATCATTCCTATTCTCATTTCGATTCCTTTCATTAAATCTATTACCTCCAGAATTCCTATTATCATATCTATTTCTATCATTAAATCTTTCATTCCCATTCGTTCTACTTTCATTCATTAGACTTCGTTCTAGTCTCTGTAAGTAATTTGATAACTGTTCCATTGTTTTAATATTATGAATTGCTATTGTTTCCGTCATTTCATGTTTGTACTGTCTCGCCACATACAAAACAATTTCCTCTTCCCTCATTGCAGGTTCCAAATATTGTGCATTATTATATAGTTGCATTGCATATGCATTAAAATTTTTTCCTTTATTATAGTCATATTTACCAAAATACAGTTTTTCTCTAAAAGTAGCTTGTTGGATTTCCCCCCAGAAATATCTACAAAATTGCTCTTCGAAATCTTTTATTGACGACATTTGATTTTCTTTATTGCAGAACCATAGTAAAGGATGTCCTGTTAACATATCACGGATCAACAGTTTTTTCTCCAGGAAATCACTAATATGTTTTGTTTTACTTTTTATTATATTCACAAATACTTTTGGATGTATATGATTAATGTTTCCATCAAATTTAATTCCGGTATTGTTGTAGTGTGATATCATGTTAGGAAGAACTCCCACCATATTTCCTCTGACATTATTATCCATAATTTCTTGTAACTTCTTTTGCATATCTTCCATTTCCTTATTTAATTTATACTTGGTTAATTCTTGATTCTTACTACAAACTCCTTTTTGTTTTTCTACTTCTCCCTCTAGTCTTTCAAATTCTTTTCCTAAGTTAATTTTTAAATTGTCCACTACCTCTTCATAAATTTGCTCTTGTAATCGTATTTGTCCTATATCCTTTTTTATAACATCAGTATGTTTATTGACTTCACGTTCTATTTCCTCCGGTAAATTTTCTTTGACTGATTTTTCTACTTCTTTAATTTTAATTTCTATACCTTTTTCAATTTCCCCTTTAATTTTTACTCCTGTATCTTGTATTTCAGTCCTAAATTTGATGTTCTGTTGTTCAATCTTCTTGTCACATTCCGTTTTTATAACTTTAACTTCTTCTCTTATCTTTAAATTGTCTTCTTTAATACTTTTCATTTCACTTCTAAATTTCTTATTATCTTCCTTCATTTCATCCAATTTTTTCTTTATTTCTTCTTTAATATCTACTTTAATATCCTTAATTTCTTTTTTAATGTTTTTCATAATATTTTTATTATTCTCTTCCAATTTCTTGTCCATATTTTTGTTTATATTTTCATTCATATTCATCATATTTTTATTAATCTCTTCAAATTTCTTATCATTGTTCATCATAAAGCTTTGAAGCATCCTACACAAATCTGTTTGAGTCTCTCCTCCTGGTCTTTCCTGTACCACCTGTTCTTCTTGCTCATTTCCACCAGCATTTGCCTCTGTCTCTATTTCCACCATAGTTCGATCCTGCTCTCCTCCTATCTCTATTAAATTCTCTCCTTCTTCCGTTTCTGCTTCTTCCTGTGTCTGTCCAGTTTGAATCAGCTCTTCCACTCGATAATCTCCGGCTCCTAACACTCTCTCTTCATGTACTTGTACCGCCACACTTTCCATCTCAATCTCTCCTCCATCACTACTTTCACTCTCATCTCCTACTATCTTACCATCTCTCAATCTCATTTTTCCCTCCATATTCACAATTTATTCTATCGAGATAAATATAACTAATATGAATCACAAAAAAAAATTTCAAATCAAGTTTTCAAAAAAAAATATTTTAAATATTATTTATTTAAATAGGCTCTAGTTTTGATTGTTTGGAGCGAAATAATAAAAAAAAATTTAACAAAATTCTCAAATTTTAATTATTTGAATCGGCTCTAATTTTGATTGTTTAGAGCCCCACGTTGGGCGCCAAAATTTATAACATATATGATGAGTGTATGAATAATAATAATATGTTTTGATAATATCAATCACTATGTTATAAAATATTCCTTACCTTTAATTAATTTTGAATTTTAAATATAAATAGTGAATAGGTAAGAATTAACTCAATGTAATTATCTTCCAATATGATTAATTAAATATGCTACCGGCTATTCCCTTATGTCAAGGTCAGAGTTCAAATATTCAACCAAACTAGATTCAAAATCAGTTAATACACAAATTTGCAATAAAATGACTGTAAAACCGCACTATCCTAGACCAACAATGTTTTCTAGGCATGAATTGTATATAAATTTCTAACCTTTCTAATTCAAAATGTGTCAAACTTCAAAAATACCGTTAATAAACCAAAACATGCATCAAATATATATAAATGAAATATTCTGTCTTGAGTTACTAAACAATTTGGATTAAACTTAACAAAAAGTGAATAAAAATAATTTAGTTAAATACATAAAACAGTGAAAATAAAAAAAATGTTCATGGAAATTACAAAAATCAAACAACAGAAAAGTTCTTTATTGATAATAATGGAAGAGTGATACCGTTTTATGAAGATCTTGTTTTCTCTTCGGCCTGATAAGCCTTAGGACCCCCTTTTCAACAACAGGCCTATGTTACCCAGCACAGCAATGATATCACGAACTTTGGAAATTTTACTAATAAGATTTCTTCTAATCACTGCACAATCAGCTTTTACATCCAAAGGTAAGTACAATAATGCTATTCTTTCTTGTTAGAAACTAGAGTATCTTTCTTTAAATCAATTCAGGAAGCATTTATAACGATTAACTACTCAGCAACAATTTTAACCATTTATTCTTTCATAAAATCATATAAATTTCTCTTACCAATTGCTTTCTCTGGTTACCTTGGAATATTCTTTATACTTTAAACTGTTTTAATACTTTCTATTATCAATACTTTCAAAAAAACTCAAAATTTCTACGGAGCAAATTTTTAATACAACTTCTATTTCAACAACCAGAAAACAAGAGAGATTCTATCAAATCAACAAAGAAACAACTGACAAATTCAACAAACTTAAATCTATACATCTTTTCCATCTAATCGCCTACTAATTTCTTATTCAAATAAAATTATTAACAAAATCTAATTCTTGATTCAATATTACAATTTAAAACAATGATCATTCTTTTTTATATTCTTATGAAATTTACTAGCACTACAAACTAATAATTTTCTCTTTTTCAGAATATTTCATTTGGCATTTGAACTATTAATAAATTAGAATATGGTTGGTAAATTTGTATAATTTAAAAGTAAGTAGAAGTTTTAACATGTATTTTAACTATTTGTGATGTCTTTTTTTTATAATTTAATTTTCTCATTTACTTACACCCCTAATTCATTTAAAATTAATGTTTGATTACTAACGTATTGGCAATTTTATAAACTTTTAATTATCTACTTTACCCATTTATCAATTTCATAATTATCAAAACTTTATATAATGTAGATTAATCATTTTTGAATCTTTAAATAAAAATCTTTGAAATGTATTTGTATTTTTTTTTTCTTATTATTCTATTTTCTTTTTCCTTTTTTAGGAATTATGAAGAAGATGATGATAATCAATCCCAATGTTACTAAATTTGCGCTCTGACCCGAAATAAGAAAATCTCCTTTCTCTACTTTCCATTAGATTTTCCTTCTACATTCTTATTTAATATAACATAGTAACTAATATCATCTCAATATATATATATATATATATATATATATATATATATATATATATATTGAAATGGATCCTCTTTTCGGAACACCCTTCTTCAATAAAATTCTCGGTCGTGGATTCAAGATTTCCAAATTAGTTTACTGTATTTTGCATTTCTTCTATTACATTTTTCTTTTCCACATTCTCTTGTTGTATAATTATCTCTAAGTCAATTTAATTTTTTATTTGTATTAGCATTAGTTTCTTTTATTTTATCTTTGCATTCCTTGTTAATAATTATTTTAATTTTTACTTCTTGTAATTCCTCTAATTCTGTTATTCTCGCTATTATTTCAGTTCTTATTTCTTTCTTTGTTTCTTCCAATGTTTCTCTATACATTTCCATTTGGTTCCTCATCTCATCTTTAAATGTTTCTATATTTTTGTTCATGTCTTCTTTTATTTCTTTTTTCATAGAATCCATATTCTTGTTCATGTCTTCTTTTATTTATTTTTTCATAGCATCCATATTTTTGTTCATTTCTTTTTTCATACAATCCATATTATTGTTTATTTCTTCTTTATTTTTGTTTATGTCTTCTTTATTTTCTTTTTTCATAGTATTTATTGCTTCCGTATTTTTGTTCATATTCTTGTTTATATCTTTAAACATTTCCATCATTAGTTTTATCGCTGATTCCTCACTATCCCCTATCTTACTATCCCTGACTACCCTGACTCTCCTGATTATCAATATTATCCCCTTGTTCTGACATTCTATCTGTAATTTCTTTTCCCCCTCTTAATTTCATATAATATACCTATAATTTATTTAATCTTTTACTCCCGAATCACACACTTTGTTTTTAATAAGGCAAGCTTGACACCTAATAGTAAAAAAAATCTCTTATCCTCAGTGCCGAAGCAGCCCCACGTTCTGGGTGCCAATTGAAATGGATCCTCCTTCCGGAACACCCTTCTTCAATAAAATTCTCGGTCGTGGATTCAAAATTTCCAAATTGATTGTCCTAAAATACAACAATTATAAATATAAAAAAAAATTCTTTCGCTTCTTTCTAAGTATTTCTTCTTCCGTTGTTCCACTCCTTCTTTATATCTTTCTCTTCCTACTACTTTCCAACTCCTTCTTGCTGCTGCCTTTCCATTTATCTATTACCTTTCTGCTGCTCAGCTCTTTCTCTATACCTTCCTCTTGCTACAATTTTACAACTTTCTGCTTTTCTGTATCTTTCAAGTTCTGGTTTGTATTACTGTTGGCTCCTGCTTTATTTTAATCTTTCTAATTAGTCTTATACTTTTTTATTCACCTTTCAAATAAAATTTCTTTCTATTAAATTTCTATTAATGACTGTTCTATTCAATTTCAATGACAATCTACTCAATAATAATCCCCTAACAACGTAGCAACGCAAAAACAAACTATTTTTTACCAAAAAAACATCTACATAAAATATATACTTAATCTAGACCACCAATTTAAAAATCATGGACCACGTTCCAACATTTCATTGAAGGAACATGCACCCATGAAAAAAAATCCATATCAATATATATTATAACATATATGAATAATAATAATATGTTTTGATAATATCAATCACTATGTTATAAAATATTCCTTACCTTTAATTAATTTTAAATTTTAAATATAAATAGTGAATAGGTAAGAATTAACTCAGTGTAATTATTTTCCAATATGATTAATTAAATATGCTACCGGCTATTCCCTTATGTCAAGGTCAGAGTTCAAATATTCAACCAAACTAGATTCAAAATCAGTTAATACACAAATTTGCAATAAAATGACTGTAAAACCGCACTATCCTAGACCAACAATATTTTCTAGGCTTGAATTGCATATAAATTTCTAACCTTTCTAATTCAAAATGTGTCAAACTTCAAAAATACCGTTAATAAACCAAAACATGCATCAAATATCTATAAATAAAATATTCTGTCTTGAGTTATTAAACAATTTGGATTAAACTTAACAAAAGGTGAATAAAAATAATTTAGTTAAATACATAAAACAGTGAAAATAAAAAATGTTCATGGAAATTACAAAAATCAAACAACAGAAAACTCTTTATTATAACGAGTGCAAAGTTGTTACCATTTGTGTGAAGCTTCTCTCCTCTTCTGGAATCAGGATTCAGTTCTTAGGACAATCTATTTTCTTCTAACGATACAGCACAGATTTCAGGAAACTTTATGAAGATCAAATAATCAGTTCCTCTTCAAAACCAAGCGATGGATGGCTACTATTTTCTCTGATAAGTGTAATTATGACTTTCTTTCTTGTTAAATATTAATTTAATCTTCTTTAACTCAATTAAAATACAGTTATACCATAAAGTGCTCAGCCCCATAAATTGAAATATCTATTTCTTCATAAAATCATATAAATTTCTCTTACCAATTGCTCTCTCTGGTTACCTTGGGATAATCTTTATACTTTAAACTGTTTTAATACTTTCTATCATCAATACTTTCAAAAAAAACTCAAAATTTCTACGGAGCAAATTTTTAATACAACTTCTCTTTCAACAACCAGAAAACAAGAGAGATTCTTCTACAAACTTCTTAACTAATTATTTATAATATAAATCTTACTAATCTCCTTTTAACTTTCTTTTAACATCATAATTTTTACAAAAATCTTCATCGAAACTTTTTACATCCTTCCTCTTCAGAAGGTCGAAAACAAGAGAGCTTCTATCAGAATCAACAAAAAAACAAATGACAAATTCAACAAACTTAAATCTATACATCTTTTCCATCTAATCGCCTACTAATTTCTTATTCAAATAAAATTTTTTTACAAAATCTAATTCTTGATTCAATATTACAATTTAAAACAATGATCATTCTTTTTTTTATATTCTTATGAAATTTACTAGCACTACAAACTAATAATTTTCTCTTTTTCAGAATATTTCATTTGGCATTTGAACTATTTATAAATTAGAATATGGTTGGTAAATACGTATAATTTAAAAGTAAGTAGAAGTTTTAACATGTATTTTAACTATTTGTGATGTCTTTTTTTTTTTATAATTTAATTTTCTCATTTACTTACACCCCTAATTCATTTAAAATTAATGTTTGATTACTAACGTATTGGCAATTTTATAAACTTTTAATTATCTACTTTACCCATTTATCAATTTCATAATTATCAAAACTTTATATAATGTAGATTAATCATTTTTGAATCTTTAAATAAAAATCTTTGAAATGTATTTGTATTTTTTTTTTTTTTATTATTCTATTTTCTTTTTTCTTTTTTTAGGAATTATGAAGAAGATGATGATAAGCAATCCCAATGTTACTAAATTTGCGCTCTGACACGAAATAAGAAAATCTCCTTTCTCTACTTTCCATTAGATTTTCCTTCTACATTCTTATTTAATATAACATAGTAACTAATATCATCTCAAATCCCCCAATTAAAATTTTTACATCAAACATTTCATTGATGTTGGATTAAAAATTATAATTTTAATCTATTTTTTTTTTTTATAAATAAACACTCATTTTACAAAAACTTTAGCCTCAATTAATATTATTTGCACAGATTGTATAAACCTTTTTTTAATAAAACCATTGAATCTTAATTTGATATTTACATCTTAATACTATTATTTACAAAACTTTGCTATTAATATCATCTACCTAACATCTTTATGAATTTTTTTAATTTGTAAAATTCTGTTAATCTCAAATTCCTTCCCCCTTTCTAACATTCATTCAAATATAACTTAATTTTTCTACTTTTAAACTTGTTCCCCCTTATTTAATATATTTCCTATACATTTAATTTTCCGATACACCTAAATATCTTGCCTCTTTCCTTATATTTCCAAATATACCTAATACCTATTATAGATTTAATTTTTTCCCCCTTTCTTGATATTTCCCTTTATA
Organism: Altica lythri; assembly: GCA_964028335.1. NCBI lineage: Eukaryota > Metazoa > Arthropoda > Insecta > Coleoptera > Chrysomelidae > Altica > Altica lythri. Next base: position 3,845,320 of record OZ034810.1, on the reverse strand, counting down.
CGTATAACCTATTATAAATTTAGTTTTCTTCCCCCTTTCTTTATATTTCCAAATGTACAATTTTTCCAAGAATGCTACTTGCTTTGCTTTATATCCATCTACAAATTTCTTAATAGTCTTCTTCCTTTCTTCATCTATTTTATTTGTGACTTCCTCTATGCTCTTCAAATTATCTTCCTTCATATAGTTTATTTGTCTTATAAATGTCTTAGTATCTTCTTTTATTTTCTCCAATCTTTTATTAGTCTGCTTCATTTTATCATTATTCTTTTGAAATTTTCCTTCTAATTCCATATTTATATGTTTCCTCATATCTTCATTGATTTCTTCAAATCTTTCTTTAGTCTCATACAATTTTTTATTCTTCTCTTTAAATTTCTCTTTAATTGCTTCATTCATATTCATAATAGTTTTATCCATAGTCATTATAATACTTTTATTCTTTTTGTCAAACTTCTTATCCAAGTCTTTTATAATATCTTCTTTTCTTTCATCCAATTTTTCATTCTTATCCTCCAATTTCTCTTCAAATTTCTTACTATCATCTTCTATTTTCTCCAATATTTCGTTAGTCTCATTCAATTTCTTATTGTTCTCCTCTGGTTTATTATTCATATCTTCTTTTACTTCATCTAATCCTTCATTATTTTCTTCTAGTTTGTTATTCACTTCTTCTTTTAATTTCTCATTCATATTTTCTGTCATGTCTTCTTGTATTTCATCCAATTTTTCGTAAGCCTCATTCAATTTTTTATTCTTCTCTTCAAAATACTTATTATCTTCTTTGATTTCATCCAATATTTTATTCTGCTGATCAAATCCTTTATCCAAATTTTTCATAATATCTTCTTTAGTCTCTTCAAATGTCTTTATCATATCTTCCATGTGCTGATCAAATCTTTTTTCTATTTCCATCAATAAGCTTTGAATCATCCTGAACTCCTCTTGAGTTATACCCCTACTTGATATCATTTTCTTCTCCATAGTTATAATTTAAATTTTCCAGAGATATATACAAATAATATCCAATTTTTTTTTATAAAAATACCTTTATCTTAATAAAAATTTACCAAGCAAATTATTTTATTATTCTGATCAATCAGAATCAAGCAAATAAATCTCAAAAAAAAAATTTACCAAACAAAGTTTTCTTGACTAGTGTTTTTAATATCTGAAAATCCTAAAGTTTCTATTCTTTAAAAAGGCTCTAGTTTTGATTGTTTCGAGCGAAATAATGAAACAAAAAAAAATTTAACAAAACTCTCAAGTTTTAATTATTTGAATAGGCTCTAATTTTGATTGTTTAGAGCCCCACGTTGGGCGCCAAAATTTATAACATGTATGATGTGTGTATGAATAATAATAATATGTCTTGATAATATCAATCACTATGTTATAAAATATTCCTTACCTTTAATTAATTTTAAATTTTAAATATAAATAGTGAATAGGTAAGAATTAACTCAGTGTAATTATTTTCCAATATGATTAATTAAATATGCTACCGGCTATTCCCTTATGTCAAGGTCAGAGTTCAAATATTCAACCAAACTAGATTCAAAATCAGTTAATACACAAATTTGCAATAAAATGACTGTAAAACCGCACTATCCTAGACCAACAATATTTTCTAGGCTTGAATTGCATATAAATTTCTAACCTTTCTAATTCAAAATGTGTCAAACTTCAAAAATACCGTTAATAAACCAAAACATGCATCAAATATCTATAAATAAAATATTCTGTCTTGAGTTATTAAACAATTTGGATTAAACTTAACAAAAGGTGAATAAAAATAATTTAGTTAAATACATAAAACAGTGAAAATAAAAAATGTTCATGGAAATTACAAAAATCAAACAACAGAAAACTCTTTATTATAACGAGTGCAAAGTTGTTACCATTTGTGTGAAGCTTCTCTCCTCTTCTGGAATCAGGATTCAGTTCTTAGGACAATCTATTTTCTTCTAACGATACAGCACAGATTTCAGGAAACTTTATGAAGATCAAATAATCAGTTCCTCTTCAAAACCAAGCGATGGATGGCTACTATTTTCTCTGATAAGTGTAATTATGACTTTCTTTCTTGTTAAATATTAATTTAATCTTCTTTAACTCAATTAAAATACAGTTATACCATAAAGTGCTCAGCCCCATAAATTGAAATATCTATTTCTTCATAAAATCATATAAATTTCTCTTACCAATTGCTCTCTCTGGTTACCTTGGGATAATCTTTATACTTTAAACTGTTTTAATACTTTCTATCATCAATACTTTCAAAAAAAACTCAAAATTTCTACGGAGCAAATTTTTAATACAACTTCTCTTTCAACAACCAGAAAACAAGAGAGATTCTTCTACAAACTTCTTAACTAATTATTTATAATATAAATCTTACTAATCTCCTTTTAACTTTCTTTTAACATCATAATTTTTACAAAAATCTTCATCGAAACTTTTTACATCCTTCCTCTTCAGAAGGTCGAAAACAAGAGAGCTTCTATCAGAATCAACAAAAAAACAAATGACAAATTCAACAAACTTAAATCTATACATCTTTTCCATCTAATCGCCTACTAATTTCTTATTCAAATAAATTTTTTTTACAAAATCTAATTCTTGATTCAATATTACAATTTAAAACAATGATCATTCTTTTTTTTATATTCTTATGAAATTTACTAGCACTACAAACTAATAATTTTCTCTTTTTCAGAATATTTCATTTGGCATTTGAACTATTTATAAATTAGAATATGGTTGGTAAATACGTATAATTTAAAAGTAAGTAGAAGTTTTAACATGTATTTTAACTATTTGTGATGTCTTTTTTTTTTATAATTTAATTTTCTCATTTACTTACACCCCTAATTCATTTAAAATTAATGTTTGATTACTAACGTATTGGCAATTTTATAAACTTTTAATTATCTACTTTACCCATTTATCAATTTCATAATTATCAAAACTTTATATAATGTAGATTAATCATTTTTGAATCTTTAAATAAAAATCTTTGAAATGTATTTGTATTTTTTTTTTTTTATTATTCTATTTTCTTTTTTCCTTTTTTAGGAATTATGAAGAAGATGATGATAAGCAATCCCAATGTTACTAAATTTGCGCTCTGACACGAAATAAGAAAATCTCCTTTCTCTACTTTCCATTAGATTTTCCTTCTACATTCTTATTTAATATAACATAGTAACTAATATCATCTCAAAATATATATATATATATATATATAACGTGAAGTCAATCGTGGAGTTGCAGTCAACGTTTGGCCAAGGTAAGTAAAGAAAACTCTTTGATTTCAGTCAAGCTTTCGAATTTATTCAATTCTTCTTCAGGACATTAATCGTGAGGTTATAAGAGAAGCGACGAATTCCGTTTGACAACATTACACTAATAAAACATTTTAAAAATCAGGTACATCACTATTAAAATACATAAAAATATATACATTTACACCATAAAACTTATAATTTTGTTATTTTTAGCATGGAGGTTTGTCTGTAAAATTTTACAGACAAACCTCCATGCTAAAAATAACAAAATTATAAGTTTTATGGTGTAAATGTATATATTTTTATGTATTTTAATAGTGATGTACCTGATTTTTAAAATGTTTTATTAGTGTAATGTTGTCAAACGGAATTCGTCGCTTCTCTTATAACCTCACGATTAATGTCCTGAAGAAGAATTGAATAAATTCGAAAGCTTGACTGAAATCAAAGAGTTTTCTTTACTTACCTTGGCCAAACGTTGACTGCAACTCCACGATTGACTTCACGTTATATAGAACCAGTCACTATACCATTATTCGTATATATATATATATATTATAACATATATGAATAATAATAATAATATGTTTTGATAATATCAATCACTATGTTATAAAATATTCCTTACCTTTAATTAATTTTAAATTTTAAATATAAATAGTGAATAGGTAAGAATTAACTCAGTGTAATTATTTTCCAATATGATTAATTAAATATGCTACCGGCTATTCCCTTATGTCAAGGTCAGAGTTCAAATATTCAACCAAACTAGATTCAAAATCAATTAATACACAAATTTGCAATAAAATGACTGTATAACCGCACTATCCTAGACCAACAATATTTTCCAGGCATGAATTGCATATAAATTTCTAACCTTTCTAATTCAAAATGTGTCAAACTTCATATTTTCTATGTTGTTGTACATAACATTATTATTAATTTCCGAACTTTCATTATTTTTTACTATAAATGGTATTATTTGTTGTTCCCATCTTAAACATTCATCCTCATAATCGATGATAACCTTATGATTATTTAATTCATCTGAACCCAATATAATGTCATAGTTCAAATTTTGTATTAATAACATTTGAAATTTATACATTTTACACCCTATTAAAATTTCCCCCATAATCATATTACTTGTTTCATATAATTTCTTATTATTCGCTCCCACTAATGATAATTTATTTGTTTTTATCACCATAATATCATCTTGTTTGATTTGTGAAACCACCCTTTGACTAATTAAAGTAACCTCTGAACCAGTATCTATCATAATTTTACATTTAATATTTTGGAAAACCCCCTCTATAAAAATTAACCTTTTTAGTTCATTTAATTTAACCTCGTCATCATTCACAATAAATTCCCTAGGATGTTCATACTTAGAAGAGTAGATGATATTATGCACATGAGAGCGATTTATGCAAAATCCACGCTCTGTCCCTGGCCTTGACCAGTCACATCACTCTGATTAACACTTACAACATTCACCTGTCTACTGTTTTCACCTCTATCTCTCCTTTCGTTATCCCGATTTACTACATTTCTATTATCATAATTTCTATTACTATAATTGTTATCTCTGTTCCACCTATCACCTGATCCTACATTCCTATCATAATTATTATTATTTGGAAATTCCCTATTTCTTCTATCAGAATTCCTATTTTCCCCATTTCTACCATTACTATTATCATTCCTATATTCATTTGCTCTTGTTTCATTCCTATTAAAATTACTATATCCCCTATTAAATTCCCTATTCCTATTATTAAATCTGTAATTACTATCATTCCTATTCTCATTTTGATTCCTTTCATTAAATCTATTACCTCCAGAATTCCTATTATCATATCTATTTCTATCATTAAATCTTTCATTCCCATTCGTTCTACTTTCATTCATTAGACTTCGTTCTAGTCTCTGTAAGTAATTTGATAACTGTTCCATTGTTTTAATATTATGAATTGCTATTGTTTCCGTCATTTCATGTTTGTACTGTCTCGCCACATACAAAACAATTTCCTCTTCCCTCATTGTAGGTTCCAAATATTGTGCATTATTATATAGTTGCATTGCATATGCATTAAAATTTTTTCCTTTATTATAGTCATATTTACCAAAATACAGTTTTTCTCTAAAAGTAGCTTGTTGGATTTCCCCCCAGAAATATCTACAAAATTGCTCTTCGAAATCTTTTATTGACGACATTTGATTTTCTTTATTGCAGAACCATAGTAAAGGATGTCCTGTTAACATATCACGGATCAACAGTTTTTTCTCCAAGAAATCACTAATATGTTTTGTTTTACTTTTTATTATATTCACAAATACTTTTGGATGTATATGATTAATGTTTCCATCAAATTTAATTCCGGTATTGTTGTAGTGTGATATCATGTTAGGAAGAACTCCCACCATATTTCCTCTGACATTATTATCCATAATTTCTTGTAACTTCTTTTGCATATCTTTCATTTCCTTATTTAATTTACACTTGGTTAATTCTTGATTCTTGCTACAAACTCCTTTTTGTTTTTCTACTTCTCCCTCTAGTTTTTCAAATTCTTTTCCTAAGTTAATTTTTAAATTGTCTACAACTTCTTCATAAATTTGCTCTTGTAATCGTATTTGTCCAATATCCTTTTTTATGACATCAGTATGTTTATTGACTTCACGTTCTATTTCCTCCGGTAAATTTTCTTTAATTGATTTACTTACTTCTTTTATCTTAATTTCTATACCTTTTTCTATTTCCCCCTTAATTTCAATTGCTGTCTCCTGGATTTCCGTTCTCAATTTCTTGTTTTGCTGTTCTATTTTCTTGTCACATTCCTTTTTAATTATTTTAACTTCTTCTCTGGTCTTCAAATTGTCTTCCTTTATAATTTTCATTTCACTTCTAAATTTCTTATTATCTTCTTTTATTTCCTCAAATTTCTTATCTATATCTTTCCTCATCTTCACATTATCTTCTTTTATATCTTCTTTTAATTTCTTATTCATATCTTTTATTTCTTCTTTCATCTTCATATTATCTTCTTTTCTGCTTTTATTAGACTCTTCCAATTTCTTATCCTGCTGATCAAATCTCTTATTCGTCTCATCCAATTTTTTATTTATTTCTTCTTTCATCTTCATATTATCTTCTTTTATATGATTAAATTTCTTATCAATATCTTTACTCATATTCATCATGAGACTTTGTATCATCCTGAACATATCAGGTTGGGGCTCTTCTCTTGGTCTTTCCTGTACTACCTGTTCTTCCTGTTCATTTTCACCTGCAGTTGCTTCTATCTCTATTTCAACCATGGTTCGATCCTGCTCTCCCCCTATCTCCATTAAATTCTCTCCTTCTTCCGTTTCTGCTTCTTCCTGTGTCTGGCCTGTTTGAATCAACTCTTCCACTCGGTAATCCCCTGCTCCTAACACTCTCTCTTCATGTACTTGTACTGCTACTCTGTCGACCTCAATCTCTCCTCCATCACTACTTTCACTCTCATCTCCTACTACCTTACCATCTCTCAATCTCATTTTTCCCTCCATATTCACAATTTATTCTATCGAGATAAATATAACTAATATGAATCACAAAAAAAAAATTTCAAATCAAGTTTTCAAAAAAAAATATTTTAAATATTAATTATTTAAATAGGCTCTAGTTTTGATTGTTTAGAGCGAAATAATAAAAAAAATTAACAAAACTCTCAAATTTTAATTATTTGAATCGGCTCTAATTTTGATTGTTTAGAGCCCCACGTTGGGCGCCAAAATTTATAACATATATGAATAATAATAATAATATGTTTTGATAATATCAATCACTATGTTATAAAATATTCCTTACCTTTAATTAATTTTAAATTTTAAATATAAATAGTGAATAGGTAAGAATTAACTCAGTGTAATTATTTTCCAATATGATTAATTAAATATGCTACCGGCTATTCCCTTATGTCAAGGTCAGAGTTCAAATATTCAACCAAACTAGATTCAAAATCAATTAATACACAAATTTGCAATAAAATGACTGTATAACCGCACTATCCTAGACCAACAATATTTTCCAGGCATGAATTGCATATAAATTTCTAACCTTTCTAATTCAAAATGTGTCAAACTTCAAAGATACCGTTGATAAACCAAAACATGCATCAAATATATAAAATGAAGTATTCTGACTTGAGTTACTGAGCAATTTAGATTAAACTTAACAAAAAGTGAATAAAAATAATTTAGTTAAATACATAAAACAGTGGAATAAAAATGTTCATCAAAATTTCAAAAATCAAACACATATAAAACTCTTTATTATAACGAGTGCAAAGTTGTTACCATTTGTGTGAAGCTTCACCCTCTTCTGGAATCAGGATTCTGTTCTTAGGACAATCTACTTTCTTCCTCCAATACAGCAAAGATTTCAGGAAACTTTATGAAGATCAAATAATCACTTCCTCTTCAAAACCAAGCGATGGATGGCTACTATTTTCTCTAAGTAAGTGTAATTATGACTTTCTTTCTTGTTAAATATTAATTTAATCTTCTTTAACTCAATTAAAATACAGTTATACCATAAAGTGCTCAGCCCCATAAATTGAAATATCTATTTCTTCATAAAATCATATAAATTTCTCTTACCAATTGCTCTCTCTGGTTACCTTGGGATAATCTTTATACTTTAAACTGTTTTAATACTTTCTATTATCAATACTTTCAAAAAAAACTCAAAATTTCTACGGAGCAAATTTTTAATACAACTTCTCTTTCAACCACCAGAAAACAAGTGAGATATATCTTCTACAAACTTCTTAACTAATTATTTATAATATAAATCTTACTAATCTCCTTTTAACTTTCTTTTAACATCATAATTTTTACAAAAAACTTCATCGAAACTTTTTACATCCTTCCTCTTCAGAAGGTCCAAAACAAGAGAGATTCTATCAGAATCCACAAAAAAAACAAATGACAAATTCAACAAACTTAAATCTATACATCTTTTCCATCTACTCGCCTACTAATTTCTTATTCAAATAAAATTATTAACAAAATCTAATTCTTGATTCAATATTACAATTTAAAACAATGATTATTCTTTTTTATATTCTTATGAAATTTACTAGCACTACAAACTAATAATTTTCTCTTTTTCAGAATATTTCATTTGGCATTTGAACTATTAATAAATTAGAATATGGTTGGTAAATACGTATTATTTAAAAGTAAGTAGAAGTTTTAACATGTATTTTAACTATTTGTGATGTCTTTTTTTTTATAATTTAATTTTCTCATTTACTTACACCCCTAATTCATTTAAAATTAATGTTTGATTACTAACGTATTGGCAATTTTATAAACTTTTAATTATCTACTTTACCCATTTATCAATTTCATAATTATCAAAACTTTATATAATGTAGATTAATCATTTTTGAATCTTTAAATAAAAATCTTTGAAATGTATTTGTATATTTTTTTTCTTATTATTCTATTTTCTTTTTTCTTTTTTAGGAATTATGAAGAAGATGATGATAATCAATCCCAATGTTACTAAATTTGCGCTCTGACTCGAAATAAGAAAATCTCCTTTCTCTACTTTCCATTAGATTTTCCTTATACATTCTTATTTAATATAACATAGTAACTAATATCATCTCAATATATATATATATATAATATATATATATATATATATTATATATATATATATATATATATATATATATATATATATATATATATATATATATATATATATATATATATATATAAAATGAACAGAGCGTTTTGTGACAGTCTAAGAATGTCCAAAGATGATACATAAAGTATCTAGTGCCTTACTGTCAAAAGTAATAATTTCAGTTTTGAACTGAAATGGTGTCGGTTAGAAATTTCTAACACTTTAAAAGACACCTTGGATGCTGCGATATAAATAGATATAAATATCATTCAACCTATATCAGGGCAAACCAAACTACAGACACGTGTTTCGCTCTTAGTTTGAGCTCGTCAGTGTAGTACAGGCTATGTCTCTCAAGTCACTAATCAAGAGACATCCCTGCTATAAATTGAACGATATCTATAGATGTCAAATTGCAAAACTGATAAACAGTCGCAAGTGGTTCCATCTTCACTCCAAAAATGGTATTTTAGTGGTAGCTTTGCATCTTGTATATAGCCTTAGGCAAGGTAAAATGATAAAACGAACAGAGCGTTTTGTGAGAGTCTAAGAATGTCCAAAGATGATACATAAAGTATCTAGTGCCTTACTGTCAAAAGTAATAATTTGAAACACTTATGGGGGCTTTTTACACAATTTATTTACAAAATTGTTAAGATACACTGAACTCTGCTGGATAACGTCTAACTACTTGACAATACAATGAACTCTTGTGAACACTTGACTCGAACTCTTTTCCATTGTCCGTGTGTCATAGTACCTCTTCATCCGATCACAAGATAATTGTAGTTTTCCACGCACCAGGTTGTGTATATTCTCCATTCGATTCTAAAGGTCGGCGACTATTGTTCACGTGCCATTTCTTCACCAGGTATACAACCAAACACCAAGTCACATGGTAGCCTCATTTCTCTACCGAACAGGACCTTCGCAGGCGTTTGGCCTGTTGATTCGTTGATGGCCGATCGAATTGCCATTAGAAATAGTGGAATATGTCGATCCCAATCCCTCTGACAATCTGACACCACTTTTGACAGATAGTTGGTTATAGTCCGGTTCATTCGTTCCACCATTCCATCAGACTGAGGGTGCATCGCTGTGGTTCTCGTTTCTGAGCTCAGCCACCAATAGTTCATTTATTTTTTTTCCAGGCATTCTTGTATCTTCACCCCACACCTGACACCTGAAATTATTACTTTTGACAGTAAGGCACTAGATACTTTATGTATCATCTTTGGACATTCTTAGACTGTCACAAAACGCTCTGTTCGTTTTATCATTTTACCTTGCCTAAGGTTATATACAAGATGCAAAGCTACCACTGAAATACCATTTTTGGAGTGAAGATGGAACCACTTGCGACTGTTTATCAGTTTTGCAATTTGACATCTATAGATATCGTTCAATTTATAGCAGGGATGTCTCTTGATTAGTGACTTGAGAGACATAGCCTGTACTACACTGACGAGCTCAAACTAAGAGCGAAACACGTGTCTGTAGTTTGGTTTTGCCCTGATATAGGTTGAATTATATTTATATCTATTTATATCGCAGCATCCAAGGTGTCTTTTAAAGTGTTGGAAATTTCTAACCGACACCATTTCAGTTCAAAACTGAAATTATTACTTTTGACAGTAAGGCACTAGATACTTTATGTATCATCTTTGGACATTCTTAGACTGTCACAAAACGCTCTGTTCGTTTTATCATTTTACCTTGCCTAAGGTTATATACAAGATGCAAAGCTATCACTGAAATACCATTTTTGGAGTGAAGATGGAACCACTTGCGACTGTTTATCAGTTTTGCAATTTGACATCTATAGATATCGTTCAATTTATAGCAGGGATGTCTCTTGATTAGTGACTTGAGAGACATAGCCTGTACTACACTGACGAGCTCAAACTAAGAGCGAAACACGTGTCTGTAGTTTGGTTTTGCCCTGATATAGGTTGAATGATATTTATATCTATTTATATCGCAGCATCCAAGGTGTCTTTTAAAGTGTTTCTAACCGACACCATTTCAGTTCAAAACTGAAATTATTACTTTTGACAGTAAGGCACTAGATACTTTATGTATCATCTTTGGATATATATATATATATATATATATATATATATATTTTGTTATGGTGTCACTGTGTCTATTATGTAAATAAAATATCTTACTGTAAAGTGTGACGACATAGACCAGTGACTATTGTTTTTAGAATGGATATAAATAGGAAAATGTTATGGAAACGAGGATGATTTTTAGTTTATTGATTTTTTAATTGGATTGATATAATTTGAATTTGTCATTTGTATTTTAAAGTTAAAGTTAATAATAAAATATTGAATTAAATAAAAATTAATTTGAGTTGAATCATCAATAAACAAGAAGAAGGAACCCATACCAGAAAGCCGGAGCTAAGATATAACCATTACAAAATTGGCGCCCAACGTGGGGCCCACTACAAGCACTGCAAATTCGAGACACCTACGAGCACCTAGAACTGCAAATTCGAGACACCTACAAGCACCTAGAACTGCAAAATTCGAGACACCTACAAGCACCTAGAATTTCAAAATTCGAGACACCTCCTACAAGCAACTAGAACTTCAAAATTCGAGACATCATCAAGGCACCAAGAACGAGAAAAACCCGAAAACAAGAAAGATTAAGAGGGAAGACAAGGACTTTGACAGACAGGACTGGCAGATAGGTAAGATATTTGCATTTATATAATAGAGGCAGTGATTTGTGGGGAGAATTTTATTAAAGCAACATAAATCATAAAACTAAAATTATTTAATTGAAAACTAAACAAGAATTGTAAAACTAAAATTATTTAAAAAAAAAAAATATGGAAACAAGAAGACAAAGACAGCTTAGGGATAATGAGCAAAAAGGAGATCATCAAAAAGATGATGATATAAATATTATGGAAAATAATGAATCGGGAGATAGAATACCACAATTATAGAAGCAATTATTGAAAGTAATGGTAACAAACATGAAGAAAGTGACATGGAAAGAATGTTTAAATTATTAGAAAAAATAAATAATAATTTAAAAGAAGATATGAATTCAATGAAAAAGAATTTACAAGAAAATCAAGAAAAACAAGACAAAAATACAGAAGCAATGAATAAAAATATGGAAGCAATAAATGTAAATATGGATTCTATGAAAAAAGAAATAAAAGACATGAATAAAAATATGGAAGCATTCAAAGATGAAATGAGGAAGCAAATGGAAATGTATAGAGAAACAATAAAAGATATGAAAACAATTTATGACAAATCAGTAATTAATAAGAACTATGAAACTAAATCACCTGAAGAAAAAGATATGGGGAAAAATAAACTTAAAAATGAAGACAATTCTGAATTAATAGATATGTATGAAACAAATAAAAATAAATATAAATCTATGAGACGATATAAAGAAGAATATATTTATGAAGACATTTTACAGAATGGAAAAAGTACAAATAGTTATTATAAAGAATATGTTACATATAAAAACAAAATGAAACAAGAATATGAAATTATGAAATTAAAATTAAATGATGAATATGACTATGATAAGAAGAAAGATAAAGATAATTATTATATAAATGAAGAAGCAAAATGTGAAAATAAAGTATATGAGGGTGATAATAAATATAAAAATAGATTAGATTATGATAATGACAATGAAATTAAACATAAATTTAATTTAAATTACAATTATAAGAATAAAAAGAAGTTTAAACATAAAACATATAAAGAAGCAGATGATATAAATTATTTTGAAATAGATAATATTAATAGAAGATTAAGGAAGATTTGGAAGAGCATTGTATATAATTATAAAACGAGAAAAAAAATAAAATAGTTAAATAAAAGTAAATAAGATTAAAACAAAATTAAAATTAAAAATATGGATAAAAATAAATAAATAAAACTTTTATAAAATGTTTAAAACAAAATGTAAAGGAACACTGAATAAAAAGGTTATAAAAAAAATAATAAAACAAAAAAATTAAAAGTAAATTTAAAAAATTAAAATATGTTTAGAATGTTCTTAGTGGATTTGAGGACAGGCAAAGGAATAATGAAAGCTTTTACTAAATTGCCAACGTTTCGACTTTTATTTTTGTCTTTTTCAAGGCTTTTTAATTAGATATGCTTCTTGCCATTGATGTTAAAATATAAATATAAATAAATACGTATATATAATAAATTTTCAATTAATTGTATTCAAATTGAATGATGTTTATTTGAAATTTTTGATATTTGACAAATATCAAAAATTTCAAATAAACATCATTCAATTTGAATACAATTAATTGAAAATTTATTTATATTTATATTTTAACATCAATGGCAAGAAGCATATATAATTAAAAAGCCTTGAAAAAGACAAAAATAAAAGTCGAAACGTTGGCAATTTAGTAAAAGCTTTCATTATTCCTTTGCCTGTCCTCAAATCCACTAAGAACATTCTAAATTAATAAAATAAGGACACTAAACTTTTAACAATATTAAAATATGTCTTTGGAGAAAATTTTAATTTTTTTAATTGTGGGGATTTGTTATGGTATCACTGTGTCTATTATGTAAATAAAATATCTTACTGTAAAGTGTGACGACATAGACCAGTGACTATTGTTTTTAGAATGGATATAAATAGGAAAATGTTATGGAAACGAGGATGCTTTTTAGTTTATTGATTTTTTAATTGGATTGATATAATTTGAATTTGTCATTTGTATTTTAAAGTTAAAGTTAATAATAAAATATTGAATTAAATAAAAATTAATTTGAGTTGAATCATCAATTAACAAGAAGAAGGAACCCATACCAGAAAGCCGGAGCTAAGATATAACCATTACAATATATTATAACATATCATGCGAAAATGCATATATATTATAACATATATGAAAATACCTTGAAAATTTTTATTTTAATATAGATGTGGATAAGGTAAGATTCAAGTTAATTTCTTTTATTTTAATGATTGTTACTTTAACATAAGTTCTTAGCTATTCTCTTTCTCAAGGTGCGAGTTCAAAAAATCTCAACTAATAAATAGATTCAAATTTAACTAATATTGAAAATTTCAAAAAAAATATAATAAAATTCAACAATCATATACATAATTGCAATTTTGTACTACAATTCCGATTTGACCTTAACCTCACTTTTTCTTATTGTTTTGTGCGCAAAGACACATTACCTTCAAATTGAAACATCGTTAAATTGAGGGATATGAAAAATTCTGAATTTTGTAAACAATAAATCAAATTAAACTTATCAAAAAATGTAAAAACAACTTATATAAATAGTGAAACAGTGTACAAGTGATATCAAATGTTCATCATCTACAGAAGAATGAAACACAGGAATGTTCTTTATTTTTTAAAAAAAATTGGAAATAGATACCGTGTTTTGAAGATTAGGTATTCCCTCTGAACAGCTGAAGGCACAGGCTATCATTTCCTATTGAAATCCAACCATTTCCCAGAAACATCAATGATATACGGAAACTTTATAGATGTAGACGACTAAATTTGCTTTTCCTCCGGAAATAACTTGATCTTACATCAAATGGTGAGTAAATAATTACTTTCTTTCTTATCAGAAACCAGTTTTACTTTAGTTATATTACTCAGGAAGCATTCATATAACTAATCTGCTCCGCACACCATTCCTAACATTTATTTCTCCATTTATATGAACTTTAATTCTTACCAGTGGTTATCAGGAGTTGTCTTGTGGCTTTGTTAACACTTTTTACTACTTTTAGACGTTCTTTTATAAGTATTTAAATAAAAAATCGAAATTTTAACGGAGCAAAATTTATTACATGCTATCACTTCAAAAGCCCAAAAACAAGAGAGAGATTCAGAGAATCAACAATTTAACAACTGAATCCCCAAACAATCTTACACTATACATTATCATGCGATATTCGCCTACTAAATTATTAATCAAATAAAATTACTAAAAATCTAATACCTAATTCCTTATTTACATTTAAATACAATAGACATTCTTTTTACAATTTACTAAACTTTTAATGAGTTGTTAATTTCATAATATCTTTCTCCTACAAATTCTTTATCAAATCAAATTACTAAAAATCTAATACTTAACTAATTATTTACATTTAATACAATAATCATTCTTTCAAAATCTGCTGTACTTTAAATGAATTGTTAATTTTATAATATCTTATCTACAATATAATCTAATATCTTTCTATTTTCAGAATTTTTCATTTGGAAATTATACTAATAATAAATCATAATATGCCTTGAGAACAAACATTGTCTATTCTAAAAGTAAGTACACACCTTTTTTTTATTTTCTTCTATGAGTTCTAATATTTATACTGAGATTTATGTAAAACTTTACATTGATGTCTTAACATTTGGTTTTCTTATTTCATTTTGTCTTAATTTATTTAAAATCGGTTTTGATTACTAAGGTATCATAAAATTTATACACTTTTTCAATAGTTATTCTCCTTATCTATTTGATACATGATTATTAGAATTTTATATGTTATTGATAAATTATATTATTTTTATTCTTTGAATATTTTTTTATATGTACTTGTGTATTTTAATTTCTTATTTTGTTTTATTTTTTCTTTTTAGGTATTGAGAAGAAGACGACGATTATAAATTATCCCAAATTAACTACATTTGCACTCTGCCTTGGAATGAGAATATAATTTCCTTTTCTCGATTTTTATAATTTTCTTTATATTTACTTAATTGAAATAGCATAGTAACATATATCATCTCAATATATATATTGAAATGGATCCTCCTTCCGGAACACCCTTTTTCAATAAATTTATCGGTCGTGGATTCAAGAATTTTTAAATTGATTGTCCTAAAATATAAAAATTATAAATAAAAAAAAATCTATCGCGTCTTTTTAAATCTTTCTTCTTCCGTTTTTCCACTCTTTCTCTATATCTTCCTCTTCCAACTACTTTCCAACTCCTTCTTGCTGCTGCCTTTCCATCTATTTAATACCTTTCTGCTGCTCAACTCTTTCTCTATACCTTCCTCTTTTACAATTTTCCAACTCTGACCTCTCTGTATTCTCTTTCAAGTTCTGGTTTCTTTGTATTTTATTATTCTTTTAATTATTTATTATTATGTTTTTATTTTAATTTAAATTCAAATTCTTTCATTTACAATCATTTTATTTTATGACATTTTTCAAAATTTTCTCAATGACAATCTAATCAATAATCTCTTAACAACATAACATATGAACTCAACAAAAACAAATACAATATCAAAAAAATACTTAATCCAGACAACCGATTTAAAAATCATGACCACGTTCCAACATTTCATTGAAAGAACCTGTCCCAAGAAGAAAAATCCATATCAATTTCCCCCAAATTTGATTTGACTTGGTGAATTAACTTCACCTTGCCAAATCAAATTTCCTTTCAGTAGGAAATTTTTCTTCACCATCAGTTGTCAAGCTTTTAATTTAGAATATTTTAATTTTAATTAATACACTACCCCTAACATATGAATCCCTATCACAATATCTACTTTTAACTTTTTCTTTATTAAAATTTTTATTTCTATTTTTTTTTTTTTTAATTCATTCCCCCTTCTTAACATTTATTTCCTAATATTTACCTGTATATAGCTTTCTTATAAATTTAGATACCTTGCCCCTTTCCTGATATTTCCCGCGATACAAACTTTTTATAAATTTAAATTTCTTTCCCCGTTCTTGATACTTCCCTGTATATAACTTTTTAATAACTTTAGATACCTTTCCCCTTTCCTGATATTTGCCTGTATATAACTTTTTCCTAAATTTAGATTGAACAAAATTCCCGCAGAAATAACTCAAAAACATCTTCTTAAATTTTTCAAACACAAATATTTCTTCTTCCTTAATGGCAAACCATATCAGTGCCTGCCCATCCAACATCTCACGCAGGTTTTCTCTTATTTCTTCATGGTCTCTACACCATTTTAATTTATTTTTCACCATTCTTATAAAAATTTTTGGATGAGTTTTATTAATATTCCCATTAAATTTATGTTCAATTTTACTTATACCCATATTATTTTGATTTTTATTTATATTTCTTTTTTCCATTTCTTCTAATAATATTTCACGTTCTTTTTCTTGTACTACCTTTATTTCTTCTACTTTTCCTTCCATCTCACTTATCTTCTTTACTGTATCTTGTTTTATAATCTTTTCTAAATCATTCAATTTTTTATTTGTATTAGTATTGATTTCTTTAATTTCATCTTTACATTCTTTTATTTCATCTTTACATTCCTTGTTAATAAGTGTTTTAATTTTTACTTCTTGTAACTCCTCTATTTCCGTTATTCGCGCTATTATTTCAGTTCTTATTTCTTTCTTTGTTTCTTCCAATTTCTGTTTGTTTGTTTCCATTTGGTTTCTCATCTCATCTTTAAATGTTTCTATGTTTTTGTTCATCTCTTCTTTTATTTCTTTCTTCATAGAATCCATATTCTTGTTCATGTCTTGTTTTATTTCTTTTTTCATTGCATCCATATTCTTGTTTATTGCTTCAGTATTTTTTTTCATGTCTTCTTTATTTTCTTTTTTCATAGAATCCATATTCTTGTTTATTGCTTCTATATTTTTGTTCATGTCTTGTTTTATTGCTTCAGTATTTTTGTTTATTACTTCCATCTTTTTGTTCATGTCTTCTTTATTTTCTTCAGTATTTTTGTTTATATTTTTTAACATTTCCATCATTTGTTCCCATGATGAATCCCTTCTATCCCCTATCTTACTATCCTGATTACCCTGATTATCCTGACTATCCTGAATACCCTGCCTATCCTGATTACCCTGATTACCCTGACTATCCTGAATACCCTGACTATCCTGACTCTCCTGATTATCAATATTATCCCCTTGTTCTGACATTCTATCTGTAATTTCCTTTCCCCCTCTTAATTTCATATAATATACCTATAATTTATTTAATCTTTTACTCCAGAATCACACACTTTGTTTTTAATAAAGCAAGCTTGACACCTAATAGTAAAGAAAAATCTCTCACCCTCAGTGCCAAAGCAGCCACACGTTCTGGGCGCCAATTGAAATGGATCCTCCTTCCGGAACACCCTTTTTCAATAAATTTATCGGTCGTGGATTCAAGAATTTTTAAATTGATTGTCCTAAAATATAAAAATTATAAATAAAAAAAAATCTATCGCGTCTTTCTAAATCTTTCTTCTTCCGTTTTTCCACTCTTTCTCTATATCTTCCTCTTCCAACTACTTTCCAACTCCTTCTTGCTGCTGCCTTTCCATCTATTTAATACCTTTCTGCTGCTCAACTCTTTCTCTATACCTTCCTCTTTTACAATTTTCCGACTCTGACCTCTCTGTATTCTCTTTCAAGTTCTGGTTTCTTTGTATTTTATTATTCTTTTAATTATTTATTATTATGTTTTTATTTTAATTTAAATTTAAATTCTTTGATTTACAATCATTTTATTTTATGACATTTTTCAAAATTTTCTCAATGACAATCTAATCAATAATCTCTTAACAACATAACATATGAACTCAACAAAAACAAATACAATATCAAAAAAATACTTAATCCAGACAACCGATTTAAAAATCATGACCACGTTCCAACATTTCATTGAAAGAACCTGTCCCAAGAAGAAAAATCCATATCAATTTATATATATATATATATATATATATATATATATATATATATATATATATTGAGATGATATTAGTTACTATGTTATATTAAATAAGATGTAGAAGGAAAATCTAATGGAAAGTAGAGAAAGGAGATTTTCTTATTTCGAGTCAGAGCGCAAATTTAGTAACATTGGGATAGATTATCATCATCTTCTTCATAATTCCTAAAAAAGAAAAAAGAAAATAGAATAATAAGAAAAAAAAATACAAATACATTTCAAAGATTTTTATTTAAAGATTCAAAAATGATTAATCTACATTATATAAAGTTTTGATAATTATGAAATTGATAAATGGGTAAAGTAGATAATTAAAAGTTTATAAAATTGCCAATACGTTAGTAATCAAACATTAATTTTAAATGAATTAGGGGTGTAAGTAAATGAGAAAATTAAATTATAAAAAAAAGACATCACAAATAGTTAAAATACATGTTAAAACTTCTACTTACTTTTAAATTATACAAATTTACCAACCATATTCTAATTTATTAATAGTTCAAATGCCAAATGAAATATTCTGAAAAAGAGAAAATTATTAGTTTGTAGTGCTAGTAAATTTCATAAGAATATAAAAAAAAAAAGAATGATCATTGTTTTAAATTGTAATATTGAATCAAGAATTAGATTTTGTTAAAAATTTTATTTGAATAAGAAATTAGTAGGCGATTAGATGGAAAAGATGTATAGATTTAAGTTTGTTGAATTTGTCAATTGTTTTTTTGTTGATTCTGATAGAAGCTCTCTTGTTTTCGACCTTCTGAAGAGGAAGGATGTAAAAAGTTTCGATGAAGATTTTTGTAAAAATTATGATGTTTAAAAGAAAGTTAAAAGGAGATTAGTAAGATTTATATTATAAATAATTAGTTAAGAAGTTTGTAGAAGATATGTGTCTCTTGTTTTCTGGTTGTTGAGATAGAAGTTGTATTAAAAATTTGCTCCGTAGAAATTTTGAGTTTTTTTTGAAAGTATTGAGAATAGAAAGTATTAAAACAGTTTAAAGTATCAAGATTATCCCAAAGTAACCAGAGAGAGCAATTGGTAAGAGAAATTTATATGATTTTATGAAGAAATAGATATTTCAATTTATGGGGCTGAGCACTTTATGGTATAACTGTATTTTAATTGAGTTAAAGAAGATTAAATTCATATTTAACAAGAAAGAAAGTCATAATTACACTTACCAAAGAAAATAGTAGCCATCCATTGCTTGGTTTTGAAGAGGAAGTGATTATTTGATCTTCATAAAGTTTCCTGAAATCTTTGCTGTATTGGAGGAAGAAAGTAGATTGTCCTAAGAACTGAATCCTGATTCCAGAAGAGGAGTGAAGCTTCACACAAATGGTAACAACTTTGCACTCGTTATAATAAAGAGTTTTATATGTGTTTGATTTTTGAAATTTTGATGAACATTTTTATTTCACTGTTTTATGTATTTAACTAAATTATTATTATTATTATTCATTTTTTTTTTGATAAGTTTAATCCAAATTGTTTAGTAACTCAAGTCAGAATATTTCATTTTATATATTTGATGCATATTTGGGTTTATCAACGGTATCTTTGAAGTTTGACACATTTTGAATTAGAAAGGTTAGAAATTTATATGCAATTCACGCCTAGAAAATATTGTTGGTCTAGGATAGTGCGGTTATACAGTCATTTTATTGCAAATTTGTGTATTAATTGATTTTGAATCTAGTTTGGTTGAATATTTGAACTCTGACCTTGACATAAGGGAATAGCCGGTAGCATATTTAATTAATCATATTGGAAAATAATTACACTGAGTTAATTCTTACCTATTCACTATTTATATTTAAAATTTAAAATTAATTAAAGGTAAGGAATATTTTATAACATAGTGATTGATATTATTAAAACATATTATTATTATTATTCATATATGTTATAAATTTTGGCGCCCAACGTGGGGCTCTAAACAATCAAAATTAGAGCCGATTCAAATAATTAAAATTTGAGAATTTTGTTAATTTTTTTTTTTATTATTTCGCTCTAAACAATCAAAACTAGAGCCTATTTAAATAATTAATATTTAAAATATTTTTTTTTGAAAACTTGATTTGAAATTTTTTTTTGTGATTCATATTAGTTATATTTATCTCGATAGAATAAATTGTGAATATGGAGGGAAAAATGAGATTGAGAGATGGTAAGATAGTAGGAGATGAGAGTGAAAGTAGTGATGGAGGAGAGATTGAGATGGAAAGTGTGGCAGTACAAGTACATGAAGAGAGAGTGTTAGGAGCCGGAGATTATCGAGTGGAAGAGATGATTCAAACTGGACAGACACAGGAAGAAGCAGAGATGGAAGAAGGAGAGAATTTAATAGAGATAGGGGGAGAACAGGATCGAACCATGGTTGAAATAGAGATAGAGGCATCTGCTGATGGAAATGTACAAGGAGAACAGGTGTTACAAGCACAATCAAGAGAAGAACAGGTGGTACATGAAAGGCCAAAAGAAGAGACCCAACTTGATATGAACAGCTTACTACAATTCATGAAGATGAGATTTGATCAACAAAAAGAAGAAATTAAAGATATAAAAAAAGATATAAAAGAAGATAATTTGAAGATGAGAAAAGATATAGATAAGAAATTTGAGGAAATAAAAGAAGATTATAAGAAATTTAGAAGTGAAATGAAAATTATAAAGGAAGACAATTTGAAGACCAGAGAAGAAGTTAAAATAATTAAAAAGGAATGTGACAAGAAAATAGAACAGCAAAACAAGAAATTGAGAACGGAAATCCAGGAGACAGCGATTGAAATTAAGGGGGAAATTGAAAAAGGTATAGAAATTAAGATAAAAGAAGTAAGTAAATCAATTAAGGAAAATTTACCGGAGGAAATAGAACGTGAAGTCAATAAACATACTGATGTCATAAAAAAGGATATTGGACAAATACGATTACAAGAGCAAATTTATGAAGAAGTTGTAGACAATTTAAAAATTAACTTAGGAAAAGAATTTGAAAAACTAGAGGGAGAAGTAGAAAAACAAAAAGGAGTTTGTAGTAAGAATCAAGAATTAACCCAGTATAAATTAAATAAGGAAAAGGAAGATATTATAAAAGAGTTGGATAAGAAGTTTGAAGAAATGAATAAAAGTATTATAATGACCATGGATAAAAATATTATGAATATGAATGAAGCAATTAAAGAGAAATTTAAAGAGAAGAATAAAAAATTGTATGAGACTAAAGAAAGATTTGAAGAAATAAACGAAGATATGAGGAAACATATAAATATGGAATTAGAAGGAAAATTTCAAAAGAATAATGATAAAATGAAGCAGACTAATAAAAGATTGGAGAAAATAAAAGAAGATACTAAGACATTTATAAGACAAATAAACTATATGAAGGAAGATAATTTGAAGAGCATAGAGGAAGTCACAAATAAAATAGATGAAGAAAGGAAGAAGACTATTAAGAAATTTGTAGATGGATATAAAGCAAAGCAAGTAGCATTCTGGGAAAAATTGTACATTTGGAAATATAAAGAAAGGGGGAAGAAAACTAAATTTATTATAGCTTTTAGGTATATAGGAAAATACCAAGAAAGGGGGAAGAAATTTAAATCTATAATAGGTATTAGGTATATTTGGAAATATCAGGAAAGAGGCAAGATATTTAGGTGTATCGGAAAATTAAATGTATAGGAAATATATTAAATAAGGGGGAACAAGTTTAAAAGTAAAAAAATTAAGTTATATTTGAATGAATGTTAGAAAGGGGGAAGGAATTTGAGATTAACAGAATTTTACAAATTAAAAAAATTCATAAAGATGTTAGGTAGATGATATTAATAGCAAAGTTTTGTAAATAATAGTATTAAGATGTAAATATCAAATTAAGATTCAATGGTTTTATTGAAAAAAAGGTTTATACAATCTGTGTAAATAATATTAATTGAGGCTAAAGTTTTTGTAAAATGAGTGTTTATTTATAAAAAAAAAATAGATTAAAATTATAATTTTTAATCCAACATCAATGAAATGTTTGATGTAAAAATTTTAATTGGGGGATTTGAGATGATATTAGTTACTATGTTATATTAAATAAGATGTAGAAGGAAAATCTAATGGAAAGTAGAGAAAGGAGATTTTCTTATTTCGAGTCAGAGCGCAAATTTAGTAACATTGGGATAGATTATCATCATCTTCTTCATAATTCCTAAAAAAGAAAAAAGAAAATAGAATAATAAGAAAAAAAAATACAAATACATTTCAAAGATTTTTATTTAAAGATTCAAAAATGATTAATCTACATTATATAAAGTTTTGATAATTATGAAATTGATAAATGGGTAAAGTAGATAATTAAAAGTTTATAAAATTGCCAATACGTTAGTAATCAAACATTAATTTTAAATGAATTAGGGGTGTAAGTAAATGAGAAAATTAAATTATAAAAAAAAGACATCACAAATAGTTAAAATACATGTTAAAACTTCTACTTACTTTTAAATTATACAAATTTACCAACCATATTCTAATTTATTAATAGTTCAAATGCCAAATGAAATATTCTGAAAAAGAGAAAATTATTAGTTTGTAGTGCTAGTAAATTTCATAAGAATATAAAAAAAAAAAGAATGATCATTGTTTTAAATTGTAATATTGAATCAAGAATTAGATTTTGTTAAAAATTTTATTTGAATAAGAAATTAGTAGGCGATTAGATGGAAAAGATGTATAGATTTAAGTTTGTTGAATTTGTCAATTGTTTTTTTGTTGATTCTGATAGAAGCTCTCTTGTTTTCGACCTTCTGAAGAGGAAGGATGTAAAAAGTTTCGATGAAGATTTTTGTAAAAATTATGATGTTTAAAAGAAAGTTAAAAGGAGATTAGTAAGATTTATATTATAAATAATTAGTTAAGAAGTTTGTAGAAGATATGTGTCTCTTGTTTTCTGGTTGTTGAGATAGAAGTTGTATTAAAAATTTGCTCCGTAGAAATTTTGAGTTTTTTTTGAAAGTATTGAGAATAGAAAGTATTAAAACAGTTTAAAGTATCAAGATTATCCCAAAGTAACCAGAGAGAGCAATTGGTAAGAGAAATTTATATGATTTTATGAAGAAATAGATATTTCAATTTATGGGGCTGAGCACTTTATGGTATAACTGTATTTTAATTGAGTTAAAGAAGATTAAATTCATATTTAACAAGAAAGAAAGTCATAATTACACTTACCAAAGAAAATAGTAGCCATCCATTGCTTGGTTTTGAAGAGGAAGTGATTATTTGATCTTCATAAAGTTTCCTGAAATCTTTGCTGTATTGGAGGAAGAAAGTAGATTGTCCTAAGAACTGAATCCTGATTCCAGAAGAGGAGTGAAGCTTCACACAAATGGTAACAACTTTGCACTCGTTATAATAAAGAGTTTTATATGTGTTTGATTTTTGAAATTTTGATGAACATTTTTATTTCACTGTTTTATGTATTTAACTAAATTATTATTATTATTATTCATTTTTTTTTTTGATAAGTTTAATCCAAATTGTTTAGTAACTCAAGTCAGAATATTTCATTTTATATATTTGATGCATATTTGGGTTTATCAACGGTATCTTTGAAGTTTGACACATTTTGAATTAGAAAGGTTAGAAATTTATATGCAATTCACGCCTAGAAAATATTGTTGGTCTAGGATAGTGCGGTTATACAGTCATTTTATTGCAAATTTGTGTATTAATTGATTTTGAATCTAGTTTGGTTGAATATTTGAACTCTGACCTTGACATAAGGGAATAGCCGGTAGCATATTTAATTAATCATATTGGAAAATAATTACACTGAGTTAATTCTTACCTATTCACTATTTATATTTAAAATTTAAAATTAATTAAAGGTAAGGAATATTTTATAACATAGTGATTGATATTATTAAAACATATTATTATTATTATTCATATATGTTATAATATATATATATTTATATATATAAATATATATATATATATATATATATACTCCTAAGAAATCTTTGCTGATTGTTAAGTAATAAAATTATGAAAATATTGGGTTTTGCAGCAATACGAAAAGTGTACTCTTATAAGTTTATTGCCAAGCTTTCGATTATGATTATAATCATCTTCAGGGCGCTACAATATTCTATGTTATAATATGGACTAAAAAATATATAAATATAATTTTTTACTTACAACTTGTTGAGATTATTTCGTGAAATATGTTAGTTTAATATTATTTATGTAGTAGATTTTAAAAACAATTACAACAACGAAGAACTTTTTTTTAAAAATGTTAAAAAACTGTACCACTAAGCCTTTTTAAAAATTAATATTAGGTATTTAACAGTTAATTCAAAAACGACTGGATGTATTTCTGTCATTACGTATTTTGACTTAGATCTGTCCTATGCAATCGAAATTAGGTTTTGAAATTTATACGAAACAAGATCGTAGGTCCATTAGAGTAACTATTTAACATAATAATATTTCCAGAAGGCTCTTTTTGGAAATAACACATATTAATAAGACACCACATTCTATGAATCATAGAACTGATATAGGGCACTTAAATGAAATGTTTTCTTATCTATTGTTTCTGGAAAAGCGTAGTGTTGAGTCATTGCAGACGCTTGAAGAGTAACCATCGTTAAAATATGTTATAATAAATTCAAGCTACCAACACCAAGTAGGTATATAAATAATTTTTAAATAAAACTTTTCAAATTTTTTACAAATTAATATATTAACTTTCAATTTTTTTTAAAATTTAATAACGATTTTTAAACGGTTTTATGTTAAATAGGTACTCTAATGGACCTACGATCTTGTTTCGTATAAATTTCAAAACTTATGGGTCAATTCTGTGCAAATCTGTAAGGTCTGTAAGAAATATCTGTAAGACTTTAAGAGCATATAAACGTATAAATATAATGCAATTTTGTGTGGGTCTGTAGCTAATATATTCCTGTAACTTTTGTAAATCTTTATGTGCGCAGTGGGACCGCTCGTAAGCAGCTTACAGGCTCGTAAAGTCTTACAGATATTTCTTATAGGCCTTACAGATTGGCACAGAATTGACCTACTAATTTCGATTTCATAGGACAGATCTAAGTCAAAATACATAATGACAGAAATACATCCAGTCATTTTTGAATTAACTGTTAAATACCTAATATTAATTTTTAAAAAGGCTTAGTGGTACAGTTTTTTAACATTTTTAAAAAAAAGTTCTTCGTTGTTGTAATTGTTTTTAAAATCTACTACATAAATAATATTAAACTAACATATTTCACGAAATAATCTCAACAAGTTGTAAGTAAAAAATTATATTTATATATTTTTTAGTCCATATTATAACATAGAATATTGTAGCGCCCTGAAGATGATTATAATCATAATCGAAAGCTTGGCAATAAACTTATAAGAGTACACTTTTCGTATTGCTGCAAAACCCAATATTTTCATAATTTTATATATATATATATATATATATATATATATATATATATATATATATATATATATATATATATAAAAATGAGATATCTTGACTGATCAAATATTATAAACAATTTGAAATTTTTTGGGGATTGCAGTCACTTATTAAGAAAAACTCTTATATAATTTCCAAGCTTTCGAAATTTATTTTATTTCTTTTTCAAGGAATCTACAAATAAACAAAATGGAATATAATGGAAAACAGAAAAAATATTGTATAAATGTATATTATTAAACTTACTACGTTGAGATTAATATTTCTGTTTTATATTAATCTCAACGTAGTAAGTTTAATAATATACATTTATACAATATTTTTTCTGTTTTCCATTATATTCCATTTTGTTTATTTGTAGATTCCTTGAAAAAGAAATAAAATAAATTTCGAAAGCTTGGAAATTATATAAGAGTTTTTCTTAATAAGTGACTGCAATCCCCAAAAAATTTCAAATTGTTTATATATATATATATATATATATATATATATGTATATATATATATATATATATATATATATATACAAAAGGGGAAAATTATTGGGCATGTACGCAAAAAGGATCAATAAGGCCACGAATAGGAATGGTAACCGCAGACATGCATGTTTCTGGCTCATTAGCCGTCATCAGTGCGGCATAACCAAGTAGGGTATTGCACTTGGCTAGCAAAAGTGTTGGGTACTTGGGAGCAAAAGATGTTGGGGAAACATGTGTAAAGAAACATAAAAACACAAAAACAACGAAAGCTCACACAGGAGTCCTATCGCCATTTTGTGCTTTCGGCCAGCTGTGCCAATGGGTTTTCGGCTAGCAACCAGCGTCGCAACGTTGGCGAAACGGACTCATTGTGTTTGAGTCGTTCTAAGCCCAGGATATGAAATAAACAAAGTGCCAAGAAAATGCGTATTAATATAAACAAAAGGGGAAAATTATTGGGCATGTACGCAAAAAGGATCAATAAGGCCACGAATAGGAATGGTAACCGCAGACATGCATGTTTCTGGCTCATTAGCCGTCATCAGTGCGGCATAACCAAGTAGGGTATATATTTATTTATTTAAAACAAATGTTTTTCAAAAATTGCAAAATTATTTTACTTTAGAAATATATATTTTTTACTATACTATTCGCGAGACATTACAAAGTGATACTTTTGGCTAGTTTATCCTAATGTGTGCTTATATGTTTTCAGGTTTCCTATCTGCAGCAAAAAAATGGAAACCTCACTTTGGAAAATTCTATGGAACATGTTCATCTTGTGGAAAATTCTTCTATGATATATTGCTATTTTTAAACCATTTTTATATTTATCACTTTTTCGTTAATTCGAAAAAATCTGTGAATTTAAGGACTAATTCTACCACAAAACATATTAACCGACAAGATCTTAGTAATTTAAACAAACAAATAAGGGCGGACAGTTTCACACAACAAAGTGATTTAAAAATATATATTAAAACACAAACTGACGAGAAACGTTTTAAATGTAAAATTTGTTCGAAATGTTTCAAAAGTTCCAGTTATTTAAAAAATCATATTAGAACTCACACTGGCCAGAAACATTTCAAATGTAAAATTTGTTCAAAATGTTTTACACAATCCAATAACTTAAAAACTCATAATAGAACTCACACTAACGAAAAACCTTTTAAATGTAAAATTTGTTTGAAATGTTTCACACAATCCACTAGTTTAAAATGTCATATTAAAACTCACACTGGCGAGAAACCTTTTAAATGAAAAATTTGATCGAAATGTTTCACAACATCCTGTAATTTAAATAGTCATATTAGAACTCACACTGACGAGAAACCTTTTAAATGTAAAATTTGTTCAAAATGTTACACACATTCCAGTAGTTTAAATAGGCATATTAGAACTCACACTGACGAGAAACCTTTTAAATGTAAGTTTTGTTCAAAATGTTTCACACATTCCAGTAGTTTAAAAAGACATATTAGAACTCACACTGACGAGAAACCTTTTAAATGTAAAATTTGTTCAAAATGTTTCACACAATCCAGTAATTTAAAAACTCATATTAAAACTCACACTGACGAAAAGCTTATTAAATATAAAATTTGATCATAATGTTTCATAGAATCCGGTAATTTAAAAATGGTGAAAAAACTTGCAAATGTGAAAGGATTCCGCACAAAATCAATGTCAAATTGTCTGAACTTTTGCGAATAAATAGCTCTATGTGAGTAGAACAAAAGTATTAATAGGAATCAAGCTTAAAAAAGGACAATTTTTATTTATTTATTTATTTACAATACTCTTCAGGTCGTAAACCCAATTACAGAGCAGGAATTGCACATACACAATAATTTCTAATTAACTAATTATGATTTTATATTCGGGAGCTTAGAATAAAATATATTTAAATCCTGGCTAACATTATTTGTCCTTTTACATATTATATGAAGCGGAGACTTCTCCAGAATATTTGTGCAACCTGAATTTGCATAAAAAGTATTAGGGTGCCTGGTAGAAATTCCAGGAACGGAAATATTAAAATTTTCCAATATTCTCGGGCAGCCAATAAGACTAATGATTTTATATGTTAACACTACAATGTAATAATCACGCCTTCCTTTGAGCCTGCAAAGTTTATGCTTTTCTAATAGCTCAGAGTGTGGTATGCCTATTGATGGATAAATGCCATCAATTTTCAGGCTTAGCAGTTTCGAAAATCGTCTTAGATTTGCTTCTATTCGATCTTTATGATATTGATAATATTGACTCCACACAACTGACCTTATAAAAGCATAAAACAGAGTTTTTAAGGTGGAAGTCTTCTTAAAATCAATAGAGCTACGTGCAATTAACCCATATATGCGATATAAGGAGGATACAACATTATCGATGTGCTTATTAAATGATAGTTCAGTGTCAAACGTGACAAATGTTTCCGGTCTCTCAAGTAATCGTATAAACCTGCAGGACAAAACTCTACATTTATCCGGGTTTAGAGGCAAATTATTACGGAAACACTATTTAACAACACGTCCTAAATTTTCGGAGAGATTATCGCTATCACCTATATTCTCCACTAGGCTGTGCAGTTTTAAATCATCGGCATATAAAAAGAAATTTACATGTAAAACTTCAACAATATCATTAATAAAGATATTAAAAAGCAGCGCCCCTAGATTAGATCCTTCTGGAACACCGGAAGAAGCAGTATATTCAGTAGATTTAAAACCATTGAGCTGCACATATTGCTTTCGATCCCATAAGTAAGATTGAAAGAGTTTTATTTACTTAGGAGATAATCCACAAGAAACAAGTTTGTTAAGCAAAATGCTAAGGTCAAATCTGTCAAAGGCGTTAGAAAAATCTGTGTAAATCACATCAGTTTGGGCCCTGTTGTCAATGAATTTAGCAATATATTGTCTAATGATCAATAGGTTGGTGACTGTTGAGCGATTCTTCGTAAAAACATGTTAATTTACACTTATACAGCAGCTTACGTGTTGATATATAACTCGCTTCATAAGGATTTCAAAAACCTTCGCAAGGGTACATATAATAAATATAGGCCGATAGTTTGATATATTTCGCCTATCTCCTTACTTGAAGATTGGACAGACAGTAGATAAGCAAAGAGAGCACGAGCTATTTTTTCGAACATAACCTCACTTTTTTCTAGTGGCCTTTGACGTTTAACGCAAACAGCATTTTCTTCTTTTTTCTAGTGGCCTCTGACGTTTGACACAAACAGCCAATTCTTCTTTTTCAAGTGGCCTTTTACGTTTGGCACAAGCAGCCAATTCTTCTTTTCGTATATTTTGAATTTTTCGCGCTTCACTGTAATCGTACCAACTTGACATGCCTCACATTATCTCAACTCACCCTAACTCACCCTACCACCCCTCATTATCAACCCCAGTGCCCAAATAGAATTTAGAATAATTTTGTATGAGAATCAGTGTAGAAAAAAAAATTCTGTGTGATGTCTGTTATGGTATTCTAACCCACAAAGTCATGTGTAGAATGTTGACGCCGTAACCAACACGGCTATTAACTGACTTGAAAAATAAAGTTGAAATGTGTTAGAGAAACAGCTCCGTCTACGTCATATACGGTTTGAAGTAAATATTAAAAGCGGGTGACCTTGGTGCGGGTTCGCGATGGGAAACAATTATTAGTATTATTCTTAGAAATTGTAAATTATGCAAAATGACATCATATTAATAAAGAAACAATTAGAAATATTTTTTGAATTAAATATTAAAAGCAGGTGACCTTGGTGCATTAGTGGGTTCGCGATGTGTGACGTAATCGACTGATGTGTTAGAGTAATAACAGACTTTGCTTTCGCTATTAATAATAAAACATATCATGGAAAATATACAGTTTTAGAATGGCTTCGAGAGAATACAGTCAAAAACTTGAAGAGTTTTGTAAAAATATAAGAAAATTAAACCAACAGATTTCTGTCTACGAAGACCAAAAAGAAGTGTTAAAAAAAATTGAAAATTTAAGTTTGTGGGACAAAGTTTTTGAAAAATATTTACCAACATCATCAACGCCCACAAGACGAATAAAACCATGGCCTTGCTAAAAGCAAATTTTGTTCTTTTCACAGCAATATTAAATAACATGCTTTACGTTAACGTTCCGCAAAACGTTGCACATATTGGTGTGTGTTTAGACACAAACGGAACAAAACAAGAATGCAATACATGGCAAATGATGAGTCTGTCAACAGTTAATGATGGAAAAATGCCGGTGTTTGCATTACATTTAACGGGATCACCTCTAAACACAAGCTAAAATTAATCTTTAAAGATAATTCAGAAGGAGTGGGGGAATGGCGATCTAACCAACAAAGTCCAATACAGGAATTATATTTAGACCTAGAAGACCCAGTAGGAGCAAAAATGTGCCAAATCATACAAATAGCATGGGCAACGTTAGTAGGAGTTTACTTATTAATTCTCAAAATTATATCAAAAGAGGCAAAAAGAAGAATGAAGCGATGAAATGTATTTTTAAATAATAATAATAACAATAAATATTTGTAAACTTGTAAAAGGTGTTTTAATAAAAAAACCTTAATTTGTGTTTTAAAGCTTTATTTAGGTAATACAGTATAATACAACCAATTATACAAAGAAAGAATATTATTATATGCACACATAAATTTACCGTTGGCGTGGTGAGGACATCCTGAATAAACAGCTTCAAAATTTTTCGTTGCACATGGTGTCCCATCATAAATTAATACATGGAGTCCAAGATCTTCGCATTTTGCTTTTAAAAAGTCAATTTTTTGATTTCCTCTAACATAAATCAAATCAACGTTGCCAAGTAGGTGTTTCTCCAAAATTGCATTGACATCGGAATAATCTACATCTCCAGAATCGTATCGTATTCCATGCAAAAATTTTTTCAAATATCGCGTAGATTTCTTGTCTTTAGCAGTCAACTCGTAGAATGGTTTAGGAGGTTTAAATAAAAAATTCGATTTTATACCACCAATCTGAATAGCGACTTCTTTTGGATAAAAAACTTCATCGATTATAAATCCTTGGATGTCGACTACTGCAATTCTCATGATGGCGACGACGACGATGAAACTTCTTCGAAAGCTGAGCAAATACTAAATAGGTAGTAGTTTATATTATATTTTTAACTACTTCCGTTAAGGGATAATGCTCCAATAAACAATCGTGAATTATGATACAATATGCTTTAGTATTTTTGAGAAATCCCTCATTAGCATCAATTTCTAATCGTACATCAACAGTCGATGATTTCATCGATTCTTCTTGCTTAGAACAATCGATAACAAACAAAGCACGATTTCGAAATGCTAGAAAATCCATTAATGGTCGTTTCATTGATACTCTGTTGTAACTGGAATTGAATTCGCTGTAGTTGTAATGAGCTAGCGCAAAGTCGCCTTTGGCAAAATCAAGTTGCATCCTTTCATTGGGAAAATATTCTCCATTCAATGCGAGTCTGAGACCTTGTAGATTTACGTGATCAAATAAAGAAGGATCTGCAATTTTCAGATTTCTCCTATTAGTTTGGAAAAATACAATAACATATCGAGGTTTCTCTATTGCAGACGTCGTTTTAACAGCCCAAATTTCTTGTTTTGCTCCTGCGGTCAAAGATGGTAGCTCATGTAGTTCCCATTTTCTAAACGGAATTACGATTGGACGATCGCTTTGAATTGATCGCATCAATTGTTCTTTAACAAAATCATTTGGATAAATATGTTTAACTTTTAGTTCCATCGAATGAATCATAATCTGTACGGTTGTAACAGTAGGTACGTTACCGGTACCTGGTTTTTCTGTTACAATAACGCTATCGAGATCATTACGAGCTCGAACGAATCGAATCGTTTGTCGTCCACAAGTTACCATTGGGTAATCATTGAAAATGTTGAAGATGTGTTTAAGCGGCATCAGTAAACTAAATGATTTATCATCAGGATTGAGAATGGGACTTACGGGATAATTCCAACCAGCAATGGCGAGGTGACGAGAATCTTCTACATTGTAACATGTTAAAGCTCTTACAGTGCTAACAATTCCAGGATCTCGAACTGTTTCTATCTCTCTTGCACTTTCGCTATACGTACACGAGTCGAATAGAAATGCTCCAAAGTTTGGTGTCAAACTAACATCGCCATCACCAGTTACATCCAATTTTCCTTTAATAGCCAACAACGTATCATGCATTGCAAAGAATGAATCTACCTGATTTACACTAAATTCTACAATGTCGCTGCAGCTAAACGATTTGATGAATGGTGTGTAAGATCGGTATTCGGATTTTCTAATCGATTCATCCTGAGTCGGTTCTCGATAGAGATCAAACATTGGAGCTTTCAAAAATAAAATGTTTTTCTTGCTCAGCTGTACCGAACAGTTTAACGATTTGTTCAATACTGCAGGCTTCTGAAAATATGAAGGTGCTATATAGTTGAAAATTAATCCCATTCTTTCAACTCCAAACCCAATATGCTTCTTTCACCTTGAAAATTTACAGGTCTTGAATTTTGATCTAATGCCAGTATAGTAATATTTGTAATCTCAGGTATATCAATCACAGGCAAATACTTGATATTTTTCGGAATTTCGTCGATAGCGTAACCAGGGTCTACGGATATACCAAACTCGTGGATAGTGTGAGTAGGTCTGTTGTTGTAGAAGGCTCCGGTGGTAATGTTTGTTTCGAAACGAATCGTTCGTACTTTAACAATTTCCACAGGTAGATCAGAACTATGTCTTACGTTCGGTTCCAGAATCCTCTTTGAGAAACCCAACATTCTGCCTATACTGTCTTCACGCTCGAAATTTATTGCATGTTGACTACTGAATATTTCACACTTAAGTGTATTATTGTTGGGCTTCAATGAAAAAACGTCTTCAATCTTTGCATTTGGTGGTATATTTATGAAATTTCGGATCGTCTCTTCAATATCGGAAATTTCATAGCAACCAGTATTTAATGTTATTTTCTGCAATTTAGTTTTATCGTTATTTTCGTAATAGTAAAAAGCATTACTGCCAATCTCTACATTCGGTATACTGTTGTACGAAAAGAAAAACACAAATGCCAACTTGTATTGTTTCCTCGGATCTAAACTTAACGGAACCGGAGGAGTCCAATCAAATTGATAATCACGACTCTCTAGCGTCAACAACATAACTGTTGGAGGATGAACAAAGAAATAAAAATGTATATCTTTAACATTTATTTAAATAATTTTTTACAAGTTCATTACATTTTTCTAAACCTAGTTTACATATATTGCAATTTCCTTGTGATTGCGCAGGTCCGTCAACATGGGTGGTCCATTCAGGACGATTATGATGAACAAAGCAGGGTAGGCAGGTTCGCAATTCAAAATCTAATCTATATTCAAGCGGCAACTTGCACCAAACTTGTAATAATTCACAAGGTTTTGCGTACCTTTTCAAATAACATATAGGAAAACAAGCCAATTCCTGTTCAGTAAAGTCAATCAGGTTCTTTTCACGATTAATGTACGCCAAAACTGCCTCCATCGTATAGAAATTCTAAACAAAGATGGCCGCAATTGATTTGATTAAAAGTCTGGTAAGGATCGTGGTTGTAAACAATTTTCGTTGCAGGTCCCAGATACTGTACAAGTTCTTTCGGCGGTTTCAACTTGCCAAATGAATCGAAATATTCAACGTTATTGTTAATCTTCCGATAAGCCACCCAATGAGTTCCATGATTTTTGCTTTCATCCAAATTTAGGATTGCGCATTCGCGTTGAACAGGACCGGTTTTAGGCAATGTGTCTCGCATAAATACACCTCTAAAATTTGGGATTTTTAAACGTTTAGCATATCGTTTTAGTTCGTAATCATACAATCCTCGATTGGGTAGCGTAATTAGTTTTTTTGCTTCTTTAGAAAGAGACCAAAGCCTCCTCTGGCATTTTTTCGTAAATATAGTCCTTTACCGAGAGATTCCATAGCTTTGTTATGTCGATGTTCTTCTTCCAATTTTTTCTGTGCATTTTTCGCATCAA
The DNA here is from genome assembly GCA_964028335.1 of Altica lythri. Classification (NCBI taxonomy): domain Eukaryota; kingdom Metazoa; phylum Arthropoda; class Insecta; order Coleoptera; family Chrysomelidae; genus Altica; species Altica lythri. The sequence goes on along the minus strand of OZ034810.1, from coordinate 3,810,580 downwards.
TCACAGTTTTAGCGATTCCAGCAGCTCCACCGGATAACGCCCCCAGTGCACTTAGTCCAGCAAATAACGGAATTAACGGTAAAAAGCCTCCGGATTTTGGTTCGATGGGAATAATCCTAGGTACTTTAACCTGTTTTTTTCCACCAGCATTTTGTACAGCAACCCTGGCTGCTTTTAGAGCAATACTGGTTGCTCGTTTTAATGTAGCCGAAGGACCAGCTATTTTTATATCCCTTTGTATTTTACTTATAATATTGCGTTTAAACGATTTAGGTTTCCTAACACCCATGCCAAGTTTACGTTTAGCTTTCATTGCGGTGGTAGTTAACCACGCTGCAGTCTTTTCGCCAATTGATGCGTCCTTGGACTTTACTCTTTCCCACGCTTTATTCTCTAGAATCTCGTCCGCTTTATGTCTTTCCGCTAAATCTTTATGCTTAGAATATGCAATATCGTGTTCTCTGGCTGCGTCGTCCAGCAGGTTAACCCCCGTATCTCCACGTGCAAGTCTTTTATGTAATTTAGTTCCAGGACCCAAAAAGTTGTAACCAGGATAATGTAGTTCAAATGGCAGATTATTGATTAAGCACACCTTCACCTTCAAACACCAACATGAGAAATGAAATAATTTAGGAATTACTACTTTATTTATACAGTGAAACATTAAAAAACATGTTAAACAATGAAGATCATTCAACAAGACCAGACGCTACCGATTGTAAATTTAGATGAAGGAAACGGTCAAATCGCTGACAGTAAACATGGACCATTGCTACCAAATTCGTTTCGAGCGCTAATCTGTGGACCCAGTGGGTGTGGCAAAACGAACGTTATGTTATCGTTACTGTTTCATCCACATGGCGCGAAATTTAAAAATGTTTACGTTTATTCAAAGTCATTGTATCAACCCAAGTATAAATTTTTGGAAGAAGTGCTATCAAAAGTTAAAGGAGTGGGATATTTTCCATTTAAAGAAAACGATGAAGTTATTAGCCCAAATGAAGCAAAGCCGAATTCAATTTTTATTTTTGATGACGTCATATGTGAGAACCAGGAAAAGATTCGAGAATACTACAGCATGGGTCGACATCGGGATATAGATAGCGCACTTCTTTCGCAGACCTACTCGAAATGCTGTAAACAAATTTGTAGAGATAACAGTAACCTAATTGTACTTTTTAAACAAGATGCTATTAATTTGAAACATGTCTTTGATGAACACGTGTCACCGGATATGAGTTTTGAAGAATTCAAACAGTTGTGTTCAAAATGTTGGCAAGAAAAGTATGGGACAATGGTTATTGCGAAAGACTTTGATTTAAACAACGGTCGATATCGAATCGGTTTCGATAAATACATAAAATTGTAACATTGCGTTCAGTATTCGACAACATGTCAGACAATCCAGTTGACATTGCCGTTCGTAAAAGAAAAATTGCCGAACTTGCTCGATCGATTCGAAAAAAATATAAAGCGTTACAATTGGGTAGAGTTGAAACGGATGAGACACTAAATAAATTGTTTAAACCTGTCACGGAACCTCTACACAAAATTGTAAAATCTTCTCTAAACCAAACAGTGATCTCTCCTCCTCAACCAGTCAACGAGCCAGAGCCTAAAAAAGAACCATCTAAACAAAAAGAAGAACCACCTAAACAAGAAGAAGAAGAGCCGCCCAAACAAAAAGAGGAACCACCTAAACAAAAAGAGCAATCGAGCATACCTGAGTTTGTAAAACTGGAAGATGTTGCCGAAACTACTAGTGATGATGGTGATGATGAAGTATTCTATGAAGACGAAGACGAAGAACAGGCTGTTAAAGATCTTAGCAATTCAGCAAATGTTATTAAGGAATACTTGGATCAGTATCCCCCAATGGTTCATCCATATATTATAGATTATTGGGAGAAAAAAGATAATATAGATACGGTTTATGGTCCTACTTACGATGCTGAGACATCTAAATGGTTTTTGGGTAGCAAACAAATCGACTTTGATAACAAGCATGGATTTATTATTAGAGAAGGCAAACAGATAAAAGGTACACCGGGTTTATCTGAATTAATTTTTAATGATGAACCTAAAAATTTCAATGATGACGATTTTAATCGTTATGGAACAATACTAGAATTAACATATCCTCATAAAAACATTAAAGGACACCTTAAAGGAACAAACCGATTCAAATACACACATATCATAAAACCTCTGGCTACCTCTCACTTGCGAAAACATTCGGGCACTGTGGGCTCTGGGATGCAAATGGTTTACAACGATAATAAAATTGACCTTCAATATTGGGACGATCCAAACGAACTCGTTGACAGGCTTCGGCTTTTAATAGCGTCAAAAGAAGCAGGAAATACTTCGAATGATAATGAAATTGTTGCAATTATTGAGGAATTAAAAGAAGCACGCATTATTGCCTAAACATCATTACCACAATGAGTGTCGACAAATTCGGACGTACTAAACATGATGTAGGCAATAAAAAACTATTGCTAATGTCTAAACCAAGCTTAGTCCATACTGCAAACGGTGATATTGATTTTGAAAATTTAAAACTTTGTAATGTTAAAGATCCTGACTCAGACAGCGATGCCGTCAATAAAAAATATATGGATAATAATGTGCAAAAGTTGACTGAAAACATGAATGCTATGAAACTTACATTCAATAATTACTTGATGGCCATAAACACTTTTATATCAAGAGATCCTCCGTTAGCCAGCAAACATATGGCTAACAAAAAATATGTTGATGACTCAATTGTCACTGCAAAACAGTACCTACGAGAAGACATCAAAAATTCGCTTAAAAGTTTAGAATCACAAATAGCAACGATTAATGCAAACTCTGTACAGTTAGCTGTTAATCAAACAAATGCAGTAAAAAACGTAAAAGATAAAATCGAGAAAGCGATAATAAAATTATATAATCAGGATATTCCAGATATACGACAAGATTTGTTCGATGAGATTCTTAAAAGAACTGACTCTGTAACGAAAAATGTTAATGTACTTTCTGGAAAAATTTTGGCTATTGAAAAAAACATTGCTGAGTTGACTAATACAATAACTATAAATCAAAATAATCTGCGAAATGTTTTAAATATTATTAAAGCATTGGAGAAGCGGTTAGTACAAAATCCCTAAACATTTAGTCACAGTCATGTTTTCAAAGAAAAAGGTTCAAGTCGTTAATGAGCTGCATAAACCGGCTCGAAAAAATTATGCTCGACGACGAACAATTATCAAAGGTTTGGACGATTTATGGCAAATTGATTTGGCTGAAATGAGTTCTTACGCAACCCAAAATCGATCGTTTAAAATGATTCTAGTGGTAATTGACTGCTTCTCGAAATTTCTCTGGACTCGACCGTTGAAATCGAAAACTGGCGAAGAAATCACGAAAGCTTTTGCCGATATTATAGGAAAACGCAAACCGAAAAATCTTCAATCTGATCAGGGCAAAGAGTTTTACAACACAAAATTTCAAAATCTAATGCAGAAACATGGCATAAATCATTATAGTACATTTACCAAGATGAAAGCAAGTATGGCGGAAAGAGTTATTAGAACGCTGAAAACGAAATTGTACAAGCATTTTAGCTTAAACGGTACGTATAGGTGGATAGATGTGTTACCGAAAATTACAAAAGAGTACAACGAAAGCAAACATAGAACGATTGGTCAAAAGCCGTCTCAGGTAAACAGATCCAATAAAAAAGAGATTCTGCAGCAACATTATAATCATTTGAAAATAGCAGGCCCGCGAAAATATAAACTTGGAGATGTGGTGCGCATAAGCAAGGCAAAGCATCTATTTGATAAAGGTTATACACCTAATTGGACTACGGAGCTTTTTAAAATTACCAAAGTGAACATAACTAATCCTGTAACATACATGTTGGAAGATTTACATGGATCACCAATTAAAGGAGCATTTTACGAGGAAGAGCTACAACAGTCAAAAAATCCTGATGTGTACCTTGTTAAAAAAGTGCTGAGGAAAAAAGGCAATAAGATCTACGTTAAATGGCTGGGGTTCGATAGTTCGCATAATAGCTGGATCGAAAAATCTAATATTTTATAAACTCTGTTGTTTCTTACTTTAAACATTTTTTACACGTATTCTTATGACAAACTAGGTACATTTTCACAGCTTCCGGGGGCCTTTTTGATTCATATCATCTATTGCTCAAGCCGTTCAGTCTGCAGTCCGACTAAAACTGTCCTTAGAAGCAGAAGCAATTATTTTTACTTAGTTTCAACACAAGTTTTATCAAGTATTAAAAGATGATGACACAAGACAGTGGTTATAGTAGTGAGTCATATTCTGAGAGTAGTAGTGAAGATTCTATCTATGAATGAATGAATGAATGAATGAATGAATGAATGAATGATTTATTAAGAAATAGGAATATCCTAATACACAAACTAGTATCAAAAATACAATATATGGAAGAAGTAAACAGAATTTCAAATTTTTACGAAGACAAAGCAAAACGTGAAAATTATTTGCTGCTACAATCATCTTTCACAATTGAGGGGTATGTTATAAAAGTTGGCTTATCTCCTGCAAGAACATTTTCTCCAGCAATTATTTTATCAGAATACTGCAAGCCAAGTAAATTGTCGTTTGGGAAAATGGAATGGCTTGATCTTATTGATTTTTTGAGCAGAAGCACATTTTTGATTGAACCACTACCAACCTACGCAGATGAGTATGATCCAGTTACATTTTCCTGTGGAGATTTTTGTACAATACGACAGTTGGTATACGATGACACCAAGTTCATAGAAGTTGAAAAACATGGCGTAAGATATCATCTAACGGAAAAGGATGCAGATGAACTTGTTAGAGTACATCATATTATCGTAGCTTATCAGATTTCACTTCTCGAAAATATTAACTTTAATTAATATTATAATAATGTTATAGATATTGTAAAAAAAAATTTTGATTTTAACTGGTTTAAAGGATTAGATGTATTTTGTGAAATATGTACTGATCCTTTATTATGTAACGCTTTGCGTCAGTATATTTACTTTTATAAAGAAAATGTAATAAGAGATTTAGAAAATATGAAATAAACTTTTATAAAAAAATAATGACTTTTATTTCAAAATCGATAAATATAGCGTCAAAAAATGTTATTTTATCGAGACAAAATTTATGAACGTTACAGTACCAAAATGTGAAACGTCCAAACGTCAAGATAGCGTTAAAATTTGTCGTTTCAACGTATTAAAAAATTGATTAAAAAAAAAATTTCGATTTACATGTATTTCTTATGGAAAAACATCATTTCAAAGTGACAAAAAAGCGTCAGTTTTTGACGTTTTTTCGTTACTAAATTCATGAACGTCAAAGTGTCAAAAAATAGACGTCTAAACGACGAATTTGAACGTTATTTTGATCGTTTCAACGGAACATATTTAAAAGAAAATAATACACCATAGATTCAGATTACAAATTTATTGTAAACATAAAAAATTTTTAGATATACAATAAACAATAGAAAACTAAAAACTAACCTAATTAATTTACAACTGTTATTTAATGTTAGATATACAATAAACAATAGAAAACTAAAAACTAACCTAATTAATTTACAACTATTTTTTATTTCCCAATTATAAGTAGCATTAATCGAGCATTATATTGCAATGGCCCCATGCTAAAGTGTTAAAAGATCCATTGCATAAAAAGCGTTTATCATCGTGCGGACTTAGACCGATTTTGGTTTGTTCAATTGTATAAACATTATGATTATACGAACGGAACGTGCATTGGTTCACTGTTTTTAATTTACTATCTCTTAAACATAAAAGGTAATCATCAAAAGTAATTTTCTTTGCAACGACATTCTTTTTAACCCCTTTTGATTTTTTAACGCATTTATCACCCTCTGTTAAATACGAGTACATTTTTGAACGCAACCCCACAAATTCAGTTAAAAGTTTGCCGTTGCATTCATCTTTCATTAATCCAATGACTTTTTTATTTAAGAGTGAAATACCGTACGCATTGTTTGGTTCATAGTCCGAGGTGTCAAATTTTTCGGGATAGGCTTTAATTAATTCGGTATAAACATCATTGCATTGCAGTTGCAGAAGAAATGCATCGGTATCGGTGTATAAGAGTTTACAGTTGTCTACACCCATCGTAGGAAGTAGAAAACTGTAATAAAAGTCATACATACACGTCTTTGAAATATCAAGAATCGACATGCCAATGTACAATGGTTTATTAAATACCAGTTCGGTTTTATAAAGCTCTATCGCTAAAAGGTTTTCATCAAAGATTTTGCTCGAACTAAACCTAGGACTGCTAATCAAGTTCTTTGCTCCATATCGACCCTCCCAAGATCTAACGAGTTTAACAATACGGTGTTTCCTTATATTCTCCATGGTTTTTCCGAAGACTGCGTTATTCATTAGTTTATATAAATTCTTTTCAAAATCATTTTTGGCAGCTGTTCGAAGAGTTGTGTTTAGGTCGATGTAAGACTTTAACCATGGGCTTTGTTGAAATTTCAACACTCTGTGAATCTTTTTCACGTTCAATCCATGTTTTATAGCCTGCTTTAAATTTCGATAATGTATTACGTATTTTTCTTTGTCATATAAAGTGGTCATTAGTTTTTGTATTTTCGATCCTTGGGGTTTTCGATGTTCTGGGCAAAACGGTAAATCATTGTGTAGATTATGTAAATGCTGAGGGTATTCTATATCCACTTCGAGAATATAACCCTCATCATTATCATCTGGTATTTGAGTCACATCGAATCCTCCGTACGGAAGAGGTTGACTCATTGCCCAACCATATAAATTGTTTACATCGAGATACATAAGATATTTTTCGGATTCAGTTGGATTAAAATTTTGCATGTATCTGTTGTTTGCTTTAGCATATCTATTGCTGCATTGACTGACTCCTCCTCTTATACCTTTCTCTATAAACATGATTTGATCTATATCTTTTAGTATTTCCAATTTAGATTTGGTATATTTTAACATAGCATCCCACGTATAACCGGGGAGCGTATAATACCAAGCAGGATCGAGACCATACGTTTTTCGACATTTTTCACGAAAACATTCAAACACAGATGCTAAAAGCAAGATATCTGTTTTCATGTACAGCATGATATATTCTTTTAAATTTTTTATTTCAAATGATTGCCAAACCTTTTGTGCATGCGTGTATAAATCGTCAGTAATATTTTCATCTGTCAATGTGCTATAAAATTTATCTTTGGATGGCAGTTCCGTATCGTCTAATTTTTCAATTGAATCAACGTATTCATAAGGAAACACCCCTTTTCTACTTAATAGTTCAAATTGTTCAGATGTTAAATTGGGAAATTGTGAACGTAAATAATGTAGATCTGATGGTTCTAGTAAAGCAGACAGTTTATCTAAGGAGGAATCTAAAAATCGCAGCGAGTCTATGAATCTAAACTTTACTTCGCTCTCGTCATTACTTAGTGTACATGAAATGTATTTTTCTTTGTTTATAGGAAGCAAGCTTATATTACCTTTTTTGGATAAATCTCTAATTAAAAAATGTAAGTCGTATCCCGAAAGGTTATGAAAGACTACGGGTACAACAAACTTTGTTTTATAATTTAAATTGCAGCTTTGGTGTGCAAACCCTCTAAAATCTCCAGAAAAATGACAATGGTCTAGTACGATAATGTCCTTCTCTTTGAAGGGGTGCTCGCATATATGACATGTTGTTGCATTAAGTAAACTAGGCTTGACAATCATTGGTTCGATATGTTTCATTTTGTCTTCAATAAATTTAGCCATCCTTGTCATTTCAGCAGCGAACCAATCCATGCAGTCTTCTCCAATATATTCATTATAAAATGATAGCGAACTATCATAGGAGCAATTTAGATAATATCCTGCACTATACGCCTCGTGTTTCTGAAACTTTCGTGTATGTTTTCCCAAGTTCTTGTTATGGGGACGTAGCACTGACTCAAAGTCTGCATAAATGACAAAAGGTGTAGTCTGCTTGTATACGTGGTTTTTAAACTCTACATGATCAAATGGTGGGTACGATATTTTGCAATTGTTCATATCTTTGCAGTAATCTTCATGTTACTTAATTTTTCCTGACTACTAAAGTAATTTAAACATCGATCGCAAATATATTTTTGTCCATTATGTTTACTAACTTGACTTGATATTAGTCGAGATAAATCTTTGATTAAACAATAGTGATATTTAATTACTTCATTTTCCGTATCCATTGATGGAGCTTCATAATCGTTTAATTTTGGAAAGTATTTTTCCTGAATAAGCAATAAATTTACATGTTTATTTAATTTTTCTTTTGTTAGTCGGGCAGGATAAATTGTGTAAAATGATTTATCTTTCGCGGTATTCAATTCTAGTGCATAAACATTAACTTATATGTTATTTAATGTTTCAAATTTTAAAATTTTGTGTACTGACATTGGCATGTCCAAACCTTGAGTTTTTAAAACTGCTGCATAGTGAGGATACGATTTTACCAAATCTACGTTTTTATTAACTGGATACAATGATGCTGTTACCGACCAGTAAAAACATGCTTCATCTAAATTTTTAATATTAATGCATGCTTGCTTTTTTAGTATAGGATCAGGTAGCTTAATGTATGATGAAGCACCGTTACCTATCTCATATTTATTGATGTTAATTTCCAGTGAAATAATTTTGTCTAAAGCCCATCCAGAATCTTTAAGTTGAAATTCCGATAATTTACTCATAACTTTATCAACAATTTTTTCATTGAACCACAATGCAAGATCCGTACCTGCATCTATTACCGCGTTTTTTGTGTTAAAATATTTAAACTCTAAAATGTCTTCGATTTCCCTAGATTTTTTCATAAATTCCCCGCAAAATGTTGTATTTACTTTAATCATATTAAATTTTTTCAAACTGTTAGCTATTCTACTCTTAACTAGCCTAAACGCATCACCAAAAAAACTATTAATGTCTTTATGTTTTAAATTAACGATAACAGCAGTCCTAATTCTTGAATGAAAAACCGATTCTAGATCGACCCATTTTACCCCTGATTTTTCAGTTAACCCCGATCCCGTCTTAGACAAATTAAAAATTTTTTCTTTTATCGATTTTAAATGCCCCAAATTTGTTTGTAAATTTCTAAGTGTTCCAATATCTAAATTTCCCCTACGAATATCTTTATGAAAACTGATAACATGCTGTTTAATTTGTTTGATTAATTTGTTTGCTTCCCTATGCGAAAAATTGTTGATTAACGCTTTATATACTCCAGACAACTCTTTCACTATAGCATTAGACCTATCTGTAATGTTACTCATAATTAAAAAATAAAAAAACTTACAAAAAAAATTATTCCTTAACTATTTCAAATGTATCGTTAGGATTAGCTTGACCAATTTGTTTTTTCCCTTTATATTTGATACAATAATATCCGCCAGATAATTCTGCTAAGTGAAGCTTTAGTGGTTCAATGGTTCTCTTGGGCAAAAAGCAGAGCCCGTTTTCTAGCTCAACCAAAATTGTTTCCCCAAATTTGCTCTGGACCAGTTTAGCGTTCAATACTTTTTGCGGAACATCCACTGGAAGTTCTCCTAGTTTAATAATAGTTTTCTCGTTACTTTTTTCTGCAAGACATAACGAATTTATTTTAGTTAAATCCATCTAAAAATAAAAAATTACATACTTGAATTTGAAAACACAATTAAATCAACTTAAAAATAAATTATGATAAATAACCTTACCTAAAGAAAAATAAAAATTAATTCAACTCAAAAATTAAAATACTTAAATAAACTCAAAAATAAAATTAATTTAAGAAACAATGAAATTAAGTTAACATAAAAATTCTTACCTTTATGGGTATGTAACAAAAAAAACTTTTGCACTTGAAACTGAACTGGATGTAAACAGAGTCAACACAATAATGAAGAACTTACATTCAGAATACTCTTTAAATATGTGTGTGTGTGTCTTAATTAAAACACATGGGCGGCGATAAAAAAAAATTAATACCTAATTGCTGCTTTTACAATATATTCTCTATGTTGTTTATTAAGTATTATATTTTACTAATCATATTATGTGACGCTAATGTCTAAAAAAATTTCACACCTTTATGTATCAGGATAACTCATAGCTTCCTGAGAAATTCATTCATATTCATTAATATGATGATATCATTTTATACTCACGTACAACCTGCAGGTGCAGCATAATTTACAATTTCTAAGAATAATAATACTGCTTTCACATCGCGAAGGCACCAAGGTCACCCGCTTTTAATATTTAATTCAAAAAATATTTCTAATTGTTTCTTCATTAATATGATGTCATTTTGCATAATTTACAATTTCTAAGAATAATACTAATAATTGTTTCCCATCGCGAACCCGCACCAAGGTCACCCGCTTTTAATATTTACTTCAAACCGTATATGACGTAGACGGAGCTGTTTCTCTAACACATTTCAACTTTATTTTTCAAGTCAGTTAATAGCCGTGTTGGTTAAGGCGTCAACATTCTACACATGACTTTGTGGGTTCGAATACCACAACAGACATCACACAGAATTTTTTTTTCTACACTTATTCTCATACAAAATTATTCTAAGTTCTATTTGGGCACTGGGGTTGATAATGAGGGGTGGTAGGGTAAGTTAGGGTGAGTTGAGATAATGTGAGGCATGTCAAGTTGGTACGATTACAGTGAAGCGCGAAAAATTCAAAATATACGAAAAGAAGAATTGGCTGCTTGTGCCAAACGTAAAAGGCCACTTGAAAAAGAAGAATTGGCTGTTTGTGTCAAACGTCAGAGGCCACTAGAAAAAGCAGAATTGGCTGCTTGTGTCAAACGTTAGAGGCCACTCGGAAAAGAAGAATTGGCTGTTTGTGTCAAATGTCAAAGGCCACTCGAAAAAGAAGAATTGGCTGTTTGTGTCAAATGTCAAAGGCCACTCGAAAAAGAAGAATTGGCTGTTTGCGTTAAACGTCAAAGGCCACTTGAAAAAAGTGAGGTTATGTTCGAAAAAATAGCTCGTGCTCTCTTTGCTTATCTACTACAGACCTTTGACGATCTCCATATCCTTGGTATTGATGACGAGTTTAAACAGATGATAAATGTTAATTTCTGAGATATAGAGGTTTGAAGTTTTACCAAAAATCACTGGTAAATTTTTCCCAAAAATCCTAGGATAGCATAGGGTTTTTGGGTTTGCTGATTTCGAATACGTTATCACGGTTGAGGTTCATTTAAATTGTTTATTTTTAAGCTTGGTGCCCATTGAGATATTTGTTCTACTCACTCACAAAATTTCAGACAAGTTAACGGGAAGTACTTTCCATTGATTTTGTGCGAGATCCTTTGGTTTAGACAAAAAGGTAAATTAAAACAAAAAACCTATTAAATGTAGTTAATACACAGGTATAGTAACCTAATGCTGTAAATAAATTTATAATTCAACTGCAAGTTTTTTTTTATAAACAATGATGGGATATTAGACACAATTGTTTATTTAACCATAGCATAATGCTTTACCATATGTTTATCAAGCTGACAGATCTTTCTCTTAACCTTATCCCAAGCCTAGTTGGGGTCGGCGTTAGCTTTCTTTTTTTTTTTCACCGTCTGTATTTAATATGTACATCCTTCTTCTCCAATTTTTTTCGTGCAAGTTTTCATTTATTTTATCAATTTCCTCAACTTCTTTCTTCCTCATACCCCCCAATATAGTTATCTACTTTTTTATTCACATTGTAGCATTTGTAAAAATCAATTATTTAATTAATTTATCCTTAAATGTTTCCTTTTGATATATAAACCGACGCTGTCGTTAAAAAAATGTAAGCCGTCACGGGACGCCTGCAGATGTGAAACATCGACATTATTTTGTAAAAGTAATATGCAGTATTCAATAAATAAAGGTGTGCGTGTAACCTTTACACGCGATTATAGTAAACCTTGAAAAATTTTAAAATTTTCAAAATTTGAAAATTCTAAAAATCTTCAAAATTTTGAAAATTTTTAAAATTCTGAAAAATTTGAAAATTTTAAAAAATTTGAAAATTAATTACAAGATTACCATAAAAGTTTTACTTCAAAAAGCTTTGTAACCTCCTTCCATAGCTGACGTCACACCGTTACTTCCGTCAGATTCTGACGTCAGAATTACTTTCATCAGAAAATAAATCTGAGTTACTCCTAGTCGCGCCTAAAGAAGTTTTACTTCAATAATATTTTGTGACCACTGTAAGGATTGTTGGATTCTGAAATATTTATAAAAATACATTTACATATAAATTTTCATGACAATCGATGGAACGGGGCAGAAGTTGCTACTCTGCAGCGCCACCGGTGGCGAGTGGCATCAATGAGCATATTATACAAACATCCATGGAAAAATGCATATATATATATACAAGAAATAAAATATATATTTTGGTTTTCCGGGGTTCAGCCAAATTCAGGTTTATAAGTAAGACTCTACTATTACTATTACCGAGCTTTCGAATTTATTTCAAATTCTTTTTCAAGGCTAAAATATACAAAAATAGGTTACAAATTGCTAAAATTTAAAAATATAAAAATTTACTTACAAGCAAATTGAATCATTATAAATTGTTAACCTATTTTTTTATATTTTAGCCATTAGAAAAATAACAAGTTAATAAAAATACATAGAATTTGATTAAAATAGTAAAATATAACGAGATTTAAATTGAAATAAAAAGAATATAAGAAAAATATAATAAGAAGAGTCTATAAATAAATAAAAAGTAATTGGAATTGGATGAGAGGATACAGAAAGGTCCGAGTTGGAAAATTGTAGGAAGAGGAAGGTATAGAGAAAAAGCTGAGCAGCAGAGAGGTAATAGATAAATAGAAAGGCAGCAGCAAGAAGGAGTTGGAAGAGGAAGATATAGAAAAAGAGTGGAACAACGGAAGTAGAAAGAGTTAAAAGAAGATAAATTATTTTTTTTATTTATAATTTTTAAAATCTATTTTAGGACAATCAATTTAAAAATTTTGGAATCCACAACCAAGAATTTTATTGAAAAAGGGTGTTCCGGAAAGAAGATCCATATCAATATATATATTGTTATGGTATTCAATAGTTGGTCTTTATATGTAATATAAGTGTAGTTAAGACTAACTAGATATTAGAATTGAATAATCAATTTATGCAAATTATCAAGGAATCATAAATAAAAAAAAAAAAATTTGGGTTGCGAGGTTTCTAGGGGGATAAAAAAAAAAATTATTGATAGAATGTCATAGAATTTTGGAGAGTAAAGTCAGAGAAAAAGTTTAGGGAATTATATAGAATTTTAAAAATTTAAAAACCATTATAAAGTAAATATAATAATAATAGAAATTGAAAATGAAGATAAATACTGAATGTTAATGAATATAAATATAAAAATTATAAAAGAAGATTAATGTATGAATAGAATGTTATAATAACTATATGGTAGAGGTAAATATGGAATAAATGGATATATATAGAGAAGATTAATTGGATATTTGCATAGATTGGATTTTCAAAATAAAATAAGCATAGTTTATAAAGATAAGTATTTCTGGTATAATTTGTTATCAGCTGGTAATAGAGGTATATTAGAAATAGTTATTCGGTGATTTTAGGAAAAGAGGGCAAAATTTCATTTAAAATTAATTAGTGTTAAGTTTATGACAGGATAAATGATGAATGTTATATTGTTTTTTAAAATGTTGTAAAGAATTAATATATTTATATATTAAATGATGTTAAAATTGAGATGGACTTTTTAGTTTAATATTATCGAAGAACCCAACCTTGAAGAGTCACAAGAATACAATTATATGAGTATAGAGATCATAACAATTATGGCGAGCCAACGTGTGGCGTGAATAAAACAAGAATCCAGTTTAAAATAGAACAGTATATTGAAATTGAGAGGGTGATATAGACAATTGAAGTGATTAGAAAATTAGAACAGTGAAGAATTGAAATAAAACATAAATACATTATAATAGAAATAAGAGGATTAGGTGAGAGTTTTAAGTATATTTATATTTATATATAAAGACCATAAAATTTTGAAAATTTTAAAACTAAATACAAATCGAATAAATATAATAAAGTAATATAATAAGTTAACATTATAAATTAAATAAATATATAAAATAATTAAAAGATTTGAATAAAATGAATACAAGACAAAATAGAAGAAATAGAAGGAGAGAAGATGGAATACAGGAATCTAATGAAAATATGCATGAAACAGAAAGTAATGATGGATCGTCGGAAGGAGAAGAAAAAACAATGTTTCAAGTGGTACAAGCTGATGTGATAGGAGATGCGACTAGTTCAAAACCACATCAAGAAACAGAGATGGAGAAAATGTTTAAATTTTTGGAAAATAAATTTGATGAAAATAATAGAAAAATGGATTCTATGAAAAAAGAAATAAGAGAAGATATAAAAAAAGAAATAAAAGATATGAACAAGAATATGGAAACATTTAAAGATGAAATGAAAAATATTATTAAAGAAGAAAATATCAAAATACAAAAAGAAGTCGATCAATTGAAAGATGGAATTAAGGCGATGGAGGAAATGGGTAATATACACCAGGAGAAGATTAATAATATAGAAAAAAATGTGAAGGAGCAGAAAAATGAAAATAAGAAAGAAAATGAAAGAATACTACAAACTATGGAAAGGAATGTAATGGAAGTAGCAAAGAAATTTGAAGATGAAACAAAAAAATTACAAGAAATGCAAAATGAAAGAACTGAGGATGGTTCCTATATGATAATACATGGAGGAGAAGGAGCAGTAAAATTTACAGGGAATATCAGTATATTACATCCATGCACGTATATGAATATGATTAAAACTAAGACTAGGAACAAAAGAGATTGGAAAGAAATTATAAGAAGTTCTTTGAAAGATAATGCTGCATTATGGTATGCAACACAGGAAAATGAAATATTAACCTTTAATGATTTTGAAAGGGAATTTCTTAAATATTTCTGGGGTGAATCAAAACAAGGGGTGAGTAGGGAAAAATTATATTTCGGAAAATTCAATTATAGATTAGGGAATAATTTAACTAATTATGCGTTACAATTATATAATGTTGCACAATATTTGGAACCTCCTATGAGAGAAGAGGAAATAATTTTATATATTTCTAGACATTATGATATAACAGTTTCTGAAACAATAGTTATACAAAATATTAAAAAAAAAGAACAATTGATTGAGTATTTAAATCGAGTTGAAAGAAATTTAAAGATTAATGAAAATAGATCACAAAATTATGAAAATGATAGATTTAGAAATTATCAAAACAGAAATGGATATAATAGAGTAAGAGAAGAAATGCGTAATAGAAACAATGGAAATTATAATTATGGATATAATGGGAGAGAAAATGGAAATCGTATAAACGGAAATACATATAGAAATGGAAATAATATGGATAATAATAATAATATAAGAAATGGAAATAACAGAAATGAAAATGGTTTTCAAAATGTAAATAATGGAAGATATGAAAGATCAAGATATAGAAATATAAATGAAATTCATAATAATAATAATAATAATCGAGAAGATAGAAATGGAAACAATAATGTACCTAGAAGAATAAATCAAATTAATATGCAAAGTAGAGAAATAGAAGAAAATGTAGAAAATGTTAGGGTAGAACCAGAACAAGAAAATTTTTAAATAAGCACCTACAAAATTTTAATGTTAAATGTTGTTATATACATCCTAGTGAATTTATAAAATTAGAAGAAAATAATAATAAATTAGAAGATAAAATTGGATTAGTAGTTGTTGAAGGAAATTTAGAAAATAAGAAAATTAGAATTTTAATAGATACCGGATCAGAAGCAACATTGATAAATGAAAAAATTATTGAGGATAATAAATTAGAAGAAATGATTAAAATTCCAAGAATTAAGTTAATAGGTGCTAATGGAAAAAAATTAGGGGAAATTAATAAGACTATAAATATTAGTATTAAAATTGGAAATAGTATATATAAAATACAAGGTTTGATTATAGGAAATATGGAGTATGATATAATATTAGGTACTGATGAATTAGAAAGAATGAATGTTATTATTAATTATGAAGAAGGTTGGATAAAATTGAAAGAAGAACAAATCAAATTAAATAAAATAAACAATAATGAGGAGATAATACATATAAATGAACTAAGAATTAATGGGGAAATGATGAAAGAAGGAGAAGATATAAAAAGTGATGATAAATATAAAGATGAAATTAATTTGTTATTTAAAAAATATCAAAATTTAATTACATTAGAGAATAATACTGCAGAAAGATATATTAAAGAAGTGATAAAATTTTTACGAATAAGTTTAAATGGAAAGAAACATAAAGAATGGGAAAATTATATTAATAAAGTAGAAATGTATATCAATGATATTCCAAATGTAATAACAGAAGAAACACCAACATATTTAATGTTAGGTCAAAAACCAAAACGAAATTGGGAAGAAGAAGAAGAAAGAAAAAAATATGATGAAATTATAGAAAAAGTAAGAAAAAGGTTAATGGATGCGTGGGAAAAATATTATAAAAAAATTAAGAAAAAAGTGAAATATCCTGTAAGGTTTAAGAAAGGAGATTTGGTAATAATAAAAGCATATATAAGTGGAAATTTAAAGAAAAATGAATCAGGGAAATTAAAAGCTATATTTGAAGGACCATATAGAATAGTAAATGAGGAAGGTGTTAATAGTTATATTGTTGAAGATCCGATAACAAGAAATGTTAGAGGAGTATTTAATATTGAAAGCCTATATAGGTATTTTGAAGAAACTTAGAGTATTCAGAATTTGTGTTAATATGTTAATTGTTATATACTTTAAATTTTAAATTATTAAAATTTTTTTTTCTAAAATTTATAAAATTTTAAATTTGGGAAATTGTTATGGTATTCAATAGTTGGTCTTTATATGTAATATAAGTGTAGTTAAGACTAACTAGATATTAGAATTGAATAATCAATTTATGCAAATTATCAAGGAATCATAAATAAAAAAAAAAAAATTTGGGTTGCGAGGTTTCTAGGGGGATAAAAAAAAAAATTATTGATAGAATGTCATAGAATTTTGGAGAGTAAAGTCAGAGAAAAAGTTTAGGGAATTATATAGAATTTTAAAAATTTAAAAACCATTATAAAGTAAATATAATAATAATAGAAATTGAAAATGAAGATAAATACTGAATGTTAATGAATATAAATATAAAAATTATAAAAGAAGATTAATGTATGAATAGAATGTTATAATAACTATATGGTAGAGGTAAATATGGAATAAATGGATATATATAGAGAAGATTAATTGGATATTTGCATAGATTGGATTTTCAAAATAAAATAAGCATAGTTTATAAAGATAAGTATTTCTGGTATAATTTGTTATCAGCTGGTAATAGAGGTATATTAGAAATAGTTATTCGGTGATTTTAGGAAAAGAGGGCAAAATTTCATTTAAAATTAATTAGTGTTAAGTTTATGACAGGATAAATGATGAATGTTATATTGTTTTTTAAAATGTTGTAAAGAATTAATATATTTATATATTAAATGATGTTAAAATTGAGATGGACTTTTTAGTTTAATATTATCGAAGAACCCAACCTTGAAGAGTCACAAGAATACAATTATATGAGTATAGAGATCATAACAATATATATATATATATATATATATATATATATATATTTTTAATTTAATTATTTTCCAATATGATTATTTAAATATGCTACCGGCTATTCCCTTATATCAGGGTCAGAGTTCCAAATATTCAACAAAATTAGATTCAAAATTAGTTAATATAAAAATTTTCAATAAAATGACTGTAAAACCACACTATCCTAGACCAATGATGTTTTCTAGGCATGAATTGTATATAAATTTCTAACCTTACTAATTCAAAATGTGACAAACTTTAAGAAACCGTTGTTAAACCCAAATATGCATCAAATATATGAAATGAAGTATTCTGATTTGTGTTAATAAACAATTCAAATTAAACGTGTCAAATAGTGCATAGTAATTTAGTTAAATACATAAAACAGTGAAATAAAAATGTTCATCAAAATTACAAAAATCAAACACATAAAACTCTTTATTGTACCAAGTGAAAAGTGGTTACCATTTGGATGAAACTACTCTCCTCTTCTGGAAAACCAGGATTCAGGATTCACTTCTCTGGACAATCTACTTTCTTCCCCGGAACAGCAAAGATTTCAGGACACTTTGTAGAGATCAAACAATAAATTCTTTTTCACACCAAAAGATAAACTGCTACTACCTCCTCTGGTAAGTGTAATTATGACTTTCTTTCTTGTTAAATATTAGTTTATTCTTCATTAACTTAATTAAAATGCAGTCATACCATATACTGCTCAACCCACAATTTAAGTATCTATTTCTTCATAAAATAATGTAATTTTCTCTTACCAATTGCTTTCTCTGGTTACCTTGTGATAATATTAATACTTTAAACTGATTTAAAACTTTCTTTTATCAATATTTTCAAAAAAAACTCAAAATTTCTACGGAGCAATTTTTTAATACAACTTATATCTCAAGAACCAGAAAACAAGAGAGATTCTATCAAATCAACAAAAAAACAACTGAAAAATTCAACAAACCTAAATCTATACATCCTTACCACCTAATCGCCTACTAATTCCTTATTTAAATAAAATTACTAACAAAATCTAATTCTTGATTCATTATTACAATTTAAAACAATGATTATTCTTTTTATTTTTATAAAATTTACTAGCACTACAAACTAATAATTTTCTCTTTTTCAGAATATTTCATTTGGCATTTGAACTATTAACAAATTAGAATATGGTTGATAAATTTGTATATTTTAAAAGTAAGTAAAAGTTTTAATATTTATTTTAACTATTTGTGATATTTTTATAATTTAATTTTCTTATTTAATTATACCCTTAATTCATTTAAAAATTAATGTTTAATTACTAACGTATTGACAATTTTATAAGCTTTTAATTATTTACTTTTCCCATTTATCAATTTCATAATTATTGTAACTTTATATAATGTAGATTATACCATTTTGAATCTTTAAATAAACTCTTTGAAATGAATTTGTAATTTTTTCTTTCTTATTCTATTTTCTTTTTTCTTTTTTAGGAAATATGAACAAGATGATGATAATTAATCCCACTGTTACTGCATTTGCGCTCTGACCCGAAATACGAAAATTTTCCTTTCTCTATTTTCCATAAGATTTTCATTCTACATTCTTATTTAATATAGCATAGTAACTCATATCATCTCAAATCCCCCAATTAAAATTTTTTTATAATCACTCATATGTCCATATTTGATTAAAAAAATTATAATTTCTATTCCCACTTTAATAATTTCATTGCTGTCAAGTAACTTTGCTTGATACATTATATCTTTAATATTTTAGTTTATTTTATAAAGAAAATTTAACTTTATTTTAATAAAATAATACAAATTTCTTTGTTCTACATTTCATTTTATAAAATGTTCATTTGATGTACTTGCTTGTAAATGATTATTTATATTCTAAAACTATAAATCCATAAAAATTTAATTTATCTCATATTCCCTTCAAAAAAAAATTCTTTAACCAAGAATATTTAAATTTATTATTCATACCAGTTTCAATTGTAATATCTTTTCATTCCAGGAACTGTTTTCATGTTTATTCCATAAACATCCCAGTATTTTTCATAATAAATAAAAAAAAAACTATGTACACCTAAAACTACTATTTACAACCTAATATCTATTTACAAAACTGCTTGAAATATCATCTACCCTTCTGCAGGTGTAAATTTATATACATCTTTAATATTAAAAATTCCTCTCAATCTACCTGTACTAGGGCAAATCAATCAATAACTGTTTTGAGCATTCTCGTTATCTACCACATATGGTCCCTCAAATGGCATTAATAATTTAGCACATTGATTTTCCCTTTTGTTAGCCACTTGTAATGCTCTAATGATAACCAAGTCCCCCTTTTTGAATTTAGTTTTCTTTTTAAATTTCTGTTCCTGTCTTTTAATGTATCTATCAGCATTTCTTTTCAGATTTTTGTTGACCTTTTCTAAAATCTCATCCATTTCTTGATTTCTAACTACCTCCCAATTCCTTTCCGGTGCTCTTCCTTTAAATAATAATTCCGGACATTCTTTTGTAATTCCATGCGGAGTTTCATTCACAAATCTCTGAACTTCTTCCAAGTTGTTTTCCCATAATTCGTGGTCTTGGCTACATAAAATTCTTAAGTATTTTATAATTTCTTTAATGTATCTCTCTGCTGGATTTGAAGAAGGGTTTCTTATACTTATAAAATTTACGTTTATGTCAAATTGCTGACAAGCTGACAAAAATTTATTATTCTCAAAATAAGTAGCATGGTCTAAGATGATTCTTTCTGGTTTTCCATGTACTTGTATGAAATTCTTTAAACATTTAATTACTAGTTTAGTATTAGTTCTTGAGCATGGATATAGCTGCACATATTTAGTAAACACATCCACCATTACCAAAATATGTTTCTTCCCTTGGATACTTGGCACTAGGTTGCTTATGAAATCCATAGCTACTATTTGCAGAGGTCTTTGAGTGGTTATTGGTCTACTTGTATTAATGTTATAATAATTTTTTTCTTTTGCCAATTGGCACATTGTACAAGCTTTACAAATTTCTTTAGTTTTAGTTAAATCGTTCTTTGCATAAAAATTCTCTCTAAATAACATCCATAACTTCCTCACCCCAATATGTCCATATTCCTGATGTAAATTGAATAAAATGTCTTTAGCATAGTCTGTTGTTATTACATAGGCATCCCAGTTTTCTAGCTTCTTATATATGATATTATCTACTAGAAAAGTTCTTCTCTTTTCTACTTCACTTAAATATGCCTGATCTCGAATAATGCTTTCTAAACTATACAACCCCTTTTTGTTCAAAAACTTATTAATCCCAATTTTAAATTTAGTATGATCCCCTTGCTCTTCCACTTCTCTACTTAATGCATCAGCTATGATGTTGTTCTTTCCAGGTATGTATTTAATTTCAAAATCATATTCTTGCAGTAATAATAGCCATCTGTGTACCCTATTATTTGCATATCGATTCTTTAACATTGCAGTCAGCGCATTGTGATCGCTTTCTACCACAAATCTAGCCCCTAGTAAGAAAAATCTTAATTTTGTTATACAAAACACAACACTCGCCATTTCCAATTCCGTTACAGTGTATTTTTTTTCACTATTTTTCGTAACTCTTGAAACAAAACTAATGGGCACTTCTCCTTCTTCTTGAATTTGTATCAGCACTCCTGCTAACCTATCTATAGATGCATCAGTTCTAAGTACAAAAGGTTTATCATACTGTGGATGATATACTTTTAAGTTATTGGTGAAAATTTGTTTCAGTTCTTTGAAAGCTTGTTCTCTTTCTGGTGTCCATTTCCATTTAACATCTTTTTTTAGTAGTTCAATTAAGGGAACTTCTTTGCTCGATAAATCCGAAATCAATCTCTTGTAGTAGTTTAAAATTCCAAGAAATCCTCTTAATGTTTTTAAGTTCCTGGGTGTTTAATAATTCAAAATCGCTTGTACTCTTTCTGGATCCATGCTTACCCCTGTAGTATTTAAAACATATCCTAAATATTTTATTTCTTGTTGGTAAAATTTACATTTTTCTACGTTTAATTTCAAACCCGCTGTTTCCAGTTCCTTTAAAGTTATTTCCAAATGTTCTTTATGTATTTCTTCATTTTCTAAATACACCAAAATATCATCAATATAATGTAGTATAAATGATTCATGTTTATTTAGTATAGTATGTAACGTTTTTACTAATGCTGCACAAGAACTTTGTAATCCATAGGGTACAACACAAAATTGGTATACAATTCCATCCACCATAAAAGCTGTGTATTGTCTACTACTTTTTTCTAAAGGAATTAGCCAGAAACTGTGTTTAAGATCTAATTTTGAGTATATTTTTGCCTTGGTTATTCGGCCAAATATTCCCTCTACATTCATAGGACTTTCATATTGTTTTACTGTGTAAGTATTTATATTCCTAACATCCAAACATAATCTTATTTCCCCTGACTTTTTTCTAACACACGTAATTGCATTTATATACGGTGAATCTGACCTCTCTATAATTCCATCTTTCATCATTTTGCTTAATTCCTGATATACTTCATCCTTCAACTTATATGGAATTGGATAAGTCTTAATCTTAAAATTCTTAATCTCCTTGTTCATCTTCAACTTATGGGTATAATTTGATGCTATACACGTTTCTTCATTAAATAGTTTACAATACTTTTTACACAACATTTCCACTTCTTTTTGATGTTGTCCACAGTTTCCTTCTATTTCATTATAATCTATCTTGGCATTATTATTATACTGTCTATTCGGATCAGCTTCCTGATTTGCATTATTTCCTAAGGTAAATGGTATTCTTTGTTGTTCCCATTTCAAACATTCTTCTTCATAATCTATTGCTACTTTATGATTATTCAATTTATCTGAACCTAATATCATGTCATAATTTAAATTTTGAATAAGTAACATTTGGATTTTATATTTCTTAATACCTATTAGTATTTCTACCATAATCATGTTGTTGGTATCATATAATTTTTTATTATTCGCTCCCACTAATGATAATTTATTTGTTTTTATCATCATAATATCATCCTGTTGAACTTGTGACACTAATTTTTGACTAATTAAAGTAACTTCTGAACCAGTATCTATCATAATTTGGCATTTAATATTTTGAAAAACCCCCTCTATAAAAATTAACCTCCTTAGTTCATTGATTTTAATTTCATCTTCATTAACAAGAAATTCTCTAGGATGTTCATACCTAGAAGAGTAGATGATATTACGCACGTGGAAGCGACTTAGGCAAAATCCACGTTCTGTTCCTGGCCTTGACCAGTCACATCACCCTGATTTGCATTAATAACATTCACCTGTCGATTATTCTCACCTCTCTCTCTCCATTCATTGTTTTGATTACCTACATTACGATTATCTTCATTTCTATTCCATCTATTACCTGACCCTCTATTCCTATCATAATTATTGTTATTTGAAAATTCCCTATTTCTCCTATCAAAATTCCTATTTTCCCCATTTCTACCATTACTATTATCATTCCTATATCCATTTGCTCTTGTTTCATTCCTATTAAAATTACTATATCCCCTATTAAATTCCCTATTCCTATTATTAAATCTGTAATTACCATCATTCCTATTCTCATTTCGATTCCTTTCATTAAATCTATTACCTCCAGAATTCCTGTTATCATATCTATTTCTATCATTAAATCTTTCATTCCCATTCGTTCTACTTTCATTCATTAGACTTCGTTCTAGTCTCTGTAAGTAATTTGATAACTGTTCCATTGTTTTAATGTTGTGTATTGCTATTGTTTCCGTCACCTCATGTTTGTACTGTCTCGCCACATACAAAACTATTTCCTCTTCCCTCATCGCAGATTCCAAATATTGTGCATAATTATATAGTTGCATTGCATATGCATTAAAATTTTTTCCTTTATTATAGTCATATTTTCCAAAATACAGTTTTTCTCTAAAGGTAGCTTGTTGGATTTCCCCCCAGAAATATCTACAAAATTGCTCTTCGAAATCTTTTATTAACGACATTTGATTTTCTTTATTGCAGAACCATAGTAAAGGATGTCCTGTTAACATATCACGGATCAACAGTTTTTTCTCCGAGAAGTCACTAATATACTTTGTTTTACTTTTTATTATATTTACAAATACTTTTGGATGTATATGATTAATGTTTCCATCAAATTTAATTCCGGTATTGTTGTAGTGTGACATCATATTAGGAAGAACTCCCACCATATTTCCTCTGACATTATTATCCATAATTTCTTGTAACTTCTTTTGCATATCTTCCATTTCCTTATTTAATTTATACTTGGTTAATTCTTGATTCTTACTACAAACTCCTTTTTGTTTTTCTACTTCTCCCTCTAGTCTTTCAAATTCTTTTCCTAAGTTAATTTTTAAATTGTCCACTACCTCTTCATAAATTTGCTCTTGTAACCGTATTTGTCCTATATCTTTTTTTATGACATCAGTATGTTTATTGACTTCACGTTCTATTTCCTCCGGTAAATTTTCTTTAATTGATTTTCTACTTCTTTTATTTTAATTTCAATACCTTTTTCAATTTCTCCCCTAATTTTTACTCTTGCATCCTGTATTTCTGTTCTTAATTCTGTGTTTTGTTGTTTAATCCTCTTGTCACATTCCTTTTTTATAAATTCTTCTCTTATCTTCAAATTATCTTCTTTAATACTACTTATTTCCTTTTTAAACATATCATTATCTTCTTTAATTTGATCCAACTTTTTATTATTTTCTTCAAATTTCTTATCTATATCTTTCCTCATCTTCATATTATCTTCTTTAATATCTTTTCTCATCTTCATATTATCTTCTTTTATTTCTTTTTTTATCTTCATATTATCTTCTTTTATATGATTAAATTTCTTATCAATATCTTTACTCATATTCATCATGAGACTTTGTATCATCCTGAACATATCAGGTTGGGGCTC
Organism: Altica lythri; assembly: GCA_964028335.1. Lineage (NCBI taxonomy): Eukaryota > Metazoa > Arthropoda > Insecta > Coleoptera > Chrysomelidae > Altica > Altica lythri. The sequence continues at coordinate 3,785,856 of OZ034810.1, read as the reverse complement.
TTCTCTTGGTCTTTCCTGTACTACCTGTTCTTCCTGTTCATTTTCACCTGCAGTTGCCTCTATCTCTATTTTAACCATGGTTCGATCTTGCTCTCCCCCTATCTCCATTAAATTATCTCCTTCTTCCGTTTCTGCTTCTTCCTGTGTCTGCCCTGTTTGAATCAGCTCTTCCACTCGGTAATCTCCTGCTCCTAATACTCTCTCTTCATGTACTTGTACCGCCACACTTTCCATCTCAATCTCCCCTCCATCACTACTCTCACTCTCCTCTCCGACTATCTTACCATCTCTCAATCTCATTTTTTTATCCATACTTACAATTTATTTTATCAAGATAAATATAAATAATGTTTAAAAATTTTATTTACAATTCCTTTATTTTAATAAAGATTTACCAAGCAAATGTCTTTTAATTATTTTATTATTCTGATCAATCAGAATCAAGCAAATAAATCTCCTAGAAAAAAAATTACCAAACAAAGTTTTCTTGACTAGTGTTTTTAATATCCGAAAATCCTAAAGTTTCTATTTTTTAAAAAGGCTCTAGTTTTGATTATTTAGAGCGAAATAATGAAACAAAAATTTTAACAAAATTCTCAAGTTTTAATTATTAGAATAGGCTCTAATTTTGATTGTTTAGAGGCCCACGTTGGGCGCCAATATTTATAACATATATACCTGATTAAAAAATAATAATTTCCTTTGATTATATCAATTACTATGTTATAAAAAATTCCTTACCATGAATTAAATTTGAATTTAAATATAAATATTGAATAGGTAAGAATTAACTTAATTTAATTATTTTCCAATATGATTATTTAAATATGCTACCGGCTATTCCCTTATATCAGGGTCAGAGTTCCAAATATTCAACAAAATTAAATTCAAAATCAGTTAATATAAAAATTTTCAATAAAATGACTGTAATACTACACTATCCTAGACCAATGATGTTTTCTAGGCATGAATTGTATATAAATTTCTAACCTTACTAATTCAAAATGTGACAAACTTCAAGAAACCGTTGTTAAACCCAAATATGCATCAAATGTATGAAATGAAGTATTCAGATTTGTGTTAATAAACAATTCAAATTAAACGTATCAAATAGTGCATAGTAATTTAGTTAAATACATAAAACAGTGAAATAAAAATGTTCATCAAAATTACAAAAATCAAACACATAAAACTCTTTATTGTACCAAGTGAAAAGTGGTTACCATTTGGATGAAACTTCTCTCCTCTTCTGGAAAACCAGGATTCAGGATTCACTTCTCTGGACAATCTACTTTCTTCCCCGGAACAGCAAAGATTTCAGGACACTTTGTAGAGATCAAACAATAAATTCTTTTTCACACCAAAAGATAAACTGCTACTACCTCCTCTGGTAAGTGTAATTATGACTTTCTTTCTTGTTAAATATTAGTTTATTCTTCATTAACTTAATTAAAATGCAGTCATACCATATACTGCTCAACCCACAATTTAAGTATCTATTTCTTCATAAAATAATGTAATTTTCTCTTACCAATTGCTTTCTCTGGTTACCTTGTGATAATATTAATACTTTAAACTGATTTAAAACTTTCTTTTATCAATATTTTCAAAAAAACTCAAAATTTCTACGGAGCAATTTTTTAATACAACTTATATCTCAAGAACCAGAAAACAAGAGAGATTCTATCAAATCAACAAAAAAAAATTCAACAAACCTAAATCTATACATCCTTACCACCTAATTGCCTACTAATTCCTTATTTAAATAAAATTACTAACAAAATCTAATTCTTGATTCATTATTACAATTTAAAACAATGATTATTCTTTTTATTTTTATAAAATTTACTAGCACTACAAACTAATAATTTTGTCTGTAACCTCTTTTTTCTCTAGATGTTAAAAGGCTCGTTTATCGAGGTTAACAAATGCGAACGGCACTCAGGGGGTAGGAGGAGAGCGAGCGTGGATTCGAACGAGCTCGATGAAATCTTACTAGAAAGATTTAAGGGGATCTATTTACTAGAAAAAGAAAAGGTATAAGAATTTAAAAGGGACTAAAGAGGAAATGAGAAAAATGATGGAAAAAGGGGAAGGTAAATGGGCACCACTTATTTTTTTATCATAAGGATGGGGAAATATAAGAAACCCAGATGGAAAAAATAATAAATCCAGAAGTTGGATAAAATAATGTATTAGATGTTATAGATAAAGTTAAAATAAGAAAGATATAAGGGACGTAAGATAAGATGCAGTAATATGAGTAAACCGGTAGATGTTCTGGTTAAAATTTTAAATTAAACACTTTTATTAGAAAAACTAGAAAGAGAAAGTTATACTTACTTTTTGTTCTTACTTATCACAACAGCTCTATATATTTTGATCAAGTCAGGTAATATGATCGGGGTCGGCTTGGGTAAGAAAAAATAATAAAAAATAAAAAAAATAAAAATCTGCTGCCTAGAGTTTTTTGGACATGCTACACAGCCCCTTCCGAAGAGAAAAAACTGGGTAGAAAACAGTTTTTAAAGAAAGGTAAGCTATGGTTGGAACAACAGTAGTGTGTTTAAAAAACTGAAGCTGATAAAGGTAGTGAACATCAAGATGTAGAAAAGCGATCTTAACGAGAACGACAACTATCTAGGTAGAATTGGGGTATTAGTGTCAGTTATTGAATGTGATATAATATTCACACTATTCTTTAGTGCATTAATATACAAGTGAAACTACACGAGAGTTTGAAGAACCACAAGGTAGGTAAAATGTATCAGATCCGTAGATCTTTGATACTAAGTGACCAGATTTTTATAAACGGTACCGGCCAACCGGAAGATCACAAAGTGATCGGGAACAGGTCTACTCCGAAGTTTCTGCACGGAAACAAAAAAGTGTACAGCTCGGCCTAGACGGGCAGCACTAAGTGGTATCTTTAATGCAAATCGACAAAAAAAGTATTTATATTGCTCTTGACATAAGATGTCAGGACACACGCTACATTCACACACACAAGGAAGAAGGTAAAGAATGCTATGTTCCCATAAGTAAAATTTTCCATAGGAGGCACAACGCGTATTTCCCTTTTTAGGAACTCCTATAAAGAAAAAAGCTGAATTTAAACCAAACTGTTAATAATAATTTTGAAAAGGAAGAAAGAAACACGGACGATAGTTATAATTAGGAATCTAATAAGCCTACCGGCTCCATTAGATCCGACAGTCAAGGTAAGTACGTGATACGTTAACATCTGAAAAGATGTTTGGAAAAGTTCCGTCCTGCTTGGTTGACGTTAAAGATATCAACGAATATACAGTAAGGAAGAGAAGAAAACAGTAATTACTAAAAATATAGTTCTCATTGAGAACATAAAATAAAAAAAATCTTAAGGTAATAGATCACACTAAGACATTAACAGGAATCTAACAAATCTTAAAAACAAATTATCCTAACAGTCTTCAATCCTAGCTAAAAAAAAATAGAGTAAGTAAAAGAGGAAAAGAAGGAGAGTAGAAAGAAATTTTATCTGTCTTCCTTACAATCTCAACAGACCCACTACCGGAAAGAATTCCCTACGGCTTTCCTAGGCTTATCTCTCGTGACAAATTGCAAGGTCAAAATAAAATTCCAGAAGAAGTAGTTAAGATTGAATTTTGTTAGTCAAAAAAAGTAAGGTGATTCCAATAGTTGTCATGTTACGGATCAAAGTTCTTTAAACCAACGATATGTAAAGGTATAAAATTGCATGAAAGAACGAAAAATAATTTTTTAAAAAAATTCAAAAAATTCAAAAAAATTTTCAAAAAAAATTTTCATGTTTCTTCCACTAATGTACGATAACCGTCTTATATCCATATTAAAGATAACAAGTAGTTTATGGATGGTGAACGAGAGATAAGGTAATAAAAAAATGTTTTCTAAACATAAAACAGTAATAGATATTACTGAACGATACGATAATTAATTTACAAGTGCAGACGCACTTATACGGTAGGTTAACGGTAGATAAAGGAAAAACTATTTTTTCCTTCAAGAAAAAAGATACAAGTGTTAAAACACTCATAAGGTAGGTAAACGGTAGTTACGAGAAACATATTTTCTCCTTCGGTACGATAAAAACAAGTGTTATTACACTTATTAGGTAAATGGACGGTAAATGAAGGAAAGTAAATTCTACTTTCGAGACGATAGAGATAAGTGTTAAGGTACTTATTAGGTAGGTAAACGGTAGGTAAGAGAAAAGTATTTTCCCTTTCGAGATGAAATGTTCAAGTGGTAATACACTTAAACGATAGATAAGCGATAGTTATAAGTCTGAATACACTTAAACGAAAAATAAAAAAGTTGGACATAGAGAAACATATAGCTAAGGAAGTTAACAAGACATAAGGAAATTGAACAAAAGAGAAAAGGGAAAAGGTTGCACTTAGTCGCCTCTTACGACAAGCAGTTTATCGCTTTAGGGGTATTCTACATAATCCCGCCTCCTAAACGGGGAGGAGATGAACGAGAAGTATGGAGTTTGAACGAAAAAGAAAAGGGAAAGGGGTTTCATTTAGTCGCCTCTTACGACAAGCAGTTTAACACTTTGGTGGTATTCTTTATATTCCCGCCTCCCAAACGGGGAAGAGATAACGAAACATATTTACAGTTGAGTCAGGGTGAGATGTTAAAAAAGAGAAAAGGTAGTAAAACAGGGGAGATAAAAAGAAAAGCTTATACGGATACTTCTAAGAAAACAAAGAAACATTCGTTCCTAATCGGAGAGTTCATCTTCAGAAGAATCATCGGAATCAGAGACATAAGGCTTTGGAGTGTTAATTTCAAGCTTAATGAAGAAACTAGGGGAGATAACGAGACATATAAACAGCAGTGATAGTTTTTACTGAACGGTACGGTAGTTAAGTGAAGTGTGTTCTCACTTACAAAACGATAATTTCAAGTGTTAATACACTTGAGCTGGTAAACGGTAGTTAAGTGAAATATGTTTTCACTTACGATAAGATAATTTCAAGTGTTAGTACACTTGAACGGTAGGTAAACGATAACAATAGCGGTCATGCTGTTGTTACGTAGAAAACCCAGGAAGCATAAAGGAAACGCTGTCTGGAATCCTTAATGTGAATCCTCGGTACGATAAACGATAGGTAAGTGATTTGTATGTTCTCTTATAGAAAAAAAAAATACAACGGTACGACAGTTCAAGTAAAAACAAATTTTCCACGCTGGGACAATACAGAGATATTTGTCATGCGGACTCCACTTTTATAACCGTACAGAGAAACATTGGTTAAGTAGATGGATAGAGATAGATGATAAACGGTAAACAAAATTTTAACGAAACGTTATTTCCCCTAATATAGGATGCAGAAAAATTAGAGAAATGAAAAATATTTCCCTTTAGATAAAATACGGTAGGAAGTAGAAAAATAAGAAATATTTTTCTTCCAATAAGATACGGTAGAAAGTAGAAAAAAATAAAAAATTATTTTCATTTAGATAAAATACGGTAGAGAATAGGAAAATGAAGAATATTTTCCTTTAGATAAAATACGGTAGAGAATAGGAAAATGAAGAATATTTTCCTTTAGATATTATACGAAAAAGATATAGAAAAATAAAATAGATTTTCCTATAGATGAAATACAGGAAAAGTAGAAAAATGGAAATTATTTTTCTGTAGAAAAAATACGATAGAGAGTGGAAAATTAAGAAAATTTTCCTTCAGATAAAATACGAAAAAATTATAGAAAAATAAAAATTATTTTTCCTTTAGGTAAAATACGATATGGAGTAGAAAAAAATCAAAAATTTCCCTTAGATAAAATAAAAAAATATATAAAAATAAAAATTATTTTTCCTTTAGGTAAAATACGATATAGAGTAGAAAAATAAAAAATTATTTTCTTTTAGATAAAATACGATAAAGAGTAGAAAAAACCAAAAAAAATTTTTCTTCTAGAAAAATTACGAAACCATCGATAAAGGAATGAAAAAGAAAATGGTCGAAAGAAAAGATATGCCGACATAAGTTAGTAGTTCCATGTTAAAGCCAGTCTTTTAATTTATGTTTGTTAACGATACGAAAAAGATAGACGAAAAAAATATTTACTGATGTTAATGTACCATTTGTTTCTTTAGTTAACATTCTTTTGAGGACTTTCTTTTATCCTCTACTTTTCTGGTGGTGGCTGTTCTTCTGATCTTAGGTACTTAAATAATTTCAACCGCAGTTAAGAAATTTACTTCAAAATTGGCCATTGTGATAAGAAAAAGTAACGGTAATTATCGATATTAAAAGTGTGTAATTTAATTGTCGGAAAGATAGGGATTTTATCATCAAGCCCCACGTTGGGCGCCAAATTGATGTGTAACCTCTTTTTTCTCTAGATGTTAAAAGGCTCGTTTATCGAGGTTAACAAATGCGAACGGCACTCAGGGGGTAGGAGGAGAGCGAGCGTGGATTCGAACGAGCTCGATGAAATCTTACTAGAAAGATTTAAGGGGATCTATTTACTAGAAAAAGAAAAGGTATAAGAATTTAAAAGGGACTAAAGAGAAAATGAGAGAAATGATGGAAAAAGGGGAAGGTAAATGGGCGTCACTTATTTTTTTATCATAAGGATGGGGAAATATAAGAAACCCAGATGGAAAAAATATTAAATCCAGAAGTTGGATAAAATAATGTATTAGATGTTATAGATAAAGTTAAAATAAGAAAGATATAAGGGACGTAAGATAAGATGCAGTAATATTGAGTAAACCGGTAGATGTTCTGGTTAAAATTTTAAATTAAACACTTTTATTAGAAAAACTAGAAAGAGAAAGTTATACTTACTTTTTGTTCTTACTTATCACAACAGCTCTATATATTTTGATCAAGTCAAAAGCTAAAATTTATGAGTGAAATACGTCTTATTCTTGTTGTTAATGAGGTTAGATCAGAATAACTTACACCAGGTCAGAAAATAAAACATATAAATAAACAATAAACAATATTTATTACTGTGTGTAGTAATAAGTCAAACAGATGAACGAAACAAATAGACATATAAAATATCAACAAATTAAATAAGGTAAAGTACAGTAAAACACATTAGTGTTTAATCACATATAGAAACAATATACACATTCAATAACAGCTAAGTATTTTTATATTGTTATTTCTGTGTACCCATTTAAGCAGAATGTGATGTTAGAAAGAAATTGAAAAGTATCAAACGTTAATAAAAAATTGTAAATCACTTTTAGCTTAAAAGATGTTTTACTCGAGTAAAAAATTGGGGGTACCATATAATAATTTATAATAAAACAATTAAATTTAGATAAACATTAAGAAACCAAAAATTTACTATAAATGTGTTACAAAAATATTTACTCCGGCTCTGCGCAACGCTTTCACTGATAACTGAAACATGTATGTATGCGACGAACTGTTTCGAAATTTGCACACTTTAGGAGTCTGTCGATAAAGTACCGGGTTTTTTATAAAAACCGGTTTCACTGTGGACTCGATTAGCACTTCTTACGTTAATTACCCACACTTAGATATTATTCAGGTGGGTCACAATTAAGTTTTTGTGCCAAAGAAAAAAATGGTATCCCAACCTTTCTGGTAGTTAAGAGATAGTAATTATATTAAAAGACTTACAGTTTGCTTCCTAGATAGGAGATCTAAATGGGGCCACACCCAATTTATACGGTACAGTAGAATCTGGTGATTCTTCGGTAATACAAGATAGATTTTTCATCAGAGAGGTTCTACACTCACTCACTGACTTTAACTTTATTAGAAACACTAAATCGCAAGTAATTCTTTGCAAATCTAAAGGAAATATGCCGGTACTTGAGTCTAAGGGTTGTACATAACGACTTATCAGCACAGCAACCCAACCTAGACTGAATTCTAAAATCGCGGTAAAAATTAAGCCGCGTCGCTTCAAACCACCCCTCTTGCGCCACATGATCTTATTCAACCGATTTGATTGGTCGGTCTAGAAAAATCAATAGTTTTGACGGTTAAACCGTTAAAGTCGAGAATTTTCTGGAAGGTAATATGATCAGGGTCGGCTTGGGTAAGAAAAAATAATAAAAAATAAAAAAAATAAAAATCTGCTGCCTAGAGTTTTTTGGACATGCTACATCTCTTTTTCAGAATATTTCATTTGGCATTTGAACTATTAACAAATTAGAATATGGTTGATAAATTTGTATATTTTAAAAGTAAGTAAAAGTTTTAATATTTATTTTAACTATTTGTGATATTTTTATAATTTAATTTTCTTATTTAATTATACCCTTAATTCATTTAAAAATTAATGTTTAATTACTAACGTATTGACAATTTTATAAGCTTTTAATTATTTACTTTTCCCATTTATCAATTTCATAATTATTGTAACTTTATATAATGTAGATTAAACCATTTTGAATCTTTAAATAAACTCTTTGAAATGAATTTGTAATTTTTTCTTTCTTGTTCTATTTTCTTTTTTCTTTTTTAGGAAATATGAAGAAGATGATGATAATTAATCCCACTGTTACTGCATTTGCGCTCTGACCCGAAATACGAAAATTTTTCTTTCTCTATTTTATATATATATATATATATATATATATATATATATATATATATATATATATATATATATATATAATAATGATGGTACTAGTGACTGATTCAATACAACGTGAAGTCAATTGTCACACCCAAATTTTAAAAACCAAGGTTTACTAAAATTAAAAGAAATATTGGTAAATAATTCATACCCTTTAGGATTATTAAATAAATTAATTTTTAGCACCACGTGCATTTCAAGAATAAGTGACAGTAATAATTTGAATCAACAACAAACATTTGACAATGAGAGAGGTGTCTTGTCCAATAAAATTTTACAGCCAACTTTTGGTTCCTTACCTTACATCCCACAACTTACTCCTAAACTTTTAAAATTATTTAAAAATTATGAAAACTTTAAAATAGGCACTAAGAATATTAAAACCATTTCTAGACTATACACCAGAACCAAAGATCCGTTAAGTACTTTAGAAAGTTCAAATGTTGTGTATGAAATCACTTGTTCGGATTGTGAAAGGGTGTATATTGGAGAAACATGCCGAACTGTACACAGTAGAAACATCTCACATAAAAGTGATATTAAAAATAATAAATATAAAGCATGCGCACTAACAGAACATGCAATCAAAAATGGCCATACTTTTAAGTTTGACGAAACAAGAATTTTAGAAAGGGAAAGGAATCTTAAGAAACGGTTGTTCTTAGAAATGACACACATTGACAGAAGGGAAACATGTATTAATAGAAAATCTGATATAGAAGGGCTGAGCAATATTTATTGTTACATTCTATCTTTTCAAAAATAAAAATAAACAATTATAAATAAAATTTAATATATAAATATAAAGATAACTATAAATAAACTAATACAAAGATAAATAACACTAAGATAAATATAAAAACAACTTTTATAGAACTGGACACAATAATAATAAAAATCTTTGAATTTAAAATCCCACATTTCTTGACAACAAAATTTTGCTTGATATAATTTTTACTTGATAATAATAAAATCAGAAATAAATAAATCAACAAACTGTTTTGCTCTCCTACTGTGTTAAAATAAAAACCATATATTTATATATAAAAAAACACTTATACATATAAAACATTTATATTAAAAAATAGAAACCAAAGACACATTAAAACACACTCAATCATCACTTACAGACAAACCTCCACACGAATAAGAACTAAATAAGTCGTTTTATGTCTAAATGTATACAATTTTATCTAATTTTATGTATTTTTTAAAAGTGATGTACTTATTTTAAAATGTTTTATTACTGTAATGTTGTTTAAATGTTATTCGTCGCTTCTTCTATAACCTCAAGATTAGTAAGTAGTCACAATAATTTGTTACAATATTTTTATTATATAAAAAAATTGTTCTTCACTACAGCTGTCCTGATGAAGAATTAAAATATTTCGAAAGCTTGACTAAAATCAAAGAGTTTTCTTTATTTACCTTGGCCACAAAGTTGACTGCAACTCCACAATTGACTTCACGTTATATATATATATATATATATATATATATATATATATATATATATCCAAAGATGATAAATAACGTATCTAATGCCATACTGTCAAAAGTAATAATTTCAGTTTTAAACTGAAATGGCGTCGGTTAGAAATTTCTAACACTTTAATAGACACCTTGAATGCTGCGATATAAATAGATATAAATATCATTCAACCTATATCAGGGCAAAACCAAACTACAGACACGTGTTTCGCTCTTATTTGAGCTCGTCAGTGTAGTACAGGCTATGTCTCTCAAGTCACTAATCAAGAGACATCCCTGCTATAAATTGAACGATATCTATAGATGTCAAATGCGAAACTGATAAACAGTCGCAAGTGGTTCCATCTTCACTCCAAAAATGGTATTTCAGTGGTAGCTTTGCATCTTGTATATAACCTTAGGGATGTCTCTTGATTAGTGACTTGAGAGACATAGCCTGTACTACACTGACGAGCTCAAATAAGAGCGAAACACGTGTCTGTAGTTTGGTTTTGCCCTGATATAGGTTGAATGATATTTATATCTATTTAAATCGCAGTATTCAAGGTGTCTTTTAAAGTGTTAGAAATTTCTAAACCGACACCATTTCAGTTTAAAACTGAAATTATTACTTTTGACAGTATGGCATTAGATACGTTATGTATCATCTTTGGACATTTTTAGACTGTCACAAAACGCTCTGTTCGTTTTATCATTTTACCTTGCCTAAGGTTATATACAAGATGCAAAGCTACCACTGAAATACCATTTTTGGAGTGAAGATGGAACCACTTGCGACTGTTTATCAGTTTCGCATTTGACATCTATAGATATCGTTTAATTTATAGCAGGGATGTCTCTTGATTAGTGACTTGAGAGACATAGCCTGTACTACACTGACGAGCTCAAATAAGAGCGAAACACGTGTCTGTAGTTTGGTTTTGCCCTGATATAGGTTGAATGATATTTATATCTATTTATATCGCAGCATTCAAGGTGTCTTTTAAAGTGTTAGAAATTTCTAACCGACACCATTTCAGTTTAAAACTGAAATTATTAATTTTGACAGTATGGCATAAGATACGTTATGTATCATCTTTGGACATTTTTAGACTGTCACAAAACGCTCTGTTCGTTTTATCATTTTACCTTGCCTAAGGTTATATACAAGATGCAAAGCTACCACTGAAATACCATTTTTGGAGTGAAGATGGAACCACTTGCGACTGTTTATCAGTTTCGCATTTGACATCTATAGATATCGTTCAATTTATAGCAGGGATGTCTCTTGATTAGTGACTTGAGAGACATAGCCTGTACTACACTGACGAGCTCAAATAAGAGCGAAACACGTGTCTGTAGTTTGGTTTTGCCCTGATATAGGTTGAATGATATTTATATCTATTTATATCGCAGCATTCAAGGTGTCTTTTAAAGTGTTAGAAATTTCTAACCGACACCATTTCAGTTTAAAACTGAAATTATTACTTTTGACAGTATGGCATTAGATACGTTATGTATCATCTTTGGACATTTTTAGACTGTCACAAAACGCTCTGTTCGTTTTATCATTTTACCTTGCCTAAGGTTATATACAAGATGCAAAGCTACCACTGAAATACCATTTTTGGAGTGAAGATGGAACCACTTGCGACTGTTTATCAGTTTCGCATTTGACATCTATAGATATCGTTTAATTTATAGCAGAGATGTCTCTTGATTAGTAACTTGAGAGACATAGCCTGTACTACACTGACGAGCTCAAATAAGAGCGAAACACGTGTCTGTAGTTTGGTTTTGCCCTGATATAGGTTGAATGATATTTATATCTATTTATATCGCAGCATTCAAGGTGTCTTTTAAAGTGTTAGAAATTTCTAACCGACACCATTTCAGTTTAAAACTGAAATTATTACTTTTGACAGTATGGCATTAGATACGTTATGTATTATCTTTGGACATTTTTAGACTGTCACAAAACGCTCTGTTCGTTTTATCATTTAACCTTGCCTAAGGTTATATACAAGATGCAAAGCTACCACTGAAATACCATTTTTGGAGTGAAGATGGAACCACTTGCGACTGTTTATCAGTTTCGCATTTGACATCTATAGATATCGTTCAATTTATAGCAGGGATGTCTCTTGATTAGTGACTTGAGAGACATAGCCTGTACTACACTGACGAGCTCAAATAAGAGCGAAACACGTGTCTGTAGTTTGGTTTTGCCCTGATATAGGTTGAATGATATTTATATCTATTTATATCGCAGCATTCAAGGTGTCTTTTAAAGTGTTAGAAATTTCTAACCGACACCATTTCAGTTTAAAACTGAAATTATTACTTTTGACAGTATGGCATTAGATACGTTATGTATCATCTTTGGACATTTTTAGACTGTCACAAAACGCTCTGTTCGTTTTATCATTTTACCTTGCCTAAGGTTATATACAAGGTGCAAAGCTACCACTGAAATACCATTTTTGGAGTGAAGATGGAACCACTTGCGACTGTTTATCAGTTTCGCATTTGACATCTATAGATGTCGTTCAATTGATAGCAGGGATGTCTCTTGATTAGTGACTTGAGAGACATAGCCTGTACTACACTGACGAGCTCAAATAAGAGCGAAACACGTGTCTGTAGTTTGGTTTTGCCCTGATATAGGTTGAATAATATTTATATCTATTTATATCGCAGCATTCAAGGTGTCTTTTAAACTGTTAGAAATTTCTAACCGACACCATTTCAGTTTAAAACTGAAATTATTACTTTTGACAGTATGGCATTAGATACGTTATGTATCATCTTTGGACATTTTTAGACTGTCACAAAACGCTCTGTTCGTTTTATTATTTTACCTTGCCTAAGGTTATATACAAGATGCAAAGCTACCACTAAAATACCATTTTTGGAGTGAAGATGGAACCACTTGCGACTGTTTATCAGTTTCGCATTTGACATCTATAGATATCGTTCAATTTATAGCAGGGATGTCTCTTGATTAGTGACTTGAGAGACATAGCCTGTACTACACTGACGAGCTCAAATAAGAGCGAAACACGTGTCTGTAGTTTGGTTTTGCCCTGATATAGGTTGAATGATATTTATATCTATTTATATCGCAGCATTCAAGGTGTCTTTTAAAGTGTTAGAAATTTCTAACCGACACCATTTCAGTTTAAAACTGAAATTATTACTTTTGACAGTATGGCATTAGATACGTTATGTATCATCTTTGGACATTTTTAGACTGTCACAAAACGCTCTGTTCGTTTTATCATTTTACCTTGCCTAAGGTTATATACAAGATGCAAAGCTACCACTGAAATACCATTTTTGGAGTGAAGATGGAACCACTTGCGACTGTTTATCAGTTTCGCATTTGACATCTATAGATATCGTTTAATTTATAGCAGGGATGTCTCTTGATTAGTAACTTGAGAGACATAGCCTGTACTACACTGACGAGCTCAAATAAGAGCGAAACACGTGTCTGTAGTTTGGTTTTGCCCTGATATAGGTTGAATGATATTTATATCTATTTATATCGCAGCATTCAAGGTGTCTTTTAAAGTGTTAGAAATTTCTAACCGACACCATTTCAGTTTAAAACTGAAATTATTACTTTTGACAGTATGGCATTAGATACGTTATGTATTATCTTTGGACATTTTTAGACTGTCACAAAACGCTCTGTTCGTTTTATCATTTAACCTTGCCTAAGGTTATATACAAGATGCAAAGCTACCACTGAAATACCATTTTTGGAGTGAAGATGGAACCACTTGCGACTGTTTATCAGTTTCGCATTTGACATCTATAAATATCGTTCAATTTATAGCAGGGATGTCTCTTGATTAGTGACTTGAGAGACATAGCCTGTACTACACTGACGAGCTCAAATAAGAGCGAAACACGTGTCTGTAGTTTGGTTTTGCCCTGATATAGGTTGAATGATATTTATATCTATTTAAATCGCAGCATTCAAGGTGTCTTTTAAAGTGTTAGAAATTTCTAACCGACACCATTTCAGTTTAAAACTGAAATCATTACTTTTGACAGTATGGCATAAGATACGTTATGTATCATCTTTGGACATTTTTAGACTGTCACAAAACGCTCTGTTCGTTTTATCATTTTACCTTGCCTAAGGTTATATACAAGATGCAAAGCTACCACTGAAATACCATTTTTGGAGTGAAGATGGAACCACTTGCGACTGTTTATCAGTTTCGCATTTGACATCTATAGATATCGTTCAATTTATAGCAGGGATGTCTCTTGATTAGTGACTTGAGAGACATAGCCTGTACTACACTGACGAGCTCAAATAAGAGCGAAACACGTGTCTGTAGTTTGGTTTTGCCCTGATATAGGTTGAATGATATTTATATCTATTTATATCGCAGCATTCAAGGTGTCTTTTAAAGTGTTAGAAATTTCTAACCGACACCATTTCAGTTTAAAACTGAAATTATTATCTACTTTTGACAGTATGGCATTAGATACGTTATGTATCATCTTTGGACATTTTTAGACTGTCACAAAACGCTCTGTTCGTTTTATCATTTTACCTTGCCTAAGGTTATATACAAGGTGCAAAGCTACCACTGAAATACCATTTTTGGAGTGAAGATGGAACCACTTGCGACTGTTTATCAGTTTCGCATTTGACATCTATAGATGTCGTTCAATTGATAGCAGGGATGTCTCTTGATTAGTGACTTGAGAGACATAGCCTGTACTGCACTGACGAGCTCAAATAAGAGCGAAAAACGTGTCTGTAGTTTGGTTTTGCCCTGATATAGGTTGAATGATATTTATATCTATTTATATCGCAGCATTCAAGGTGTCTTTTAAACTGTTAGAAATTTCTAACCGACACCATTTCAGTTTAAAACTGAAATTATTACTTTTGACAGTATGGCATTAGATACGTTATGTATCATCTTTGGACATTTTTAGACTGTCACAAAACGCTCTGTTCGTTTTATTATTTTACCTTGCCTAAGGTTATATACAAGATGCAAAGCTACCACTAAAATACCATTTTTGGAGTGAAGATGGAACCACTTGCGACTGTTTATCAGTTTCGCATTTGACATCTATAGATATCGTTCAATTTATAGCAGGGATGTCTCTTGATTAGTGACTTGAGAGACATAGCCTGTACTACACTGACGAGCTCAAATAAGAGCGAAACACGTGTCTGTAGTTTGGTTTTGCCCTGATATAGGTTGAATGATATTTATATCTATTTAAATCGCAGTATTCAAGGTGTCTTTTAAAGTGTTAGAAATTTCTAAACCGACACCATTTCAGTTTAAAACTGAAATTATTACTTTTGACAGTATGGCATTAGATACGTTATGTATCATCTTTGGACATTTTTAGACTGTCACAAAACGCTCTGTTCGTTTTATCATTTTACCTTGCCTAAGGTTATATACAAGATGCAAAGCTACCACTGAAATACCATTTTTGGAGTGAAGATGGAACCACTTGCGACTGTTTATCAGTTTCGCATTTGACATCTATAGATATCGTTTAATTTATAGCAGGGATGTCTCTTGATTAGTGACTTGAGAGACATAGCCTGTACTACACTGACGAGCTCAAATAAGAGCGAAACACGTGTCTGTAGTTTGGTTTTGCCCTGATATAGGTTGAATGATATTTATATCTATTTATATCGCAGCATTCTTTTAAAGTGTTAGAAATTTCTAACCGACACCATTTCAGTTTAAAACTGAAATTATTACTTTTGACAGTATGGCATTAGATACGTTATGTATCATCTTTGGACATTTTTAGACTGTCACAAAACGCTCTGTTCGTTATATATATATATATATATATATATATATATATATATATATTTTGTAATGGTTAGTCTTCTATGCCACAGCTTTTGGGTATGGGTCCCTTCTAATTTCTTTTATTCTTTTTAATTTTATTTAAAAAAAATTCACTATTCAATTAATTATAACTCTATATTAAGATCAACTTTAAATACAAAATGACAAGTTCAAATTATTAATCAAAAATCAGAAATTATTAATCAAATCAAAAATCAATAATCCATCAATAATCGTTTCCATAACATTTTCCCTCATATTTATATCAATTATCAAAAAAAATAGTCACTGGTCTATGTCGTCATACTTCACAGTAAGATATTTTAATTTACACAATAGACACAGTGATACCATAACAAATCCCCACAATTAAAAAAAATTAAAATTTTCTTCAAAGACATATTTTAATTTTATAAATTTACTTTTAATTTTTTTTGTTTTATTAATTTTTTTTATAACGTTTTTATTCAGTGTTCCTTTACATTTTGTTTTAAACATTTTATAAAAGTTTTATTTATTTATTTTCATCCATATTTTTAATTTTAATCTTAATTTTAATTTTGTTTTAATCTTATTTACTTTTATTTAACTATTTTATTTTTTTCTCCTTTTATAATTATATACAATGCTCATCCAAATCTTCCTTAATCTTCTATTAATATTGTAACGGGATAACCGTAAAGGAAGGGACCTTAATTTGAAAGATTGTTCTTGACAGTTTATTTTTAGAAGTTTGTAAAAAAAAATCAACTGACCATTTTAAATAATGTTTCTAGAAAATTCTAGAAACTTCTAAACACACTGACTAGATTAAATAATGTTGTATATAAGGGGATGCATGGGCAGTTAACGTCAGTTCGAGTCAAGTGTTCAGAAGAGTTCATTGTATTGTCAAGTGGTTAGACGTTATCCAGCAGAGTTGAGTGTATCTTAACAATTTTTTAAATAAATTGTGTAAAAAGCCCCCATACGTGTTTTAAATTGGTGTCAGGTGTGGGGTGAAGATATAAGAATGCCTGGAAAAAAGATAAATGAACTATTGGTGGCTGAGCTCAGAAGAGAGCTTGAAGAATTAGAGTTGGAAACTGCTGGAAGCAAATCCGTATTGTTGAGAAGGCTCCGTGAGTACTACGTAAATAATAATTTGGACCCTGACGCTGTGGAATTCGAAGACCCAAATCAAAAAGCGAATTCTGAACTAGCCCAACAACTTTCTCAGCAATCGCAACAACTTTCCCGGCTTCAAGAGGAGCTATCACAACGAATGACGAACCAACAAGAGGAGCTATCCAGTCAGATAAGAAGCCAGCGCGAAGAGGTGTCCCAGCTATCACAACGAATGACGAACCAGCAAGAGGAGCTATCCAGTCAGATAAGAAGCCAGCGCGAAGAGGTGTCCCAGCTATCAGAACCGATGTCTACCCTACCAGAAGAGTTATCCAGTTCCTTCTCGCAGCAAATATCACATCTTCGTGACGAGCAAAATCAGCAAGTTGCCAACTTGAATCAGCAGGTAGACAACTTGAATCAGCAAGTGGACAAAATGAATCAGCAAGTGACCAACATGCAAGACGAGCAAAACCAGATCAACCAGCAAGTGCAGTCCGAAATAAGGAAGCTTCAACAAGAACAGGAAGCTTGTCGTCGAAACCAGCCCATCCACCACGGCGACGGAGATGCAAGAAGGATGGAAACCTGCCACGCAGACGTCGAACGACAAAGAAGCGAGGAGACGACCCATGTACGAACGACGATGAAACCCCCGACCTTCGACGGGAAGACTTCCTGGCCAAATTACCTGAAACAGTTCGACGCAGCGGCCAGAGCTAATGGATGGTCATCCCAGGAGAAAGCATTGTCCCTAACCGTAGCTCTGCGAGGCGAAGCTTTAGACGTCTTGCAATGATTGACACCGGATGAAGCTGACAACTTCGAGTTATTGGTGAATCGTCTAGAGATGCGTTATGGTCAAACTCATCTACAACCGGTGTACCGAATGCAGTTAAAGAGCCGAAAACAGAAAAATGAAGAAACTATCCAGGAATTTGAAGCGGATGTAGCAAGAATGGTACGACTTGCGTATTCAAATGCAGCGGAGGATTTCCTGGAGTGCCTAGCAGTCCAAACCTTCACCGATGGTCTTCGAGACGTCGAGTTGCAGCGCGCTGTACGGTTGGCGCGGCCGAAGACTCTTGTAGACGCCTTGACCATTGCCCTGGAGTTTGAGGCGGCAACGGAGGCCTCACGTGGAGTTGCTCGACTAAGGGAAATCACCGGTAACTACGACCATGCCGTTCATTCCGTTAGCGACGTTGAAGCGGTAGTAGAAAGGTTTATGAAGTTATCTCCAAAAAGAAGGCGCCCAGTGAGATGCTGGAACTGCGGAGAACTAGGCCATATAAGAAATACTTGCCCCCATAAAGAAAAATCTCCTGCTGAAGTACCCCTACAGCAGGAAAACTTTAAACGGGTCGACTCCTGGAGGGCGACTTCGACCCCAAACCTTCCCGAAGTCCCTCACACCATTAAATTGGCAACTCTACGACATCACGTGGACAGCTTATATGTAGATGGCCTCCTTGATGGGAAGAATATTAGCATGCTGGTAGACACTGGAGCTACAAAAACTATCGTCCGACCAACCATCATTATGCGAAATAAGATGTTGCCTACCAGTTGGAGACTGCGTACCGCTACCGGAGATTCTGCTAGAGTCTACGGTGAGATACAGGTAACGCTACAGTTTGGTTCAACCTCTCTTTTTCACTTAGTGCTGGTGGCTGACGTTGATGAAGATGTTGTTCTGGGCATGGATGTTATGCTCCACTGTGGTTTTCATTTGGATCTTCGCCAACGTATCCTTCGTACTGGTAATGAAGAAATATTCCTGCACCGAAAACAAGTTGACAATGCCTCGATTAAGCTAATCGATGATATCGAACTTCCGGCAAGCTGCGAATGTGTCGTCACAGCGCGGTTGGATGGACTGGAGCCAGATGGTGCCCCAGCCATGATAGAGCCGAAGAACCATGACCATGAATTGGGAAAAGGACTCCTTGTGGGTAAGACTCTTGTTAGATCCGCCAAAGAGGTACCCATCCGAGTTATCAACTTGAACGATCATCCAGTTCTTCTCCGAAAGGACACGGAAATGGGAAGTTTAGAACCAGTAATGGCCATAATTCACAAGATAAATGTTACGGAAACAGATGAGACCAACGAAATTGAACAATTAATGACAAAATTGGACCCCTCTATGTCAAACTTAGAAAAGAAACAGGTAAGAGATCTACTTTACCGTTATAAACCTGTATTTGGTTCTAAAAGTAAACTGGGAAGAACTGATGTTGTGCAACATAGAATTGACACTGGTGATGCACGTCCGATTCGACAGGTACCCCGAAGGATGCCTCAAGTTAAAAAGGAAGAAGCAGACAGAGCCCTTAAAGAAATGATTCAAAATGGCATAGTCGAACCATCCAGTAGTCCGTGGGCCTCTCCTGTGGTATTAGTGAGAAAGAAAGACGGATCAATGCGGTTTTGTGTCGACTATCGAAAGCTAAATGATGTCACTAAGAAGGACACTTATCCTCTGCCAAGGATTGATGATGCCCTCGACGCTTTGGCGGGTTCTACTCTGTTTTCTACCTTGGACCTTAAAAGCGGATACTGGCAAGTTAAAATGAATCCTGCAGACAAAGAAAAGACTGCCTTTACCAGTGGATCAGGGTTATGGCAATTCACGGTCCTTCCATTTGGCCTCTGTAATGCTCCTGCGACGTTTGAACGACTAATGGAGAACATCCTGCGGGGTTTGTCATGGGAAACTTGTCTAGTTTATCTAGACGACATCATCATAATGGGTAAGACCTTTAAGGAACATTTATCTAACCTGGAAGAAGTTTTTAAAAGATTACAGAACGCTAATCTAACATTGAATGTTAAGAAATGCCACTTGTTCCAGAGAAAGGTCAACTATTTAGGACATAACGTAAGCAAGGATGGCGTTGCTGTTGACCCCGCTAAGATACAAGCCGTTCAGGAATGGCCAATCCCTATCGACAAACATCAGCTCCGGAGTTTCTTGGGTCTTTGTTCTTATTACCGACGATATGTCAAGAATTTTGGAGACATCGCCAAGCCCTTGACACGTTTGACGGAACAATAGAAGTCCTTCTGTTGGGATCAGGAATGTCAGAAGGCGTTTGAAATATTGAAGAAACAGCTTACGTTAGCACCTGTTCTTGCTTATCCACTTCCTGATGGTAAGCTTATTCTGGACACCGACGCCAGCAATGTGGGAATTGGAGCCGTCTTGTCACAGCTACAAGACGGTAAGGAAAGAGTGGTTGGTTACTTCAGCAAAACTTTATCGAAAGCTGAAAAGAACTACTGTGTAACTAGGAGGGAACTGTTAGCAGTTGTAAAATCCGTCGAACACTTTTATAAATATCTGTATGGCAGAAAATTCCTGATCAGAACAGACCATGCTAGTTTAAAGTGGCTACTTAGCTTTAGGAACCCAGAAGGACAGATAGCAAGATGGCTCGAAAAACTGAAGGAATATGATGTTGAAATCGAGCACAGACCTGGAACCAGACATCGTAATGCTGATGCACTTTCCAGAAG
Organism: Altica lythri; assembly: GCA_964028335.1. Classification (NCBI taxonomy): domain Eukaryota; kingdom Metazoa; phylum Arthropoda; class Insecta; order Coleoptera; family Chrysomelidae; genus Altica; species Altica lythri. Next base: position 3,765,284 of record OZ034810.1, on the reverse strand, counting down.
ACCATGTCGACCTGATTGCCCCCATTGTACCCGTATGGAGCAGAACAAGGAAAAACTTGCCTTAGTTAAGGTTGTGCCAGAAGACGAGAGCTCTATGCTGGAGGAGCAACAAGAAAACGATCCCGTTCTCAGAAAGATTAGGGAGTGAAAGAGAATGGACCGTCGTCCGTTGTGGAGAGAGATATCCTCAGCCTCTCCTGCTTTAAAAGCATACTGGTCCCAATGGAACTCTTTAATTTTGGACGGAGGGCTCGTTAAAAGACTTATAGAAAATGCCGAGGGCACAGAAACAAGAAAACAAATAGTGGTCCCAAGAAATGCTGTACCGGAAATTTTAAAACAGATGCATAATGATAGTTCTGGAGGACATCTGGGTATCACGAAAACGCTGCAAAAGATCCGAGATAGATTTTACTGGGTAAATTGCACTAATGATGTTAAAGATTGGTGTCGTAAATGCACTACATGTGCTGCCAGTAACGGTCCGCACCGAAAACCGAAGGCGGAAATGCAGCAATACCTGGTTGGAAGTCCTTTTGAAAGAATCGCAGTAGATGTATTGGGGCCACTTCCACAGACCGATGTAGGAAACAAGTACATCTTTGTTGTAATGGACTACTTCACTAAATGGGTTGAAGCATATGCAGTTCCCAATCAGGAAGCTACCACTTTAGCAGATATATTGGTTGAAGAATTCGTAAGCCGATTTGGGGTACCATTAGAATTACATTCAGACCAAGGAAGAAATTTTGAGAGCAAGCTGTTTCAAGAAAATTGCCAAAGATTAGGCATCCACAAAACGAGAACCACAGCGATGCACCCTCAGTCTGATGGAATGGTGGAACGAATGAACCGGACTATAACCAACTATCTGTCAAAAGTGGTGTCAGATTGTCAGAGGGATTGGGATCGACATATTCCACTATTTCTAATGGCAATTCGATCGGCCATCAACGAATCAACTGGCCAAACGCCTGCGAAGGTCCTGTTCGGTAGAGAAATGAGGCTACCATGTGACTTGGTGTTTGGTTGTAAACCTGGTGAAGAAATGGCCCGTGAACAATATGTCGCCGATCTTCAGAATCGAATGGAAATTATACACAACCTGGTGCGTGGAAAACTTCAATTATCTAGTGATCGGATGAAGAGGTACTATGACACACGGACAATGGAAAAGAGTTACCAAGTTGGAGATTTAGTCTGGCTCTATAACCCCCGACGGCGTCGAGGTATTTGTCCCAAATTACAAAAGAACTGGGAAGGTCCTTACACCATCAAGAAGAAGATTAACGATGTCATTTATCGGATCGTGAAAATTCCCAGAGGGAAACCCGTCGTGGTCCATCATGATCGTTTGGCGCCTTACCAGGGAAACCACAGTGGAGATGCGCAGCAACTCCAAGAAGATGGTTTGGCTGGCTCAGGGAGTGTGCGGGATTCCGATGTAGGAAATAACATTCCAGGAGGAATGAATCTAAGAAGGGGGCAGTGTAACGGGATAACCGTAAAGGAAGGGACCTTAATTTGAAAGATTGTTCTTGACAGTTGATTTTTAGAAGTTTGTAAAAAAAAATCAACTGACCATTTTAAATGAATTCCATAAAATTTGTGATCTGTTTAAACCAGATGTGATTTTAAAATCATTCAGACAGATGGAACAAGACATCTTTAATATTTCATCCATCTTTTTTAACAGTTCTGATGACACAATTAAGGTTCAGATTCATGACTCAAGCGCGTCAGAGATAAAAACGGGTTTAAATAAGCTATCTTCAAATATCGACCATATCAACAAACGGATTTGTGACTTAAATGAGACGATATCTAAACCCACTTCCAGAAAGATTTCGAAGAAGAGTGTAGCTTATGTCACATCGGCCACCCAAACGGATGAACCCAAGACTCTACAAATAACACCCCAAATTCCGAAGAACCAGAAAGTTTTGAAAGATAAGTGGCACTATATTATAATTAATAATCTTTCCCCGAACTATACGCCCATCCAAATAGTTCACTTTATTAAAGAGAAATTAGGTTTATCGAATTATATAAGATGCTACCCCTTATTGAGAGAAACTGGTACCGACAAGAGATCATGCTTTAAAATAGGTATGACATCTAGAACATCTCTTAAATTATTATTTAATGAAGAGATTTGGCCTCCTGATATTACAATCAATTGGTCAATTGACTCCAAAGAACCCTCCGACGATTCTTTGAAAATTACTTCTTTTTCGTCTGGACCACAACTGAGCAAAAAAGAAATCGTAGGCAGTTCTGATCACTCAAGCAACTCTTTCAACACAACCAACAACGAGAAGAAGATAACCATCTGTTCAGACAAACAAGCCATTGAGATCTGCAAGTCAAAAATAAATCCATTTAGTAATGACTCACATTTGAACTTCGTTAAAGATTTTACCACTGATTCATCCATATCGATCGATCCTATGACTCCACCAACAGTGAAATTAACGAATAACTCAGACTCTCTGGATAACCGTTATCTTCTGGCAAGACTAAGAGAACCCGCTATCCTAAAAGCAGTCAAGTTACATCTCGCCTATCTTCACGATCGACCAGCCTCAGTATGTTTTGATGGATTCACCAATACCAGTATTAAACTCTTTTTGGCTTCTGAAGGTCTTCCCATTCATACAGAAGCCCTTCGCAAGATTTTTTATGGATACCACGATGCCTACGGAATTAATGCTGCAGAAGTGGATGCTGACTTAGTTACATATGGGTCATTTATCGCATCAGAAAGAATGATTCATCTTCAGAAATCTAGGGAAAGTCATCATAATTACTTCTCAGCTGTCTCACCAAGACGAAATTTTTAAAAAATTTGACGCGTGTTGAGGAACTAGAATCCTCAAGTACTTTTAGCATGGTACTCATAAATATTAGATCTCTTAGAAATAAAACTGATGAGCTTTTTTTGTTTTTGGAGGAGTTAGGATTTCCTCCATTAGTTGCAATTACGGAACACTGGCTGGAAGTAAACGAGCCCTTTCTTGTTGAAAAATATACCACAATAGCTAGGTACGACCGTACTAGTTCAGCTCATGGAGGTACCCTCATTCTTTCTAGAGCAAATGATTTCTCCTCAGTAACTAAATACGATTTTCTATTAAGCGAAGATTTCTTTGAATTTTCCCTAGTTTATAATAATGAGATGAACCTTTACATTATTTGTATTTATAGATCACCTAGTTCAAACATCGATCTATTTTTCCAGAACCTGTTAAATTTACTCGATTCTCTGCCCATCAAGAGCAGAAAAATTTTATGCGGCGATCTAAATATTGACTATGCTACTGCTTGTGCTTCCCAACTGTCTTTGGTAACTATTTTTGAATCTTATGGTCTCTCAATGCACGTTGACTCCCCAACTAGGATCACGAAAACCTCTGCCACCATTATAGACTACGTTGTTTCCGACTTTTCGCCTCCTGATGTCGATTCTTTGGTTATCAGCGCAGGGCTTTCTGATCATGAAGCGGTTTTCACCAAGTTCTCTATTCCATCTAAAACTTCAATTAAATCTCGGCGTTTGGGTAGGATTTTCTCTGCCAAAAACTTTGAAAAGTTTTATAATTTACCTATGTCTATCTACCGACTGGAACTTTCTGTCCAATGATATCAACTCAAACTACAGTAAATTTTTAAACAAAATTGTTAACGCTTTTAACAAAGCCTTTCCTCTTAAACCCATTAAATCCAAACGTCATAAACCTTGGACTACTAAAGGTATACGTAATTCTGCCAAGAATATGCGCTCCTTATTATACATCAAGAAATTTACTGCTAACATCCATGTCACCGAATATATAAAAAAATATAGGAATGTTTATTTAAAAATAATAAAAATAGCTAAACAACGGTATTACCAACATAAACTAGATAGTTCCAAAAATGTTTCTAAAGAGACTTGGTCCATTATTAATGATCTTCGTAATAAAACTAACTCAGTGGATCAAAAATTCCCCTTTCCCAGTTCCGATGATTTAAACGAATACTTTGTTAATGTCAGTAATAATCTGACTGCAAACATCTCGCCTAAGTTCGATCCTATCTCTTTTCTTCCCGCCTCTAAAAATGTTGCAAACACCTTCTTTTTAAATCCAGTGAATTGTTCAGAACTTAAACAAACAATCAACAATATTAAAAGTAAATCTTCTTGTAGTACAGACGGCTTATCTATCAAAATCTTCATAAACCTTCCTGATAATGTGATAGAAATACTATCATCTCTAATTAATAGATCTTTTGAAAACGGAGTATTTCCTGAATGCTTGAAAACGGCTATAGTCATTCCTCTTCACAAAGGTGGTGAACAATCAATTACCGGTAATTACCGACCTATTGCTTTGTTACCGGCCCTTTCCAAAATTATCGAAAGATTAATAAAAGTCCGACTCATGCCTTTTCTCCTTAAGCACAATATTCTATCACAAAATCAGTTTGGATTTCTGTCAAATAAGTGCACAAACGATGCCATGTTTTCAGTGCTCAATGAAGTTTACTCATCTCTTAATAATAATCATTCCACCGCTACAGTTTTCTGTGACTACGCCAAGGCATTTGATTGTGTAAATCATAATATTTTATTAAAAAAATTAGAGTTCTACGGTATTCGTGGCATTTCACTGAACTGGTTCAAGTCTTACTTGGAAAATAGGAAACAACTAGTCAGAACAAACGGTTAAGATTCTAGCTGCAGATTAATTACTAGTGGAGTACCTCAAGGTTCCGTGTTAGGTCCCATACTTTTTTTACTCTTTATTAATGACATCACTAATTTAAAAATTAAAGGAAAAATCTTTCTATTTGCTGATGATACTAGTATCACCTGGAGCAACATCGATAATCCATCTTTACATGCCGACATTTCTAATGATCTTATTACAATCAAAAACTGGTCCGATTGTAACTTGCTTTGCTTCAATGTCGAGAAGACAGTTGCATTATCCTATAAAGAAGCCTTTCATCCAATACTTCTTGAAAGCAATTCCGTCAGTGTCGTTGAGTCTGTAAAATTTCTAGGTCTTTTCATTGACAGCAGTCTAAAGTGGTCTCTTCACACAGATTCACTAACGAAGAAACTAGCATCAGCATGCTTCGCGATTAGATCGGTTTCTAAAGAACTAAATCTCCACTCTGCCAAAATAACTTATTTCTCTCTCTTTGAATCTCATCTTCGCTACGGACTTCCCTTTTGGGGTTCTAGTAGCCTTGCACAATTCAACGCTATTTTTAAATTACAAAAGAGAGCAATTCGTTATCTCCTTGGACTTAGCTCAAGAACCCACTGCAAGCCATACTTTCAAAGGAACGGAATCCTAACACTCCCTTCATTATTTATTCTAGAAACTGTATGTCTGATTCGAAAGCATTTACATATTTTTCCTACGAGACCCAACCATGGCTACTCCACTAGAAACTCGAGTTATGATGTTTATTTGCCAATCCCATCCACCGAATTAGTAAGAAAGTCAATAATTTATCACGCAAAAAAATTGTACAATCACCTCCCTGTGCAAATTAAATCGGCGACTTCTTTTACTAAATTTAGAAAAATGACTAAAGAGTATCTCATTGAGAGATCATATTATTCAGTGGATGAGTTCCTAAATGAATAATTAAAACGTCTTGAATATCACTTCCAGTAGCTGCAAGTCTTATTTTAAATTCTGTAAATTTTTTGTATTTTATTGATTTTTTCATATTATGTATTGCAGTTTGTATTTTTTTTTAACTTTTGCAATTATTTTAGGTAACAAATTTGTTCTTTTTTTTTTAAATTTTTTTATATTTTCTAACATTTTAATAACCATTGATGATATATTTATTTATATCAATCAGTAATTGTTTTTGTATATATTTGTGTTATATATTTCCCTAGTGTGTTTTAATCTTATCCTGCTTTGTCCATAAAAATTGTATTTTTTTAGTGACAATAAAGCATACGTATTATTATTATTATTATTATTATTAAATAATGTTTCTAGAAAATTCTAGAAACTTCTAAACACACTGACTAGATTAAATAATGTTGTATATAAGGGGATGCATGGGCAGTTAACGTCAGTTCGAGTCAAGTGTTCACAAGAGTTCATTGTATTGTCAAGTAGTTAGACGTTATCCAGCAGAGTTCAGTGTATCTTAACAATTTTGTAAATAAATTGTGTAAAAAGCCCCCATACGTGTTTCAATATTATCTATTTCAAAATAATTTATATCATCTTCTTTATAAGTTTTATGTTTAAACTTCCTTTTATTCTTATAATTGTAATTCAAATTAGTTTTATGTTTAATTTTACTGTCATTATCATAATCTAATCTGTTTTTATATTTATTATCACCCTCATATATTTTATTTTCATATTTTGCTTCTTCATTTGTATAATACTTATCTTTATCTTTCTTCTTATCATCATTATATTCATCATTTAATTTTAATTTCATAATTTCATATTCTTGTTTCATTTTGTTTTTATATGTAACATGTTCTTTATAGAATAGAATAGAAATATGCTTTATTGTCACTGAAAATAATACAATTTTATGGACAAAGCTAAATATAAATATAACAAAATATAAAAAATAAGTAATATATACCAAAAAACAAATACAAACAAACAATTTATATCAACTTTCATACGTCGTCGCAAACCTAATAAAGAAAATTAGTAAAAAAAAAAACAACATAATGACTACAAAATTTGAATGAATTTAAAAATCAGCAGGTTATAATAATATGCAGATAATAATTAAAAATATAAAAAAGATGAAGTTACTGAGAGTGATACCCAACTGAAAATAATACTATTTTATCCCCTGTTATTGATTTTAATCGTTTAATTCATTGAAAAACTTATCAACTGAATAATACGGTCTTGTAGAGAGGTATGCTTTTGTCATATAACGAAATCTGGTAAAAGATGTTGCAGATTTAATGTGTATCGGAAGATGATTATATAATCTTTTTGCGGAATATAGTATAGATTTTTTTGCCAATTCCGTAGACGGGATCGGTAAATAAACATCATGATCCGATTTTCTTGTGGAGTAGCCATGGTTAGGTCTTGTCGGTAAAACATGTAGGTGTTTGCGAATTAAACAAACAGATTCTAAAATAAATAAAGAGGGAAGCGTCAGAATTCTATGATTTTTAAAATAGCTCCCGCAATGCGCTGTTTGGTCAAGACCAAATATATATCGAATTGCTCTTTTCTGTAATCTGAAAATAGCATTGAATTGGGCAGCTGTACCAGAACCCCAGAAAGGAAGACCATATCGAAGATGAGACTCGAACAAAGAGAAATATGCTATTTTGGCAGATGATAAATTGATTTCTTTCGACACAGATCTTATTGCAAAGCAAGCTGAGGCCAGCTTCTTATTCAAGAAATCAGTATGAAGGGACCATTTAAGATTGCTGTCAATAAAAATACCTAAAAATTTTACGGACTCAACTATATTGATTTGGCTGTTATTTAGAAGCAGTGGTTGAAAGGCTCCCTTATAAGATAAAGCTACTGTCTTATCTACGTTAAAGCAAAGTAAGTTAGAATCAGACCAGGCCTTTATTTTAAGTAAATCGGCGGTAATAATTGCATAAAGAGTTGAAATATCCGAATTGCTCCAGGTAATACTAGTGTCATCAGCAAAGAGAGAAATTTTTCCATTAATGTTTAAGCAAGTGATGTCATTAATGAAGAGCAGAAAAAGAATAGGACCTAATACAGAACCTTGAGGTACTCCACAAGTAGTCGTTTTACAACTAGAATCAGCACCATTTGCTCTAACCAATTGTTTCCTATTCCCCAAATATGACTTGAACCAGCTTAAAGAAATTCCCCGAATCCCATAGAAATTTAGTTTTTTTAATAAAATATCGTGATTCACACAATCAAAAGCTTTAGCATAGTCACAGAAAACAGTGGCTGTAAAGAGATTTCTGTTTAGTGCTAGATATACCTCATGTAATACAGAAAACATGGCATCAGAAGTACAATTATTAGACAAAAAACCGAACTGATTTTGTGATAAAATGTTGTGTTTATGGAGAAAGGGAATAAGTCGGATTTTTACAAGCCTTTCAATAATTTTGGATAGTACCGGAAGTAAGGCAATAGGTCTATAGTTGCAGGTGTTAGATTTTTCGCCACCTTTATGAAGAGGTATTATAATGGCTGTCTTTAGGCACTCTGGAAATGTACCTTTTTCCAAGGAATCGTTAATTAGGGAGACTAAGCTGACTAACACATTATCCGGAAGGTTTAAGAAAATTTTTGCTGATAGTCCATCGGTACTACAGGACGATTTGCTTTTAATACTTTTGATTGTTTGCATTAGTTCAGATTTATCAACCGGTCTTATAAAGAATGTATCAACGATATTTTTTGAGTTGGGGAGGTAGGAAATAGGATCGTTTTGTGGCAAAATAGTTGACGTTAAATTTTTACTAACATTAATAAAGTAATCATTTAAATTCTCAGGGTTCGGAAAGGAAAAAGTATGATCCGTCGTATTACTTTTATTTCGAAGGTCGTTTATTATAGACCAAGTTTCTTTTGAAGCATTTTTGGAGTTAATTAGACGATTTTGATAGTATGTTTTTTTTGCTATTTTAATTAATTTTAGGTAAGTTGCTCTGTATTTGTTAATATATTCGATCACTGAGACGCTGTCAGTAAATTTTTTAATATTTAGTAATGCACGCATAGTTATTTTTACTTTTTCCATTCTGTAAAATGTCTTCGTAAATATATTCTTCTTTATATCGTCTCATAGGTTTATTTTTATTTATATTTGTTTCATATATTTCTATTAATTCAGAATTATCTTCATTTTTAAGTTTATTTTCCCCCATATCTTTGTCTTCAGGAGATTCAGTTTCATAGTCTGATTTGTCATAAATTGTTTTTATATCTTTTATTGTTTCTCTATACATTTCCATTTGCTTCCTCATTTTATCTTTGAAAGCTTCCATATTCTTGTTCATGTCTTTTATTTCTTTTTTTATATCTTCTTTTATTTCTTTTTTCATAGAATCCATATTTACATTTATTGCTTCCATATTTTTATTCATTTCTTCTTTATTTTTGTTAATATCTTGTTTTATTGCTTCTGTATTTTTGTCTTGTTTTTCTTGATTTTCTTGTAAATTCTTTTTCATTGAATTCATATCTTCTCTTAAGTTATTATTCAATTTTTCCTGTTTTTCTTAATCTTCCTTTCTATTTTTTTCTTGTTTTTCATGCATTTTTTCTAAAAATTTAAACATTCTGTCCATGTCACTTATTCTTCATGTTTGTTACCACTACTTTCTATAATTGCTTCTATAATTGTAGTATTCTCTTTTTCATCTCCCGGTTCATTATTTTCCATAATATTTATATCATCTTTTTGATGATCTCCTTTTTGTGCATTATCCCTATCCTGTCTTTGTCTTCTGGTTTCCATAATTTTTTTTTTTTTTATAGTTTTAAAATTTATTTTTAATTTTCAATTAAATAATTTTAGTTTTATAATTTATGTTTAATTGTTTTAATAAAATTTTCCCCACAAATCACTGCGTCTATTATATAAATGCAAATATCTTACCTATCTGTCAGTCGCGTCTGTCAAAGTCCTTGGAGGTGTCTCGAATTTTGAATTTCTAGTTGCTTGTAGGATGTCTCGAATTTGCAGTTCTAGGTGCTAGTAGGTGTCTCGATTTGCAGGTCAGGTACTTGTAGGTGTCTCGAATTTGCAGTTCAGGTGCTTGCAGTGGACTCGAATTTGCAGTTCTGGGTGCTAGTAGTTGACTTGTATTGGGCCCCACGTTGGTTCGACAATTTTGTAATGGTTAGTCTTCTATGCCACAGCTTTTGGGTATGGGTCCCTTCTAATTTCTTTTATTCTTTTTAATTTTATTTAAAAAAAAATCACTATTCAATTACTTATAATTCTATATTAAGATCAACTTTAAATACAAAATGACAAGTTCAAATTATCAATCAAAAATCAGAAATTATTAATCAAATCAAAAATTAATAATCCATCAATAATCGTTTCCATAACATTTTCCCTCATATTTATATCAATTATCAAAAAAAATAGTCACTGGTCTATGTCGTCATACTTCACAGTAAGATATTTTAATTTACACAATAGACACAGTGATACCATAACAATATATATATTGAGATGATATGAGTTACTGTGCTATATTAAATAAGTACATATAAAGAAAATTAATGGAAATAGAGAAAGGAAAATATGCTTATTCCAAGGCAGAGTGCAAATGCAGTAAATTTGGTATAATTTATCATCATCTTCTTCACAATTCCTAAAAAAGAAAAATAAAACAAAATAAGAAATTAAAATATACAAGTACATCTAAGAGATATTTATTTTAAAGATTTAATATAGTTTAATCTATAATATATAAAATTTTAACAATCATGTATTAGATAGATAATAAAAGTAAATATTTAAAAGTTTATAAAGTTTACAATACTTTGGTAATAAAAAATAATCTTAAATGAGTTAGAATAGAATTAAATTAGAAAATTAAATGACGAAATATGAGAATTCATAAAAGAAATATTAAAAATTGTTACTTACTGTCAAAACACACAAGTTTGTTTTTTTTAAGCCATATTGTAATTTATTATAGTTTAATTTCCAAATGAAAAATTCAGAAAATAGAAAAATATTAGTTTATAGTAATAGCAAATTTAAAAAAAAAAAGAATGATTATTGTGTTCAATTTGAATAATGAATTAAGAATTAGATTGTTTGTAATTTCATTTGAAATAATTAGTACCTAGGCGAATAGGTAATATGATTGTACAGTTTAAGTTTGTTTAAAAATTCAGTTGTTTAATTGTTGATTTTGGAAGTTCTTTCTTGTTTTCGACCTCTGCAGAGGAAGGATGTAAAAAGTTTTGATGAAGATTTTTGTAAAAATTATGATGTTAAAAGAAAGTTAAAAGGAGATTAGTAAGATTTATATTATCAATAATTAGTTAAGAAGTTTGTAGAAGATATTTGCTCTCTTGTTTTTGGTTTATTGAAGGGATAAGATGTAATAAAGTTTGCTCCGTTAAAATTTAGATTTTTTTTTCAAAATACTTATAAAAGAAAGTTTAAAAGTAGTCAAAAGTGTTAACAAAACTACAAGGAAGTTCCTGATAGTAGCTGGTAAAAAGTAAAGTTTATTTTTATGAAGAAATAAATGTTAGAAATTGTATGCTGAGCAGTTCATTGATATAAATGCTTCCTGAATTAATTTAAAGAAAGTAAAAACCAGTTTCTAACAAGAAAGAAAATTATTATTTTACTTACCATTGGATGTAATAGCTGATTGTTTCCTGATTAGAAGAAATTTTATTAGTCAAAATCTTCAAAGTGTTCTTATATCATTGCTGTCCTGGGAAATGTTGAATTCTATACGCATGTTAGAATTCATACTGGCGAGAAACCTATTAAATGTGAAATTTGTTCAAAATGTTTCACAAATTACAGTGATTTAACAAAGCATATTAGAAGTCACACAGGTGAAAAGCCTTTTAGATGTGAAATTTGTTCAAAATGTTTCGTAAAATCTAGTAATTTAAACATGCATGTTAAAATTCACACTAGCGAGAAAGCTTTTAAATGTGAAATTTGTTCAAAATGTTTCAGATCATCCAATGATTTAAAACGGCATATTAGAACTCACACTGGTGAAAAACCTTACAAATGTGAGATTTGTTCAAAGAGTTTCTCACGAAAATGTGATTTAAAAAATTATAGTAGAATTCACACTGGCGAGAAACCTTATAAATGTGAAATTTGTTCATAATGTTTTATATCATCCTGTTATTTAAAAAGGCATACTAAAATTCACACTGGTAAAACCTTACAGTTGTGAGATTTGTTCAAAATGTTTCGCAGAACAAAGCAACTTAAAACGGTATATTATTAATACTCACACTAAGGAAAATCCTTTTTAATTTAGTAAATATACATATAAATATAAATAAATTTATAATTCAACTAAAAGTTTTTTTTATAAACTATTATGGTGCAGGTAAGTCACTATAAGTAGTGAACATTCAGTGAGAAAGGCTGCCTTACTTTTTCTTCACAAAATTATCAATACGGTAAACATTTGAGTACCGAACAGTAGTATAGTGTAGTTTCAGTAATAATATTATGTAGTTGTAGTTTTGAGTAGTTTTTTGTTAATTTATTAGACACACCTAGTGAGGATGTCATTAATTATTCTCTACTAAGTAAGGTTCATTTTAATATAAATGTAATACAAGTGATTTTAAATCTTTATAAACACAAATTAAATTAGTTATTTACGTAACGAGTTATGAAAAGTCCAATTTTGTTTAACGAGTATGATGTTGCAGCAAGAGCGTAGCGTGTTTATTTCGCATTAATAGCTTTCTAATGACAATTCTATTTAATACAGATATAATTAAAAGGTAAGTTTCTGACTTAAATATTAAGTATACTTATTTAATTTTTTGTTTAAAAATGTCTGCTTTTAAATATTTCTTTAATAAAGTTAGTATAAAATAGTTCTTAGTTGTTTATATTTGCTTTATATTTTTCGTAACTTGTTTTGAAATGAACTTTTCAAAACTAGTTACGTAAAGTTTTACTTTTCAAAACTAGTTAGGAGAAGTAATGACTTTCAAAACTGAAAGCAGTTTTGAAAAATGTCACTTTACTTGTCAAAATTATAAAAAATAATTTAAAAATTCCCAAGAATTACATCATTAGTGAAGTGGTCAAAGTTCTATGTTTATGCAAAAGAAGTGTATACAGAATAAAGAATTTTTCATATCACATGCATTGAAACAGCTAGTGTTGATCTGTTTTGCCAGTCAAAACAAGAAAATTTCAGACCAATGCAACTGATCGTTGTTTCTGCCCTATGGGAGAAACAAATGTCATTAGTTCAAGTCTGTCAGAATGTTTCTAAATGACAGTTGCATTGGTCTGAAATAGTTTTACTTCGACTGGCTTACGATGATAGGGTAGTTTAACTGTATTTTTATTTTTATTATCCTGGTCAAAGTCAGTACGTTAAATTTGAAGACAATCTTAAACAGTTTAATTCTTATTCTCACGTAGAATATGAATTGGCTATAAAAACCACCGCTCTTCCAGCTCCAAAAATTTCTTTAAAAAAAATTGTTTATACCTATTAAAAGAGCTTAATTTGCACCTTTCAAATAGTATATTAAACAACGCATTTCATATGGCGCTCTGTTATGACACGAGTCCAAATTTAAAAAACGATGAGTTTTTTAAAGAACGAATGTCATAACAGCCATATGAAATAAGTTGTTTATAATACTTTTTATATTTTGCTATTTTATTGCTTTTTTAAATAAATTTAAATTTGGTATTTTATTTTAGTTCTTTTTAAATGAGTTGGTAGCAAACAAACAAACAAACTTTTCCTTGTTTGTTAGGAGGTTATCGTTGTAATGTTTATTTATTTGACGTAGCATACTATCCAATGCTACCAACCGCATACAGGAAAAGTTTCCAAAGTTGAGTGCTTTAATGAAACATTTATAGTACTCATTTGGGTGTCATAATGAAAAATATTAAAGGTGCAAAATATAAAATAGTATATTATGTTACTAGGAGTAGAAGGCCAACATTATTGTTGAGCCCAGATTCTTGCACTGCCGAGGCGCTAGCCGAGGCTGTGCAAACTGGGCGAAACATATAATGGGCCTTCTGCTCCGAGTAACATATACTATTTTTTCTTCAAGCGTAATAATAATATGCATTTTATAAAAAATATAGAAGGCTTTGTTTATATCTCAAGTATTTAATTAATACAAACGAAAAATTACATAAAGTGTTACCTATTTATTAACAGTAATATTAAATGTGCAGTTTTGTATACTGCAGTTGTTTAAATTTAAGCCACTGCCACCGCTTTCAGCTTCGACATTTACAATTTTGTCATTGGTATACATCATATTATTAGTAAGTTGATTGTCGATTATTATGTCAGCGATTCCAGAACTATTACTTGGTTGTTCTTGCCAATTAAGTATTTTTTGTGCAGTTTGTGTTTTACTGGAAATGGAATCCTCTAAGTACCCTTCAGCAACACTGGTGGATTTCCATCCACCATGCCGCTTTAAAGCGGTAATATCACCTCCGTTGTCAACTAAAATAGTTGCGGAAGTCCTCCGAAGGCAATGTCCTGTATATTCATGAGGATTTGTTAATTTCAAAAACGTAGCAACGTCTTTTGGTACGTTTGATATTTTGTGGATACCCATTACCACACGGTGACATTTACCATTCTGGTATTTAATAAAAAATCGCTGCAGGCCAATATCATCCGGACGAAGAGCCGTATACTGTCTTACCAAATTCAAATAAAAATCGCCAATTATAGTAAACGACCGTTGTTTTTTGTGTTTATGATTTTAACCAAAATTAAATTTCCCAAATCTTGGATTTCGCTAGACTTTAAATTAACAAGTTCATCGCATCTAAGGGCTCCTGTGACTCCAAATATTAATATAACCTAAAACAAACGTTGAAATAAATAAAAAAAAAAGCTGGTAGCACCGGGATTAGAACCGCTGACCTTTGCGACCGAAGACAAAAGCTCTGCCACTGAGCTACCGTCATTAAATGTTATAAGTAGGAAATGAGGTAATATTTGCTGTCAAGTTAAATATTGATCTGCTAGTAGATATCACTGTCAACGGTTTAATAAACGTAATAATGATTAAAAAGAAATAAGAAAGTACCTACCTTTGTTGCTAAATAAACATTATTTGGTGCATCCTTGAGAAATTTATCAAATTGATCTTGTGTTAATACTTTTGATTTTTTCGGTGTATAATTTTCCCCTTGGCGCTTTATAAATGCAATTAATTTGCTATATTTTTCTATTTTAACATTATGTTTAATGTTTAATTGACTTTTAATCATTGAATACTGTGCCCATAGAGTAGAACTTTTAAACTTTCTGGACAAATTCGTGAAGTATGCAAGCATAACGTTTTCCGTGTACATTATATTCATTGCACCATTTTAGAAATTTTTCGTATGCAAAATCATACAGTTTACGCGACTTCGTTGGAATTAGAGTTTCAATACTGGAATTACCCACATAGCAAAATTACATGCCATGTATATACCGCCATATATATTTTAATGGATATGTATATGCAGTCATGGACGTACGATATGCTATGTATATGAAAATTTAATACTCTGGATATATTATGTATATGCATTTGGCAGTCCACGTCTATATGATTGGTACATACATACAATCTACATATGTATATGCTATGTATATTGAATGAATGTACTTGGTTATGAGGATATACTATGCCTATATTATGTATATGAAATAAATATGTAAATAGTTATTTCATGAATATACATGTAATATTCACTACATTAGAGTGAATTATTGGATATGTGTATATACTATGGGTATAATATGTATATAAAGTAAATATGCGTTGAATGCCAAATGTATATACATCAAGTAACTTTTAAAATATTTACCTTGCCACGTACTTTTAGTAAAAGTAAAATAAAATCAAATTTTGAAAATTTAAACTTTTGAAATCTCCAACTCCAGTTAAGATGGGTAAGTGGTTTCTCTACTGGCAAATTTGTGCCCAGCTCAGCCGTGGAGGGTAATTCAAAACAAAATAATGTGAGTCGCGCCACCGATTTTACGGTATAAATCGGAAACCCCTGATGGTCCAGGCACTGACCTATCTTACTGGAGATAAATAATGAATTTAAGAATCTTAATTAAAAAAAAAAAAGAAAATTGATTGAGTAACCAATGTGGTGAGTGGGTGAAGATCTGAGTAAGACACAAAGTTAGATCTATCAATTATATTCACAAAAATAAATAAATACCCCCCCGCACAATAAACCCAACAATTGAGTTATACAATTTATAAAAATATATATATATAAATGAAATAAAGAAAATTAGCGATTATCAGAAAATTTGTTCCACAATAATGTCAAAACCCTGGCAGATTTAATTATGAGTGATCACCCAGCGCAATATGAAAGATTTAAAAATTAAAAATTACTATAAATAATCAATATTCGACCAACAACTTTTACAATGTCTTAATCTTAAAATTAAATTTTTGGCTTATCTGTTATCTGCAGTGCTGGTAGTGAGGCTTTCGTTATTAGCCTGCTGCTTGATGTTGGTGAGGCACAAGTTTAGCCTGATCCAGAAATATTCACCCGGTCCAAAAAGAAAACAATATTCGCCAGGTCCAAAAGCAATTGTTCAGCCAATACCAAAAATAATTTCAGCCAGAACCAAAAACAATTTTACTCGCCAGGTCCACAAACAAGTTCAGCCAGGACCAAAAACAAATGTTCGCCAGGTCCAAAAACCCTAGTCGAAAAAGCGAATTAGCCAAAAAAATCCAAAGTTAAATTATTTAAGAAAGAAAAGTTAAACTTACAAATGTTGACTCTACTTGTTACAAAAGAAAATTTAAAGATTGAATTACACACTAAATTATTTAAGAAACAAAATATATTAAAGTTACAAGTACCGACTCTGCTTAATAAAAAGAAGAAGAAAAAGCAATTTTAAAGATTAAATTACTGATAACACAAACTGAAGGTATACTATAATAATAAACAATAACAGAATTATTGATGAAATTAATACGTAAATAAATCAATTAAATCAGATGCACGTGTGTCATTATACAATTTACAATTTAGAAATCCAATTTACAAATAAAAAAAATATACGATATAAAAATAATGGAACACAATGAAATATATTTAAATTCAAAATTCATCGATCAACTATAGTTAAAACAGGTTAAGCATATTACAAAAAATAATCATTGCACCTGATTCCAAAATTATTTACAACAGTTTATATAAAAATCAATAATAACCATTAAAACTTAAAATTAATAATTTAGTCGGGTTTATTTATGACTGATAAATTTAATTACACAAAATGAATTTAATCATAAAGAAAACGATAGATCTAATATTAACAAAATACCATAATTTAACGTAATATTTAGGTATGCACGTGTAGTTATTATAAGGATGATAATTTACGTGATTTTATAGAATAAACACAGGTAAACACTTACCCTTTTATATTAAGATTAGGGGTTAGCAGCCAAACTGCGATGTTAATTCGCTAACACCCGGTGGTAAATTTCGTGATCTTAAATCGGATGTCCACGCTTGTTCGAAACGAATTCTCTTAGCAACCACACTATAAACGAATTACGGTGTCAAGAAAAGGCATTATATAATTATGCATGAGGTATAACTTACCGAAGAAAGCACCATTTAATCAAATCCCAAAAATATGGATTTATCTATACGCCTACTCAAAAAAATACCACAAAGGAATAACCAAAAATGAGGCTTAGATAAAATATATTGAAGTGAAGTTCAAAAACCCATACGGATGGCTTGAATATTGCCAAAAGAACTCTCAACTTCACAAAATGGCGTCACTTAATTCGATAGTAATACTCTAATGTGTTCGTACGATCGTTGAAATGCAAAAGGAACCACATTACGCTAATCCACGCAAACCTTACCGCGATGACACTTGTGAGTATAGAAGGGGAAATAGTGCGTTCCGTTGTGCAAAAATGACTTTGCTAAATGTTAAATTGATTTACAAAATGATGTTAAAATTAAATCGAATTCATTAAACTAAATGTATTATTAATATCAAAAGGAATTGATGCACTTATTTACTTAATTTAAAATTTTAGCTATTAGTGTGTTAGTTTAAACAGTAAAAACCCGATATGTTTTCGACCTGACAATCAAATTCTCTATTCTCCCCACGGGTCAGGTCAATAAGAATCCCACCACACGGATCAGAACCCGTTTAGAGGCTAACAATCGAGCTGATACATTAACTTAATTTTTAAATATATTGACGCCGATTTTTGCACGTGACAACCTCCTATACGTATTATATCGATAGTATATAATGTACATATTATGTATATTTACACACATTATACTTGCTGTAAACATTCGTAGTAATGCACCAAAATCACTTGAAAATGTTTGAAAAGAAATTCTGAATTAAAGATTTAATGGTTTTAATTTAAACATTTTACAAACATAATTTTATTAAACCTATAAATAAAAAAAGTAAAAAGCAAACACTTATTGCTTGATTTAAACAAGTGATTATTTTCTTAATAAAACAAAACATCACTTATTTTCATAAATAACTATAAATTCTGCAGAATTTTTCCAACAAACAAAATACTATAATATTAACAAAATAAATAAAAAAACAAAAAAATTTAGAACAAAAAACTTAATCCCATTTCATAGTAATGTAATACAAAAAAGTTAAACTTCTTCTGTAGCATGCTGTGTATTATTCCTGAAAAAAAAAACTATCATGTAATTATGCAGGCACAAAATTAAGAAGATTCCATACCTATATTTTTTATTTTGATTTTGAACCCGATCTTTGGCTCGAACAAGCCACGATTTTACTACATTAATAATCTCAACCTCAGAAGCATCTTTTGTTTTAGGATTTAGGCGAACCGCCTCTGTAAAAAATTATTATTCAAAAAATGTACTTCTCATAATACATTTTTTTTATTACTCCAGCTCTATTTTTATAATAAAAACATTGAATTTTATGATAACAATAAATGAATATAGAAGTAACAATAAAATACTCACTTATTATGACTTGAGCAGATTTCAACAGCTTGAAAGTTTTTTTGCCTTTGGCTCCATCCCAGCTAAAGCTTTGGCCTAACTCACTGGAAAGAAACCTGTACATGATTTTTTTCGTCACTTCATTAATGCTTGAACCCCCTATTCGGCTTAACTCCTTAGACTGAATATTAAAAAAAATGCTTTTTAGTAATTGTTGTGGAATATAATATATAGTTACTTATTACCAAATCATCGGGTATATCGTTAGCCAGCATATCTTCCACATTCTGTAAATCCTTCAGATCTATTAATGGAAACTTGCTTAAAATTTCATTTAATGTTTCATTATTTGTAGGGGAGCATACTTCTGTATTCTTGCTTTTCAACAAAACGTCCAATATCTCTGACTGTTGACTCAAAGTGGCTTTAATTATATTTAATTGACGTAAAACTTGACGTTGAAATTCTAAAAATTAAATATCCACTACTAATTGATTTATAAAAGGTATAAATATTAAAATAAATTGGAAATAAATAAATCCTGATAATTGTGTTATTATATAATATAAAACGTCAAACCTAAGTCAAATCCGTTCGCCTCTCTTTTTTTACATCACAAGTATTTGTTGTTTGTGGTGCTATGGAGTTTTCTTGTGTTCTTGACAACAACTGTTCTTTTCGCTGAAAATAAAATGTATAACATTAACAATTAACATGCATTTAAAAATACAAAAAATTAAGCAGATATTACTTTTACATTGCTTTTAGAAACCCCCTTAAATGCATTCCTAGGTATAATAGGATAACTTTCTTGGTCAGAATTTTCAGAATTTGATGATGAATTTATAAATCGTTTGTTGACTTTGGAATTTTTCTCCAAAAGCTTCTGTTTTTATCCATTATAAGTAATTCAAATAAAGGTATATTTAAAAACTGTACTTACCTTTAATACTTTTGGTTTAATACACACACCTCACGGTTTAAAATATTAAAATTATTACTCTCACCTGTGACTTCTAACAAATTGGTAATAAAAGTGAGGTTAGGAAAATTGGCGCTTCGCATAACGGCGGCTACGGATTCTTCTGTTTTGGAGAGAACTAAGCCTCTCAGTTTAGTCAGCCACTTTTGTAAAAGGCATAGGTACACTGTTTAAAGCAGACTACGAAATTGTAACTTTCGAAGATCTTTTTTATCGTGGTTAAACTGGTTAACCATTATATTTTTTTATTACTAAATTCATTATTGAAAAATATATCCATATTTGTATGTAAAATGTACATCCATAGTATATAGTAAAGCATATGTTCATTTGTGTATATATTAAAATTGTACATAGTACTTTGCTATAGGTATATACATACTGATATATGCAATGCATATTCATTATACAAACAGTAATGTACATCCATTACTGGATATTTATATTCTATTTTATGTATATGCATGGATATTTTTGATGTGCTATGTATATTCATAACATATACATCTCCATGGCATGCTATGTGGGTAGCTATTTCAACTAATTCCGGAGGCGTACATTGCAATTCTTGAGACATTTTTCACAAAATTTTCAAAACAGACAAACGTCAAATTAAATAAGTTTAAAAATGACAGTTCCTACCTACTTGATTACAACGCCCCATTATTTTATTAGTACAATAATAAAAAATCATTTTTGTACTAGTAAAATAATGGGATATTTCTACGGTCTATGTTGCAAAAAGTAATATAGTTATTATTATACGCTTGAAGAAAAAATATATTTTTAACTTCCCGCTAAAACAAATTAATTTTTTTTTAAATCGGGAAGTTATTGGTTTCACCCCGTTTTTCGAAAATCGAGTTTTCATCGGATCTCAACGTTTTGAGGTCTTAGGAACCTCCCCTGACTATTTTTACGGGGGTGTCTGTATGTACGTGTGGATGTGTGTGTGTGTGTGGATGTATGTAAACCTCTTATAACTTTTGAACGGCTTGGCCGATCGGAATGAAATAAAAAGCATTCCAAAGAGTTCTATCTAACTTAGATTCCCTGTAAGTTTGAACCGATTCGAGCCTGTAGATTTTGAGAAATTTCAAAATAACCGAAAAAAAAACCATTGGTAAAAATGATGTTTTTTGGACATATCTTTTTGGCTATTGCATCGATCAATTTCATAACCTAATCAGGTCTCAAGCTTAAAAAGCCACGTCGAATGCCGTTTTGCAAATTAAAATGGGTTGATTCGTTCGTGAGATATCGTTGTCGAAAAATTTCAAAAAAGTGTTTTTTTTTAATAACAAAGATTTTTTGACTAACCAATTTTGCACTCCCGGTAACGTTTTTAGGTCTCAAAAAACTGCGTCGAATGCCATCTTGAACATTAAAATCGAATAAGGCGTTAAAAAGTTATGGCTTTTTAAACATTTCAAAAAAAGTCAAAATACGTCACGTTAAAACGGTTTAAACTAGCGGGAAGTTGCAAGGATGGCCTTTAAGGCCAACCTCTTTTCGAATTTTTCATAATTTGCACCTCGTACTTTTTTGATAAATTTGATTAAAAATTTGCTTTACGTAAACCAGATTTAAATACTCATTTCTCACTCCCTAAAGAGTATTTCGATATCCGCCTTTTACCAAAAATTTGCAATTTTAATTTCCTAATTTGCACCATCGTAAAATTTGCGGAAAACGGTAACAAATATAAAAATTAATAAAATTAGTTTCGGACTGCTGTCAGAAATAAGTAACTGCGGGTAGTAAACGCATGCGCAGTTATTTATTTCTGAACGTACATCAGCCAGGAAATGATTTTATTAATTTTTATAATAATTGTTACCGTTTTTCGCAAATTTTACGATGGTGCAAATTAGAAAATTAAAATTGCAAATTTTTGGTAAAAGGTGCATATCAAAATACACTTTAAGGAGTGAGATATGAGCATTTGAATCTGGTTTAAGTAAAGCAAAATTTACAAAAAGTACGAGGGTGCAAATTATGAAAAATACGTTTTTGAAAGTTGCAAATTAAAATCTTTCATTAGGTTTAAACAATTTTTTTTAAAAGAAATTTTTGGGGCTGGAAGAGCGGTGGTGCTATAAAAGATGAGCGTCGTTGAGGTCGTACTAGAGGAGTTCGGAGTCTGAGGCTGTCTGTAAAAGACACCCTTTGGAGTGTCTCTAAAACAGACCCTTTGGTTTGGATGATCGTTAGTACTCTTGACATATTTTTCGTGAGTAAGTGTGACATGTCACCATGTAGTTTATTTCGTAAGATTAGTGAAAATTATTGAAAAGTGCGTCTAGTAAAGCTACCCCTCATCCCTAAACACTAGAGCCCATTCACAATTCCCTCCAGGCGCGACACAATTAAATTTGAGCTGATTATATATGAATCACTCATTCTGTTAAAAATCTGCATCAAAATCCGTTGCGTACTTTTAAAGATCCAAGCATAGACCGGTGAAAGCGACTTTGTTTTATACTAAGTAACGGTTTAACAATTATACAAATAACCAAAAAGAAATTTAATATGGCAACAATGGTGCAGAGTGGGCGATTTACGGTTTCGTTTTGGTAATGCACTATTATCACTTGTTAGACCATAGACAACTTTAAAGCATGCGCAATCGTTTTCTGTAGTGGTGAAAATGGGAACTAAACCAGTAAAATTGATCAACTGGTAGCACGAAAAGCGGAAAACTAGTTTTGGTGGCATAGTGACAAGTTAATTGCTGGTAGCTTTAGTTTAATATAAATTTAAAGTAGTTTAATCATAAAAAGGGTGTAAAAATATAGTTAATAGTTTTAAACATGGTGCGCTAATATCGGAACTTGTTGCCAATTTTATATTAGGCATCAACATATCTCTGGTTTAGTGATTGATATTGGACAGAAAATGGCTGATAATAATATAGTGGCTTACTGAAACCGACTTTTTTTATACTAAGTAACACTAAATGAACGGTTTGCTTTAACAATTTATAGTTGAAAACTATACAAATAACCAAAACGAAGACGACAGTTGATATGGCAACAGTGGTACACCTTTCATATCAGACTGTGACAAGTGACTTTGCCTGGATGTCATTGATGTCAAAGTCAAAGATACAGCAAGAAAAAGTATGGTTTTCGTTTCCGACAGTCGGTCATATTAATAATCTTCCTTTCTTTGATATGTAATCCAAAGTGCACAAAAGTTTTAAGCTCTTGATGGTGTCCAGAGATAACATATAATATTTATATTATAATGGCTCTCATGGTGTCGCACTTTTAAATTGTAAATGGCTAAAGTGATCAAATAGTGAAATTAACCATACCGGTAGACTTTAGAGTTTAGACATTAAGTTTAGATCTCACACTGTTGTTTGGTACAACCAGAAAAATGGATGGTTTTAAAGAAGAATCAGATTCATTAATGAATAATAAAACCGAAAGTAATCCTAACGAACTGTTATCTAATATTAAAACCGAAGAAATTGAAATTGAAAAATGTTATCTCGAATTCGAGAACTTACATGAAATTGACTATTATATGATGAAAAGGGAAAGTTTTGAAGAAAAAGTTACTCTAACTAAAAGTGATGTTTTAATAAGCACAGAAAATATAAAAACTGAAAATGTTAATTCAAATGAGGGCATTCAAGAAAGAATAAATGATATCGAAATTAAGAAATTTGATTTCCCTGTTTATACAAAAGCTATCCATGATTTTGTTGAAGTAGGACAAACTGTGCAAACAATTAAAATGTATTCTAGGAAAAAATGTAAGTATTTTGTGATTTTTATATATTTTATTTTGCCTCACGCAAGCCATTTGAAGTTTATTTAAAATTTTTAACAAATATGTCTAATAAACCTTGAGTATGGTGCCAGCAATTATGTTATATAGTAAGCATAATAAATTGTAATGATGATGTTATTGATACGTATACAGATGGGTTCAAATATTTTTTATATTTTACAAAATAAATATTTATCTTTAAATTCTCATAGCAGTTTAAAAAAATACAGATGTTTAAAGGTTTTTTACGATACTAAGACGATGACGTCACAAGCTAAAAAATTGCGGCGTTGTCACGTTGTAATTTTTTTCCCTTACCTAAATAAAGGAATGCGATTGTTTTCCTTTTCAGTTTATTTTTGCTGTTAACTATTATCGAAGTATTTAATGACCTGAAAGACATCCATTTATGATCTTAAAATGTTTTATTCGAAAATTTAACTAATATCCTTTACTACGTGGAAATGTTTCATAATGAACAAGTAAAACAAGTAAGTAGGTACCAGATAAGTCCACAAAATAGAAAACTATTCTTCCCCCTAATAACGCAACGACTATCTTTGTGAAACCGGTCGTAAAGGAAGTTTTCTATTTTGTGGAGTTATTTAATACTTGTTCATTATGTAACTATTTCCACAAAGTAAGGATTGAAATAATCAATTTGAACATTGTTTTATACTGTGTGTTTAATACTTTATGGTGGAAATCTAACAGTTATTGTGTAATTTACAATTTTCAGACATGTTATCAATTTTATATCCTATCAAAGTAATATAAAAATTATACCTTGCTTGTCCTTACTTATAATGCTAGAACTATGTATTTGATGCAAACCTGTATGAGAAAACAGGTTTGCATCGAATACATAGTTCTATAAGTAAGGACAAGCATGGTATAATTGTTTTATTACTTTTATAGGATATAAAATTGATAACATGTCTGAAAATTGCAAATTCCAGAACAACTGTCAGATTTCCACCATAAAGTATCAAACACAAAGTACAAAGCAATGTTCAAATTGATTGTTTCAATCCTTACTATGTGGAAATATTTTAATATAAAAACAAATTACCATACTAAGTACTCTCTTTATTATACAAATTAACAGTCACAAGTTATTGTATGTATGATTCAGGTTGCCTACTCTAATATGAAACCGTCACTATCATCGTCTTCACTATCAAAATTAATAATAAGTGGAGGCACATCCTCCCTATCAAATCCCACTTCCCTATCCCACCAATCTTGTATGATTTTTTCAGTATGTTGTACTGTTTTCAACCATACATCAGGAGTTGCTTTTTCTAATGCTTTTTTCCAGGTTGCTAGTGCTTTTTCTCCCGAAGTACCATCCATTCCCACATTATCTCGATAATAATTTTTAGTAATGCCCCAAATATGTTCGATAGGGTTGAATATACAATGGTAGGGAGGAAGTCTAAGTACTTTATGCCCATATTTTTCAGCTAAAATGTCTGCTTCATACAGTTCCGGTGGTTTATTCCTAAAAATGATAGTTTTTTAAGTTTTATACTTTCAAGTTTCATCTGAGGTTACTTCAATACATATTTTATACATATCTAATGTTTAGTAAAAGTTACTCAATTTATCTAGATAATGAATTCAGATATTTTTCTATTTACTTACATTTGTACTAAATTCAATAACTGTGTTTTGAAGAAAGTGGCTTCAAAGGGAATACCATTATTAGTTAACCAGTTCTGAATATGAGCTTTTTTGGTAGCAGTTGTGGGTACTTTATTGACCACCGTACTATGGTAACTGGCATTATCCATAACGATCATTGTAGGTTCTTCTAAATTCATTAAAAGCTGATATTCAAACCAATGCAAAAAATTTTCTCTATTCATCTCACCATGGTAATCACCATCCCGAGTTTTGGAAGAAAATACCAACTCGGCTCCAGGAATAAATCCAGAAGATGCACCTGCATGCAGTACTATGTATCTAAAATCAAAAAATAGTGGTTTGTTATTTTAAAGCAAATTACAAGATACAAGAATGGAAAACTTTTTAAAATATATTTCTCTACGAATTTTGTAGTTATAGTCATATTTATTAGTGATTTTATTCTTTCTATACAATGCAACTTCTATATCGAAGATATTTTAAAATAAACATTTCGATAGGTCATGTAATGAACAAAGTAAATTTAAGGGTCAAATGCATGAAGCGGTTATGTTAAATTTTCCAATTAACATCTATTTTATTCTGTATGAACGTTTTAAGTGTCATACACATGTAAGTTAAGCCCTTCTGCTACTTAGTATTCATCTAAATTTGATGAAAAGAGAGGTTAACACTTTTGGGTAAGATAGTGTGACACTTAACATCTTTATAAACAGTTATTGTTACCTCTTCATTATGTAACAATTAAAAAAAAAATTATTATATCTGTGTACCTGGCACCACCAACTTTCGTTTTTTTCACACTTCTCTGATCAGAATTTTGCCAGGAACGTCCAACTGTACCATCTTTAAATATCCATGTCTCATCCAAAAAAACAAACTGGTACAGGCCTTCTCGTTTAATCTTAACATATTCGTGCAGAAAATGTACACGTTTCAATGCAATGTGTGGTAATTCCATTAAACCACGACGTGGATCATCTTTCTTATATTTAAAACCAATATTTTTCAATACTTTCCACAGTGAAGTTACACAGCCCCATAAACAGTTCTCGCTCTTGGAGTTTCAATTTTAACGTATTTAATGTTATGTGTTCCTCTGAAATACATAATACTTATGTTAATTGATGTGAGTGTAAAATTTTCAAAATACTTACTGTTTTTGTACATGTCGTAGATAACATTGCGGATAGCATTTTCATCAAAACCATCAATTGTAACAATAGGTTTTGTACGTTGCCTTTCTTTTACTGGGCTTTTGGGAGCTTCACCTTTCTTGTCCTTGGCTGCGATACGATTCACCGTTGTAAGACTCAATTGCAATGCATCTGCAACTCTCTGAAATATTTTTAATATGATTTACAAAAATACATACTCAGGGTTCATGAACCTAACCCCAAAATTCAAATACCTACAAACTTCGTGTGTTTTAGATATTAAAAATTTGTATTGATAATATTGGGTGTAAATAATATACTTATACTTACATCTCTCACAGCAGTAAGTGGAAGCAATGGGCCTGCATTTTCACGTTCACGTTCAAAATAGCTTATTAATGCTCTCACCATTTCCTGTGATTGTTTGCTTAAAGGTTTCGGCATTTTAATACTTTTCACACACACACTGCAGAGTAACCCAATAAGTTAAGTATAAAAATAACTGTTAGTAATGAAAACTACTGTTTTTTATAGATTTTAAAGAAATCTGAATACAACAAAACACTAATAAAACGTAAAGAAATATTGAAGATTGTAAACAATGACGAATACTTTAACAATGTTGACTTGGCAATATGGTGAAGTGTTGCCAACTTATGACATTTAATTCCCATTTGTTTATCGTATTTACTCTCTCTTTTTATTTTGTTTTTGTGTTTACCATACAAATAACTAAAAATTACGTCATCGTCTTAGTATCGTAAAAAAGGTTTATAAAGGTTCCACCTAATTGTTACTTCAAATTTTTCTCTAAAGATTAGTATTGATGTTTTACTATACGCAAAAAGAGGGGCGTTATAATATTGATGTGTCTATGTGTGTGTGTGTGTCTGTCTGTGGCATGTGGCATCATAGCTCCCGAACGAATAAAGCGATTTCAATTTTGTTTTTTTTTGTATTAAAGATGACTTATGTGTGAGTATTCTTAGATATGTTTGTTGAAAATCGGTTGATCCGGTTGTGGGACGTGAAAGTGGGGAAGAATACCCAAATCTTTGTAGATATAACCAACCGCTCTTCCAGCCCCAAACATTTCTTTAAAAAAAAATTGTTTATACCTATTGAAAGAGCTTAATTTGCACCTTTCAAAAACATATTTTTCAAAATTTGCACCCTCGTAATTTTTTTAAACTTTGCTTTACTTAAACCAGATTTAAATGCTCATATCTCACTCCTTAAAGTGTATATTGATATGCACCTTTTACCAAAAATTTGCAATTTTAATTTTCTAATTTGCACCATCGTAAAATTTGCGAAAAACGGTAACAATTATTATAAAAATTAATAAAATCATTTCCTGGCTGATGTACGTTCAGAAATAAATAACTGTGCATGCGTTCACTACCCGCAGTTACTTATTTCTGACAAATTTTACGATGGTGCAAATTAGAAAATTAAAATTGCAAAATTTTGGTAAAAGGCGGATATCGAAATACTCTTTAGGGAGTGAAAAATACGTTTTTGAAAGGTGCAAATTAAGCTCTTTTAATAGGTATAAACATTTTTTTTAAAAAAATTTTTGGGGCTGGAAGAGCGGTGGTGTAGATATACTAGTTTCCGACCGAAACAAATTTTTCAACCGAAACCGTAAGTGCAACATGAATAGAATAGAATAGAATAGAATATATTTTCATTTTTCATTTACATGTAGATTACATTAAATGAACAAACACGTCAGTAAAAAAAACATACAAAACAATACACATAAAAAGACAAAAACAAGTAGGTACATAGTGTAGGAATATAAAATAAAATTAAAAAATTACTTAAGACTAAAAAACTACATAAAATATTCCTCTAGAGAGTAACATCCTTTAGACAGAAGCAACTTTTTGAGCTTAGCTCTGAACATTTTAACATGTGCTGAAGTTTTAATATTTTCTGGCAATTTATTATAAAATCTACATCCATTATAAAAAAAATTTCTTTGGTACAAAGCTGTTTGGTGGTTATCAGGTTGAAGGAGATGTCTGAAGCGTGTGTTATAACTATGAGTATTGTTACTAAGAAGATCTAAATTATTGTAGACGTAACTGCAAGCTTCAAGAATATATATATTAAATAAAGTTAAAATTCCCAGCGATTTAAAATGCTCTCGGCAGCTAGTTCTGGCATCGAGATTTTTTATAATTCGAACTGCAAACTTTTGTAAAATAAAAACTCTGTTAACATTTGAACTGTTTCCCCAATTTAAAATTCCATACTTAACACGGGAATGAAAGTTGGCATAATATAAACTTAAAAGAACATCTTCATTGCAGTGATTGCGCATAAATTTCAAACCGTAACAACTACTACGTAATTTTTTGCAGAATTCATCAATCTGAACATCCCATTGTAGATGTTTATCAAAAGTAACACCTAATAACTTGACCGCATTACTGCATTCTACTTGTTCTCTTAGACCCTCAAAAATTACAGGTGGGTCTTGTCTTCTGTGCCCAAAAAGCATCATCAATGTTTTATCGTGATTTAATAGGAGATTATTCTTAACTGACCAATTACTTACCCGTTGATAAACTAGTTCTGTTGTTTCTATTATATCTGTAATATTATTTTCTGAAATAATTATATTCATATCATCTGCATAACAAACTATATTAACATTTCTTAGTTTTTCCAAGTAAAATATCAAATCATTGGCAAAGACATTAAATAGTATCGGTCCCAGAACTGACCCTTGAGGAACACCTTGTGTGATAGAGCAGGCCATACTTTGAACATTATTTATTTTTACATACTGATTTCTATTCTTCAGGTAAGTTTCAAAAAATTCCAGTGGTAGGCCTCTGATACCGTATCGTTCAAGTTTAACGCAAAGTAATTCATGATCTACCAGGTCAAAAGCACGAGAAAAATCAATAAATAAGCCTAAAGTAAATTTTCCTTTATCCAAGTTACTAATTACTATATTTTGAAAGTTACAAAGTGCTGTTTCTGTGCTTCTTTTTGTGCGGAATCCATGTTGACATTCAGAAAACAACTTATTCTTCTGGAAAAACAAGCAAAGTTTATTTTTGATATCCATTTCAATTAGTTTGGAAAAGGAACATAAAAGACTAATTGCCCTGTAATTTGAAAAATTATTGGGATCACCTTTTTTAAACAAAGGAAGTACTACTGCCAACTTTAAACAGTTAGGAAAACAACCAGTACTGTAAACAGAGTTTATTAAAAATGTGAGTGGTTTGCATAATGCGTCACAAGCTTTCTTAATCAAGTTGTTAGATATATAGTCAAAACCAGAAGAATGTGAAGATTTTAAACCTTGAATTAAAATTCTGACATCATCATTTGTTACTGGTGTAAGAAAAAAAGAATCATTGGTGAGACCAATGTTTTGATTAACAAAGTCTAAATCATGTTCTCGATTGGTAACAGAATCCTGTGTAAAAAGCTTATTAAATGTGGTCGCTATCTCAAGATCAGTTAGAGGAACTCCTTCATTCAAAATAACAATATTTTTATCATTCTTATACTTACCTTTTATATTATTAATAACATTCCACATGGCTTTTGATTTATTCTCTGCATTTGAAATAATATTATCATAAAATCGCTTTTTATTTACAAGTAAGGCATTACAATATTGTTTTTGCACTCCAATGCTAATCTGTTTATAAGCACAGTTTAATTTAGCTAAATCTGAAAACATAATCATTCTTTCTTTAAGATGTTTGATTTCATCTGTAATCCAACTATTGCTTTTATTTTTTGTTTTTGAAGAGATTTCGCGAAAAGGAAATGATATCTCAAAATAATCTAAGATGATTTTTAAAAAGTTGTCCCAGCCACAGTTAGAATCATGTTCATTGTAAATGTTGACCCATGACTCATGTTCTAAAAAAGTCCTAAAACGCGTTATATTATATTCAGAGAAAACTCTACGTAAACTACGATTTATGGAATCTTTCTGAACTCTAGAAATTTTTAAACGAAAATGTTGAGCATAATGATCGGATAGATAGAGATTTTGTACATTAGCTTGCATGTTATTGTATATATCAGAACTAACTATAAAATTATCAAGACAAGTGCTGGAAGTTGCAGTTACTCTAGTAGGTGAATAAATTGTTACTTTCAAATCATAGCAGCCCAAGAGATCCTCCAGCAACGCACGACTGCTACTTTGTACCAAGAAATCAACATTAAAATCGCCTCCTATAATAATTGTTCTATAATATCCAGTAATATTATCCAACAAAATTGCGAAAAGTTCTAAAAATGTTTTAAAGTCACTCATGTGACATGAGTTAAATTTAACAACCGTTTCACGATTTGATGGTTAAGCACCTATAGCTTAGTTGTTACAGCGTCAACTGAAGGTTGCGAGTTCCGACATTTTTTCAATTTCTCCTTAATGTCATTTAATATATTCTTGTTTGTATACTTTCTAAAATTTTCAAAAAACCCAATGAGAGAAATCTCGAATAATCGTTTATTAAATTACTTTAACATATTTAAAATTTCTATTAATTACTGAAGTTACAAAAGTAACAACTTGATTATCATTCGGTAACGGCTGATTAATGACTATTCTTTTTTCTTGCATCTTTATGAATCTCGAGATCGTAGTATAAAATAGCGGATTGGGGATATTAGGGGGTGAATAAAACATTAAACTTTTACAAAAAAATTCCCAAAGATACTTCACAAACACTTGAGTGGCGGTCGTTTTTGACCGAAACCAGCTTTTTTTTGGTCGAAACCGAGCTTTCGGTCGGTCACTAAAATATACTTGTGTGGGGTCTCAAATGAAAGCGCACAGAAAGAAAATATTGATGACTCAATCGAGAGTGTTTTTAGCTTTGTTTTGATGAGAAAATGTTGGAAGTTTTTTTAATTTATTTTAAGTATTGGTATTTATTTTTAGCATTGATGTGAGCTTATACATTTCAGGTTTTCTATCTGTGCCAAAAAACTGGCTGCGTCACTTTGGGAAATTCTATGGAACATGTTTTTTTTGTGGACAATTTTTCTGTGATAAATTGTTATTTTTAAACCATTTTTATATTTACCACTTTTTAGTTAATTGTAAAAAATCTGTTAACTTGAAAAGGGATAATTCTGTTACAAAACACATTAACTTAAAAGATCTAAGTAAAGTAAACGGACAGATGATAACTGACAGTAAACAAAAACCTTTTAAATGTGAAATTTGTTTAAAATATTTCACAAGAAAAGATGTCTTAAAAAAACATATTATTAGAGCTCACACTGGTGAAAAGTCATTCAAATGTGAAATTTGTTTAAAATGTTTCACACAACAATTTGATTTAAAACGACATTTGACAACTCACAGTCAAGACAAACCTTTTAAATGTAAAATTTGTTCAAAATGTTTTAGAAACCAATTTTGGTTAAAAAGTCATATTAGAATTCATACTGGTGAAAAACCCTATAAATGTACATTTTGTACAGAATGTTTCTCAAATTCCTGTAATTTAAAAACTCATGTTAGAAGTCACACTAACGGGAAACCTTTTAAATGTAAAATTTGTTTAAAATGTTTTCAAGACCAAACTTATTTAAAACATCATATTAAAATTCACACTGACGAGAAACCTTTTAAGTGTAAAATTTGTTCAAAATGTTTCAAAAGATCTAGTTATTTAAAAAGGCATGTTAGAATTCACACTGACGACAAACCTTTTAAATGTGAAATTTGTTTAAAAGGTTTCATACACCAAAGTAGTTTAAAACAGCATATTATAATTCACACTGAGGACAAACCTTTTAAATGTGAAATTTGTTTAAAATGTTTCAAACTCGAATGTAATTTAAAAAAGCATATTATAATTCACACTGACGACAAACCTTTTAAATGTGAAATTTGTTTAAACGGTTTCACACAATGCAATGCTTTAAAAATGCATATTAGAACTCACACTGGTGAAAAACCTTACAAATGTGAGATTTGTTCAAAATATTTCACACAATCCCAGGCTTTGAAAAAACATTTTAAAACTCACACTGGTGAAAAATCTTTCAGATGTGAAATTTGTTCAAAATGTTTTACAGAATCCAATTGTTTAAAAAGACATATTAGAACTCACACTGGTGAAAAACCTTACAAATGTGAAATTTGTTCAAAATGTTTTACAGAATCCAATTGTTTAAAAAGACATATTAGAACTCACACTGGTGAAAAACCTTACAAATGTGAGATTTGTTCAAAATGTTTTATAGAATCCAGTAAATTAAAAACACATATTAGAAGTCACACTGGTGAAAAACCTTACAGATGTGAGATTTGTTCAAAAGGTTTCTCGCAAAAAACTTACTTAAAAAAACATATAACAAAAAATCATATTTGAATTCAAATTGCTAAAAAATTATTTCAAATCTAAAAGGACCCGCACTAACTAAATGGATTTTGGGTCCCAGTCGAATTGGCTGAAAATTCAGTATGAATATTTTTTAACGGTTTTTATGTCAGTTGAAAAAATGCTCTAAAAGCGTCCTTTTATGACTTAATGGGTTAAGTTCGGCCTTCAAAAGACCTTCAAATTACCTCTAGGTGATGTTTAGGGTGGAAATATCATCAAGCTCATTTTTGAAGTGTCAAAAACCATAGCAGTCTACTGATTGAAGATTATTAGAGACATCAATTTTTTAATCAATTAACCAAAATCTTAGTAAGCCTTACTCAGGCCTAAAGCTAATATCACATATTACGCCCTTCTATATCTTCGAAAATATACATAGGATCATGTTTGGTCCATGATAACTTTTGATCAGAAAGTCGAGAACTACAACATACTGAATTTTCAGCCAATTCGACTGGGACCCAAAATCCATTTAGTTAGTGTGGGGTCCTTTGTTTAAAATGTGATGCAGAACAAAGCTTAAAACGGTATATTATTAGAGAAAAATGTCAAGAGGTACTAGAAAAAATGTTAAACAGCTTGTAATTTAATGAATTTTTCTGTGATTTGTTTAAACAATAACGATTTAATGGAATATTATTTGCATGTTTATGTACATTAGATTGTTTTACCATGGAATTTAAGTTTTTATGTATTTTAATAAGAATGTTATATATATATATATATATATATATATATATATATATATTGAGATGATATTAGTTACTATGTTATATTAAATAAGAATGTAGAACGAAAATCTAATGGAAAGTAGAGAAAGGAGATTTTCTTATTTCGAGTCAGAGCGCAAATTTAGTAACATTGGGATTGATTATCATCTTCTTCTTCATAATTCCTAAAAAAAGGAAAAAGAAAATAAATTAATAAAAAAAAAAAAATACAAATACATTTCAAAGATTTTTATTTTAAGATTCAAAAATGATTAATCTACATTATATAAAGTTTTGATAATTATGAAATTGATAAATGGGTAAAGTAGATAATTAAAAGTTTATAAAATTGCCAATACGTTAGTAATCAAACATTAATTTTAAATGAATTAGGGGTGTAAGTAAATAAGAAAATAAATTATAAAAAAAAAGACATCACAAATAGTTAAAATACATGTTAAAACTTCTACTTACTTTTAAATTATACGTATTTACCAACCATATTCTAATTTATAAATAGTTCAAATGCCAAATGAAATATTCTGAAAAAGAGAAAATTATTAGTTTGTAGTGCTAGTAAATTTCATAAGAATAATAAAAAAGAATGATCATTGTTTTAAATTGTAAGATTGAATCAAGAATTATATTTTGTTAATAATTTTATTTGAATAAGAAATTAGTAGGCGATTAGATGGAAAAGATGTATAGATTTAAGTTTGTTGAATTTGTCATTTGTTTTTTTGTTGATTCTGATAGAATCTCTCTTGTTTTCTGGTGGTTGAAAGAGAAGTTGTATTAAAAATTTGCTCCGTAGAAATTTTGAGTTTTTTTTGAAAGTATTGAGAATAGAAAGTATTAAAACAGTTTAAAGTATCAAGATTATCCCAAGGTAACCAGAGAGAGCAATTGGTAAGAGAAATTTATATGATTTTATGAAGAAATAGATATTTCAATTTATGGGGCTGAGCACTTTATGGTATAACTGTATTTTAATTGAGTTAAAGAAGATTAAATTAATATTTAACAAGAAAGAAAGTCATAATTACACTTACCAGAGAAGATAGTAGTCATCCATCGCTTGGTTTTGAAGAGGAATTGATTATTTGATCTTCATAAAGTTTCCTGAAATCTGTGCTGTATTGGAGGAAGAAAGTAGATTGTCCTAAGAACTGAATCCTGATTCCAGAAGAGGAGTAAAGCTTCACACAAATGGTAACAACTTTGCACTCGTTATAATAAAGAGTTTTATATGTGTTTGATTTTTGAAATTTTGATGAACATTTTTATTTCACTGTTTTATGTATTTAACTAAATTATTTTTATTCACTTTTTGTTAAGTTTAATCTAAATTGCTCAGTAACTCAAGTCAGAATACTTCATTTTATATATTTGATGCATGTTTTGGTTTATCAACGGTATCTTTGAAGTTTGACACATTTTGAATTAGAAAGGTTAGAAATTTATATGCAATTCACGCCTAGAAAATATTGTTGGTCTAGGATAGTGCGGTTATACAGTCATTTTATTGCAAATTTGTGTATTCACTGATTTTGAATCTAGTTTGGTTGAATATTTGAACTCTGACCTTGACATAAGGGAATAGCCGGTAGCATATTTAATTAATCATATTGGAAAATAATTACACTGAGTTAATTCTTACCTATTCACTATTTATATTTAAAATTTAAAATTAATTAAAGGTAAGGAATATTTTATAACATAGTGATTGATATTATCAAAACATATCATTATTATTCATATATGTTATAAATATTGGCGCCCAACGTGGGGCTCTAAACAATCAAAATTAGAGCCGATTCAAATAATTAAAATTTGAGAATTTTGTTAAATTTTTTTTTTATTTCACTCTAAACAATCAAAATTAGAGCCGATTCAAATAATTAATATTTAAAATATTTTTTTTTTTTTGAAACCTTGATTTGAAATTTTTTTTTTTTGTGATTCATATTAGTTATATTTATCTCGATAGAATAAATTGTGAATATGGAGGGAAAAATGAGATTGAGAGATGGTAAGATAGTAGGAGATGAGAGTGAAAGTAGTGATGGAGGAGAGATTGAGATGGAAAGTGTGGCAGTACAAGTACATGAAGAGAGAGTGTTAGGAGCCGGAGATTATCGAGTGGAAGAGCTGATTCAAACCGGACAGACACAGGAAGAAGCAGAGATGGAAGAAGGAGAGAATTTAATAGAGATAGGGGGAGAACAGGATCGAACTATGATAGAAATAGAGACAGAGACAACTGCTGGTGGAAATGAACAAGAAGAACTGGTGGTACAAGAAAAACCAAGAAAAAAAAATCAACCTGATATGAACAGCATACTTGAAATCCTTATGATGAGATTTGATCAGCAGGATAAGAAATTTGAAGAAAATAATAAAAAATTGGATGAGACGAATAAAAGATTTGATCAGCAGGATAAGAAATTAGATGAAATAAAAGAAGATAATAAGATTTTTAAAAGAGAAATTAGTAGTATTAAAGAAGATAATTTGAAGATCAAGGAAGAAATGAAAATTATGAAGATAGACTGTGACAAGAATATGGAACAGCAAAATATTAAATTAAGGAATGAAATCCAGGAGACAGGGATTAAAATTAAGGGGGAAATTAAAATGGTAGAAGAGAAAATAGTAGAAGTGAGTAAACAAACAGAACAAATAAAAAAGGAAATAGGACAGATAAAGATGCAAGAGCAAATTAATGAAGAGGTAGTGGACAATTTAAAAATTAACTTAGGAAAAGAATTTGAAAGACTAGAGGGAGAAGTAGAAAAACAAAAAGGAGTTTGTAGTAAGAATCAAGAATTAACCCAGTATAAATTAAATAAGGAAATGGAAGATATGCAAAAGAAGTTACAAGAAATTATGGATAATAATGTCAGAGGAAATATGGTGGGAGTTCTTCCTAACATGATATCACACTACAACAATACCGGAATTAAATTTGATGGAAACATTAATCATATACATCCAAAAGTATTTGTGAATATAATAAAAAGTAAAACAAAACATATTAGTGATTTCTTGGAGAAAAAACTGTTGATCCGGGATATGTTAACTGGACATCCTTTACTATGGTTCTGCAATAAAGAAAATCAAATGTCGTCAATAAAAGATTTCGAAGAGCAATTTTGTAGATATTTCTGGGGGGAAATCCAACAAGCTACTTTTAGAGAAAAACTGTATTTTGGTAAATATGACTATAATAAAGGAAAAAATTTTAATGCATATGCAATGCAACTATATAATAATGCACAATATTTGGAACCTGCAATGAGGGAAGAGGAAATTGTTTTGTATGTGGCGAGACAGTACAAACATGAAATGACGGAAACAATAGCAATTCATAATATTAAAACAATGGAACAGTTATCAAATTACTTACAGAGACTTGAACGAAGTCTAATGAATGAAAGTAGAACGAATGGGAATGAAAGATTTAATGATAGAAATAGATATGATAATAGGAATTCTGGAGGTAATAGATTTAATGAAAGGAATCGAAATGAGAATAGGAATGATAGTAATTACAGATTTAATAATAGGAATAGGGAATTTAATAGGGGATATAGTAATTTTAATAGGAATGAAACAAGAGCAAATGAATATAGGAATGATAATAGTAATGGTAGAAATGGGGAAAATAGGAATTCTGATAGAAGAAATAGGGAATTTCCAAATAATAATAATTATGATAGGAATGTAGGATCAGGTGATAGGTGGAACAGAAATAATAATTATAGTAATAGAAATTATGATAATAGAAATGTAGTAAATCGGGATAACGAAAGGAGAGATAGAGGTGAAAACAGTAGACAGGTGAATGTTGTAAGTGTTAATCAGAGTGATGTGACTGGTCAAGGCCAGGGACAGAGCGTGGATTTTGCATAAATCGCTCTCATGTGCATAATATCATCTACTCTTCTAAGTATGAACATCCTAGGGAATTTATTGTGAATGATGACGAGGTTAAATTTAATGAACTAAAAAGGTTAATTTTTATAGAGGGGGTTTTCCAAAATATTAAATGTAAAATTATGATAGATACTGGTTCAGAGGTTACTTTAATTAGTCAAAGGGTGGTTTCACAAATCAAACAAGATGATATTATGGTGATAAAAACAAATAAATTATCATTAGTGGGAGCGAATAATAAGAAATTATATGAAACAAGTAATATGATTATGGGGGAAATTTTAATAGGGTTGAAAATGTATAAATTTCAAATGTTATTAATACAAAATCTGAACTATGACATTATATTGGGTTCAGATGAATTAAATAATCATAAGGTTATCATCGATTATGAGGATGAATGTTTAAGATGGGAACAACAAATAATACCATTTATAGTAAAAAAGAATGAAAGTTCGGAAATTAATAATAATGTTATGTACAACAACATAGAAAATATGGAGTTTGACAAATTAGAAGAAAATTGTGGATTGTATAGGACGGAAGTAGAAATATTATGTAAGAAATATTATAAATTGTTTAATGAAGATATATGTATAGCTACAAATTACACGCACAAGTTGGAGATGAATAAAGATATTAAGAATTTTAAAATAAAAACTTATCCGATACCGTATAAAATAAAAGATGAAGTATATGAAGAATTAAATAAAATGTTGAAGGATGGAATAATAGAAAGATCGGATTCTCCATACATAAATGCAATTACTTGTGTAAGAAAGAAGTCAGGAGAGATTAGAATATGTCTTGATGCAAGAAACATAAATGCCTATACAGTCAAACAATATGAAAGTCCTATGAATGTCGAAGGAATTTTTGGAAGAATTACAAATGCAAAAATTTATTCTAAATTAGATCTTAAACATAGTTTCTGGTTAATTCCGTTAGAAGAAAATAGTAGACCATATACAGCTTTCATGGTAGATGGTATTGTATATCAATTTTGTGTGGTGCCATATGGATTGCAAAGTTCATGTGCAGCTTTAGTTAGAACTTTACATACAATTTTAAATAAATATGAATCATTCATTTTACACTACATTGATGATATTTTAATTTATTCGGAAAATGAAATTGTACATAAAAAACATTTAGAAATCACATTAAAAGAATTGGAAAGAGCTGGACTAAAATTAAATGTGGAAAAGTGTATATTTTATCAAAAAGAAGTTAAATATTTAGGATATGTCTTGAATACGACAGGGGTAAGTATGGATCCTGAAAGAGTACAAGCTATTATGAATTATCAAACACCTAAAAATTTGAAGACGTTAAGAGGATTCCTTGGAATTATAAATTATTATAAAAGATTAATACCAGATTTGTCAAATAAAGAAGTTCCTTTAATAGAGCTACTGAAAAAAGATGTTAAATGGAAATGGACACCCGAGAGAGAAAAAGCTTTTCAAGAATTAAAATTTGTCTTTACCAATAATTTAAAAGTGTATCACCCGCAATACGATAAAGTATTTATACTTAGGACAGATGCATCGATAGAAAGATTAGCAGGAGTGTTAATACAAGTTCAGGAAGTAGGAGAAGTACCTATTAGTTTTGTATCAAGAGTAACAAAGAATTGTGAGAAGAAGTACACGGTTACGGAATTGGAGATGGCCAGTGTGGTATTTTGTATAACCAAATTAAGGTTTTATTTGTTAGGAGCAAAGTTTATAGTGGAGAGTGATCATAATGCTTTAACGGCGATGATGAAAAATAGGTATGCAAATAATAGGGTACACAGATGGTTGTTATTGTTGCAAGAATACGACTTTGAGATTAAATATATTCCAGGAAAAAGTAACATCATAGCAGATGCATTGAGTAGGGAAAGTGAAGAACAAGGGGACAATAAAAAATTCAAAATAGGTATAAATAAATTATTGGATAAAGAGGGATTATTTACTTTGGAAAGGGTTATACAAGATCAGAATTATTTGACAGAGGTGGAAAAGAAAAGAACTTTTACAGAAGACAATATTATTTATAAAAAACTAGAAAATTGGGATACGTATGTTATTACAACTAATTATGCAAAGGAAATTCTATATAATCTTCATCACGAATATGGTCATATCGGAGTAAGAAAATTATGGATGCTATTTAGGGAAAATTATTATGCAAAAAAGGATTTAACTAGAGCCAAAGAAATATGCAAAGCTTGTACAATATGTCAATTAGCCAAAGAAAAAAATTATCATAATAGCAATATAAATAAATCAATAGTGACACAAAAACCATTACAAATTTTAGCAATAGATTTTATAAGTAATTTAGTGGAGAGTATTCAGGGATGTAAACACATATTGGTCATGGTAGACATATTTACAAAATATGTACAGATGTATCCTTGTAAAAGAACAAATACCAATACAATATTAAAATGCATTAAAAATTATATACAAATTCATGGAAAACCAGAGAAATTAATTTTAGATCATGCCACATATTTTGAGAATTATAAATTTTTATCTGCATGTCAACATTATAATATACAAGTAAATTTTATTAGCATAAGAAATCCATCATCAAATCCAGCTGAAAGATATATCAAAGAAGTAATTAAATATTTGAGAATTTTATGTATACAAGAACACGATCAGTGGGAAAATAACTTGGATAAAGTACAAAGATATGTGAATGAAACACCTCATGGAGTGACGAAAGAATGTCCAGAGCTTTTATTTAAAGGTAGAGTACCAGAAAGAAAGTGGGAATGGAATAGAAGACAAGAAATCCAAGAAATATTTGATAA
Organism: Altica lythri; assembly: GCA_964028335.1. Taxonomy (NCBI): domain Eukaryota; kingdom Metazoa; phylum Arthropoda; class Insecta; order Coleoptera; family Chrysomelidae; genus Altica; species Altica lythri. The sequence continues at coordinate 3,725,145 of OZ034810.1, read as the reverse complement.
AGTTAAGAAAAATTTAAAAAGAAACGCAGAACGATATGTCAAGAGACAAGAAAAGAAATTAAAAAAGAAAACTAAATTTGAAAAGGGAGAACTTGTCATAATAAGAGCTTTACAAGTAGCGGATAAAAGGGAAAATTTGTGTGCAAAATTATTAATGCCTTTTGAGGGACCATATGTGGTAGATAATCATAATGCTGAAAACAGCTATCGGTTAGTATATCCGGATACAGGGAGATTAAGGGGAGTTTTTAATATTAAGGATGTGTACAAGTTTATACCAGAAGAGGGGTAGATGATATTAATAGCAAAGTTTGTAAATAATAGTATTAAGATGTAAATATCAAATTAAGATTGAATGGTTTTATTAAAAAAAGGTTTATACAATCTGTGCAAATAATATTAATTGAGGCTAAAGTTTTTGTAAAATGAGTGTTTATTTAAAAAAAAAAAAATAGATTAAAATTATAATTTTTAATCCAACATCAATGAAATGTTTGATGTAAAAAATTTTAATTGGGGGATTTGAGATGATATTAGTTACTATGTTATATTAAATAAGAATGTAGAACGAAAATCTAATGGAAAGTAGAGAAAGGAGATTTTCTTATTTCGAGTCAGAGCGCAAATTTAGTAACATTGGGATTGATTATCATCTTCTTCTTCATAATTCCTAAAAAAAGGAAAAAGAAAATAAATTAATAAAAAAAAAAAAATACAAATACATTTCAAAGATTTTTATTTTAAGATTCAAAAATGATTAATCTACATTATATAAAGTTTTGATAATTATGAAATTGATAAATGGGTAAAGTAGATAATTAAAAGTTTATAAAATTGCCAATACGTTAGTAATCAAACATTAATTTTAAATGAATTAGGGGTGTAAGTAAATGAGAAAATAAATTATAAAAAAAAAGACATCACAAATAGTTAAAATACATGTTAAAACTTCTACTTACTTTTAAATTATACGTATTTACCAACCATATTCTAATTTATAAATAGTTCAAATGCCAAATGAAATATTCTGAAAAAGAGAAAATTATTAGTTTGTAGTGCTAGTAAATTTCATAAGAATAATAAAAAAGAATGATCATTGTTTTAAATTGTAAGATTGAATCAAGAATTATATTTTGTTAATAATTTTATTTGAATAAGAAATTAGTAGGCGATTAGATGGAAAAGATGTATAGATTTAAGTTTGTTGAATTTGTCATTTGTTTTTTTGTTGATTCTGATAGAATCTCTCTTGTTTTCTGGTGGTTGAAAGAGAAGTTGTATTAAAAATTTGCTCCGTAGAAATTTTGAGTTTTTTTTGAAAGTATTGAGAATAGAAAGTATTAAAACAGTTTAAAGTATCAAGATTATCCCAAGGTAACCAGAGAGAGCAATTGGTAAGAGAAATTTATATGATTTTATGAAGAAATAGATATTTCAATTTATGGGGCTGAGCACTTTATGGTATAACTGTATTTTAATTGAGTTAAAGAAGATTAAATTAATATTTAACAAGAAAGAAAGTCATAATTACACTTACCAGAGAAGATAGTAGTCATCCATCGCTTGGTTTTGAAGAGGAATTGATTATTTGATCTTCATAAAGTTTCCTGAAATCTGTGCTGTATTGGAGGAAGAAAGTAGATTGTCCTAAGAACTGAATCCTGATTCCAGAAGAGGAGTAAAGCTTCACACAAATGGTAACAACTTTGCACTCGTTATAATAAAGAGTTTTATATGTGTTTGATTTTTGAAATTTTGATGAACATTTTTATTTCACTGTTTTATGTATTTAACTAAATTATTTTTATTCACTTTTTGTTAAGTTTAATCTAAATTGCTCAGTAACTCAAGTCAGAATACTTCATTTTATATATTTGATGCATGTTTTGGTTTATCAACGGTATCTTTGAAGTTTGACACATTTTGAATTAGAAAGGTTAGAAATTTATATGCAATTCACGCCTAGAAAATATTGTTGGTCTAGGATAGTGCGGTTATACAGTCATTTTATTGCAAATTTGTGTATTCACTGATTTTGAATCTAGTTTGGTTGAATATTTGAACTCTGACCTTGACATAAGGGAATAGCCGGTAGCATATTTAATTAATCATATTGGAAAATAATTACACTGAGTTAATTCTTACCTATTCACTATTTATATTTAAAATTTAAAATTAATTAAAGGTAAGGAATATTTTATAACATAGTGATTGATATTATCAAAACATATCATTATTATTCATATATGTTATAATATATATATATATATATATATATATATATATATATATATATATATTATAACATATACCTGATTGTAAGAATAATACTTTGTTTTGATTATATAAATTACTATGTTATAAAATATTCCTTACCATGAATTAATTTTGAATTTAAATATAAATATTAAATAGGTAATTAATTAATTAGGAATTAACTTAATTTAATTATTTTCCAATATTATTATTTAAATATGCTACCGGCTATTCTCTTATATCAGGGTCAGAGTTCCAAATATTCAAAAAAAAACTGAATAGATTCAAAATCAGTTAATATAAAAATTTTCAACTAAATGACTGTAAAACCTCGCTATCCTAGACCAATGATGTTCTCTAGGCATAGATTGTATATAAATTTCTAACCTTACTAATTCAAAAATGTGACAAACCTCAAGAGACCGTTGTTAAAACCAAATATGCATCAAATATATGAAATGAAATATTCTGACTTTTGTTAATAAACAATTCAAATTAAACTTATCAAATAGTGAATAGTAATTTAGTTAAACACGTAAAACAGTGAACTACAAATGTTCATCAAAGTTATAAAAAAATCAAACACAGAAAAACTCTTTATTGTAACGAGTGAAAAGTGGTTACCATTTGAATGAAACTTCGCTCCTCTTCTGGAAAACCAGGATTCAGGATTCACTTCTCAGGACAATCTACTTTCTTCCCCGGAACAGCAAAGATTTCAGGACACTTTGTAGAGATTGAACAATAAATTCTTCTTCAACCAAAAGATAAACTGCTACTACATCCACTGGTAAGTGTAATTATGACTTTCTTTCTTATTAAATATTAGTTTAATCTTCATTAACTTAATTAAAATGCAGTTATACCCATATACTGCTCAGCCCACAATTTAAGTATCTATTTCTTCATAAAATATTGTAATTTCCTCCTACCAATTGCTTTCTCTGGTTACCTTGTGATAATATTAATACTTTAAACTGATTTAAAACTTTCTTTTATCGATATTTTCAAAAAAAAACTCAAAATTTCAACGGAGCAATTTTTAATACAACTTACATATCAAGACTCGGAAAACAAGAGAGACTCCATCAAATCAACAAAAAAACAACTGAAAAATTCAACAAACTTAAATCTATACATCCTTACCACCTAATCGCCTACTAATTCCTTATTTAAATAAAATTACTAACAAAATCTAATTCTTGATTCATTATTACAATTTAAAACAATGATTATTCTTTTTATTTTTATAAAATTTACTAGCACTATAAACTAATATTTTTCTCTTTTTCAGAATATTTCATTTGGAATTTGAACTATTAACAAATTAGAATATGGTTGATAAATTTGTATATTTTAAAAGTAAGTAAAAATTTTAATATTTATTTTAATTATTTGTGATATTTTTATATTTAATTTTCTTATTTAATTATACCCTTAATTCATTTAAAAATTAATGTTTAATTACTAACGTATTGGCAACTTTATAAGCTTTTAATTATTTACTTTTCCCATTTATCAATTTCATAATTATTGAAACTTTATATAATGTAGATTAAACCATTTTGAATCTTTAAAAAAAATCTTTGAAATGAATTTGTATTTTTTTCTTTCTTATTCTATTTTCTTTTTCCTTTTTTAGGAATTATGAAGAAGATGATGATAATTAATCCTACTGTTACTGCATTTGCGCTCTGACCCGAAATAAGAAAATTTTCCTTTCTCTATTTGCCATAAGATTTTCATTCTACATTCTTATTTAATATAGCATAGTAATTCATATCATCTCAATATATATATATATATATATATATATATATATATATATATATATATATATATAACGTGAAGTCAATAGTGGAGTTGCAGTCGATGTTATGGCCAATGTAAATAAAGAAAACTCTTTTATTTTTGTCAAGCTTTCGAATTTATTCAATTCCTTTTCAGGACATCTGTGGTGAAGAAAAATTTTTTATATAATAAAAAAATTTTTTATAATGTTTTATATGTGATAACTTACTAATACGTGAGGTTATGAAAGAAGCTGCGAATTCTGTTTAACAAAATTAAAGTAAATCATACTATTAAAATACATAAAAACATATACATTTAAAACTTATTATTTTGTTATTTTTAGTATGAAGGTGTGTTTGTAAATGATTGACTTTTAATATGTCTTCAATTTCTTTTTTATATATGTATGTTTTTTTATGTATCTATGGTTTTTACTTTAACACAGTAGGAGAGCAAAACATTTTAATGATTAATTTAATTAGATTTTATTATTATATCAAGTAAATTACTAAATTCGTGAAATACAGAACCTTAATTTCAAAAATTTTTATAAAAAAATTTTTTATATGTTAAATTTTATGAAAGTTGTTGTTTTTTGTATTTTTATTTTATTTATTTTAATATTATATTAATCTTTATGTTTGTAATCCTGTTTTAATTCATTAATAGTTTTTTTTTTTATTTTTTTTTATTTAATTTTTTATTTTATATTTATAAGTTAAGTTTATATGTTAAATTTATTTATATTTATTTTTGAAATGATAGAATGTAACAATAAATATTACTCAGCCCTTCTATATCTGATTTTCTATTAATACATGTTTCCCTTTTATCAATGTGTGTCATTTCTAAGAATAATCTTTTTTTAAGGTTCCTTTCTCTTTCTAAAATTTTTGTTTCTTCAAATTTAAAACTATGATTATTTTTGATTGCATGTTCTGTTAGTGCACAAGCATTATATTTATCATTTCTAATATCACTTTTATGCGAGATGTTCCTGCTGTGTACAGTTCTGCATGTTTCTCCAATATAAACTCTTTCACAATTAGAGCAAGTGATTTCATATACTACATTTGAAATTTCAAAATTACTAAGCGGATCTTTAGTTTTGGTGTATAATCTAGAAATAGTTTTGATATTTTTAGTGCCTATTTTGAAATTTTCATAATTTTTGAATAGTTTTAAAAGTTTAGGAGTGAGTTCAGGGATATAAGGTAAAGAACCAAAAATTGGCTGTAAATTTTCATTTGACAAGACACCATTTTCAATGTCAAATGCTTGTTGTTGATTGAAATTATTGTTGTTATTTATTCTTGTAATGCACGTGGTACTAAAAATTAATTTATTTAATAATCCAAGAGGGTATGAATTATTTAACAGTATTTCTTTTAATTTAAGTAAACCTTGGTTTTTAAAATTTGGGTGTGATAATTTTAGAACTCTGTTTTTTAGTCCTAGAATTAGGTTAATCTTGGTTTTATGAGGGTGTTCAGAATAAAAATTGATAAACCTGTTGCTGCATATTGGTTTACGGTACCATTCTGTTTGTAAGATGTTATTTTGTGTGCGATGGACGATTAAATCTAGGAAAGGTAAACTGTTATTAATTTCTTTTTCTACTGTGAATTGAAGTTGTTTACATTGGTTATTAAAATTTTTTAGGACAAGATCAACTTTATTAAATGGTATCGCAAGTATTAAATCATCAACAAAACGTTTGATAAAAGGAATTCTGAATGGTATTTGATTAATACTTCTTTCTACCAAGTCATCCAGTACAAAGTTACAAAGAATTGGGGACAAAGTACTACCCATTGGTGTGCCTAATATTTGTTTGAAAAAGTTGTTATTAAATTTACAGATATTAGAGTCAAAAATGAACATAAGAATTTTTTTAAAATTAGTTAAGCTTAATTTGCAATTTGATTCAATGTTAATCCAATGTTTTTCAATGCAATTTAAGATTAGTTCAATTGGCATATTAGTGTACATGAAAGGGAAAGGAACCTTAAAAAAAGATTATTCTTAGAAATGACACACATTGATAAAAGGGAAACATGTATTAATAGAAAATCAGATATAGAAGGGCTGAGTAATATTTATTGTTACATTCTATCATTTCAAAAATAAATATAAATAAATTTAACATATAAACTTAACTTATAAATATAAAATAAAAAAAAAAAATAAAAAAATAAAAAAAAAACTATTAATAAATTAAAACAGGATTACAAACATAAAGATTAATATAATATTAAAATAAATAAAAATAAAAATACAAAAAACTTTCATAAAATTTAACATATAAAAAATTTTTTTATAAAAAATTTTGAAATTAAGGTTCTGTATTTCACGAATTTAGTATTTTACTTGATATAATAATAAAATCTAATTAAATTAATCATTAAAATGTTTTGCTCTCCTACTGTGTTAAAATAAAAACCATAGATACATAAAAAAACATACATATATAAAAAAGAAATTGAAGACATATTAAAAGTCAATCATTTACAAACAAACCTTCATACTAAAAATAACAAAATAATAAGTTTTAAATGTATATGTTTTTGTGTATTTTAATAGTATGATTTACTTTAATTTTGTCAAACAGAATTCGCAGCTTCTTTCATAACCTCACGTATTAGTAAGTTATCACATATAAAACATTATAAAAAAATTTTTTATTATATAAAAAATTTTTCTTCACCACAGATGTCCTGAAAAAGAATTGAATAAATTCGAAAGCTTGACAAAAATAAAAGAGTTTTCTTTATTTACATTGGCCATAACATTGACTGCAACTCCACTATTGACTTCACGTTATATTGAAACAGTCACTATACCATTATTCATATTGAAACACTAATGGGGGCTTTTTACACAATTTATTTACAAAATTGTTAAGATACACTGAACTCTGCTGGATAACGTCTAACTACTTGACAATACAATGAATTCTTCTGAACACTTGACTCGAACTGACGTTAACTGCCCGTGCATCCCCTTATATACAACATTATTTAATCTAGTTAGTGTGTTTAGAAGTTTCTAGAATTTTCTAGAGACATTATTTAAAATGGTCAGTTGATTTTTTTACAAACTTCTAAAAATCAACTGTCAACAACAATCTTTCAAATTAAGGTCCCTTCCTTTACGGTTATCCCGTTACACTGCCCCCTCCTTAGATTCATTCCTCCTGGAATGTTATTTCCTACATCGGAATCCCGCACACTCCCTGAGCCAGCCAAACCATTTTCTTGGAGTTGCTGCGCATCTCCACTGTGGTTTCCCTGGTAAGGCGCCAAACGATCATGATGGACCACGACGGGTTTCCTTCTAGGAATTTTCACGATCCTATAAATGACATCGTTAATCTTCTTCTTGATGGTGTAAGGACCTTCCCAGTTCTTTTGTAATTTGGGACAAATACCTCGACGCCGTCGGGGGTTATAGAGCCAGACTAAATCTCCAACTTGGTAACTCTTTTCCATTGTCCGTGTGTCATAGTACCTCTTCATCCGATCACTAGATAATTGTAGTTTTCCACGCACCAGGTTGTGTATATTCTCCATTCGATTCTGAAGGTCAGCGACATATTGTTCACGTGCCATTTCTTCACCAGGTTTACAACCAAACACCAAGTCACATGGTAGCCTCATTTCTCTACCGAACAGGACCTTCGCAGGCGTTTGGCCAGTTGATTCGTTGATGGCCGATCGAATTGCCATTAGAAATAGTGGAATATGTCGATCCCAATCCCTCTGACAATCTGACACCACTTTTGACAGATAGTTGGTTATAGTCCGGTTCATTCGTTCCACCATTCCATCAGACTGAGGGTGCATCGCTGTGGTTCTCGTTTTGTGGATGCCTAATCTTTGGCAAACTTCTTGAAACAGCTTGCTCTCAAAATTTCTTCCTTGGTCTGAATGTAATTCTAATGGTACCCCAAATCGGCTTACGAATTCTTCAACCAATATATCTGCTAAAGTGGTAGCTTCCTGATTGGGAACTGCATATGCTTCAACCCATTTAGTGAAGTAGTCCATTACAACAAAGATGTACTTGTTTCCTACATCGGTCTGTGGAAGTGGCCCCAATACATCTACTGCGATTCTTTCAAAAGGACTTCCAACCAGGTATTGCTGCATTTCCGCCTTCGGTTTCCGGTGCGGACCGTTACTGGCAGCACATGTAGTGCATTTACGACACCAATCTTTAACATCATTGGTGCAATTTACCCAGTAAAATCTATCTCGGATCTTTTGCAGCGTTTTTGTGATACCCAGATGTCCTCCAGAACTATTATTATGCATCTGTTTTAAAATTTCCGGTACAGCATTTCTTGGGACCACTATTTGTTTCCTTGTTTCTGTGCCCTCGGAATTTTCTACAAGTCTTTTAACGAGCCCTCCGTCCAAAATTAAAGAGTTCCATTGGGACCAGTATGCTTTTAAAGCAGGAGAGGATGAGGATATCTCTCTCCACAACGGACGACGGTCCATTCTCTTCCACTCCCTAATCTTTCTCAGAACGGGATCGTTTTCTTGTTGCTCCTCCAGCATAGAGCTCTCGTCTCCTGGCACAACCTTAACTAAGGCAAGTTTTTCCTCGTTCTGCTCCATACGGGTACAATGGGGGCAATCAGGTCGACATGGTCTTCTGGAAAGTGCATCAGCATTACGATGTCTGGTTCCAGGTCTGTGCTCGATTTCAACATCATATTCCTGCAGTTTTTCGAGCCATCTTGCTATCTGTCCTTCTGGGTTCCTAAAGCTAAGTAGCCACTTTAAACTAGCATGGTCTGTTCTGATCAGGAATTTTCTACCATACAGATATTTATAAAAGTGTTCGACGGATTTTACAACTGCTAACAGTTCCCTCCGAGTTACACAGTAGGTCTTTTCAGCTTTCGATAAAGTTTTGCTGAAGTAACCAACCACTCTTTCCTTACCGTCTTGTAGCTGTGACAAGACGGCTCCAATTCCCACATTGCTGGCGTCGGTGTCCAGAATAAGCTTACCATCCGGAAGTGGATAAGCAAGAACAGGTGCTGACGTAAGCTGTTTCTTCAATATTTCAAACGCCTTTTGACATTCCTGATCCCAACAGAAGGACTTATCTTGTTCTGTCAAACGTGTCAAGGGTTTGGCGATGTCTTCAAAATTCTTGACATATCGTCGGTAATAGGAACAAAGACCCAAGAAACTCCGGAGCTGATGTTTGTCGATAGGGATTGGCCAGTCCTGAACGGCTTGTATCCTAGCGGGGTCAACAGCAACGCCATCCTTGCTTACGTTATGTCCTAAATAGTTGACCTGTCTCTGGAACAAGTGGCATTTCTTAACATTTAATGTTAGATTAGCGTTCTGTAATCTTTTAAAAACTTCTTCCAGGTTAGATAAATGTTCCTTAAAGGTCTTACCCATTATGATGATGTCCTCTAGATAAACTAGACAAGTTTCCCATGACAAACCCCGCAGGATGTTCTCCATTAGTCGTTCAAACGTCGCAGGAGCATTACAGAGGCCAAATGGAAGGACCGTGAATTGCCATAACCCTGATCCACTGGTAAAGGCAGTCTTTTCTTTGTCTGCAGGATTCATTTTAACTTGCCAGTATCCGCTTTTAAGGTCTAAGGTAGAAAACAGAGTAGAACCCGCCAAAGCGTCGAGGGCATCATCAATCCTTGGCAGAGGATAACTGTCCTTCTTAGTGACATCATTTAGCTTTCGATAGTCGACACAAAGCCGCATTGATCCGTCTTTCTTTCTTACTAATACCACAGGAGAAGCCCACGGACTACTGGATGGTTCGACTATGCCATTTTGAATCATTTCTTTAAGGGCTCTGTCTGCTTCTTCCTTTTTAACTTGAGGCATCCTTCGGGGTACCTGTCGAATTGGACGTGCATCACCAGTGTCAATTCTATGTTGTACAACATCAGTTCTTCCCAGTTTACTTTTAGAACCAAATACAGGTTTATAACGGTAAAGTAGATCTCTTACCTGTTTCTTTTCTAATTTTGACAAAGAGGGGTCTAATTTTGTCATTAATTGTTCAATTTCGTTGGTCTCATCTGTTTCCGTAACATTTATCTTGTGAATTATGGCCATTACTGGTTCTAAACTTCCCATTTCCGTGTCCTTTCGGAGAAGAACTGGATGATCGTTCAAGTTGATAACTCGGATGGGTACCTCTTTGGCGGATCTAACAAGAGTCTTACCCACAAGGAGTCCTTTTCCCAATTCATGGTCATGGTTCTTCGGCTCTATCATGGCTGGGGCACCATCTGGCTCCAGTCCATCCAACCGCGCTGTGACGACACATTCGCAGCTTGCCGGAAGTTCGATATCATCGATTAGCTTAATCGAGGCATTGTCAACTTGTTTTCGGTGCAGGAATATTTCTTCATTACCAGTACGAAGGATACGTTGGCGAAGATCC